>CM035846.1:301337752-301937752 GCA_020510985.1 Pholidichthys leucotaenia
TATCTGGGCCTTACCAAAATCCCACCACAATTGGAGAGAACTAAAAGAGGGTTTTTGTTCCCTGTGTGACTTCCATACATCATGAAAAACTCCCTTAAAAAACACATCATTTAAAAGTGTATTATTAAAATGCCAAAAAAGCACTCTTACACTTTACATTTTCAATGAAAACAGAACAAATCAGCAGGCAGTGATCAGTGAAACCAACAGGACAGATACAACTATTTTTAAAAACACTCATTTGGTGTTTAAAACCATAGAAACGGTCTAACCTAGCCATAGATAAGAGGTTATCCTTAGCATGGCTCCAGGTGTACTGCCTCTGGTCCCCATGATGTGATCTCCACACATCGGCCAGTTCATGCGCCTTCACTAGTTCCCTCAGCCTATTGGCAGAAGCAGGGTGAGGTTCCTGATGGTTCCTGTCCAGTCTGTGGTTTAATGTACAGTTAAAATCACCCCCCAGAAATAAAAAACTATTTGGATTACAGGATCTAACCGTATCTGATAGCATATTAAAGACCCTGATCCTTTCTGCTCTCTGGGTTGGCACATACACGTTTATAAGAACCAAGTTTACATTTTCAAGCTGTACCTTTAGCAAGAGTACATGTCCTTTCACCACCTCTTCTACCTCATAAGAGACAGGCACACAACCCCGAGAGAAAAGTACAGCCACCCCTCCACTATTATTGGATTTGTGGCTAAAAAAAATGCAGCCATCCCACTCTTTTCTCCACTGGCACTCAATGTCTACAGTGCTGTGAGTCTCCTGGACCATCAGCACGTCAAGTGCCTTTAAATTAAAAAGCTTGTATAAAGAGGCCCTTTTTACATCATCCCTGGCCCCGTTTATATTAAGAGTGCCAATTCTAAGGTGGGGCATTAAAAAGGATAAAAATAAGGTACAGTAAAAAAACACACACATAGCATAAAAGGGAAGAAACAAACTAAGAGTCAACATGACTGTTAGTAATTTGTGATTTCAGTTTGGCAACCAGTTTCTTTAAACGAAAAATTTCCTGATCAGTAAAAGTCTCATTCCCATCATTCGGTTTCATCAGCTTGCGAGCTGATGCCACAAATAACTCCAGATCTGGAAAGTAATTTTCCACTTTCACAGCTCTGCTCCCCTTAGTCACCTGGAGAAATTGTCTAATTTTAGCAAAACAATAGGAGCTTTGCTCCTCCTGCGTCTGCGTCTGCATCAGTTCAGACTCATCTCCACTTTCATCAGAAGCGCTCTCATTCAGTAAATCTAAATTCCCAACCCTACTAGATTTAGCAGAGCTCTGCAAGTTTTCCGCACTTTTCCTTTTTTGTGCAGCTTTAAAAGGATCCTCTTCAACAAAACTACATTCCTGCATTTCTTCATGAAACGCAACGTTTGTCATGCAGTGTTTGCTCTGTGTGTCCGCTACAGCCTCAAACCGCTCCTCCCCCGCCTGCAAAGTCTGTTCATTCACGTTCCTTCGTTTAACTGCACTTTTACTTACACCCTCCACCTGTCTACCCCGGGCGACAGGCTCGTCACAATGATCAGAGCTGCCGCCAGACAGAAATTCCCCACCATCACTGTTTGGGGGGACAACTACCGCGCCCGCCGCGGCCACCCCAGCAGAGGCGGCCGCGGCCGCCCCAGCACAAGCGGACGCGGACGCGGACGCCCCCGCAGAAGTAGAAGCGGACGCGGCCGCGGACGCGGATGCGGCCGCAGTCGCGGCCACGACCGCCCCAGCAGAAGCGGGCGCCGCAGCGGCATCCGCCGCACCACATGTAGCGCTACCCTCCGGACCACCAGAAACAGCGGCGTCACCTTTCTTACCGCCAGTGCTCTTTGTGTTCGCCTTTTCAGGACATGACCTAATAAGATGGCCTTCTGCGCCACACGCAAAACACTTCATGGTTTCAGATGTTGCAAACACCAAGTAGCTAAAGCCATCAATCCTGAAATTAAAAGACGCGTTCAGTTCAGCAGAGCTGTCTTTCAACACCATGAAACACTGCCTCCTGTGACATACAACATGCTTCAGCAGGGGTGATTTACTACCCAGAGAGACCATTCTGATAGGGGACACAACCTGGCCAAAACGGGACAACTCTCTAATCAGCTGATCATTTTTAACGAAAGGAGGAGTGTTTGAGATGGTGATCCTCCTAGACGGATTCGCCAGCGGTAAAACGGGAGTAAAAGTGTCACCTATGACCACTCCCTGTGCCACCACCTGATCAGCTTTCTCAGTCGAATCCAGAAAGATCACAATTGCGCTGTTCATCCTCGATGCTGATTTTATGCTGCCATGCCCAACCACCTGTCCTACAGCGAGGCTGGCCTCCTCCACAGAACAGGGAACTGTCGGGAGGATTCTCACACCATGACGCCGGGTTAAGCGCTCAAACTCCACACCACCATCAATCACCGGCATGATGCCGGCTGGGAAAAACCGGCAGCAGAAGCTACCGTTCCCCAACACACTCACTCCAACACTCACACCCCAGCACACACACACTCAACCCACTATATTAAACACACACACCTCAAACACACAAGATAGAGAAAAAGTTAGAAAATACAAAGTTTAAAGTACTCACTCGACACCACTCCACACCCCTGCTCCCACAAACGCCCACGCATGCGCACGAGAGAGAGAGAGAGAGAGAGAGAGAGAGAGATTTTTTGATTTTTAAAGGATCTTTAATAAACACACTTGTCCATCAGTCAATACAATTTCTATATCATGCTATGTTACACAGAAAATTAATCCCCCAAAAAACGCCCAAAAAAAAGCTGTCCATCATGAACTGAACAGAGGACAGTCTCCAGGGACCAGAGGGTCCTGAAGCCTTCCACATCCCCATTCCCCATAAAAAACTGAAAGTCCAGCCTGATTCTGGCTTTAAGTAGCCTCACAAATAAAATTTTGACATCAACATCATTCTCAACATTTTCAAGTTTTCTTCTCCGGCTTACATAGATAGCCAACTTTGCCTGCCCTAAAACAAAGTTCAGTAGTTGACACTTCTGCTTAAAACGACGATTGTACATAAAACCACAAATGAAAACCTGCTTAGAGAAAACTTCCTTAAAAATATGAAAAAGTTTTGTGAGAAGTTCAAAGACGCCACTCAGGCGCTGACATTCAATAAAACAATGAAAAACTGTCTCCCTAGAGGAACAAAAAACACACTGATCACTGACACTGCTGTTAATCACAGAAACAAAAGCATTGACAGCTATAATACCATGCAGGACCCTCCACTGTAAGTCTCCATGCCTCTTAGGGAGAGGGGCTTTGTAAAGAGCCCTCCAGGCAGGCCGATGCCCTTTTCCTAGTTTAAAATAGGCTCTCCAAGGAGTGTCCACACAGGTGTTCAATCGGTCCTTGTTGAGTGCCATCACCACCAGTCTGTAGAGTGCCTTACCACTGGCTCCTCCAAAGTCCACACCAGTGGGAGCACAGAATGCCAGTAAGGAGCAAGGAGCGACGTCAAAGTCCATATAGAGCGTGAGAGAGGGAAAGGGGTCAGTGCTTTCTGGCTGCAGCGTGCCATTGCAAAAGTCCAAGAGTAGGGAGTGCTCAAGTCCATGAAGCTCCTGTTTCCAGTGTGCAAGAAGACCATCGATGAAGCGATTCGACCTGACACCAAGATGAGCTGCTAAAGCTGAGGCGTTGTTGAGGCCAGGACCAGCCAGTTCCACCACTTGCTTCAGAGTGAGAATGTTCCTGGAACACAGCCTATCAAGGAAGGTCCTTCCAACTCCCGGCAGGACACCAAGGCGACCACCAAAAACCAGTGGCTCCTTCAACAACCAGTAGAGGGAATCGCATGGCCCTCTTTGTTTTTTAAAAAGAGTCCACACTGAAAAGAGACTGCGGTAAAAACTGGGTAAAGACAGTGCATTAGAGTTCTTAAAATCCATTAAAAACACAGGGAGGTCTAGCCCAAGCCCAAGGACTCTCTGTAAAATAACACAGGCCAAAGGCCTCCATACCAGGTCCTGGGGGCCCGTCAGCAGTCTCTGTATGAAAGTCAGTCTAAAAGCAGCACCTCTACTAGCTAAATGAATCACTCCTTGCCCCCCCTCCTCTTTGGGAAGAAATAACAGGGCTTGAGGAACCCAGTGGAGTCCACCCCCCCAAAAAAAGTCCACCAAAACAGACTGAATTTTGGACAACAAACCAGCAGGGGGGTCCATGCACATGAGGCGGTGCCACAGGGATGAGGAAACAAGATTATTTAAAATGAGCACTCTTCCTCTAAAAGATATTCTTGGCATAAGCCACTTCCACTTGTTTAGTCTCCCGTTAATTTTCTCTATGACCCCATCCCAATTTTTTTGCTCAAACTGCTGATTTCCAAATAAAGACACCAAGATACTTAAAACCTCCTTTTTTCCAAATCAACCCACCCGGCAGCGTAAGCTGATTTTCTAGTTTCTCCCCCACCATCAGAGCCTCGCTTTTTCCCCAGTTTATCTTTGCAGAGGAAAGTTGGCCAAAAAGATTGACACTCCTAACCAGAACGTCAATGTCACTCTGCTTGTTTAGCAGAATGACTACATCATCTGCATAGGCCGACAGCTTGAACGTGGTGTCACAGCCAGGAAAAGTAACTCCTGATAGATCCCTTCTCAGGCAGTGAAGCAAAGGCTCTATGGCGAGGGAGTACAGCATCCCTGAGAGAGGGCAGCCCTGCCGAACCCCCCTCTGGACTTTTAAAGGGGCAGACAGGCCCCCATTTATCTTCAGCACACTCTCAATGTCACTGTACAAGACCCGTATCCTGGCTATGAAGCCTGGGCTGAACCCAAAAGCTGTTAAAACTGTCCATAAATATTGGTGTTCAACCCGATCAAACGCCTTTTCCTGGTCAATTGAAATCAAACCAGTTTCTACCGCCAATGAACCAGAGACCTCCAAAATATCCCGAATTAAAGTGACGTTGTCACTAATCAGCCTGCCAGGCACACAGTAAGTCTGGTCTACATGAATGAGCTCGCTCATCACCTTTCTCAGTCTTCGGGCCAGAGCTTTTGAGAGAATCTTGTAGTCTGTGCAGAGCAGAGAGACTGGCCTCCAGTTCTTTAGGCTCTGGAGGTCCCCCTTTTTCGGCAACAGTGTGATGATGGCCCTCCTGCAGGTCGTGGGTAGGGTCCCCCTTTCCAAGCTATCTTGGAGAACCTCCAGCAGGTCTGGACCAAGCAGGGGCCAGAATTCCTTAAAAAAGTCCACAGAGAGACCATCTATGCCTGGTGATTTTCCATTCTGGAGGCTCATTAGCGCCGTATGCAGCTCAGACAGAGACAGTGGAGCATCCAAGCCGGCAACAAGGTCCTCTGAGAGCACTGGAAGACCATCAAGGAAAACCTGGCCCAGTGACGTGTCCTCCCTCCACTCTGCTCTAAACAATTCACTGTAAAAGCTAGCAGCGTGTTTCCTGATCTCTGCTGCTGTGGAGATTGTTCTCCCGTCATCGCCCAACAAGGAGTGAATGAGCTTTCTCTGTCCATTTTTCCCCTCCAATCCAAAAAAGTACTGGGAGGGCGAGTCCATCAGAGCTACATCCATGTAGCGTGAGCGGACCAGAGCACCCTGTGCGGTGACCCCTAGCAAGCTAGCCAAGGCTGACCTTTTTGACTTGAGAGCTTCTAAGTGCTCCTGTTTTCCTGTAGAACTGAGCAACTCCTCTAGTTCTACCACCTCAGTCTCCAGAACTTTCAAGGATTGGGTCAAGCTACGAGTGACATTTTGAGTGTACTGTTGGCAGAGTTGTTTTATCTGGGCCTTACCAAAATCCCACCACAATTGGAGAGAACTAAAAGAGGGTTTTTGTTCCCTGTGTGACTTCCATACATCATGAAAAACTCCCTTAAAAAACACATCATTTAAAAGTGTATTATTAAAATGCCAAAAAGCACTCTTACACTTTACATTTTCAATGAAAACAGAACAAATCAGCAGGCAGTGATCAGTGAAACCAACAGGACAGATACAACTATTTTTAAAAACACTCATTTGGTGTTTAAAACCATAGAAACGGTCTAACCTAGCCATAGATAAGAGGTTATCTTTAGCATGGCTCCAGGTGTACTGCCTCTGGTCCCCATGATGTGATCTCCACACATCGGCCATTTCATGCGCCTTCACTAGTTCCCTCAGCCTATTGGCAGAAGCAGGGTGAGGTTCCTGATGGTTCCTGTCCAGTCTGTGGTTTAATGTACAGTTAAAATCACCCCCCAGAAATAAAAAACTATTTGGATTACAGGATCTAACCGTATCTGATAGCATATTAAAGACCCTGATCCTTTCTGCTCTCTGGGTTGGCACATACATGTTTATAAGAACCAAGTTTACATTTTCAAGCTGTACCTTTAGCAAGAGTACATGTCCTTTCACCACCTCTTCTACCTCATAAGAGACAGGCACACAACCCCGAGAGAAAAGTACAGCCACCCCTCCACTATTATTGGATTTGTGGCTAAAAAAAATGCAGCCATCCCACTCTTTTCTCCACTGGCACTCAATGTCTACAGTGCTGTGAGTCTCCTGGACCATCAGCACGTCAAGTGCCTTTAAATTAAAAAGCTTGTATAAAGAGGCCCTTTTTACATCATCCCTGGCCCCGTTTATATTAAGAGTGCCAATTCTAAGGTGGGGCATTAAAAAGGATAAAAATAAGGTACAGTAAAAAAACACACACATAGCATAAAAGGGAAGAAACAAACTAAGAGTCAACATGACTGTTAGTAATTTGTGATTTCAGTTTGACAACCAGTTTCTTTAAACGAAAAATTTCCTGATCAGTAAAAGTCTCATTCCCATCATTCGGTTTCATCAGCTTGCGAGCTGATGCCACAAATAACTCCAGATCTGGAAAGTAATTTTCCACTTTCACAGCTCTGCTCCCCTTAGTCACCTGGAGAAATTGTCTAATTTTAGCAAAACAATAGGAGCTTTGCTCCTCCTGCGTCTGCGTCTGCATCAGTTCAGACTCATCTCCACTTTCGTCAGAAGCGCTCTCATTCAGTAAATCTAAATTCCCAACCCTACTAGATTTAGCAGAGCTCTGCAAGTTTTCCGCACTTTTCCTTTTTTGTGCAGCTTTAAAAGGATCCTCTTCAACAAAACTACATTCCTGCATTTCTTCATGAAACGCAACGTTTGTCATGCAGTGTTTGCTCTGTGTGTCCGCTACAGCCTCAAACCGCTCCTCCCCCGCCTGCAAAGTCTGTTCATTCACGTTCCTTCGTTTAACTGCACTTTTACTTACACCCTCCACCTGTCTACCCCGGGCGACAGGCTCGTCACAATGATCAGAGCTGCCGCCAGACAGAAATTCCCCACCATCACTGTTTGGGGGGACAACTACCGCGCCCGCCGCGGCCACCCCAGCAGAGGCGGCCGCGGCCGCCCCAGCACAAGCGGACGCGGACACGGACGCCCCCGCAGAAGTAGAAGCGGACGCGGACGCGGACGCGGATGCGGCCGCAGTCGCGGCCACGACCGCCCCAGCAGAAGCGGGCGCCGCAGCGGCATCCGCCGCACCACATGTAGCGCTACCCTCCGGACCACCAGAAACAGCGGCGTCACCTTTCTTACCGCCAGTGCTCTTTGTGTTCGCCTTTTCAGGACATGACCTAATAAGATGGCCTTCTCCGCCACACGCAAAACACTTCATGGTTTCAGATGTTGCAAACACCAAGTAGCTAAAGCCATCAATCCTGAAATTAAAAGACGCGTTCAGTTCAGCAGAGCTGTCTTTCAACACCATGAAACACTGCCTCCTATGACATACAACATGCTTCAGCAGGGGTGATTTACTACCTAGAGAGACCATTCTGATAGGGGACACAACCTGGCCAAAACGGGACAACTCTCTAATCAGCTGATCATTTTTAACGAAAGGAGGAGCGTTTGAGATGGTGATCCTCCTAGACGGATTCGCCAGCGGTAAAACGGGAGTAAAAGTGTCACCTATGACCACTCCCTGTGCCACCACCTGATCAGCTTTCTCAGTCGAATCCAGAAAGATCACAATTGCGCTGTTCATCCTCGATGCTGATTTTATGCTGCCATGCCCAACCACCTGTCCTACAGCGAGGCTGGCCTCCTCCACAGAACAGGGAACTGTCGGGAGGATTCTCACACCATGACGCCGGGTTAAGCGCTCAAACTCCACACCACCATCAATCACCGGCATGATGCCGGCCGGGAAAAACCGGCAGCAGAAGCTACCGTTCCCCAACACACTCACTCCAACACTCACACCCCAGCACACACACACTCAACCCACTATATTAAACACACACACCTCAAACACACAAGATAGAGAAAAAGTTAGAAAATACAAAGTTTAAAGTACTCACTCGACACCACTCCACACCCCTGCTCCCACAAACGCCCACGCATGCGCACGAGAGAGAGAGAGAGAGAGAGAGAGAGAGAGAGAGAGAGAGAGAGAGAGAGAGAGAGAGAGAGAGAGAGAGAGAGAGAGAGAGAGGCTTATACAGGGTGTCCTAATTTTTTCACGACTGTAGTTCCACCAAGCAAGAAAAAAGTTCTGCCATGATGATGTGTCAAAAACAAGCTGCAAGAACTCCCAAACCAGGGCTGCAAGAACAAAATGATGTAATTTTGTTCTTGCAGCCCTGGGAGAGAAAAGAAATTTATCTGTTCTTGTGGAGTATGTAAAGGCCTTTAGGATAGAAAAGTGCTATATTAGTACAAGTCCTTATCCTTATACAGTATGTCAATCTTAGACATTACTTTTGCTAGACAGCTAGCAGCTACCATTCTCTCATTGGCAAATGTTTCCGTGCTTATTGTTCTCCAGTGACCAGTCACATCCTATTGACCAAAGAAACCACACACCCCTGTTCACCAGTGATGCATTATTTCATTCATTCTTCAAGATAAATTGAGCTCAGGCTTGTTAGCCAGCTAGGATTAGCTGGTAATTGTGTTTTATGAAATTCTTTTCTCTTACTTTATTGTGCAGTAGCCTGGTGGAGCACCCACAATTTTGTTTTACTGTACAACTGTACAATGGCAATAAATCCTGTTCTATTCTACTCTATTAGCAACAGTGAAGCCAGAGGGAGGGCAGAATTAACAGCGGTTCTCATTTATTTAAAGACGCATGCACTGAAATGGGTCGTTCTGAGGAGTGCTTCAAAACATGATTCACAATTATGCTGCAAAAATTAAATCATTTTTAAAAAATTGACCAAAATATGCCACAAACTGTTTAAGACCAGTGGGAGCTGTCAACATGTGGAAAAAGGGAAGTCAATGACCCCTTTAAACTTTTCCTTCTATAAAGGGCAGCTTTTCTGTTGTCAAAATTAAGTATTATGGTTAAACCAACACTATGTAAGATTTTCACCTTAAAAATATTTCCAAAAGTATTTTGAGCAACCTTTGACTGGGTTAATGTCCCTTCCCCCATAGCCTGAGTGGGCCCGCATTGCCTGCAGTAGCTCTATTTTTGGTAGAAAAATTGAAAAGACTACAAATATGGCACCTGTGACCTCAGTCCAAACAGCCAATCACAGCACACAACTTTAGCAACGAACAAGAAAGCATGCTGTGATTGGCTGTTGGGACTGAGGTTAAAGTCACCATAGTTGTAGTTTTTTCAGTGCTTCTACCCAAAACAAGACAGTTACATAGTGCTGCTTTAAAGCATAAGAGGGGGAAAAAAATATGGTTCATATTTCAGACCGTCTTTCTAACAGTTCCCTGCCCAGTGTCCTTGCAGCCCAATAACGCCTGGTTGGTCTACCTGAGTGCCCTGGCTGTGCGGGTTTGTGCTCCTCTTGGGCTCTGAGTCTGTCTGTTCCACAGTGGCCCATGCAGTTCTGCAAGTCCACCAGGGTGTTCTTGCAGTTTGGAGGTGAAGGATGGGCTTTTCGGTCAGTGTTGCACTTTGTGTGGGTGCACCCGCATGGGTGGAAGCTCTATCACATGACCCTAGCCTAGCACATCAATACTTACTGTGACTCATCTTTGATATAGATTGAGATCAGCAGGTGCTTAGCAGATTGTGTTTGACATCAACACTGAGGCTGTGTTCTGATGGTCCTGGTACTCGGTGTAGATGGGGGACTTATTCGCTCAAATAAATTATTAGTTGGGATTTAACATTTCAACACCCTCAAGTAATATTGTGGCTTATCTTTGTATTTCTAAAAACATCTGTTTGGGTTTATAACATACAAAGAAACTTCTTGTTTCTGTTTAACATTTTAGAATCAAAATTAAGCTTGTGTGACGAAGGCCATGATCAGCAATGGCTCCAGTCTTTGAGTTTTGTGTTTTCCTTTCCTGTGTTTGGGTTCAGCTTCTAAATCATGACAGCCTGGTGTTACATATGGGAACTGTACTCTGGGGCTTGCCATAGCTCAGCCGGGGCTGGGATGGTGAGCGACATCAGGCGGGCTACAGCTCGGATATATATTGTGCTGTGCAGTTCAATAAAGGAAGTTCAGTGTTCAACAGTGGAAGCTCTCCATCCTCCATTATTCCTACATAACATTTGGCGATGAGGAAAAATGGGCACATGAGTCAGGGAGTCACCTCCATTCCTACAAGACCAGGGTACGCCAACCATAGGGCCTGCTGGAAGTCCATGTTCCAGGTGCATGTGGCGGCAGCCGGGTTCAGTGACATAAGTGAGGAGAGACGGAGAAGACTGTTGGTGCACTATCTTAGCACCGAAGGACAATGTGTGCTCTCCAGGCGGTGTGGTAGTGGTTCACTGGAAGACGGGCTAGCTCTAATGGACAGAACTTTCGGTCATAGCTCTAACATCACCGAAAGGAGGTATGGATTTTTTGACCATCAACAGCGAGCAGGTAAGACCACGTTGTCATTTGCCTTGGAGCTACGTAGCCTAGCGAGAGAGTGCGCTTTTGGGCCCATCGGAGAGGAGCTAGTGAGAGATAAGTTAGTTCACAGCACTAGCAACGAATGGCTAAAAACCATGCTAAGGCTAACACGGGAAACCCTGTCCCTATATGGTGTGTTGGACTTAGTCAAGCAAATCTCTTGTCTTAGTCAAGAATCTCCGGCCCTGTAGAAGCTAATGACGCTAGCTAGCGAAGAGCCGACTGCTTGTGGTTTCCCGCCGGAGAGGACAGTTAGCTTGGTAACCAGACCCCGAAAACGAGCTAGGAAGAATAAAAGGCGGATAAGGGCACACGCTTCAGCCCCTAGCCTAGAGATGGTGGACCCCTGCAGCACCAAAGCGGTGTGTGTAGCACGCATGGGGAAAGGACCGCTAAAGTGATATGTGCTCCAGCTCGATGGGGTTGACATTCCGCTGATGGTGGATTTGGGGACGGGTAAATCTATCTTGTGTTTGGCCACGCTGAGGAGATTGTTCCCTGCGAAGATTATTAGTGCGGGAGCAGTGAAGATGTTCGGCTACGGACACGCAGAAATTGAGATGGTGGGCACAGCAGAATTTTCAGTGACTTGTGGGTCGAAGACAGTGTCCAGATTCACCTTCCAGGTGGTGCGCCAGGGGACGGACCTGTTGGGAATCGACCTGCTGGGGGTGCTGGGTTTCTCCATAAGGGACCCAGAGGGCTCGACCGTGTTCACGGTGCACCCAGATTGGCACCTCCACTGGCTAGCACTGTTTAAGGGCCTGGGCCATAAAGATGCTTTTCACCATCGGCCCCTCATTCACAAGGGTATGACACTGAGGACCCAGCCACTACGGCAACTTCCCCTGGCACTGCGGGATGAGGTCTCAGCGGACCTGTTCAAGCTACTGGAGTCCGGCATCATTGAGAAGGTGGACACCTCGCTGTGGCTCTCCAACCTGGTGGTAGCCAAGAAAAGGGGGGGGGGCATCCAACTGCCATAGATCTGTGGATGGTAAACAAGGCGGTCATTCTGGACAGGTACCCCCTCCCAACCATGGAGGAGCTCACAGCGGTGTTCATTGGATCTCAAGTCTTCATGAAGCTGGACTTCCGCCAGGGCTACCTGCAGGTGCCACTCCACCTGGACAGCAGGAACCTGACAGTGTTTGTGACCCACATGGGGATCTTCAGGTATACCCGGATGCCAGTCAGCCTGAGCTCTGCACCCAGTTGTTTTCAAAAGGTGATGTCAACAATGTTGGCCGGTCTCAAGAGCATGGTGGCCTACTTAGATGACATTGTGGTGCATGGCGCGTCACGGGAAGAACACGACAAGAGGCTGGAGAGGGTCCTGACGAAACTTCAAGATCATGGGGTTACCCCAAATGGTGAGAAGTGTATCTTTGCAGCGGTTGCCATAGAGTTTGTGGGATTCTGGCTCACAGGAAGAGGGCTCCAACTGCAACATTCAAACATGGAAGCAGTCCTGCACATCCCGGATCCCTCCACGCCTGCTCAGATCTTGTCATTTCTGGGCATGGTCAGCTTTTATGGATGGTTCATCCCTCACTATTCAGAGACAATTGAGCCCCTCCGAGCTCTGTTGAAGCAGGATGCACCGTGGGTGTGGACCCCAGCCTGCTCGGCGGCGGTCTCCAAGTTGAAGCGGCAGCTCATCTCTCCACCGGTGTTGGCCCACTTCAACCCCAATCGAGAGACCATTGCAACCTGCGACAGTCAGGTTCAGCGCTGGGGGCAGTCATGTCGCAGGTGCAGGATGGCACAGAGCGCCCGGTGGCGTTCGCGTCACAGTCTCTCTCGGCAGTGGAGCAAAAATACACTGTGAGTGTGAGGGAGGCACTGGCCTGCATCTGGGCGTGCGAGAAGTGGCCCATTTACCTCTACAGGCGCCACTTCACCCTACAGACGGACCACCGGGCACTCATAACTTTGCTGGAAACGTCGGGGTCGGGGCACAGACCGCTGCGGATCCATAGGTGGTCTGAAGAGCCTATAATTTCACCACCAAGTTCACCCCAGGCAAAGAGAACATCGTGGTAGACCTCTTGTCTCGCACCACAGTCAATTCCTCTCAAACAGATGCCGGCGACGGTGATCCAGCTGAGGCGGACCTAGTCCACACACTCTACAGAGCCCTCCATAGGATAGTATCTCCTCAGGAACTCAGGGAGGAGTTGGAGTGGGACCCAGTGATGGCGGAACTGCGCTCAGCAATCAGGGAGAGCTGGCCAGAGGGGGTGCAGGGCGGGTTGGCACCTTATCATTGATTCAAAGATGAACTAAGCTGCTGGAATGAGGTGTGCATGGCCAGAGGGCAATGCACCCTGATCCTGTCGGCCCTGAGGGCACGGGTCCTGGCGATGTTGCACAAGGGCCATCTAGGGGTGGTAAAGGAAAACAACGCAGTAGGGACTCTGTCTGGTGGCCGGGCATTGATAAAGACATTGAGGCTATGGTGAAGCACTGCGTGCCGTGCCTGGAGCATGGCAAGACTGGCGGGCTGCCTCCCCCACCATTGTAGCCAGTGCCATTCCCGGGAGGGCCTTGGAGACATGTGGAGTTGGATATCTGTGGTGACCTTCACACAGCACCTTCAAACAGCCGGTTCCTCCTCGTGGCATATGATGTGTTCTCAAAGTGGCCGAAGGTGTTTCCAACCAATTCTGTCATGATGGAAGTGGTCATTGGGTTCTTGATGTCCCTGTTTGCTAGGTGGGGAACCCCGAATACAATTACCACAGACAACGGACCACAGTTCCTGAGCAATAGTGGAGCTGAACACGTCAAGACGGCGTACTATCATCCACAGGCAAATGGAGGTGTTGAGCGCTTTAATAAGACATTAAAAAATGGACTGAGAGCTCACCTGGCGGATGGTTTTGCATTTGTGGATGCCCTACATAACACACTGCTGCACTACAGGGCATCTGTTCATACTACGACGGGCAGTTCCCCGATGGCTGTCATGCTACGGTGTGAGTTGCCTTTGCCAGTGGGGCGGCTGAGACCTTCAGCGACGAGTTCTCGTGAACACATGGAGGCAGTGCAGGGCTGGGTAGTAAGACAACAGCACAGGATGAAGCAGAGGTTCGACCGTTAATACAGGGCGAGGGACCATGGACTGAAGGAGGTGGGCCAGGTGTGGATCAAGCATCCTGTCCACACTCATAAGCTACAACCACTGTGGACAGGACCACAGCAAAACAGTAGGAAAATTGGCCCGGACCCATTTGAACTGGATGATGGGTCTCAGTGGCACGCCAGTAGACTGAGGAGGTCGCCACTGGGGCAGGGGACTGAGTCTGCAGCGGGACGCTTTAGTGACAGCTGGGACTGGGGGGTTCCTGCTTGATGAGGGCCCACAAATTAGGCCGACGGTGGCAGATGCAGGGTCTCCTCCTGGGGGACGCCCGGCTAGAATTCGTTGGAGGCCTGGGTACCTGGAGGACTATGTTACCTGAACTGATGTGTTTGATGCCAGTTGGATTTAGCGGCAGAATATTCCGCTCCAACTTAGTCAGGTGTACTGATAGTCGACTCGGACACCCAAGGGGTTCATCTGTTTAGTTTTCATGTACATATGTAAAAAAAAAAAAAAAAAAAACCCCGATTGTGATATTTGTGCACTGTGGTGATATTTGTTCACTGTGTTCTTGGTTTGTTGGGTTATTGAACTGGGGCCTGGAACTTTGTAAGGGGGGGGGGGGATGTTACATAAGGGAATTATTCAATTCAATTCAACTTTATTTATATAGCGCCATTTCACAACAACAGTCATCTCATAGCACTATCAACTGTAGTGCTATATATTTTACTCTGGGGCTTGCCGTAGCTCAGCCGGGGCTGGGATGGTGAGTGATGTCAGATGGGCTACGGCTGGGATATACTGTATATTGTGCTGTGCAGTTCAATAAAGACAGTTCAGTGTTCAACAGTAGAATCTCTCCGTCCTCCATTATTCCTACATAACACTTGGTACCAGAAAAAGTTTCAGTTTTCTTAACCACTGCTACTTTGCTGTTTTCAGCGAAGACCACCATCTGGAACAAATCAAATGGGAGCACATTGTTTCTCCAGACAACCCAAACGTCCCAAACATACAGTAGAGTGATTTCTTGAGTGTTTAGTTCAGATGGATGATGTTCCTGCTGCTAGTATATCACCCCCTTTTTCTTTAAAACTGGACATATGTTGTTATATTATTTTGTATGTTAATAAAACAAACTTGCCCTGCGATGGACTGGCGATCTGTCCAGGGTGTACCCTGCCTCTCGCCCAAAGATGCTGGGATAGGCTCCAGCCCCCCCGCGACTCGAAAAGGATTAAGCGGAAGAAGATGGATTGATGGATAAAACAAACTTGAGAAATCTGTTACCGTCTTCTTGTAGAATGATTTTCTCTTTGGGCTGACATTCCAGTGGAATTGACACAAACATTAATGTCTGTTGTTTCCATCTTCTACAGTGCATCTGGAAAGTATTCACAGCGCTTCAATTTTTCCGCATTTTGTTATGTTACAGTCTTACTCCAAAATGGATTAAACTCATTTTTCCCTCAAAATTCAACACACATTACCCCATAATGACAACGTGAAAAAAGTTTTGGGTTTTTTTTTGGTTTTTTGAGATTTTTGTAAATTTATCAAAAATAAAAAAACTAAGAAATCACATGTACAGTACATAAGTATTCACAGCCTTTGCCATGAAGCTCAAAATTGAGCTCAGGTGCATCCTGTTTCCACTGATCATCCTTGAGCTGTTTCTAAAGCTTAACTGGAGTCCACCTGTAGTAAATTCAGTTGATTGGACATGATTTGGAAAGGCACACACCTGTCTATATAAGGTCCCACAGTTGACAGTGCATGTCAGAGCACAAACCAAGCATGAAGTCAAAGGAACTGTCTGTAGACCTCTGAGACAGGATTGTCTCCAGGCACAAATCTGAGTAAGGGTACAGAAAAATTTCTGCTGCTTTGAAGGGCCCAGTGAGCACAGTGGCCTCCATCATCTGTAAATGGAAGAAGTTAACCTCTTGCGCTCCGTTGTACCGCGGACGGGCAAGTCTCTGCATTCTAGAGCGCACAAGAGCGCACGAGGGCGCTCTTGTGCGCTCTAGGACGCATCATGGAGATTTTGATGTAGGTGGTGTATGGCGTCCAAGCGCGCACTGAAAATAAAAGCTGCAGACACAGCCGCGAACAGATTAGTTCATCTGATTGACCTCTCATTCGACTAATAAGAGCTTTGAATTGGGTTTCTGAAACCTTGAAGAACCAATTAATGAAAATCTAGCCAGAAGGACCCGCCTCCCAACGGCTGTGAGCCAATTGAAGCACAGAAGTTTGCTGAGCTGTTTTGTCTAAAGCTGGGTGAAGAGAGACTGCTTCAGCAGCCACAGGCAGTGGTATATTTTTTTTTTTTTTAAATTCCAGCAGAGTGTTTAGGATTCTCTTATATGGTCATCATAGACCAACGGAGGCCAACGACGAAGGTCGTAAATCATTCTCCAAAACCGCAATCATGGAATTATGTTTTGATCGGGTCACGAGACCAGAACCAGAGCGGACCAGCGTCAGTTCGTCTGACAATGAGGAAGAGAAGTTGGCCAGGACAATGTGGCTGTGAAGAGGTAAGGTGTTATAAGCCAAATTATTTTTTATCCCTGAAAATTGTAATCCAAAATGACTTTTGACCGATCGGTAAATTACAACTGTGCTTCACAGCGCAGTTCATGCGCCGCTGTACAAGGGGTTGTTCGCCGCGTACAGACTGTGAAGGCCCCCCCCCCCGCTATTCTTCTGCAGCGAGGGGGGAGGAGGGAGCCGCGGTGATTGCGCTGCTGTCCCACATCACCACATGAGGTAAATCCGTTGTGTAGCGATGGTCGAAGTCCATCCTCTGTAGCGAGCGGGGGAGAGGGAAGACAAACCCCCCCACATACACACACAGACAGCCCTGAGTATGACCTTTCATTAGAGCCCAAAATGAAGATTCTACATTGAATTATTCAAAAGTTACAGACATTTTTCCAAACTGTGCCATTTGGCACAATTTGGCACAGTTCCAAAACGCCTGGGAACAGCCTGAGAACAAAGCTGTGTAAAATATTCATTTTTTGTGGTATTGTTACAAAATTTGGACCTCAGCTGGATAACACTTGGTTCTACATTTCTGTTGCATTTTCCAGCCCGGATCTGAAGCTCTGTGTTATTTGCAAGCATTTGTATCCAAAAAAACACCCAGGCCAAATGTATTTTCTTCAAGTTCAGTATGTTTAGATGACTGTAACTCAGTGGCCGGAGCACTTAGAGAGATCATGTTTTTTTTGCCAAAAAATTCAAAGTGTTTTCTTTTAAATGTGACCAACCCCATGAAGATGCTGCAAAGGGTTGAAGAACAGCTTTCGATTTACTTTGGCCACATTTTTTTTTGGCGTTTTTAGGAAAATTGACCGGAGTGCAAGGGGTTAAGAACCATCAGCACTCTTCCTAGAGCTGGCCGACTGTCTAAACTGAGTGACTGGGGGAGAAGAGCCTTAGTCAGGGAGGTGACCAAGAACCCAATGGTCACTCTGTCAGAGCTCCAGTGTTGCTCTGTGGAGACAGGAGAACCTTCCAGAAGGACAGCCATCTCTGCAGCAATCCACCAATCAGCTCTGTATAGTAGAGTGGCCAGACAGAAGCCACTCCTTAGTAAAAGGCAGCAGCCCGCCTTGAGTTTGCCAAAAGGCACCTGAAGGTCTCTCAGACCATGAGAAACAAAATTCTCTGGTCTGATGAGACAAAGATTGAACTCTTTTTTGTGAAACTCTTTGGTGAACTTGATGCTGCTTGAGAGGTGCTGCAAAGAAGAATGGGCAAAACTGCCCAAAGATAGGTGTGCCAAGCTTGTGGCATCATATTACCAAAGACTTGAGGCTGTAATTGCTGCCAAAGGTGCATCAACAAAGTATTAAGCAAAGGCTGTGAATAGTTATGTACATGTGATTTGTTAGTTTTTTTTATTTTTAATAAATTTGCAAAAATCTAAAAAAAACCCCCACTTTTTTCACATTGTCATTATAAGGTATTGTGTGTAGAATTTTGAGGAAAAAAATGAATTGAATCCATTTTGGAATAAGGCTGTAACATAGCAAAATGTGGAAAAAGTGAAGCGCTGCGAATACTTTCTGGATGCACTGTATGTGGTTTGTCAATGTTTCTATTTATTATGAATTTATTACTGTTTATCTGTTCTACCTTTCTTCAAATTGCACACCTGTTTACCTTTGCCAGGGAGGTTAAACAATCAGTCAGGTGTCTTTGTGTGTTTCTCCATTTTTTTCAGCAACACTGCAAAAAAAAAAAAAATATGAACAGATTTTGCATGAAAATTTTACCAGTGGTGCAGTCTGCATCAAAATAGAAATAACTTCTGGAATTCAGATTGTGACATGGACCACAATTCTTATTCTTCAAAAGCTTTGTTAACCTTGGTAGAGATATGCAGTCTCATCCTGTTCTTGTTCATAGGATCTTATTGAATCTCTGAGATTTGAATGTGTCAGCACACCAAAGATGCATTTTTATCTCATAGTGTACATGAATCTGTTCCATGGTTTGTGTGGCATAAAAATGAAGGTTAAAACACTGAAACAAGAAATAGACCCCAAATAGATAAACCACTTTGTTTTTACTTAAGCAAGCTGAGCACAGAACTGCTGAAGATGACATACAAGGTTTGCTGATGTTTGGTGAGAAAATTAGTGAATTAAATGTAAAATCATATCAAGTATCATTCTGGTACATTTGCAGCTCTCTAGAGTACCACCGCTGCTCTGCAGGAACCTTGTAACTGCAGTTGTCCTAGAAACCGCAGCCAACATTGGACTCTAAAGGCAAAAATGCAAGAGAAGAACAATCATTGACCTGAGACTAACAAAACCATTGAAAAACTGTCAAAAACCTCCCCAAAATCATAAAACAACTCTGATTAATTACTGTCTGTTTTCTAATTGGAGAAATTTGCAGAACAATTACAGTATGCATGTACTAGTGTGCACTGTGACTAGTGACTTCAAAGGTTTACAACACCAAATCAAAACGATTACCTGCAGAAGATGTGACTGGCATTTACATGGAAAGCTACAATTACCACATACTCTGGAGAGTGTGTCTGTTGTTCTGTCTTGGTAGAAATACTTAAATATCTAAAAAAAAATCAAATATGACCTTTGCCAGGAAACCAAACACAGAAACCAAATGTGCTTCTTATCTTCACATTGACTCTCCATATAAGGCATGAGTTTGTTTTGTTATAAACATTTTTTTGGTCTTTGCACTCAGTTATCTAAAAAGCAATGTGCACTTGTCCACAACCCGCGGTTAGATGGAGCATTATTTACAGCGCTATATCCGCAGACCCTTTTGTTAACACACCAAGAGGTTTCTCCATGATTTTGAGCTCAATGGGAAAAAAGAAAAGAAAAAAATCTCAACATTTACGATATTTTGGGATTCATTTCACCAATGTGTTCACCTTCTTTTGGTACAGACACGCCACCAAGGACAGAACATCACTAACAGGCTTCTCAATTGGATGTTTAGCATAGATACTTACAAGTTGTTTTTTTTTTAAATGCCAGCTAAAATGTAAGGTAGGGATTAAAAAGAATATTCAAAGACAATAACAGGGATCAGGATTATCAAATTTTAAACTGTTAAGCATACAGTATCATAACAACTCATTCATCACATGTAGAATATTATCCTATTTTCCCTTACCCCGAGATTGTTCTGTAGCCAAAGAAAATAGGGTTAGAAAAGGGGAGCTCCTCTTTCACTAATTATGAAGACCCCTAAAGTGTCCCTCTTTACATAAGAAAATTGCCTTTGCTTGCAAGAAAAAAGTCTAAAGTATCTTTATAGGTTTTGTCCATCCAAGGTTCCAAATAACAAAAAAAGAGTCAGTGAAAGAAAATCTCTCAGCCTTGTCCAGTCATACAGTCTGCCAAAAAGCACGGCAGTAATAGCAAAAGTAAACCTCTGAGCTGACAGAATACCTCATGTGAAGGAGTCACAGAGTCAGCTGCTCTTCTAAAAGTCAACGGTATAACTTTATTTGTCAAAGGTAAAAATGTGCCACCAGAAAACAAGCCAAGAGTGACCACAAGAAAGGCCAAGTAATTAAACTTTAGAATGGTTTCAGAAAATTTAGGTCCACAAGGCTAACTCAGTAGTGTTGTCCCTGAAGCAGCGATTCTATCTTCAACACGTAGCATCACTCCTGAGGCCGGCCTGCGTGCCAAGCTAGCTAGCTGCACAGCTGCCCCAGCTCAGGTTCAGGAGACGCATTGGGAAGCTTGGAGTTAAAGATTTGCAGTGAGTCCTTGATGCGAGCCACCTCTCCTGCCGACAGCTTGAGACGGTGACGTAGCAAACAAGAAAACAGGTCCAGTGGCTGTGGTGCTGGTGGAGAAAGTCTGTTAATTCGATCTCTCATCTCCAGCAACATCAGAAAGGCGGCGTCTTGTGTACCCTGTGTGTAGGGGTAGTCCAGCTGGAGAATCAGATCCTTAATGCCTTCAGGGTCGAAGTGCATGCTATATCCAAAGACTTTGAGCGTATTGATCTTCATGTAGCCCAAGTTTGAGGTCTGATCATCCAAATCCAGTGGCTCATAGAAAAGTGTTTCATTGACTGTTGGATCTTCTGTGATGATGCGACTTCGCAGGTAGATGTGGACCGTTTCAAAGAAGGATTTCCACTTGCTTCCTAGAGACAGAGTCCAATTGTAACACTGTGCTGTGGTGATGCCATCCAGTCGAGTTCTCTCCCAGTTAGAGAAGTCTGGTTGGTTCACTGGCATGAACCAGCTCTCTGAGTGGCTTCCCCCAAAAGGATTCACATAAACTGCAGGCACTGGTTCCAGTGTTGAATTCTGAGTCGAGCAAATCTGGAAAGAGATGCCCATCAGCATGTGGATGAGGTTGGACTTATTTTTGTTACTCTTGAGTGTCAACAACATCCTCTTCCTCCAGCCAGGGTTAAACCAACTCCCCAGGCGGACATCATTGCTGATATAGATGGCATGGACCTCTATTCTGCTGTCCAGTCGCTGAAGCAGGTACTTCACCTAAAGAAGGATTGGGACACTGTGAGACTACATTCATTCTAACAGATTTACAGATTTTACAACACTGGTTCTCAAAATGTTTTGCAACAAAATTACAAAGATTGACACAATGTTTGGTAGTATTTCTATAGTATTTTTGGGGACAATTTTTAGATATAGGAAGTTTATTAAATTATAACATGTTACATGGGGCCAGATGCTTCAGTCTGTTTCTAATGTAAATTGATCATAAACTGCAATGATAACACAGTGTAGTTAAAAGTAGGGGTGGGAATCACCAGAGGCCCAACGATACAATGTCATCATAATACTTGGGCTGCAATGCAATCTTATCATGATCTTGCGATATGCTGAGTATTGTAATATTATACAGTATATTATGATTTCCTATCCCAATCTTTGTCCTGTTCAACAAGCACAAGGGTCACCAACTGGCGGAATCCAGTCTGGATCCAGACCCTGAGAGTCCTCCGTCCGGAGCCTGAAACCTTTTAGTATAATTTTGGAAAAAATGATACTGCTTCATTTTAACAGAATGGGGTGGGGGAGAAACTGTATCAGGGAGAGTGTTATCCAAACAGACACAAATGACGTTAAAAAGATAAGAACTCTGTTGATATAAAATTAAAAAAAAAAAAAAAACCTCAGAGGAATTCTGTAGTGTGGAATTATATTTTCTGTCCCTTTTTTAGGCTTACTGTTTGAATTGTTTTTAAATACTGAACATATAGTATAAAGGTGGACTTTTTGTAATTTTTTTTTAGATATTAATTTTTAAATGTATGTAATTTAGTTTGTGTTCTCCTGTAAAACTTTACATTTGTAGGGTTTAAGTTGCAGATTTTAGAATTTTAGAGCGATTCATTTGGAGTCAACAAACACATTTAGTGTTCTCCTGTATTATTTTAATTAAAATATTTTATGCTTTGTTTCAAATTCAGCAAAGGATTTATTTGATTTTTTTTTTTTTGTTAAAAAATTAATGCAAAGCTAAAAGCAGCTAAAACATCAGCTTAATAAAATAATGTGTAAAAGAAAATGACTTTGGCCTGCCTGGAGACAGCTGTGATTTTCTGGAAGAATGTCCATGAAAGGATGACAGTTCTTAAAAACACATTTTCAGATAAATTTGTCCATGTGACTTGTCACATTTCTCTTCCATTTGTTTTGTTAAAAGATGTTTGAAGCAAGCATTTGGCTTTAAAAGTACTGTGTCACACAGCGGGAGGAAAAAAATCCTAAAAATAAAAAGCGTTTAGAGACGTTTTAGAATCAAATCAGAGACCCTGAATCCTAATCAAATCATGGTGCTTAAAGATCCCCAGCCCTAATTCAGACCTCAGCTTGGGAGGAGGACTGACTTATTGAACCTCTTGCAGTTTTAGTTGGTGACTCCTGATCTCCACAATGCTGATCTCTCTCCCAGCTCTTCCACCACTTCCCTCTCTGCCCTCTGCCCCTTCAGACTCTGGACCACATCCCCCCCTGACTTCATGACCCACGAACTCTGGACTCACTGTTCACCTCACTGACAGCCAGTTTTTATTGTCATGAGGATGAAATAATGAGGATCTACGTGCGTGGGTTCACCACAACACATTTATTACAAAAAGACAGACAAATCCCAAAAGGTGAAGACTTACAAAAAACACAGAACACTTACTGCTGGCGTTCGGGGGCTGGCATCACCCAGTGAATGAATGAGGAGACAACGTATTAACCACGAGTGCGCCCCAGAGCCGACATCGCTACAAGGGCACACGAGAACCATGGCAAACATGGAGTGGCTAATAAGTTGTGGTTGTGCTGACAATAACTGCGAACTGACAGCACGGAAGACAATTCTATGAACCAGCACTGTGTGACTGGCAAAAGGCCGCTTAAGTACACACACTACTGGTAATGGTATGATGAGGGGCACCTGGGCGAGGACCGGGAAAGATGATTAATGGGGCTGAGAACAGCTGATGGTAATAAGTGAAGGGGCGTGGTCGGACCAGCAGGCTGTCAACCAGCACTCACAGTGAGTGAGCCGAAGAGAACTGTCTCACAGCTGCCGGCCCCGAGAGCAGTGGCTAGGGATACAGAAGCACACTGAGATACATAATAAACATACATAAACAGCGGCACCTAACCCCACAGGGAGGTCAGGAATGAGCTGGGGAAAACCAAGCCGGCTTGGACTCCTGACAGAGTCCCCCCTTTAAGGGGTGGATTCCCAGACACCCAAGGTAACATCCCAAGGACCCCCCCCCCCCAGCAGAAACAAACAACACAAACCCGGGTGGGAGGTAGGGGGAACAGGAAATTAGGAAATTAAACACAATTCCCCGCCCAGGGCCCACAATTACCCCCCCCCCTCCAATCCAAAGGCAAGGAGGTTTGGGAGGCCGCCCAGAGTCCCAGGCCCAGTAGGCAGTCCCGCGAACAAAGTCCGGTGGTCTGCAGGAAAACACGGGCCATCTGGCCCAGAGACTCAGTCCCTCCAGCGGTCAGCCAATGTTGTAGGGCCACCAGGACTGGAGGAGTGGAGCAGGAGGCGGCCTGCCCACCGGGAGGCTCACTGGTGGGTGACCGAACCATAGGGAGGGAACCCCCACGGCATCAGGCAAGGAGGAGAAGGGGGCCACGGCGTCCTCAGGCTGACCCGTAGCATCTTCGGTGGTCTCCGGCTGAAGCCATGTAGCACCCATGGTGAACTCCAGTTGGAGCCCTGTAGCACCCGCGGTGCACTCCGGCTGGAGCCATGTAGCACCCACGGTAGACTTCGGCTGGAGCCATGTACCACCCGTGTCGGCTCCTGGCTGGAGCTCTGCAGCACCCACAGTGGGCTCTGGTTGGAGCTCTGCAGCACCCGCGGTGGATCCAGGCTGGAGCTCTGCAGCACCCACAGTGAACTCCGGCTGGAGCTCTGCAGCACCCGCGATGGAACCTGACTGGGCCAGCGTAGCCCCCCTGGTGGACCCTGCGCTGGAGCGTGATGTTCATGATGGGTCCAAACAGGAGCGCAGCACCCACATTGGGCTGACCCTGGGGCGTCGACCCCATGAGGGTCCTAAGCCAGAGCGCTGCACCCTCGGGGACTCAGCCTAGGTGGGATCCATATAATAAAGGCTTATCTTATCTTATCTTATCTTATATGACGGCCTCAGGCAGCAGGGGAGCTGGACCCACGATGTCGTCAGGCAGCAGACCTGGTTCCAAGGAGACCCCTGGTGACGAGGGCTCTTCTCCAGTGACCCTAGACGAGATCTCAGGAGCGGGAGAAGAAACCAGGTTATTAGAGTCGCACACAGCGGCGGAGCCCAGCGAGGGGAGTTCAGATGCAGCTGCGTGCAGCACCTGATTCTCCTCCCCTAGAGCCAGACAAGATGTCTCTAAAACTGACATCAGGAAAACAAGAGAGAAAACTTGCCTGAGCTCAAGCTCCACCGTCGTCCAGGACTTCGTCGATCTCAATGATGAAGACTCAGGCCCAGCTTCCAGGAGGTCCGACTTCGGCTCCCAATCCACTGCGACCGTCCCCGCAGCTGGCAAGATGGTGGCGGCAGTCCCACAGCCCTCAAGTGAAGTAACCGTTGCTGGGGAAGAATTCAGCGAGGAGGCTGAAGACTGGCTCCGTGTAGGCTCTGGAGCAGGATCCTCCAGGGCCTCAAGCTCCTCCATCGTCCAGCGGCTAGGTTCCGAGGCCGGCAGACACTCAGGGGAAATAGGAGGAGACACAGAGAGGATAGGAAAAAGGTCAGCATTGGCAGCTGGAGGAGAGGACTCCGCAGACTGCTGGAACTGAGCCTGTTCCTCGGGAGACAGACAAGATTTAAAATAATTAAGTTCAATTAGATGAAAAAACCCTCGCCTCTCATCCCAGCGTGTGATGTTTGCAGCTGCAGCTGGCTGGCAGTCACCCCTCTCCATGTCAATGACCATACCGGACATTTCCAACAGTGACGGAAAAGCCAGATCCGATGCTGATGACTCCTCAGGCATGACTGCAGGAGACCAGCTCCGTACTGGCTCCGGAGCAGAATCCTCCTGGGCCCCCAGCTCCTCCACCATCCGGTGACTCTGCTCACACTCGAGGATCGATGGGGGAGACACGGGAAGGACAAGATAAGGGTTAACCTCCACAGCTGGAGGAGAGAGCCCAGCAGACTGCTGGAACTGGGCCTCTCTTCAGGGAGACAGACAATGTTTATCATTATTACATTGAATTAAATGAAAAAAAAGATACTTGCCTGTTCTCCCGGTGCTTGATGTTGACAGCTGCAGGCAGTTGGCCATCATTCCCCCCTCCTCCCCCCCGTGCCACTGGCCATTTTGGCCCCCTCAAAGGATGGTAGAGGAGCCGGCTCCGATTATGTGGAGGTGGGTGTAGCCGGGACAACCATGGAGGACCTCTTGGCAGTGGAAGAGATGACGGCGGCCGAGGATGAGGAGGGCTTGTCCCAGAGTTTCATCGTAGGATGACGCTGTCCCGTTTGCCAGAGAAGAGCGTGCTGGAGCGGGGGGAGAGTCGGACAAAGCATCATGGTGGATGGAGGTCTGCTGGAAGCAATGCCTTCATCTCGACGCCGTGGAAAATGCCAGACAGGGGAATGAGCACTGGAGCATGCAGACTGTGGCCAGCAGGTCGACGTACTGTGGGTAGTCCCATAACCCGGGGTGCGCCTCCAGAATTACCACCGCTCCGTCCAAGCATTCCAATGTTGTCTTCGGTCCCTGGGCGGCGAGCGCTTCATCCACGAAGCTCTGGATGCCCTCAGCGGCCCATTCCTCCGCCACCGTGGGAGTCCCCGCTGCCGCTCCACCTCTGCTTTGGCGAGACCAGGGCATGGTGCTCTCCAGAAAGCAGGTGAGTCCAATAAACGACACACAGAAAAAAGGGAAAAGGGATATGTGGGTGAACCTGCTAAATCCTCCTTTTCGGCTGGTTCATACTGTCATGACCCTCTGTGCGCTGCATAAAAGCGCACGGAGAGGGAGGATGAAATAATGAGAATCTACGCACGTGGGTTCACCACAACACATTTATTACAAAAAGACAGACAAATCCCAAAAGGTGAAGATTTAGAAAAAACACAGAACACTTACTGCTGGCGTTCGGGTGCTGGCATCGCCCAGTGAACAAATGAGGAGAAAACGTATTAACCACGAGTGCGCCCCAGAGCCAACATTGCTACAAGGGTGCACGAGAACCACGGCAAACGTGGAGTGGCTAATATATCGTGGCTGTGCTGACAATAACTGCAGACTGACAGCACGGAAGACAATTCTATGAACCTGCACTGTGTGACTGGCAAAAGGCCGCTTAAGTACACACACTACCGGTAATGGTGTGATGAGGGGCACCTGGGCGAGGACCGGGAAAGATGATTAATGGGGCTGAGAACAGCTGATGGTAATAAGTGAAGGGGCGTGGTCGGACCAGCAGGCTGTCAACCAGCACTCACAGAAAGTGAGCCGAAGTGAACTGTCTCACAGCTGCCGGCCCGAGAGCAGTGGCTAGGGATACAGAAGCACACTGAGATACATAATAAACATACATAAACAGCGGCACCTAACCCCACAGGGAGGTCAGGACCGAGCTGGGGGAAACCAAGCCGGCTCGGCTCCTGGCATTTATTTATTATTTATTCTATTCGGGTTCACCATTCTATTCCACTCAGGAAGACACATGAAGGCACTGCTTCTATTCATACAATACCATTTTCTATATTGTTTACATTGTTTACACTGTAAACAATGTGTTTGAATGTTTGCTGTTTGCTGTTTAAAAAAAATCTACTTTACTGCACCGTGAATGAGAGAGAAACACAATTTTGATTCTCTATATGTCTTGTACATATGGCAGATTTGACAATAAAGTTGACTTTGACTTCGATCTCGGGAGTCTTTTTTTTTTTGCTGTGCTGGCTTAACCAGACAGTGGTCATTTAGCACCATCTAATGGACAGAAAAGTCAGTTGGTTTTTATTACTGTGGTACCTAAATGGGTAAGGTCACACCTGCAACATTTATTAATAATGCATTAATGCATCATGATACTGATGTCCCTGAATCAGTATGGTATCACCACCACAAGCTAACATGATCTTACATTTTACTCCTACAGTAATTATTTTAGCTTATCTAACATGCCAAATATAGCATATACCCATCATGTTTCCCATGACCTTTTGTGCGCAGAAATGCACATTTATTATACTCAAAGTCTGAAACATGACACATAATTTCCATAATTTTTCAGTGGTATCAGGGGTACCGAGTATCTCATGTAGTCAATCAATCTTTGAAAACCTATTAAATACATATACAGTAGATAGAAGAGAAGATCTGAGAACCTCAACGTCAGGCATGTCTAAATCAAAGTTCAGGTAATGGTCCAGGGAGGCGGCGATGCTTGGTCTGCAGGAACCGAGATGGAGGATGTTGCCGTGGTGACAAGCTCCACAGCGGGTGGCATTGTCAGAGGCGCAGAGGGTGCAAGAGGTGGAGGAGGTGCCAATCACGCAGGGGATGACTCCCTGACAGGTAGGTTGATCCAGAGGGCAGGTGCAGCTCCTCACTTCCTCCGAGAAGGAGCCCAGGACTCCGTGTTCATTACAATAGAGCAGAGACTGAGCCCTGTTCAACCAAAATCCAACAGACCTGTGAAGAGAGACGAAAAAGCAGCGATGTTTCATAGGCAATTTACAAAGGTCTACACAGTGGCTGCAAAGCTCTTTTCTGGCCAGGGATTTATAATTGTTGGATATCAGCTTCCTTTCACCGTCTCTGTGAGTCACTTTTCCACTGTGGGGGATTATAAATATTAAAACATTTCCCTAAAACAGCATACAGTGCAGAAGGTAAGGTACTGAAAGTCACAGACTGTGTTCACACCAGGAAAGTGTCATGTTTGACATGCTATGTGTTGTCCATTCATCAATTTCTTGGCTGTACCTCAAAATCCATAGAGTTGACTTGGTTTAGATAAATATTCTATATCACTCTGGCATCTATCTGTGTGGGAGAGATACAGGCTAAAGAGAAAGGGTGTGAACCTTAAAACATAGATATATCAGCATTAGAATTTATCTCTGCAGTCCTCTAGGAAGAGTCTCATAACGGGGTGCTTTCACAACTGAGCAAAGTTGTTTTTAATGGTTATAAAGAGAGTGGAAATTAACTAAATCAGCGACAGAAAAGAGTATAAAATGTGCAAAAATGACCAGTGCCCCCCACTGTAATTATTTGTTGATACTCAGCACAAAAAGCAAAATGTGCAGAACATCAGATGCTCGCTACAAAAGAGCATTCCCTTAGCAGCCCATGTTTTTACAAAAGTAGAAAATTTGTTTCCTCAATATGAGTCCACTTGTTTATTTGAGATTTCTGTAGAAGGATGAATGTTAGGTATGGCTGCAGTGGAGATTAAAATGTAGGCATACATAAATTAGCCGCAGTTTCTGTGTGGCACCAGGAGCAACAAGCTCAGACTGAAAATTGGCTCTGCCAAGATTTTGTCCCTGGGCTAAGCTGGGGAAATCACACACAACTCTGCATAAATGCTCCAGCAATTCCTCCCCCCCCCCCCCCAGGCCTGTGTAAATAGACAAAAATGAATGATGATGAAAACAAATGGAGTTGTGCTGAAGAAAACAGGAAACTCTTTCAGCTGCGGCAGCCACAATTTAACTTGTTGCCGATACAAAGTGGGTTAAGGCTCCGTGTGACAGCGGTAAGACGGGGAGAGAGGGGGGGAAGGCAAGGTAATACAATGATGACTGAGGGATAGAAATAAAGGTAAGACTTGAGACAAGAGTGAGGAGCAGAGATGGAGTGATGGGTAGAAGGAAAGGACCGTCAGAGGAATTAAACTCCTCTGTAAACAAGTGCCAAACTGTCAGTCCAGGAGAGGACTTGATTACAGCGTGCCACATTAGCATATACCTCACCCACAAAGCCCCCCCCCCCCCCAACCTGTAATCAGACCCCATCTCTCCTCCATTTTCCTTTTATCTCAGTTCACCTTCTGTCATATATCTCTTCCATTTTCTACATGCTCTCACTACAGTCACTTTCTACTCATCTACTTCTGTCGGCGTCTTGCATCTTTCAGTTCAGTTCAGTTTGATTATTTCAATCATAATATTCAATATAGAACACAAATTACACAGACACAAACATTACAATGACCAAAACGGTGTAGGTTGAAGCTATAGCTTATTTCACCTACCCTATTTCCATAACAAAAGACATTACATACTCTTATATGCTAAAGTTAAATTAAAACAGAACAAAGAAGAACAGAACAATAAAGTACAACTTCCTTAAATCTTCTCCAGTAAGGTGCTCACACCTGAGTCTTGTATTTAGCTAATACACTGTTCTTAAACATTTTTTTAAATGAGTTCAATGAATTACACACAGTTCATTCACACAGTTGTTCCACAGATTTACACCATTCACTGATATACACATGCTCTTTCCATTTATTCTCACTCTTAGTTTCTTTAATGCACCTGTATTCCTGAGTTCATATTGACTTTCCCTAATTTCAAACATCTTCTGAACGCAGTGGGGGAGCAAATTATTATGTACGTTATACATTATTTGGATGGTTTTATAATCAACTAGGTCATAGCATTTTAAAGTCTGTAGGTTACTGAACAGTGGATTGGTTGCTTCATAATAATTAGTTTGATGTATAATTCTTATGACTTTCTTTTGTAATATGTAGATTGTTTGTGTATTGGTTTTATGAGTGTTTCAACAAATCTCCAAACAATAAGTGATGTATGGGACTATGAGGGAGCAGTACAGAACATAAATTGACTGCTGCTTTAGAATTTACTTAGTTTTATGTAGCATAGCAATGGTTTTGGATATTTTTGTTCTAATATGCATAATATGTGACTTTCAGCTTAATTTATGATCTATTATTACTCCCCAAAATTTATTTTCATTAACTCTATCAATCTCAACACTATTTATCATTATTTTAACTTGCTTATTGATGTGACAATTACTGAATATTATATATTTAGTTTTACTTAGAATGAGTGATAACTTATTAGCATCAAACCATTCCTTTAAGATATTTATTTCCTTCTCCACTGCACTCAGGAGCCGATCAAGAGATTTACCTTGGCAGTATAAAGTAGTATCATCTACAAATAACACAAGTTGAAACAATTCACAAACTTCACAGATATCATTGATATACAAAATGAATAACTTAAGACCAAGGACAGAGCTTTGTAGCACTCCACAAGTAATTTTTTTGCAATTCTGATTAGGTTTCATTTAGTTTAACATCTTGATGCCGGTCTTGAAGATAGCTACTTAGCCATGTACAGTGGTGTGAAAAAGTGTTTGCCCCTTCCTGATTTCTCTTTTTTGTGTGTGTGTTTGTCACACTTAAATGTTTCAGATCATCAAACAAATTTAAATATTAGACAAATATAACACAAGTAAACACAAAATGCAGTGCAATGGTGTTTATTATTAAAGGTAAAAAAAATAAATCCAAACCTCTATGGCCCTGTATGAAAAAGTGGCTGCCCCCCACTGTTAAAACATAAATTGACTGTGGTTTATCACATCTTTGGAAAGTTGAGTTCAATTTCTCTAGCCACACCCAGGCCTAATTACTGCCACACCTGTTCTCAATCAAGGAATCACTTAAATAGGACCTGCCTGGCAAAGTGAAGTAGACCAAAAGATCCTCAAATGCTAGCCATCATGCTGCGATTCAAAGAAATTCTGGAACAAATGAGAAACAAAGTAATTGAGATCTATCAATCTGGAAAAGGCTATAAAGCCATTCCTAAAGCTTTGGGACTCCAGCAAACCACAGTGACAGCCATTATCCACAAATGGCAAAAACATGGAACAGTGGTGAACCTTCCCAGGAGTGGCCAAAATTACCCCAAGTGCACAGTCATGACTCATCCAAGAGGTCACAAAAGACCCCACAACAATAGCCAAAGAACTCCAGGCCTCACTTGTCACAGTTAAGGTCAGTGTTCCTGACTCCACCATAAGAAAAAGACTGGGCAAAAATGGCCTGCATGGCAGTTTCAACACGAAAACCACTGCTGAGCAAAAAGAACATAAAGGCTCACCTCAGTTTTCCCAGAAAACATTTTGATGATCCCCAAGACTTTTGGGAAAATACTCTGTGCACTGACGAGACAAAAGTTGAACTTTTTGGAAGGTGTGTGTCCCATTACATCCGGCGTAAAAGTTACACAGCATTTCAGAAAAGGAACATCATACCAACAGGAAAATATGGTGATGGTAGTGTGATGGTCTGGGGATGTTTTGCTGCTTCAGGACCTGGAAGATTTGCTGTGGTAAATGGAACTATGAATTCTGCTGTCTACCAAAAAATCCTGAAAGAGAATGCCCGGCCATCTGTTCGTGACCTCAAGCTGAAGGGTACCTGGGTTCTGCAGCAGGACAATGATCCAAACACACCAGCAAGTCCACCTCTGAATGGCTTAAGAAAAACAAAATGAAGACTTTGGAGTTTCCTAATCAAAGTCCTGACCTGAATCTGATTGATATGCTGTGGCATGTCCTTAAAAAGGTGGTTCATGCTCAAAAACCCTCCAATGTGGCTGAATTACAACAATTCTGCAAAGATGAGTGGGCCAGAATTCCTCCACAGCACTGTAAAAGACTCATTGACAGTTATTGCAAAAGCTTGATTGCAGTTGTTGCTGCTAAGGGTGGCCCACCAGTTATTAGGTTTAGGGGCAATCCCTTTTTACAAAAGGCCATGTAGGTTTGGATTCCCCCCCCCCCCTTAATAATAAACACTTCATTTATAAACTGCATTTTGTGTTTACTTGTGTTATCTTTGTCTAGTATTTAAATTTGTTTGATGATCTGAAACATTTAATTGTGACATACAAAAAAATGAGAACTCAGGAATGGGTCAAACACTTTTTCACACCACTGTATGTGCTCTCCCTCTGATTCCATATCTGTAAAGTTTCTGTAGCATTAGTTCATGATTAATGGGGTCAAATTTTTTTTAATTTTTTTTTTTTTTAAGATCAGTGAAGATCCCAACTGTATACACCTTATCGTCCATTGCAGAAGAAATGTCTTCAACCAACTTCATTACAGCCATTAAGGTAGATCTACTATTTTTGAAACCAAAGTGAGCATCACAGAGCAAATTATCTTTCTCTAGAAACTGGTCTAGTCTTTTCACAAGAAGTTTTTCTAAAATTTTGGAAAATTAGGGAAGCAGAGAAATTGGCCTGTAGTTGTTGAAAAGGTGTCTATCACCATTTTTATACTGTATACTTGTATGATTTTTGCTGTTTCCATGTTTCATGGAAATCTACTGTATCTAATACAAAAAATTGATTGCAAATATGTTTCAGTGGTTTTACTATGTCATCTATAATTGTTTTTATTAATGAAATATTAAGATCAATGCAGTTTGTTGACCTTTTGTTTTTAAAATTGTGGACAATTTCTAGTATTTCTTTACCATCTGTTGCTCCTATAAGAAGAAGAAGCCATCTTTCATTGTCATTCAGTCCATACAGCCAATCATGTACAGTAGAACAAAATTACATTTCTCCTATCTACAATGTTAATCACATGTAGAATCAGAGGGGTCGCTGCCATGCAAGGCACCACCCAGAATGTGGATTTCTATCAATATTTGCTTGAAAATGCTTGTCTTTTGGTACAACAATATCATTTGCCATTGGAAATTAGCTTTAGTTATCATCTTATATGCTGTATATTTACATATCTTATGTTCATTAATATGCACTGCCCCTTTTATAAATAAATAAACATAAACATGTATAACCCACATTAATAACATATCTATTAAATTCATTTACAACATCAGTTATGTTATCCATAATCTTATTGCTATCTTTAACATAAAACCCTAGGCTTTCTGTGTTACCAGTTCTCTTTCTGATTAAACTATTGAGCACCTTCCACATTCCTTGAGTATTATTTTTACACTGATCCAATGATTTGTGATAATAATGTTTCTTATTTAATCTCACAATACGTATTAGTTTATTTTTTATGTCTTGTATCTAAATTCAGCTTCTTCCGTTCTTGTTTTCAAAAATTGTCTATATGGCATATTTTTCTTCTTACATGCATATTCTATACCTCTGGTAATCCAAGGTTTCCCTGCATATATATCCTTAATTACTGTATATATCGCTGTAATGAAAAGTGTTTCTCATATAATGGAATTAATGTGGCTCATGAGATTCGTTAGGATCATAATAAGCATAAACATCATTCCAGTTTTGTCTTTGTAGGTCAAGCTTAAATGCTTCAATAGCTTCTGGTGTTCTGCGGTGTATTAATTTATAGATATTTGACCTGGTTTCTTCTACGATCTCAAAAAAGTTCGGAAATGATACAAAAATGGGTAGATGGTCACATATCGCTTTTCTTGCATCAGAACAACAACAAATATATAAGATAAGATAAGATAAGATAAGATAAGATAAGCCTTTATTAGTCCCACAATGGGGAAATTCCAGGATTGCAACAGCACAGGGACAGCAACACTCAGAGCAACAATCAGAAGGCAAGAAAAAACAACATCTAGCAAACATATGTCCATATTACTATAAATGTATATATATAGACACACAGTGCAGAGCATTATGGCTGGTGGATGTGCAGCAGAAAGTCTAAGCTCTCTCTCCGCGGATGCAGCGGGCCAGCTGGAAGTCTTTGGGCATGATGGTGACCCCCTTAGCGAAGAAGAGACCACCAGGTGGGTCTCGCTGGTCTCCTGCAGAGCCATGACGGCGAAACTCAGGAAACGCAGGACGGTCTTGAAGTCCTGAGCGATCTCCCTCACCAGGCGCTGGACGGGCAGCTTACGGATGAGCAGCTCCGTGGATTTCTGGTAGCGACGGATCTCTCTCAGAGCCACGGACCTGTGACGGCGAGGCCTCTTCACTCTGCCGGTGGCCAGAGCGCCTCTCCGAGCAGCCCTGTGGCTAGCTGTCTCCTGGGGGGCTTCTTCCTCCAGTAGATTTTACGGGCGGTCTGCTTGGTTCTTGCCATCGCTCTTTATTATTCTGTCTTATATTTCTTTCACGCCGCCTAAACTCCAGCCCGGCACCCGCTTCGTTTTCGCTACAGCTCCCGGTATGTCGAGTTTCCCATTAGCACCGGGCGGCGGCCAAGTGCTAGCTAGCACTAGCTCCTCCCCGCTGTAACGTCTCCCGCTGCAAACCGTGGCTCCGTCCGCCGACCCGGGAGACCCCCGGGGCGATCCGTGATATATATACAGAGTGAAAGGTGTAGAAAGAAGAAGGAAGATAAAAAAAAAAAGGCTGTTGCAACAGGCAGCCGACTCGTGTGGCGCCACCGGTCCGGCAGAGCTGAGCGACGCTTGTAAAAGTCTTTTGTGTATAAATCAACAGGAGCAGAATTTAGGGAGTCAGTTTGTCTGTCATATTATTAGGGACTGGTGAATCCTGTAATGGCTCAGCTACGGCAGCCATCTATGCTCATTACTGAAATGCTGCAAAAAAAAACAAAAAACAAAAAACAGCTTGGTTGGTCATTGTTGGCCAGTGTCCTGATTTAAAAATCAGTAATTCAGCATGGGCAGACTGGTCGGTGTCGTCGATGTCCATGCTAGGATATGAGGCTACACCCACTAGACTTGGTACATAGGTTGACCTTCAGATTAGCACCTATGGCTATAAATTTGTGGTCAAAAGCTCAAATGTCAAGGTCAGAATGCCATATAAACTACAGTATGTCTCAACAACAAGGAAAGCTCGGGCCACCAAACTTGGTACACAAGTTCGTCTTGGGATCCTGACCTCTAACTATGGGTTTGGAGTTAAATGGTCAAAGGCCAACATTTGCATTCCCTATACCCTGTTACTACAGAATGAGTAAAGTTAGGGTCACCAAACTTGTTCACGTTGGGATCCTGAACTGTGACTGGTTTTAGGATCGCAAGGTCAAAGGTTGAGGTCAAAATGCCCTATAAACTATCTCAAGAACAATAAAAGCTAGGGTCACCAAACTTGGTACACAAATCCCCCCTGACACCCTGACCTCTGGCTATGAGTTTAGGGTCAGAAGGTCAAAGGTCAAGCTTTGAAATCTATTGTGCTGCAAAAGGCGTGGGTCTGCATCTCAGTTGAGTGTATTCTAGTTACAGTTGAGAGCAGCAGTGATGCAAACTGGCACTTTTAAACCTCTGCTGTGCTGCAGTAATGTGCAGGCCATCCCCAGAGCAATCGCATGCACATAATGTTATGCAAAGGCTCCCACTGTGTTGAAGAGCACCAGCCTCTGGAATAGAAGCTTAAAAGTTTTTTTTTTTTTTCTTAAAGGGATTCAAGGGAGGAAATTCTGGTGCAGCACTCTAGTGTTTCAAGTGATACTAAAGTAAAAGTATTTGATCTACAAACATGTGCCTCCAAGGGCTTTTACATTAAGATTAAAGCATGGATAATGTTCTCCCCGTGTCTGCGTGGGTTTACGCCGGGATTTCTCCGGTTTCCTCCCATATGCCAACAACATGCAAGTTAGGTTAATTGGCATCAAACTGGGGATTCTAAATTGTCCTTAGGTATGACTGTGAGAGTGAATGGTTGTCTGTCTCTCTGTGTTGGCCCTGCGATGGACTGGCGATCTGTCCAGGGTGGACCCTGCCTCTCGCCCAAAAAATGCTGGGATAGGCTCCAGCGCCCCCCCCCCCACCCCGCGCGACCCGAAAAGGATTAAGAGGAAGAAGATGAATGAATGAATGAATGAATGAATGAATAATGTTTTCTTGTCTGCCTTTCAACAATGCAATTAATGCTGAAGCACAGTCATAACAGGTATCCTCTTGCTGATATGTCCATGTGCCTATGGGCCTCTAAAGATAGTTTAAATTGCTGCCATTGTTCTTGGGGTTATAGACACAAAAACGGGGGAATCTACAATGATTGTAGAAACTGTGGAAAACTGGGATTGTATTGAACTGATGGATATTTGGCTTTGTTTATTCCAATTTGTGTGTTTTATTCCACTTCGCATGACAGAAGAAACTGCTAGCTAATTAACAGCTACAGAGTGTGATTTAGTTTTGACAATACAGTAGTGATGTATCACCCTGTTAAGAACTTTTGTAGTTTCACACCTGCAGGGGACATTTATGGATGAGACTGTCTTTCAAATGCAGCAAGAATAAACTTCTCTGATTGTGCTTTGCTTTCCTCTTTGACAGGTCTGCATTTATTAGTTTGTTAATCTCAGTGTTTGAAGTTAGCTGGATGCAACTTTCCAGAGGGTTGGATGAAACAAACTATGTTCCATATTAAGATTTATCTCTATGTAGTAACAGCAGGATTAATTCAGGGCAGAAGTAAATAATTCAAATTAAGTGTCAGTCAAGTGTCATTGTATAAAACTAGTGTTTGCGTTGCAAATATTTCTGATCCCTCCATCCACGCAGTGAATTTACCCCTTCTCTCATTGCTGACATCAAGCTCACTCTGTTTCTTGTGTAGCAAGATCAAGCCTAAGAGTTAGGTCATGAAAGGAAACAAATAGTTTCCATGAAGTGCATTTGAAATTGTTCAGAACAGCCACATGCAGGGTGAAAATTGTGCTGGTAAAAGTCTGTGGTGATTAAACAGTTAGGAGGTGCAATGACATTTTAATACAGAAATAACCACAGGTTTTCTGGGCACCTTTCCTGGAAGCCACTTAAGAGAGTTGCACTCTGCTTTAAACACAAAAGGTGTCTGAAATTAAGACAGTAACATAAAAAGTTAATTAATGCTAGAGGGAGAATTTTTCATCTTGCATACTTTCTAAAATTGTCTGTCCCATGCAATTAGATTATTTCAGGCAACAGAAACATTACCACTTCACTGTAGGCATTTAATATATCAGCATATAATGTTGTACAGTATAACCTGCCGTATTTTAAAAGTACATGATGACAAAAACAACACTGAAATCCTTGAATTAATTATAATTGTTGTCACAGTTCTTTGTTTTCATGAAACCTTTGTGGTTTAACAACAATTGTTTTCCTTGTCTTCAGTGTTTATTTAATATTCCAAGTTTAGGTTCTCCCATATGTCTCTTTCTTTTATCATTTGATGTTTCTCTTGCCCTTTGTTCATGTGTGTATTCTGAGTTTTACTTTTGTAGTTTTTCAGTTCCTTGGCGTACACTTACATAAGCCTAAAAGAAATATTTCTGGAGAACCCATTCATGCATTAGCTGTACTTGCATCTTTAAGACAAGATATATATAAAGACTAGATTCAATTCAATTTTCAATTCAACTTTATTTATATAGCACCATTTCACAACAACAGTCATCTCATAGCACTTTCAACTGTAGGAGAAAACCCCACAATTGCAGAAAGACGCCAACAATCAGGCGATCCCCTGTGAGCAAGCACTTGGTGATGGTGGAGAGGAAAAACTCCCTTTTAGCAGGAAGAAAGCTCCAGCAGAACCAGGCTCAGGGAGGGGCAGTCATCTGTACAATGTACAGTGAGAGGCAGAGTGTCATGAAACACCCTTTTCAAGGGCTGCACGAGGGGTACCAAACGCATGCTGTGAGTTTTCAATGTTTATTTACACAGACACAACACTACACAAAAACACTACACTTTAAGGTGAGGGAAACAGGAAACAGGAGGATAGGCATGTGGGGATGCCAGGGCTCAACATCTGTAAAAATACATTAGGAACAGTTTGGGGATGCCAGTATGAGACGCTGGGACACGTCAGGAAAAAAGAGAAAAAGACAATGGAGCTCACCCGTACATCCCCACCGAGAGCACACAAGAATCCAGAAGGACACGGCAACGAGAAGCGTTGCTGTTGTCCTTAAATAAGCCTATGGAAAATGGGCAGATGGCAAACAGGTGTGCATCAACGAGCAGGAAATCATCAGGTAACCATTGACAGCTGGGCAGCCTGTGAACCGGGTTGACAGGAGGACGTGACTATCAAAGTAAAAGCACAGACCAGGAAGAAACAAAAAGTAACTGACAATAAATAACAACTCATTTCAAAACCAAATGATACAATAGGAAACATAACCCATAACGGTGAGGACAAGGGAAGCACAAAACAACAAAGAACAACCCAAGTACCCAAACCCTACAAAATACCAAATAAACAGAGATGCCGAAATACAGGGAAAACCTAAAATACACTCAGAGACTGGGCACGGCACTCCACTTTGCCCAGAATCATGACACAGAGCTTTCAGTTATCAAGCTCCTCTCCTTTGGAACCAGCTGCCAATCTGGATTCAGGAGTCAGACTCGATCTCTCTGTTTTTGAGAATAAGGTTAAAACCTTCCTTTTTGACATAGCCTATAGTTAGGGTGGGATCAGGTGACCCTGAACCCTCCCTTAGTTCTGCTGCTAATAGGTGTAGACAGCCGGGGGACCTCCAACAATGCACTGGGCTTCACTCTTTTCTTCACTTTCCATGTAATAGTTTTGCTGGTCATTAACATCTGTTTGTTCTCTCCCATAGATTGAGTCCCCGTCATGCTGTTTGCTCTCTACGTGTCTGTTCTTTTCTTCTTCTTCTCTATCCCCTCACCTCCCCAGCCAGTCGCAGCAGATGACTGCCCCTCCCTAAGGCTGGCTCTGCTGGAGGTTTCTTCCTGCTAAAAGGGAGATTTCCTCTCCACCATCGCAAAGTGCTGCTCACAGTGCTGCCTGGGGTCTTTCTACAATTGTGAGGTTCTCCCCTACAGTTGAAAGTGCTATGAGATGACTGTTGTTGTGAAATGGCGTTATATAAATAAAGTTTAATTGAACTGAATATTCTGTTAACCCCCCAAAATAAAGACCACTGCTATACTGGGAGTATTCTTACAGGTAAGTGACCAACAATGGAACTAAACTAAGCTAACCCAACATATCAATTCTAAAACTGCATTGTGCAATCAGCTGAAAATATTTACTTTGTGCTGTTACCAAGGTAACTCAAGCTTCTGGAGATGCTGCAGAGCTTGGGACTGAATTGATTAGGCTGACAACTGGTTATAAAACATTTTTTTTTAAAGTCCCTGGGCCACAATACGATGCCAACACAAAGCTAATACTGAAAGAACCTGAGAGTGATGCTCAAAAACGATCCTGACATTTTCCGGTTAGCAAAAGGTTACTTGAACCTGCAGGCCCCAACAGGCTGGTCACACATATTGTACGCAGAGAGGAAGTGTTGCACAGGAAGTGTCTGAAGCTTTCTCATAGCTTTGAGATGTCTTCACAAATCCTGCTCTGAACACCAGCTGTGATTACAGGATGAATGCAGTGTGTGTGTGTGTGTGTGTGTGTGTGTGTGTGTGTGTGTGTGTCTGTGCGTGCATGCATTAAGTAGATCACTGTATTGATTAGATGGCACACTTGTTCATCAGTTCAAGGTCCAAAGAGGTGTTTGAATTTAACATTAATATTATTATCCTAAGCAATATAGACAATCTGAATGTTATTTTTAAAATTCTTCAACCAATTTTGATGCAATTTTGACTTTTGAAAAACTCAAGAAATTGCTTTACTAAGATCCAAAATAGAGTGTGCTAAAATATGTGCACTTTCTGGAAAATTGCACAGTTCCTTAATGCATCTTTTGCTTGTGATTTACGAAAAAAAGCTGAAAAATTTGCAGAGATGTTTTTATTTCATTATTGTGTTTTGGGGGGAAATGAAAAGTTAAGGCTGTGTATCCACTCAACGCGGTTTTTGTCACCCAACCACCTTGAATGTCTTTTTTTTACAGCGCTTGTGTGCGGTACTCTGGGAACAAAAAAGTCTGTGCCCTGTATCCCAGGAACAACTTGACACTCACAGCTCAGCACTTCCGCTTTTCCCATGATCAGACTTTTTACTTATTTTTTAATAGCAGTCTGTAAATAACAATGGACAGGAAACATATTCTGGCTTTCGAAGCAGCTCTGGATGCAAAATATAATGACATGGAAAAGAAAACAGGAGTCTGGGTACAGACATCAACCGGACTTGTACAGGAGAACTGGACACCGAACTTGTACAGGAGTTGCTCCCATTTCAAGGAGTATTTTAGATTGACTAGGAGTCAATTTGAACTGGTTTTGGAGAAGATTGGCCCATCAATTTCTAGGATGCAGACTAATTACAGAGAGCCCATCTGAGGTGAGTAGTCTATGGTCAAAAATTTTGTTTAATTATGCATCTATTTTCGTAAAACTCATGCTGAGATATGCTCAACACACGGTTTCCCAAACTCATAAATGACTGTCGGTAAATGATCACATTTCTCATTGGAGGTATTTTCATTTTTTGCAGTTATCAACCACAAATTCACATAGTATCCATATTATCTACCACAACAAACTTGTAAGAAATATGACCATGACAAAGGCACAAACGCTCACCTGGCAAAATGACAAATGTGGACGTATTCCTCCAAGCAGTCGCTTTCAAATTTTGATCATGATATCCTTTTAGTGTCAGATCAAAGAGTCCTGGGTTGTTTAATGCAGCAAAATTAAGTCTCTCCTTCATCATCCTAGCGTTCTTGTCTTCCTGTACTGGCATCCTATGTCCCGCCCTTCCTTAATTCTGATTGGCTGCTTAGAAAGGTCTGATATTGATGAGCACAGCTGTAGTCTGAAAAGTTGAACTTTTTTCAGCCCTGAGCACCTTGAGCACCGTGACAAAAAGCGGCCACCGCCTGAGTATTTTAGCACCAAGGGCACTCAGCGCTGTAAATGCTGAACTACATAGAGAAGGTATAGAAAATAGTCGTCCACAGCAGAAAAAAAACGTGTTTGGTGGACACGACCCCTAAAAAGATATTTTTTCTTCCATTATTCCAAATATATTAACACAATGATGTGCTCCTCCTTATTGGAATAACAGGACTAACGAGTGTGTCAAACAGATTGCACCTGCTTCTAGAACATGTTAAATTCAGATGCAAAAACAGTGAGCGTATTTGCTTGCAACTTCAACAAATCACTATTGTGTTTGTGCATCAATGTATTTGCATCAACTTCACCCAGTATTTTGACGGCAAGGACAACAACATCTCATTTTGCACATTTGAAGCATGCAGTCGTCATTGCACCGCCTTAGTTAATCAATTTGCTCTGCTTCTTACATGTATTGGACACTTTGCACATGTTTTAACATTTGCAAACCTTCAGTAAATCAGGCCTAAAAAGTAAGTTGACACAAATATTAGTGAGCAGTGGCAGCTTGAGTCATAATTCCGGTTCCGCCGGACCGGCGGCGCCACACGAGTCGGCTGCCTGTTGCAACAGCCTTTTTTTTTTTTATCTTCCTTCTTCTTTCTACACCTTTCACTCTGTATATATATCACGGACGCACGGATCGCCCCGGGGGTCTCCCAGGTCGGCGGACGGAGCCACGGTTTGCAGCGGGAGACGTTACAGCGGGGAGGAGCTAGTGCTAGCTAGCACTTGGCCGCCACCCGGTGCTAATGGGAAACTCGACATACCGGGAGCTGTAGCGAAAAGGACGCGGGTGCCAGGCTGGAGTTTAGGCGGCGTGAAAGAAATATAAGACAGAATAATAAAGAGCGATGGCAAGAACCAAGCAGATCGCCCGTAAAATCTACTGGAGGAAGAAGCCCCCCAGGAGACAGCTAGCCACCAGGGCTGCTCGGAGAGGCGCTCTGGCCACCGGCAGAGTGAAGAGGCCTCGCCGTCACAGGCCCGTGGCTCTGAGAGAGATCCGTCGCTACCAGAAATCCACGGAGCTGCTCATCCGTAAGCTGCCCGTCCAGCGCCTGGTGAGGGAGATCGCTCAGGACTTCAAGACCGTCCTGCGTTTCCTGAGCTTCGCCGTCATGGCTCTGCAGGAGACCAGCGAGGCCCACCTGGTGGGTCTCTTCTTCGCTAAGGGGGTCACCATCATGCCCAAAGACTTCCAGCTGGCCCGCTGCATCCGCGGAGAGAGAGCTTAGACTTTCTGCTGCACATTCACCAGCCATAATACTCTGCACTGTGTGTCTATATATATACATTTATAGTAATATGGACATATGTTTACTAGATGTTGTTTTTTCTTGCCTTCTGATTGTTGCTCTGAGTGTTGCTATCCCTGTGCTGTTGCAATCCTGGAATTTCCCCATTGTGGGACTAATAAAGGCTTATCTTATCTTATCTTATCTTATCTTATCTTATCTTAATTCAATAAAAGAAACAAGATAGTACTTGCATTTTTAGTTTTTGGTATCATCTTGTGGAAAATTGGCATTGAACACAAATAGAGATAAGCACAAGCTCATGTTATTTTTTGCATTTAACTGTGAAATTATTTACTGTCACTGTTTGTTGGCCTCTGAAGATGACTGATTCAACTTTGCTTGTGTTATACAGAAAAGTTCTTGATGAGCAAAACTGACAAACTCTGTGGTATGTACAGTATATTACTGCTACTTGTTAGAACTATTAACTGTACTTTGGAAGGAAATTATTTTCTCAGTTATTATGAAACGATCCTGACTAAAAAAAATAGTGATAATTTGCATGCGGTGAAACAGTGTTTGCTGGTGTCTCATGTGTTTGTGTTCACTATACAGATGATGTTTTGATGTTGATACAAGGTACAGCCTTAATGCATGGATTTTCATTCAGAAGACTTTGGATACAACCAAGATGGTCTGAAGGGAGAGGGTAAGCAGTGACAGCAGCACATGATTTGGATGGCGGTCAACTTAAAGGAAGCTTAAATTATAAAGTACACAGTTAGCTTTCCTCTGCGCAATCTCATCTTAGATGTCAATTAAAGCTTGTTTGAGAAGTGCTGCCTGTGTCCCTATTAATCAAAAAGGGGCTGCATTATGACAGTTTAGCCAAAAGCATAATGTCAAAAGCCCAAATCTCATTTATGGGTACGTTCAAATCCATTTTACTATATAGTGGTGGGAAAAAATTACTTTGAACCAGTAAAAAGTAAAAAAGATTGTCTAAATGCTCTTAATCATTACGTCCACCAAGGGAGGACGGAGGTAATGTTTTTAGTGCTGTTGGTGTGTTGGCGTGTTGGTTTGTCTGTTGGTTGGTTGGTTGGTTTGTCTGTTAGCAACCTGACTCAAAAGTTATGAATGGATTTTGATGAAATTTTCAGGAAAGGTGTGTAATGGCATGGGGAATAGACGATTAGATTTTAGTGATGATCTCAAAATGCATACCTCCGCCAAGGCTCTTATGTTCTCACATAATGTTAGCAACAATATTCCAAAACTGCTGGATAGATTTGGATGGCATTTTCACCAGAGGTGGTTCTTGGCCCAAAGATGAACTCATTAGATGTTGGAGGTGATCCATGAGTGCATACCTCTGCCAAGACCCTATCTCGCAATGTACAAATGGAAGGCGATATGGACGGGCAAAGGGACGGAGGGGAGGACAAAGAGAAAGAGGGACAGAGCCTTGATGGAGGTACAGTATATAAGATAAGATAAGATAAGATAAGATAAGATAAGATAAGATAAGCCTTTATTAGTCCCACAATGGGGAAATTCCAGGATTGCAACAGCACAGGGATAGCAACACTCAGAGCAACAATCAGAAGGCAAGAAAAAACAAGAGCAGCTAGTATACATATGTACATATTACTATAAATATATATATATATATATATATATATATATATATATATATATATATATATATATATATATATACACACAGTGCGGAGCATTGTGGTTGGTGGATGTGCAGCAGAAAGTCTAAGCTCTCTCTCCGCGGATGCGGCGGGCCAGCTGGATGTCTTTGGGCATGATGGTGACCCTCTTGGCGTGGATGGCGCACAGGTTGGTGTCCTCGAAGAGACCCACCAGGTAGGCCTCGCTGGCCTCCTGCAGAGCCATGACGGCGGAGCTCTGGAAGCGCAGGTCGGTCTTGAAGTCCTGAGCGATCTCCCTCACCAGGTGCTGGAAGGGCAGCTTACGGATGAGCAGCTCCGTGGATTTCTAGTAGCGACGGATCTCTCTCAGAGCCACGGTACCGGGCCTGTAACGGTGAGGCTTCTTCACTCCGCCGGTGGCCGGAGCGCTTTTCCGAGCAGCCTTGGTGGCCAGCTGCTTCCTGGGGGCTTTTCCTCCAGTAGATTTACGGGCGGTCTGCTTGGTTCTTGCCATCGCTCTTTATTATTCTGTCTTATATTTCTTGCACGCCGCCTAAACTCCAGCCCGGCACCCGCGTCATTTTCGCTTCAGTTCTATGTCGAGTTTCTCCGTTAGCACCGGGTGGCGGTTGAGTGCTAGCTAGCTCTTCCCTGCTGTATCGTCTCCTGCTGTAAACAGTGGCTCCGTCCGCCGACTCGGGAGACCTTTGGGGCGATCTGTGTGTCCGTGATATATATAGAGTGAAAGGTGTGCCGGATCAGAAAGTTATCACCGGGTCAGAAAGAAGAAGGAAGATAAAAAGACTCAGAATTGAGCCGCTGTTGCAAAAGGCAGCCATCTTGTGTGGCGCCGGAACCGGATATGCTTTCTGAGTGTCCTTTAGTTAACACATTTAAGGGAAAATAATAACTGAGTGTCAGGCATTTTATTCCCCTCTTCTGTTCATCCAAGAGAGACCAGTGGGTCCTCTCCCTGTGGAAGCAGGCAGGATGAACTGATCCGTGCCATGAATGTGCCTCGCACACCTGTCACTTTTAAATCAATCTCATAATCTCGTAAGGTTATGTTTTTGCCAGCTTGCCCTTGTCTGTTTGTTTGACTGTTAGCAACATTACTCAAAAATTACTGAACAGATTTAGATGACATTTTCACCAAAGGTGGCCCTTGGACTAAGGATGAGCTCATTTCAGTGATGATCAGAGAGTGCACACCTCTGCCAAGGCTCTTGTTTGTATTTGTGCAGCAAGATTACTCAAAAACTACTGGAAAGATTTTGGTGAAATTTTCATCAGAGGTGGCTCGTGGGCTGCGAATGAACCTATGATTTTGGAGGTGATCCATGAGCGCATACCTCAACCAAGGCCCTAGCTCGCAATGTACGGAGAAACAGAGGCACAAACGTATGGACAGATGGACTGACAAAGGGAGGGAGGGAGGAACGACGGAGCCTCAGCGGAAGTACAGTGGTGTGAAAAAGTGTTTGTCCCCTTCCTGATTTCTCATTTTTTTGTATGTTTGTCACACTTTAATGTTTCAGATCATCAAACAAATTTAAATATTAGACAAAGATAACACAAGTAAACACAAAATGCAGTTTTATAATGAAGGTGTTTATTATTAAGAGAAAAAATCCAAACCTACATGGCCCTGTGTGAAAAAGTGATTGCCCCCTAAACCTAATAACTGGTTGGGCCACCCTTAGCAGCAACAACTGCAATCAAGTGTTTACAATAACTGGCAATGAATCTTTCATAGCACTATGAAGGAATTTTGACCCACTCATCTTTGCAGAATTGTTGTAATTCAGCCACATTGGAGGGTTTTCGAGCATGAACTGCCTTTTTAAGGTCATGCCACATCATCTCAGTCATATTCAGGTCAGGACTTTGACTAGGCTGTTACAAAGTCTTCATTTTGTTTTTCTTAAGCCATTCAAAGTACTTGCTGGTATGTTTTGGACCATTAGCCATGGTTACGTGTGCAAAATTTCTTCAATCTGAATACAATTCAGATCAGAACTTTACTGTTTACATGGATCCTGAAAATGCTGATCCGATTAGGACATGTGTTTCCATGTGTCATACGTTTGAACGAACTAAATCATTTTGACATGCGCACAATTATCCGACATTCTGGAAATAGTAGAAGAAGAAGCAACTTCTGATGTAAACAAATCCCGCTTCGTGTTTTTCTCTTTTTGAAATGGACCTGTATTATGTTATTCAGACGGTACTTTTGCTTCTGCTGGTCTCCGTAATGAAGCTACAAGTACATACTTCTGCATATGACGAACAGAGGGAGACAGCAGAATGATACAGACCAGTTTGGTTTTACTCCCGTCATGTCTTCCACTAGCTGCTGTAAAGGCAGAAATATGTCACATCGACATGTGGCTGATGTACAGACATCCGCAGTAAACATATTTTCTACCCAAATTTCGGAATAAGTGTTTATATGAGCACCAATCGGATTAACAATTGGCATAGCACACCCGTCTTAATCGGAAGGAAATTTTGATCCCAATGAGTGTAATCGGGTCAGAATATTCAGATTGGCATGTTTACATAAAGCATTTTTATTCCGATCTGGCCTTTAATCTGGTTACTTGCGTCCATGGAAACATGGCTATTGTCCTGCTGCAGAACCCAAGTGCGCTTCAGCTTGAGGTCACGAACAGATGGCCGGACATTCTCCTTCAGGATTTTTTCGTAGACAGCAGAATTCATAGTTCCATTTACCACAGCAAATCTTCCAGGCCCTGAAGCAGCAAATCAGTCCCAGACCATCACACTACCACCACCATATTTTACTGTTGGTATGATGTTCCTTTTCTGAAATGGTGTGTTACTTTTACGCCAGATGTAATGGGACACACACCTTCCTAAAAGCTCAACTTTTGTCTCATCAGTCCACAGAGTATTTTCCCAAAAGTCGTGGGGATCATCAAAATGTCTTCTGGCAAAACTGAGATGAGTCTTTCTGTTCTTTTTGCTCAGCCGTGGTTTTTGTCTTGGAACTCTGCCATGCAGGCCATTTTTCCCCAGTTTCTTTCTTATGGTGGAGTCATGAACCTTAATTGAGACAAGTGAGGCCTGCAGTTCTTTGAATGTTGTTGTGGAGTCTTTTGTTACCTCTTGGATGAGTCGTTGCTGAGCTCTTGGGGTAATTTTTGACAGTCAGCCACTCCTCCTGGGAAGGTTCACCACTGTTCCTTGTTTTTGCCATTTGTGGATAATGACTCTCACTGTGGTTTGCTGGAGTACCAAAGCTTTAGAAATGGCTTTATAACCTTTTCCAGACTGATAGATCTCAATTACTCTGTTTCTCATTTGTTCCTGAATTTCTTTGGACCGGAGCATGATGTCTAGCTTTTGAGGATCTTTTGGTCTACTTCACTTTGTCAGGCAGGTCCTATTTAAGTGATTTCTTGATTGAGAACAGGTGTGGCAGTAATCAGGCCTAGATGTGGCTAGAGAAATTGAATTCATCTTTCCAAAGATGTGATAAACTACAGTTAATTTATGGTTTAACAGGGATGGGGACAATCACTTTTACACAGGGCATCTAGGTTTGGATTTTTTTTTTTTATCCTTAATAATAAACACCTTCATTTAAAAACTGCATTTTGTGTTTACTTGTGTTTTGTCTAATAGCTAAATTTGTTTGATGATCTGAAACAAAGTGTGACAAACATACAAAAAAAAAAGAGAAAAGTAATTTGTACCACTGTACATATGCACTCTCTGAGTGGTTTTCTAGCTAGTTTTGGTTTTTATTTTCTTTCACATGCTGTTTAGGGTTTAAGTGGAAAAATTCAGCTGAGGTACAACAGGTGTCTTGGGTTAAAGCAGGGTTGTAGACACTGGTAGCCCTTCTCATTTTTTTCCAGTGACTCCAGAGTCATTCAGTAAGGCCACAACTTTGAGTTTCATAACCAAATCACAGCTCCGGTGTTAAGGACACATCAGAAGGGCGCTAATGTTGACACACTGGAATTGAGCATCGTCAGGTTTCCTCACATTCCTCCTAATATAACCTTTACTAAATTCAAAGTTCTTTCCGGGCAGACAGCGTTGGTGTTTCCCACTGTGTCTCCATCCTTAAAGCAGCCATACTACATTAACACACAGCAGCCACATAAACACTCAGCAATGTAAACATTTAACCCATTATAGAGTATTCTTTTTCTTTGTCAGTGTGTCATACCTTTCTCTGGGTAGACTGATCAGGGGTTGTTTAGGGCAGCGCTTGCTCAGAGTGAACAGCTTCCTGACAATCTTCTGGGCTTTCCCCAGGACCAAGGCAGTGCTGGACTCCAGCTGGGCATAACGCTTCTGGAGGATCACGTCAGCTGACCAGAGTTTAGCGATCATGGAGACGTTCAGGAACCGGTCAGTGGGCAATCGCTTCAGAAAGGCTTTGAATTCATCTGTAGTGATTTCAACACAGGGGGAAGAGGGTTGTGGAGGAAATAAAGAGATAACCGAGCAAAATGAGATGGTTTTAAGTCAGTGATCACAATAACCTTTTGAGCAGTGCAGACCTTTTCACCACATCCTGTTTATCCCTTGTTTCATGGATCATTAGAAGACAAAAAAAAGCGGTGTCCTAATGAACTGCCATTATAAACACCTACTCTTCAATCTGCAGCTATACTCATTCTGCTCTCCATTAGAGTCCCATCATCTTCACCCCAGTATCATTGTCATTAGGAAACACTGGTTATCTGACGATTGGCCATATGTTGTCACAAACAGAGGAGTATTTTCATTTGCGGCACGCCTTCCTTTAATAGCTCAAGCTAGTTAGCAGAGCTTCCATTATCACAGCACAAATAGACTAATCACACCATGTGGGGAAATGGAATGTGGTTGTGTCCTGTCTTTTGTGTTTTTACTTAAAAGGTAATGATCCAAAGAAAAAAAAATGGCTACAGACATTCAGCACCTGCTTAGAAAAAATGATATCACATCAGTGGTTTTTTTTATGGAAAATGTATGCAATAGAGCCACTGTTACAAGGCTGCTATAGAGATAACGTGTGCATTTTGTGGAACTGGACTGTATATAAGCCAGCAACAACACACTAACAATGGTTTCTTGATTTAGTTTCATCAAACTGGCAAACTGAGTTCTACCATTTGGATTTGCTATGTTAATGTAGCTAAAACTCTATAGCTAACCCTGAATAACAACATGCTACTTTCTTTTGATATACTATCTTTGCTAGCAGAATGTTTTTGCCTTTTCTTTTTTTTTTTTTTTGCCTTAGGCCTGGTGCACATGACAAGGTTTTCATTTAGATGCAGAGAGAAACATCTGCATGCACATGACATGTTACAAAAGGAACCACATGTGCACATGGACCCACCAAATGCAAGCGGACTGCAGCTGGATCTAACGGATGACAAGCAGAAGTTTTACTGGGACTTTGGATTATTACTATAAAAGCCAAATTCCATCAGAAATAAATATTTATATTCATTTTCTTTTAAGCTGAAAGAAAGACGGAGCAATAAATAAATAGCACATTGAGATAACGTTTGTTGTGATGAGGTGCAATACAAATAACATTGAATTGAAATAAATAAATAACCCATATAATTGCAGGCAATAAAAAAAATCTGACTTATCGACGGCTGGTTTGAATATTTGATCAGGAGTCTTCAGTCATAACTTTTACAAAAGCATTACAAGTAAGAAAAAACAGTGACGTGGTCAGACGTCGGGCTGCAGCCACATCTCATCAGCTGTGCAGCACAAAACTGGATTTGAAACACTGGCAGCTCCATGGTGATTTGTTCATCATTCAGCAAAGGTAGGCATCCTCCTTGGCTTTAATTTTGAGGATTATTTTTCTATATAAGGCTGCATCTATTATGTAAAAAAGCAGTTTTACACATAGTGTTAAGAACCCACTTTAACATGATCCTATCTATAAAAACACCAGGCTTAAAATTTAATCGCAGAGCTTGTATTTCAGTATTTCTGTGAGAAATACCGAAATACAAGCTCCGTATTTGTTTTTCTCTCAGAAATAAATGCTCCTTGGTGAATGGATTGGCTGAAATCTGTTGTAAATTGGGGCTCTATCATGCTGTAGATGTTTTTTTTTTTGTTTTTTCTGTATTTATGGATACACAAAACCAGTGCTGTGAAAACCTCTCCACTCTGGAGGCTGGTTTCAAATCTCTACACTTTCACACCTCCAAATACCCGGCGTAGTATGCATGGACAGCTAAACTGGAGACGAACTTCCGCGGTTTGGCGTAAAAACGTTGTCATGTGCACGGGCCCTTAGTTTCGGCAGCACCTTCACATGTATGTTCTGAAGGAGAGTGGTGGGAATTCTCTTAATTAGCATTTGAAGGGCATTGTGGTTTATATTAATCATATATTCCATACCTACATATGTATAGACATATTAGAATGTTTAGTGATTACATATGTGCAATGACCTCATGCCTCAGAACAGGACAAGAGGTCTCGACCGCCAGCGAAGATCAAAGAGCATACGGAGTCGCAGCGGTGGAGACCAGATCGATCTCCCTGACTACCTAGGGTCAGGTGGAGAAGACAGAGGACAATGGAGGAGATCGATCTCCCTGATCACCCAGGGTCAGGTGGAGGAGACGGAAGACAAAGGAGGGGGGATTAAGTTAATGCGGGATGTCAGCTTTGATATGCAATGTCTTTTGTTGTGTGTAGGTATAAGTATGAAGGTCTGAATGTGTTCGACCTCTTATTCTGCTTCTGCACTGAGATGAGACTTGTTAGAGGAGCGAAGCTGATATTAAACTTTGGTTTATAAATCACATCGCTTCGTTATTCCAAGCTCTTCTACACTGGTGACCCTGACGCGAGGATGGAACAGAGACGTTCCCCCGCGATTGACTCATCAGAAGCGACCCAGGCAAGCTCCGGCGCCCATGCAGACAGGGGAACAGATGGACGACGTTCCCCCATGGCAGAAGCCACAGAGAGGGCTCAACCGAGCACCAGCCCCGTCTTGAGAGCTGAAGAAAGGCGCTCTCACCCGGCGGACACATCAGGGACGGCCCACACAAGCGCCGTCACCGTCAAGCTGCCAGACTTCTGGCAAGAAGACCCGGGCTCATGGTTCCAGCAAGCTGAGGCTCAGTTTGCACTGGCGGGCATAACGGCGGACAACACAAAATTTTATCACATCGTCGCCAAACTCGACGCTGCCACGTCGAAATGTGCGCGGAGCATAATCCAACGGCCGCCCGCCCATGACAAATATAGAGAACTTAAGGCGACCATCGTCGAGAATTTCGTCCCCTCAGCCGAAGAGAGAGCAGAGAAGATCCTGGCGATCTACGGCCACAGAGGATGCAGACCCAAGGCCCTCATCGAGGACATGCTGCAGCTCAAGGAAGAGGACAACGACAACTTCCTCTTCCAACACATCTTCCTCAGTACTCTGCCGCCACACATGAGAGGGACGTTGGTCAACATGCGGTGCAGCACCCAGCAAGACTTCCGCGCGCTGGCCTGCGAAGCGCAGCGACTCATCAACGCCTGCGGCGAACAGATGGCCACAGCAGCAGCCGCAGATCTCAGCGCGGATACCCAGAGCAGCGGAGAACCACAGAAAACCGAGCAGAGCCCGCCCACCATGGCAGCAACACGACCAAGACGCAGCAGGTGGAACGACATCTGTTATTACCACCACCGTTTCGCCGAGAGGGCGTACAAATGCGTTCCCCTGCAAGTTCAAAAGTTCGGGAAACGCCAAAGCCAAGAACCGTTAACGGCTGCGGTTCTCGGCGAAAAAAATAAGCTTCTTTATGTGACTGACGGACACACCGGGAGACAGTTCCTGATTGACACCGGAGCTCAACTGAGTTTTATCACCCCTTCCCACGCAGACCAGGCCATGGGTCCCTGGGGTAATGGGGCGATGGCAGCCAACGGCTCCATCATCGACACTTACGGTGAAAGGAGCCTGCCTCTTTTGCATTCACGGCCGCAACTATAGATGGACATTTATTGTAGCGGCGGTGAGTTTTAACTTGTTGGGCACTGATTTTTTGTGTGCACATGGGTTGTTAGTCGATCTAGCAAATAGACGCTTGGTCATTTTCTTCTATCCCCTGCTCAGCTCGAGTTTCTCCACCATCCATGCAGGCCAACGTCACAACAGCAGGAGGTAAGTTTGACCAACTCCTCACCCAAATTCCAGCACTCACAGTTCCAAAATTTTCAGCAACAGTGGCGGAACACGGGGTTGAACACTTCATTCCCACAACGGGCCCACCCGTATTCGCCAAAGCTCGGCGCTTAGACGCGACCAAGCTCTCCATAGCACGGGACGAGTTTACCACCCTGGAAAAATTAGGCATTATTAGACGCTCGAAAAGCCCCTGGGCATCGCCACTCCACATGGTCCCGAAAACCGACGGTTCTTGGAGACCGTGCGGCAATTACCGCAGATTAAACAATGCGACAGCGCATGACCGCTACCCAATTCCTCACATCCAAGATTTTTCACTACATCTGGCGGGTGCGCGCATTTTTTCTAAAATAGACCTGGTCCGCGGCTATCACCAAGTCCCCATTCGAGCGGAAGACATTCCTAAAACAGCTGTAATAACCCCTTTCGGTCTTTTTGAATTTTTGCGGATGCCGTTTGGCCTCAAAGGCGCTGCTCAAACCTTTCAGCGGATGATGGATGCGGTATTACGCGATCTCCCCTTCGTGTTCGTCTACCTCGACGATATGCTGGTAGCCAGCCCGTCAGAGGAAGAACACGAACAACACCTCACTACAGTTTTTCAGAGACTAGAAGAGCACGGGTTAATAATCAATCCAGCCAAATGCAAATTCGGCGTGTCACAAATTGATTTTTTGGGACACAGAGTTTCACCGAAAGGGGCAGTCCCATTGCCAGACAAAGTCCGCGCGGTAAAAAATTTTCCACGACCACAAACGGTCAAATCGCTGCAAGAATTTTTGGGAATGGTTAATTTTTACAACCGTTTCCTCCCCCGCGCAGCTCAACTCATGCAGCCCCTGTATGCCGCACTCAGAAAACAAAAGCCTTCCAACGTGGTCGAATGGACCCCGGAGCGCGAACGCACCTTCGCGGAAGTAAAAAGTGCTCTAGCGAACGCCACATTGTTGGTTCACCCCGATCCCTCGGCCCGCATAGCGCTAACCACAGACGCTTCAGACCTGGCCATAGGGGCAGTTGTGGAACAACACGTTGGCGGAACCTGGCAACCTTTAGCATTTTTTAGCAAATCGTTAAACCAAACCGAGCGTAAATACAGCACTTTTGACAGGGAGCTGCTAGCGCTTCATTTATCCATCCGCCACTTCCAGTTCTGGTTAGAAGGGCGGCGTTTCACGGCTTTTGTAGACCACAAACCGCTCACTTTTGCGATGGCTAAAATTTCAGAACCATGGTCAGGCAGGCAACAAAGACAGCTAGCTGCAATTTCAGAGTTCACCACAGACATTCGACATGTGGCAGGCAAACTTAACGTGGTAGCAGACTGCCTCTCTCGCACTGTGACATCGCCAGAGCACGAGGAGACAGATTATACTACCTCAGCCGCAGAACTCTTCGCCAACGCGGACACGTACGCGGCCCCAATTCACGTAGGGATAGATTATGCAGCCATGGCAGAGGAGCAAAGCGGTGACGCGGACGTGCGCGCGCTCCTGTCTGGACCAACAGGGTTAAGACTGGAGGAAAGGGGTTTATGTGACGGTGTACCCCCCCCAATCTGCGACATCTCATCCAGCCGACCTCGCCCGGTAGTCCCAGCTGCATGGCGCCGCCGTATTTTTAACTCAATTCACTCCCTCGCGCACCCAGGTGTGTGCGCCTCGGTTAAAATGGTCGCCGAAAAGTTTGTGTGGCCGGGCCTGCGCAAAAATGTAAAGGAATGGGCAAAAACTTGCATGTCTTGTCAGCGCGCCAAAATACACAAACACACAAAAGCCCCTCTAGAGCCTTTTCGAATCCCAGCTAGAAGGTTCGACCACGTTCATGTTGACCTCGTGGGACCACTACCTTCGTCTCAAGGCTTCACACACCTGTTAACAATGATAGACCGTACTACGCGCTGGCCTGAGGCGGTCCCTCTGGCGTCAACCACAGCGGCGGAAGTCGCTCGCGTTTTTTTGACAAACTGGGTGGCACGTTTCGGCGTCCCATCGGACATCACATCTGATAAGGGGCCTCAATTTGTCTGAGAGCTTTGGTCAGCCATGGCCAGCAGCTTAGGAGCGACAATTCACCGCACCATCGCTTATCACCCTCAGGCTAATGGGTTATGTGAGCGTTTTCACAGATCTTTAAAGGCCGCCCTCAGGGCCTCGCTAACGGATACAAATTGGGTAAATAAACTTCCCTGGGTTTTATTGGGGTTGCGTGCTGCGCCTAAAGAGGATCTAGACGCCTCCCCAGCAGAGTTGGTTTTTGCACAACCTCTCAGACTCCCAGGTGAGTTTTTACCAGAGAACCCAGAGCCTGGGCATCTTCCAACCCTGAGGCCTTTAGGCAGTAACGGACCAGACACTCTCCCCGGACCGGCACATCACTCTTTTCCACAGGTTTTTGTCCCCCAAGCTTTAAAAAACGCCGAGTTTGTTTTTGTTAGGCATGAAGCTTTAAAATCAACCCTCCATCCACCATACGACGGACCATTCAGAGTGCTGGAACCTGGTGATAAGCATTTTGTGCTTGATTTAGGGGACAGAAAAGAAACAGTCAGCATTGACAGACTTAAACCTGCTTTCTTGTTGAGAGACGAACCTGCACGGGTGGCGAGGGCACCTCGGCGGGGTAGATCCCCCAAGAAAAAAGACTCAACCCCCCTGCAGGGAACAAATAACCACTCTCCTCCCCAAGCTGCAGATTCCTTACAGGAGGGTCCCACCAGGACGCCAAAGTGGACCTACAGCAGATTCGGGAGAAGATTAAAACCCAGACAGCACAGGGACTGATGCAAATTAACCAAGAGTTGTCAACTATGTTATCAGATTGTGCCGTGACAGTTTTAAGACTGATTTGTGATATTACTATACTGTTATGGTTACTACTGAATTCTCTACCGGAGCATAGCTGCTGGAAAGATTCTTCCTTGTTTTCCCTGTCAAGAGGTTTAACAGCATAGTATGTCATAGAAATTATCTTAAACTGTAGAATTACTTTGATTGTGCTTTTCTTAGTCGTTTTTTTTTGGGGGGGGGCTGTGGTTTATATTAATCATATATTCCATACCTACATGCACGGTGGCGCAGTGGTTTAGCACTGTGGCAGCACAGTTTTACCCTCGGCCGGGGGATCGCGGGGATCATGAGATCGTGGGTTTGATCCCAGCCCCCGACCAACAGTGAGCTGTGTGGAGTTTGCATGTTCTCCCCGTGTTGCGTGGGTTTACTCCGGGATTTCTCCGGTTTCCTCCCGCATACCAAAAAACATGTAGGCTTAGGGCGCTCGCGCACGCAGCGACCGGCAGCCGGTGGCTTGTCACCAGACTGCAAACCAAGTCTACCTACGGGTACAAATAAGTAACAAAAAAAAAAAATAAAAATATTAGAATGTTTAGTGATTACATATGTGCAATGACCTCACGCCTCAGAACAGGACAAGAGGTCTCGACCGCCAGCGGAGATCAAAGAGCGTACGGAGTCGCAGCGGTGGAGACCAGATCGATCTCCCTGACTACCCAGGGTCAGGTGGAGGAGACAGAGGACAATGGAGGAGATCGATCTCCCTGACCACCCAGGGTCAGGTGGAGGAGACGGAAGACAAAGGAGGGGGGATTAAGTTAATGCGGGATGTCAGCTTTGATATGCAATGTCTTTTGTTGTGTGTAGGTATAAGTATGAAGGTCTGAATGTGTTCGACCTCTTATTCTACTTCTGCTTCTGCACTGAGATGAGACTTGTTAGAGGAGCGAAGCTGATATTAAACTTTGGTTTATAAATCACATCGCCTCGTTATTCCAAGCTCTTCTACAGGCATCATATATAAGTTCATTGTGTCACTTAAGAATATACTAATTTCTGAGTTTCTTAACAGCACTGGAAGCAGGTATGATCACCTTTATGAAACCTTTACCCAGTTAGTCTATTAAAGGAGCTTTAGCGCAGAAAAGCTGAATTAAACGTATCTCTTGAATGTGAGCTATCGAAATCTCTTGCATTTTTGGGACGGTGCCAATTAAATAAAACTTTAAAAAGGGAGGTACCTTACACCAGCGGCCCCCAACCACTGAGCCACGGATCACGTGGCTGCAGAGACCCACAGAGAAACAATCACTAATTTATTCTGTTCCTCTTTACTGACAACTGAATTCTGAGTTTTATTTTGAAAAATGACCAACTATTTTCTCCTTTCCAAAGCCCGCATTTCTGCCTGCTCTGTCTGTTTGTGCGTCTTCACACACACCCGTCTTATCAGGAGGCTAATCAGGGTGATGCTTGAAACTTAAACTCGCATTCTTTGTTTTCAAAAGCGTTTGAGTCATATCAGGAGGAGGGGGTCACTGGGGGTTAGCTGGGGGGTGCATGTGGCTCAGGGTGGGAACCGGAGGCTCAAGTTCTCTGGGTCGTCCCAGAGCGGTGTCACCCCAGCCACGGCCTCCGGGACTGGAGCAACTGGCACCTGGGCCAGCTGGAGGCGGGGGAGACAGAGTAACAGGTGTCGTGGGACAGGTGGTTTTTTTTTTATTTTTTAATCACACATTTTGTTGTTGTTGTTGTTGTTCGTCACATGAAATTGAAGACCAGGGGGGCAGAGGCTTTCGGTCTCTAGCTAGGGGGCTTTGGAATAATCTCCCACTTGGTTGATTCTTTTGTAAAGCAGGTGAAAACTTTTTTTGTTTAACCACGCTCTCTGTTGCGTTTCAGTTCAACTGCTTTATTTTATTTTTCTGATATTTTTAAATTATTTTAATCTTTTTTTTACTTGGTTTTTGTGTTTTAGCAAACTTTGTTTTATTTCTGTACTGCAAAAAATTAAATCTTAGTAAGAAAAAATATCTGAAATCAAATCTGAAATTCTGTTTTTTTGTCTGACAAGATATTTTTTCTTGTCGTGCAGTTTTGAAACAAAAATTTCCTGGCACAACAATTATATGCGTTTTAAGCAGTTTGTTAAGTAAAATTTTCTGTTTCTATTGGCAGATTTTTTTTTTACTTAAAACCAGATTAAATTGATTAAAACAAGTAAAAAATATCTTATATCAAGTCAAATTTTCTTACAAAAAACTGCACAACAAGAAAAAAATATCTTGTCAGAGAAAAAAACAGAATTATATCCTTGATTTCAGATATTTTTTCTTACTAAGACTTCATTTTTGCAGTGTGTCTTTATTCAGTACAGTACTTTTTATTCTATTTTGTTGTACAACTTCCCCTTTCCAGACAATTTTTTTTTTCTGTCTGGTAACTGAACCAGGCATCACTGTATTTGAGCAATATGCTCTTATATGTCACAACCACTGGGCTATCAGGACACCCCATGGTAAAATCTGAATATACAGTAAAGCTTGTATCCACTGTATGAGCATGAAATTACAGTGAAAACAGCACACACACAAAAACAGCCTGTACCCTTTGCTAGGTTTGCCAAGGGTGTTCTAGTGTTAGCATCTTTTTTGTTCCATTGTGAATGAGTGAACAAATATTATGCCAGTAAAAGCCATCTGGGAGACCTGAACCTTTTATTTCTTTTTCTCAAAATCCAGCTAAGTGAGACCTTTCTCGCATCGTTCTCGGTCTGCTGGAGACTTACATTCCCAGTGCTGTTGTTGGCAGGGAGTCAGCACAGAAATCTGTAGCCAAACCAACCCAAGCTGAGCTCAACCGACGAGACACAAGCCTATTACAGTGTTCAGTGATCCCAGATGACACAATGGTCCATCGCTCTCTTTCTCTCTCTCCAACTCATTTTGTATGTCTGCTTATTTCCTCCAGTGTGAATCTCGCTCTTCTGGACTGGTAAGTCAAACTTGTATCATTCTTTCTTAGTCCTTAATTAACTCTGCTTGTCTCAATTCTCCCACTTCTCATTTGGCAACCTTTTCTTTCTATTCCAACATTTGTTAAGCCATCATTAATCCAACAAAGTCTAAGATGGCACTCCACCTTGTGCTGCCATCAGTGATATTTTTGTTTATTAACACTGATATTATTTTCAGTCTGGCTCATAGTCACACTAATCCACTGAGCAGTTCAGTCAGGAGTTTAGACAACTGCTAAGAATAAAATTAGTGTACATCACACAGTAAGAAAAGATGGATCAATCAATTAGACATTATGTGGTATTTATAGTCAACTTACAAACCAACGCCAGCGCACACATTAGTGCTGTTTTAATGCAATTCTAACATATGACAAAGAACCATCTCAAATAGATCCTTCATTTAAAATGTTAATGTTGGTCAATGAATTAAATCATATGTTTAAGTGAATTTATGTTACACTAAAAATATATATTGTGGAGGAAAAATAAGTTCAGGTGAGATACAACGAGCTGTGAGGTTGCAGAGTTTTATTTTCCTCCAACATCATGAGACACACTGTAGCGCTGTGCGCTGTGTTGTGCTGTGTGTGCTATTGAGGCATGTATAGCAAGCTCTTTTATACATGTTATACAAAGAGAGAGAACGCATGGCACATTTGCATATTGATACACATATCAGTCAATACATATCAATCGCGTGACCAACTGGCGCCCGGACTTCCTCTCCTTAATCCGGGGATGTATAACAATAATCCATTGTTCTGATTGTCTCCTAGAGGCCCTCTGTCCATATGCAAATTGTCCTCTGCTTCCTGCCGGCCGGCTAGCTGAGTGTGAAGATTGAATGTCCACGTAGATTATGGTGGGTCACCACAGGACTATCCCCCAGAATTCTCAGCAGGGGTTGTGACCCCCACCCCCCGTGCAAAAATTGGGTGTGGATCTGCGATGGTGAGGGATTTTCCCAGTAAACTTGGCGGAGATCCACAGCGGCTGTGAAAAAAAAAACCTTTTATCTGACTCCTCTCGTGGCTCAATCCAGCGAGGATGTGGGGAAGGCGAGTGGCCAAATTCCCCGAGGATGCGTAGCGGCTGTGAAACAACTGCAGCTGTGTGAGGGTGTGAGGCGGTTTGGCTTTTAGGTGCGGCAAGCAGCCCTAAAGTCATCGGGGAAAGCAATCGGCTAAATTCCCCATGTGCGCCGTGGCTGAGAACCCCATACAAATTCCTCTGTGCGGGCTGCATGTCTGCTCCAGGTGTGCGAGCAGCCCTGAAGGTTCCAAGGGTGGCGATCGGCCATTTTTCTCTTGGGCATGTGCAGCGGTGGAGGACAATGTATCAGTCTGTGGAGCCAGTTCGTTTCTGTGCGTGGTGCGCGCTTGGCGCCGTGACCACATAACTGGCAGTTGCGCTGTCCTCATAATCCTGCGGTGTGCGTGCGGGGCTTCTGTGCTCGGGAGGTCCGCTGTCTGGATTTTAGTCAGAGTTGGGGAGCTCGGTGGAAATCAACACAGTCGGCGTCAATGATTGTCCCCGTTCAGGCTGCTTCCTTCATTCGCTCGTGTCGTTCATGGTGCGTTTTGGTCCCAGCGCTGCGCTCCAGAGCACGCACTCCGGTGAGGATGAAGAGGTTGCAGGCATTCTCTGGTCCTCTGTGTCCACAGCGCGGTGAGAGGGAGCAGACGGTCATTCTCTCTCATCATGTCACCAGTGTGGAGGGAACAGATCAGGCGAGGGTCGCACCATGACACGTGCTGGGGCTTTCCCGGTCGGTGTCATCTCCGGGGTGTTCGCCTCGTGTTCCATTCTTCATCAAGGGTCACCAGTGTGGAGGAAAAATACAGTTAGGCCCAGAAATATTTGTACAGTGACACAATCTTCATGATTTGGGCTCTGCATGCCACCACAATGGATTTGAAATGAAACAACTACAACGGAATTGAAGTGCAGACTTTAAGGTTTAATTCAAGGGGTTGAACAAAAATATATGATTAAATATGTAGGAATTGTAGCTATTTTTATACAAACGCTCCTCATTTCAGGGGCTCAAAAGTAATTGGACAAATAAACATAACCCTAAGTAAAATGTTACTTTTCAATATTTTGTTGAGAATCCTTTGCAGGCAATGACTGCCTGAAGTTTGGAACCCATGGACATCACCAAACGCTGGGTTTTCTCCTTTGTGATGCTTTGCCAGGCCTTTACTGCAGCTGTCTTCAGTTGTTGCTTGTTTGTGGGTCTTTCTGCCTTAAGTTTTGTCTTGAGCAAGTGAAATGCATGCTCGATTGGGTTGAGATCTGGTGATTGACTCGGCCATTGCAGAATATTCTACTTCTTTGCTTTAAAAAACTCCTGGGTTGCTTTTGCAGTATGTTTTGGATCATTGTCCATCTGTACTGTGAAGCACCGTCCAATCAACTTTGCTGCATTTGGCTGAATCTGAGCAGAAAGTATATCCCTATACACCTCAGAATTCATCCGGCTGCTTCTGTCTTTTGTCACATCATCAATAAACACAAGTGACCCAGTGCCATTGGAAGCCATGCATGCCCATGCCATCACACTGCCTCCACCATGTTTTACAGAAGATGTGGTGTGCTTTGGATCATGAGCTGTTCCAATTCTTCTCCAAACTTTCTTCTTCCATCATTCTGGTACAGGTTGATCTGTCCAAAGAATGCTGTTCCAGAACTGGGCTGGCTTCTTCAGGTGTTTTTTGGCAAAGTCAATTCTGGCCTTTCTATTTTTGAGGCTGATCAATGGTTTGCACCTTGTGGTGAATCCTTTGTATTTACTCTCATGAAGTCTTCTCTTTATGGTAGACTTAGATACTGATACACCTACTTCCTGGAGAGTGTTTTTCACTTGAGTGGATGTTGTAAAGGGATTCTGCGATCATCCGCCACTGTTGTCTTCTGTGGACGTCCAGGCCTTTTTGAGTTCCCAAGCACTCTTTTTTTCTCAGAATGTACCAAACTGTTGATTTGGCCACTCCTAACATTTCTGATATCTCTCTGATGGATTTCTTCTTTTTTTCAGCCTCAGGATGGTCTGTTTCACCTCCATTGAGAGCTCCTTTGACCGCATGTTGTGTGTTCACAGCAACAGCTTCCAAATGCAAACGCCACACCTGGAATCAACTCCAGACCTTTTAACTGCTTAATTGATGACAGGTTAATGAAGGAAGAGCCCATGCAGCCTTGTTATTTTTTTTTTTTTTTGCAGCCTTCTGAGTCAATTGTCCAATTACTTTTGGTCCCTTGAAAAAGAGGCGGCTACGTATTAAAGAGCTGTAATTCCTAAATCCTTGCTCCAATTTGGATGTGAATACTCTCAAATTACAGCTGAGAGTCTGCACTTTAAACCCATATTGATTATATAATTGTATCCTGAATATGTTTTCATAAACAGCTAAAATAACAAAACTTGTGTCACTGTCCAAATATTTCTGGGCCTAAGTGTAAGTTCAGGCGAGATAGGACGAGCTGTGAGGTTGCAGAGTTTTATTTTCGTCCAACATCATGAGACACACTGTAGCGCTGTGCGCTGTGTTGTGCTGTGTGTGCTATTGAGGCATGTATAGCAAGCTCTTTTATACATGTTATACAAAGAGAGAGAATGCATGGCACATTTGCATATTGATACACATATCAGTCAATACATATCAATCGCGTGACCAACTGGCGCCCAGACTTCCTCTCCTTAATCCGGGGATGTATAACAATAGACCATTGTTCTGATTGTCTCCTAGGGGCTCTCTGTCCGTATGCAAATTGTCCTCTGCTTCCTGCCGGCTAGCTGAGTGTGAAGATTGAATGTCTATGTAGATTGTGGTGGGTCACCACAATATAAAAAGTATGAAAAAGCAAACATTTTTAGCCATTCCTGTACAGCACACTGTTTCTGGCTTATGTAATGATTCCACCTTGAGAACAAAGTGTTTGATTGATTGATTTGCTACTCCTGCGGGGTGAGGACTGGGTGGCCATCACCATGGTTGAGCCAATCAGGTTAACCAGTGCGTGCCAACACTGCCAGTTTTGGGCTAGCTCCTCTGTATTGTCAACAGCGTCTCTCTCCACCACATCGAGTCATCTGGTGCGCAGCTTTCTCCAGGGTATTTTCAATTCTGAGGCCCTGGGGTCGAACATGAGGATGGTTTTGGTCGGGTGTTCTGGTGGGAGGCAGAGGACATGGCCAAACCAGCGGATACGTCGCTGTGTAATAAGGTGGGATGCTGCAGGCTAATATGTGCGGGCTCGGAGTGCGTCATTAGAGGTGTGCTGGGGCCACCTGATGTTCTCGATGGTTCTGAGGGCCCGACTATCAAACCTATCCACTCTCGAGGCCAGAGTCTTATTCAGTGGCCATGTCTCTGACCCATAGAGTAGGATGGAGAGGACTGATGCATTGTATATGCAGAGCTTCATCTTTAGGGAGATTGAACGATGGTGCCAGAGAGGTTTCCATAGTGTCTGCAGGGCTGATGCAGCGAGGCCACATCTGCAGTTGATCTCTGGTTTCATGTCCACATTGATGGTCACTGTGGAGTCCAGATACACAAAGGAATTGACAAACTCAACGGCTCCCGAGCTGTAACGGGGGTGGGTCTGGTCCGTCGCCGACATGGATTAGCTTCGTCTTCGTCCAGCTCACCTGAAGGCCCAGCTTTGCTGCATCTTCGGGGAAGACAACTAGAGCATCTCTCAGCTGACTGTAGGAAGGGCTGACCAGGATGGTATCATCAGCATATTCGAGGTCAGCCAGATGGTAGTTGACAAACTGCATGCCAAGGACCTGCTGGCAGACCTTGGTCATCAGATAGTCTATGACACAAATGAAGAGGTCAGGTGCAGCCACGCAACCCTGTCGGACTCCGCTGTTGATGGGAAACCAGTCGGACTCCTTTCCATTCACACGGACACAGCTCTCCAAGCTGCTGTAGAGCCGCTTAAACAGCGCTACGATCTTGGGTGGGGCTCTGAGGGTTACAAAATGTTTACTTGGTGTAATTATTACCTCCACCAAGGAGGTTACGTGTTCATTGTGGTTTGGTTGTTTTTTTGTCTTTTTTGTCTGTTTGACTGTTAGTAGGATTATGCAAAAACGTCTAGATGGATTTTCATATCATTTTTCATCAGAGGTTGTCCTTGGGCCAAGCACAAATCTATTACATTTTGGGTTGCATCTGGCTCAATATGCATACTCTAAATCACTTTTATCTTTGTTTTATCACTGTGAAATAAGGCTACTTTTAAAAATAGATTTTTGCTTATATGAAAAATTCTGGGCTAATCAAAACTAAAATTACACATGTGAAGACAACTTATGATGCTCTGTCAATTGACACATTTTCAAATCAGATTTTATTTGCTGGCCAAACAGCCTTGGGGGAGGTGTATACTCTCTGAGTGCACTCTAGTTCAGTGTTTGATGCTTAAATTCAGCAGCTCAATTTAACTGTTTGGCCCTTTGTTCAGTGTGTCTTAGTTACCCCTTCCTTTAATACACAAGAGTCAAAAGTTGTGTCTGAATTATTACATTTTTTGCCAATAGAGCTGCTCTGTTCCATAGAGGGCCAAGACTCTGTGAGTCCTCACCAACCACTCTCCTAAACTGGTCACTTCACCAAGTTCGTTCCCACTGACTGCTGATCAGTGAAAACACCTGCTTTAGTGACTGGCTGCAGAGAAAACCTGAAGTGTCTTGGCCCTACATGACATATACTTTCCCACTCCTACCATATATAAACTCTACAAGAAAATGTGATAAAATGAAAAAAAAATCATTACATATCCAGAGTGCAACTGACATCAATGCTTCTGGATTACCCCAACACACCACTCATCCCTGTTTGACAGCATGCAAGAAAAGCATGACCACGATTGGATACTGGTGATAGGTGGTCAGTAAAACTGTTTAATCTGGCCAGTGGAAGTCCAAAAACAAGCATTATGTTTTGAGGTGCTCTCCATTTCCCCTACACCACCTTATCAACCATTATGTAACATAATTTCTACAGGCTGATTTTAGGAGACTGAACACAAAACTCACAGTTGGTTCTCAATACACTGATCACTCCCACTACTGTTCATTTTCATTAATATGATGTACAATATCCTGGCAACTGTAGTGCAAGTAAATGGGAGGCCTCATTAGAATATAATGTGAATTTTTGAGGTAATTTTCCTTTTATGTAGTGAGATCAATGCTTCTACAGACCCCACACCATGTCCTTCCTTCCACACTGTGCCTTTTTTCTTTCCTTTTTCCCTTCAGTGATTAACACATACGCAGTGACACTTATTTATCCTTATTCTTTATCCACCCAGCCACCTCCTCCCTCTTTCTTTGTCTTTTCAAGCCCTTCCATCTTCCTCTCAATGTGCCTTAAACACTCCCAAAGCATTAGTCCACGCTACACCTCTGTCTCCTCACACCCTCAGTGCTAATCATCAGTGCTGCCGTCACGCTGGAGAAATCTGTCTGTCTGTTTTTCTCCCTCTTCCTGACATTTATGACTCCATGTCCCAAATTTATGGACAATTTGGCTCACTGAAAATCTATCAGATAAAGAGACTGAAGGGGTTATTTTCCATAATGGGTGACCGCACGGTCCGGAAATCTCAGTCTGTGAGCCGGGCCAGTGATTCATGCCACCATCGAGCAGAAACGACAGCTAAGTGACTGGCTGGCTGGCTGAAGCCTGGTTCATCTACCGCCATACAATAACTTTGGGTATTGAACAATCAGAGCCAAAACAGCCATAGAGTGTAGGTGAGGGAGACAGACGCAAAGAGTTCATTGTTTTGTAGTTTCACCAAGCGAGTGGTGTATTGGAGTGGATAAAATTGAAAGCTAGGTATTGAATGAGTTGCCATAACAGACATTCTTCAGTAACACATCATACTATTAGCTCCCTGTGGAACACGGGGAGCTAATAGTATGATGAACACAGGGAGCTTTTTGAATATTGCCTTCAAATTTTATCAGTTACTTTACCTCATATCATGTCAGAGTAATTGGTTGAAATAAGTAATTACAGTCTCTCTCTAGTATAAATTTTAAAATTTTTTCCCTTTTTCTTTGGAAGGAATCCATGATAAAATTCTTATTAAAAATGTCTCAACAGCCAGACCTGCGGGCAGGTGGGGGGGGGGGGGCACATCAGTTTGTGTGGTGTGGCAGCACAGGTGGAGGAGGGCAGAGGCTATTCCTAAAGAAGAAGGCTTCTGCTGTGTCTCCATTAATGCCTGTGAGTTTTCTTTTTCCCATACTGCTGTTTTATTGGCCAAGATATGGAGAATAATCCTGTAAGGAAGAACAGAACACTTTTTCATCAGAAATGTAATATTGCGTTGGTATTAAAAGTCTAAAGAGGAGAGCAGCAATCCATATCCAAATGCAAATCATCTGCATTAATATCTGAACTTGACAGCCGGAGGTGGGTAGATAAGTCAGACACAAGTACTGAAGTGAAAGTAGTTTTACCCTGTATTAATTACTCAAGAGAATAGTTACCAAAAAAGTTATGTGAGCAAAAATTCTATTAAGATGCACATCTTCAATACATGTACAAACACTGTGTGAAATAAAAACATCCTAGCTTGAAAACTGCGGAAGGAGTTCGCTGTGCAAGTTAGACGGACAGACAGGCAGACATCATCATACCATAATACGGCCTGTCTTTAGAGAGCAGCATATAAAAAGGTGGAGGGTTTACTTTAAACATGCCTATTTACAGCTGTAACACTACTCATCATCATGTTATGACAGTATGTTATCAGTACCACATCTGTCGATATGTGCTGTCATGTACTATACAGTAAGGGGTCTCACTGATCAACAAGAATGTGAATAACATAGTCCCTTATTATTCATTATACAGCAGTTACTTCTGACCAAACAATTTGATTGGACAACAAGGATTCCAGGACTTACTATATTCCACAATAATCACACTCTAATGTTTCACTGGATATGTATCACTCCGCTTCAAAGGTGTTCTAGTAACCATTAATTACTAACCATTATTTGAGTTGATTTGATTTTGATTTTGTGTACTTTATTGATCACCAGAGGGGAAATTCAGGGCATCCACCTGGATGGATGAAGCAGCCACAGTACAGTGCTATCCCTTAACCATTCACACCTAGGGCCACTTTAGAGTCTCCAATTAACCTAACCTGCACGTTTTTGGCCTGTGGGAGGAAACCGGAGAAATCCAGGAGTAAACCCACACAGACACGGGGAGAACATGCAAACTCCACACAGATCACTGTTGGTCAGGGGCTGGGATCGAACCTGGGATCCCATGGCCAAGGGTTTGTTGCTGTGCTGTCACAGTGCTAACCACTGCACCACTGCACCACCATTATTTAGTGTCCAGTCTGTCATTTCTATCAGCGATTTCTTATAGATGAGTATTGTAATACTGTGTTGAATACCTTAATTTCCACAGTGAGGCACTGTTTGAAAAGAAATCATCTCTGTGACCCGGAAGTCCCAGCTTTTTAGTTTACAAAGTCCTACCCTTGTAAATATCCAAACTAGTTAACATCTGTTTAAAAAATAGATAAGCTAGAGTTGGATTTTTTTTTTTTTTTTTTTTTAATTTTTTTTTTTTTTTGTTACTTATTTGTACCCGTAGGTAGATTTGGTTTGCAGTCTGGTGACAAGCCACCGGCTGCCGGTCACTGCGTGCGCGAGCGCCCTAAACCTACATGTTTTTGGTGTGCGGGAGGAAACCGGAGAAATCCCGGAGTAAACCCACGCAACACGGGGAGAACATGCAAACTCCACACAGCTCACTGTTGGTCGGGGGCTGGGATCGAACCCACGATCTCATGATCCCCGCGATCCCCCAGCCGAGGGTAAAACTGTGCTGCCACAGTGCTAAACCACTGCGCCACCGTGCAGCCTTTTGCAGGATTTATTGCCTTGATTAGCAAACCATGATACCTTTGTGGTGATGGACTTTTTATTTCATCTGAAAATGCCAAAGCGTGCTGAAGCCACATTAGTAGCTTGCTAACTAGCCACCTGTGTGACCTCACAGGGACCAACAAACCTTTCTCAAGGAGTGACTGTAAACACTGACTTTTGCAGTGGTGAATATTTAATTTGTTTACATGTGTGTGAAATGATAATAGATGTATTTTTTCTATATGATGCTGATTGAGATGCTTAGCAACAGTTAAGTGGGTACATTTAGTTAGTCCCCCCCTTCCACAGCATGTGGGACACCGTGTGGTGTATGAGGCAGCACCTCTCTCTGTTTCTCTGTCCGTCAGCCACTGTGAGTAGTAGAAGCTACAGTGGGGGGTTAGTCCTCTGTGTATTAACTGTCCTTTCCATTATGCTGAGCACCAAGCTAGAAGGTACCATTTTTATATGGTCTTTGGTATGATGCGGGCGGGATTTGAACCCACAACCTCCCGGTTGTGAGGGCGGATGCTCTACCAACTAGGCCACCACTCCGGTACAACTGGGTACATTTAAAAGGGACTATTTTTCTCAGTGGAGCAAAATAACTGGTTCAACAAGCAAATTATAATATTTTGTCTTCTCTTTCTATCATTTAATAAATTGTGCTTGCGGAACTGTTGTACAAAAGCAATACTGCACTCAAGGTCTTGTGGTATCATGAATACACTGTAGTAACTCCAGTGATGTCTTCAGCCCTCCTCTTCCCGTCAAGCCTGTAAATCACCCACAGTTACTGTATTCATTGATACTGCATTCCCTCTCATGTAATATCTTAAATATCTTTGAAATGTTTCAAACAGCTCAATGTTTCTCTTCACTGTTTTGTATAGTCTATATTTTTTGTACAGTCTGTACAGTCTATTGGCAGCTATAAAGGACGAATACATGGCCCAGTATCCAGTTGAGATGCTGCAGTAATGTAATTTGTCCCACTTTAAATGACAGAGTTAAGAGCTATAGTCTTAGCTTTGCTAGCAGTAGACAACAAACTGATGGTGCATTCAGTTATCAGTTGATTGAGATCATAATCAAACAAATGTAGAAGAAAAAGGGTTGTTTTACTTTGCAGATGGACAGCCCGTTAATGCTGCAATCAAATCTATCAAATCTAGTCATCATCATATATGCATTGCTTGATGTGAATACTAGGGGTGACAAAAAAAAAAATGATGCACTGTAATATCGCAGTACTTTGTGGTGATGATGCTGTATTGATTCACAGACCCTAGTATTGTGATATTTTATTAAGAATTATTAATAAATGTTGCAAACACAAACTTAACTATTTAGGTACCAGAGTAATAAAAAACAATTGACTTTTCAGTCCACAAGATGGTGCAAAATGCTCACTGTCTGGTTAGGTCAGCACAGCAAAGGAGTGACTCCTGAGATCTAGTCAGGAGTTCAGTAAGACACAGATCGATATGGGAAATCGCTATACGATATCGCAATACTCAGCATATTACAAGATCCAGATAGTATCGCATCACAGCTGAAGTATCATGATTTGCATGATTCTGATGATTTCTACCCCCAGTGAATACTGTGTTAACCTGGGGTGTGTTTCCCCAAAGTATTGTTGCTAACTAAGGTAGCAGATTCTGTGGTATGAACTGTGCAGCTGGGACTCAAGTGTTTCCCAAAACTAAGGATCAAAATGCAACGGTACTACTTACAAAGTCCGGTACATTGTTGAACAACACAGGTGTTCCCCAAAACCACAGTTCCAGCAAAGGTTTGCAAACACTGTAGTAAAGTTGTGCTGTCGCAATGACAGCTCATGAGCAGCAGTAGAAGCTTAGTAGCTGGAGAAAAGTTGATGGAGATCGCAGTTGGTAGTGATGATATAATTAGTGGTGAGCTTTATGTGGGTGATTCTGCAATTTGAGGGCAATTTTAGCTTCATCCATCCATCCATCTTCTTCCGCTTAATCCTTTTCGGGTCACTTGAAAAACAACTCTTGCATCGTGCATCAAAGATACACGTTTTATAATGTATGTTAGTGGTTGTGTGATAAATTTTTTTGCAAACCTGTTACAAAAAAATGTTTAAAATAATTAACTATTATACTAACATCATATCATATCAGATCTTATTTATCTGATAGGATCTTATTTATCTGATAGGTTCCAGTTTGTCCATGTCAATAATGAGTTTTCTTTCAACTCAAAGCTTAGTCATGGAGTTCCACAGGGATCTGTGCTAGGCCCTACTCTTTTTAGTTTATATATGCTTCCATTAGGCAACATTATTAGAAAGCACTGTATACATTTTCATTGTTATGCAGATGATACACAATTATACCTGTCAATGAAGCCAGATGATAGTAATCAATTAGCCAAGTTAGAAGCCTGTCTTAAGGAAATCAAAGCTTAGATGACTTGTAATTTCCTGCTATTAAATTCAGATAAGACTGAAGTCATTCTTGTTGGTCAAAAAAAAAACCTTTCCAACTCAAACTCTGAGTTTGGATGTGGTTACTCTTTTTCTTAATAGTTCTGTGAGGAACCTTGGAGTTATTTTTGATGCAGATCTGTTTTTCAATTCACATATTAAATTTGTTTCTAAGACTGCCTGCCTTCTATCATTTGCATAATATTGCCAAGATTAGGAGCATCTTGTCTCAGAGTGATGCTGAGAAACTGATCCACGCTTTTGCTAGCTCTAGATTAGATTATTGTAACTCTTGATTATCAGGTTGTTCTAAAACATCTTTAAAAAGTCTTCAGTTGATCCAAAATGCTGCAGCAAGAGTTTTAACAGGTACTAGAAAGAAAGATCATATCTCTCCGGTTCTGGCCTCCCTTCATTGGCTTCCCATAGAGTTTAGGATTAAATTTAAAATCCTTCTTCTCACTTACAAAGCTCTAAACAATCAAGCCCCTTTTTATTTAAAAGATCTGATACTAACCTATTATACCAACAGAGCACTATGCTCCCAAAATGCAGGATTACTTGTAATACCTAGAATCTCCAAAAGTACAATGGGAGGCAGAGCCTTCAGTTATCAAGCTCCTCTCCTGTGGAACCAGCTGCCAATCTGGATTCAGGAGTCAGACTTGATCTCTGTTTTTAAGAATAGGGTTAAAACCTTCCTTTTTGATATAGCCTACAATTAGGGAGGGATCATGTGTCTCTGAACCCTCCCTTAGTTATACTGCTAATAGGTTTAGACAGCCGGGGGACCTCCAATAATGCATTGGGCTTCACTCCTTTCTTCACTCTCAATGAATTTTTTTTTTTTTTTTCCTGGTCATTAACATCTCTTTGCTCTCTACCATAGATTGAGTCCCCATCGTGCTGTTTGCTCTCTACATGTCTGTTCTTTTCATCTTCTCTATCCCCTCATCCCCCAGCCAGTCGCAGCAGATGAATGCCCCTCCCTGAGCCTGGTTCTGCTGGAGATTTCTTCCTGTTAAAAGGGAGTTTTTCCTCTCCACCATCGCTAAGCACTTGCTCACCGGGGATCGCCCAATTGCTGGGGTCTTTCTGCAATTTTGGGGGTTTCTCCTACAGTTGAAAGTGCTACGAGATGACTGCTGTTGTGAAATGGCGCTATATAAATAAAGTTGAATTGAACTGAATTAACAACAGTCTCACTGATACTGAATACTCTTATTTTCACATAAGATGTCATATAGTAATTTAAACAACTTTGAAGCCTACCTACCCACCTGTTTTTATAATTTCAGTATTGATATCAGAGTCTTTGCTCAAATACACTGCACATGTAACTATTAGAAAGACAACACATTAAACCCTTGCGAGCTGATACAACTATTTATCTTAACCTCGCCTGGCCACTTAAGTGACCGTTGCGGACAATTGTCTGAAGGCAGAGCGGTCTTGAGCAATGAACTCAGCCAGAGGTCTTAAGGGGCAGCTGTGGCACAGGTGTAGTGTGGCTCACTACTGACTGCTGGGTCAGGGGTTCGATTCCCGCTCTGTCTGCAGTCTGCATGTCGAAGTGTCCTTGAGCAAGACACTGAACCCCCAGTTGCTCCTGGTGGGTCAGACCAGTGCCTGTGTATGGCAGCTCTGCTGCCATCAGTGTGTGAATGTGTGTGTGAATGGGTGGATAGCAGGATATGTAAAGCGCTTTGGTCATCTAGAGATGAGAAAAAGCATTATATAATGGGACACCATTTACCATTTATCGTTGCAACCTTGGTCATCCAGGACAGTGTGGGCCGACCTCGGGGGCGATGCCAGCCCTGGGGGGGGGGGGGGGTGGACAAGCGCTGGTGGGAGGGCCTGCCCACGTGGCCGAGGAGCCGCAGCTTTCCTCTTTTGATGACGGTGGAGATGGGGATGGGGATGCCAGCCTTCCTGTAGACCTCATCGTTTGTGATGTGGTGGAACCATCGGATGCCGAGGATGTTACGGAGACAGATCCGGTGGAATGTATCCAGATGTCGAGTGGTTGTGGTCAAGAGGGTCCAGGTCTAGGACCCGTAAAGGAGGACAGGGTCCACACAGGTGTTGAAGATTCGCAACTTTGTGGGCGTGCGGATCTTCCCGCTCTGCCAGACTCTCTGGCGGCGGCTGTGAGAAAGCACTGTGAGACAGTTGCAGGTGGTGAGTGATCTCTGGGTCTGACGAGCAGGAGCTGGTGATCTTAGATCCGAGGTAGATAAAGTCGTTGACAATCTCAACCAGTTCATTATTGATGGTGATGACTTGTGGTAGTGGTGGCAAGAAGTCTGACAGTGGCTGTATCTTTGTCTTTGCACAGCTGATGGTGAGGCCCAGGGATGATGCTTCTTCTGCATGCAGCTCCAGTGCCTCAGTGATTATGTCTATTTGTGTGGTGAAAAGCGCCACATCGTCTGCATAGCACAGATCTGTTATCCATCCATCCATCTTCTACTGCTTTTCCGGAGGTCCGGGTCGCGGAGGCAGCAGTTCAAGCAGAGAAGCCCAGACTTCCCTCTCCCCAGCCACCTGCTCCAGCTCTTCAGAGGGGATACCAAGGCGTTCCCAGACCAGCTGGGAGACATAGTCTCTCCACCGAGTCCTGGGTCTGCCCCGGGGTCTCCTCCCAGTGGGACGTGCCTGAAACACCTCAAGTGGGAGGCGTCCAGGAGGCATCCTAAACGTACTGCATGCATCGTACTACGTTGGTTCAAGGTTAACCTCCATTGTAGTTCAGGCAATGCACCCCTAGTCAGCACAATGAAATGCCTTTGGAGGGGTTAGGCATAAATTACTTGTTTTGTAGTTATAATTACTGAATCATATTCAACCTTCTAACTCTTTCAAAAATTCTGTATAACTTGCATGTCAGCGATTCCAATCATTTTCAAAGTTTCTGTTCCATACTGGGTGATCCTGAGTGGCTGTTTATAATTAAAGTGTTTTGTCAAAGACGCATGCATAAATCAGATGTAACTCACTTGCATATCCTTACTGTCACAGTGTTTCTGCCATAGCAAAAATCAGAATTGATGGGTTTACAACTGCCTGTCATGTGTAGCAGTGAACACTGGTGTCTGCATCCTCTCATTTCTCTTAGTGTCTTTTTGTTTTTCTGTGCAGTGCCCCCGCCTGTCAGTCACATCCCAGTGAAGAACCTCTCATTAAATCCCACATGATTTCTTGCAACAACAACTTCAATAATCACCCTTCTTCTTCGGTGCTTTAATTCAATTGCAAACATGACAGACAATAAGGTTGGAGTTGGGATGTCTTCAGGCGAACGCAGCTTCTTTTAGTCTGCTGTGACGCCGACTGGGAGAGACAGAGTGAAAAATAGAAGGTCCAGAGCTGTCGAGAAAGCTGCTATCTCCATCACTTCAAAGTGGCTCTAACACATTAAATGTGCCATCCATCATACGCTGCTGACACGGCTGCTCACATAATAGTTAGCAGGGAGGATTTTACGTTTGGCAGTCTCTGTAGATCCTCTGTATTAAAAGCTACACTTGGGGGAGTTTTTTATGCAAGTTGGGTCATTGCTCGGTGCATTGATTGATCTCCTGGAACACTGACTCAGTACTTCAAAAAACACTTTACTTTCCCAGAACATAAATGCTCAAACTGAATATGAGCATTGTGTTTTTCATAAGCTCCTCAAAATAATGAAAAGGTAGCAGCAAAGTCATTCTGAGAGAAGTCAATCAATATATTGTCTAATTCCAGGTACAAAGACCTAAGGTGCAGTTATGGGTTTAAGATCCTTTTAAATAAGGTAAAGAGGATGCATTGCCCAAACATATGTAGAGTTATCACATAAAAACAGTAATTAATCAGCATTTAATTTTATTCAATAATTGCCTTTATTAGCCTGCAACGTGTGACAAAAACATATATTTAGTTTCTCATGCAAACATGATTTAGAAAGATTTGCATGAATATTTTGGTTTCTAGGTAATCCAGAATGTCCGTCTGTGAGTTTGGTGTGATTTTAGGAATTTGGGAAATGATGAAAAAAGCCCATGCATGGCGTCCTGCCACCTTGGTCAGATCGGTTCCTAAAAACGGCCTTTTTTAACATTTTCTAACACTTTTTTTAAGCCACCGTCAACTAGTATACTTTTGGCTAACCGTTTTATCCATCACAACTCTTTATCTGGTACCTCTATTTTACATAATCGAGTCTGTCTACCTTGAATCTTTTTTTTTTTTTAATCTTTTCCTGCCTTGGGCCAGACGCAACTTGCCACTAGCCTGAGGTGAGTCCTGATTTGGGTTTTGGTGATCGATAGGGGGTGGGGTGAAAGAGTATCGGCTGACGGCCTGTATAGGTCAGGAAAAACGGTGCCCTGAAGGTCTGCCCCATGTTGGTCTCCAGCTCAATATAGCTCGTATCACCAGAGACGGACCTGCTGTAACTAAACTAAACTAAACTAGCCGGCTAGCTTGTTTTGTAGCATTGGTACAACACTTCCAAAGACATGCAGAAACTACCGGGATCTATCTGCCATCTAAATCCACCCGGATCACTACGTTCATCTCCGCAAGCATGTCCAACTGCTGGGCTTGTGCTGCTACCACACTCAGCTACAGCTCCACTCACCTCTCCATCTGGCTGCGTGAACTGCACCATCCTCGCAGAGAAGGTTTCCAAGCTGGAACAAAAAATATCCACACTCCACCAGATCCGTGAAGCTGAACTTCAGATGGACATCATTATCATTGGTTCCACTCAGCCAAACTTCGCATCCTCCACCAGTTCCGTCACCGAACCCTTCCCCGCTGAAGCTGCCTCTCCACCGGCGTCTGACGTCGCCACACCCGGCCAGGCTGCCACTGCCCCTCCGCTGATCACAGAGTCAGATGTCACCAGGACTTGGCAGGGGACCAAGTGTGAGAAACTTGCAACCTCCACTCCATACAGCCCTGTTCCCTGGTCCCTGGTCGCTCCTCCTCACCGGAGAAACAAATAATCCCCTCAGGTGCCCCTCCATAGCATCCAGCTTAACAATAAATATGATATCCTGGATCTCCATGACTTTCCTCCCATAGCGGGTGAATCCCAATCTCCACTACCATCCTCCCCGCTGTTCAAAAACCCATCGCCTCCTCAGACCTCTTTTTTGCGTTATCCTAAACACCCCACCCATCCCAGAGCCTGCCATCTCTCTCTATCACAGTTTACACCAACTCTACAGTGCACCCGTGCCGCTGCCCCCACCTGTCCTCATCCCTCTCTGCCCACCCCATTACTGGTGGCGAAATCCCCCTGAAATCCACTCCATCTTCCGACGTTGCTGACCCACCTCCTGCTTCTCCCTGCACATTCTAATAATTGGAGATTCCATCACAAAAAACATTCAGTTCCTCAGTGCAATAACGCACTGTTTTCCCAGCGCCACCATTCCTGTCATCCTCGCCAAACTCCCTGGCATCCTCCAAACACACCCCTCATCTGTCCAGAGAATCATCGTTCATGTTGGCTGCATGGATGCATCCCGGTGGCAGTTAGAAATCATCAAAGCACAGTTCATCAAATTTTTTCAGCTCCTTCACAACTGCGGCAGATCAGCTTTTATTAATGGGCCAATCTCTCATGGCCGCGGATACGGATTCTTTAGCCAAATCCTTTCCCTCCACGCCTGGCTTCTCTCTGCCTGCAAAATCCACAACCTGAGCTTCATTGACAACTTAAACCTCTTTTGGGGCCGTAAAGCATTTTTAAAACTGAATGGCCTCCACCCCAGTAACTTAGGCAGCAATATTTTAGCAGGTAATTAATTTGCAGTTGATTGTCTAAACTCTCCAACGGCCACATGACTGACTATTTACACCCCACCCTCAGCTCCCCCTACCCCCCCATGGCTTCACCTCAGTGTTCCATCTCTCACCTTAGCTCCCCTACAGGCCCCAACCATTACTGCTCCCTCCTGCCACTGCTTTCCCCATCCACCCCATAGTCAAAGTCAGATCCTCATCCCATCATCGTAAAAAATCACAGGTAAACCCATCCAATCCCCTCTCAACCTGTCTCAAAGCAACACCACCTGAAACTGGCTTTACTCAACACATGCTCACTGAATAATCAAAGCCTCATCCTGAACAAATTCATCACTGACAATAACCTGGACTTTGTTTGTATCACTGAAACATGGCACAAACCCCTGGACTATCTATCAGTCAATGAGACCACAACTTCTGGATTCATCTACATTGATAAACCCCACCCTGATGGCCGAGGAGGTGGTGTTGCTGTCATTCACCAAAAAAACATCAAAATATCCAACATTCCCATCCCCACAGTCCACTCATTTGAACATCTTGCTCTCTTTGATCTCTTGCTCTCTTGAACTCTTTGATCCCACCCCCCTGATCACCGCTGTTATCTACCGATCCCCCAAGCCAAACCCCTATTTTCTATCTGAACTCTCAGATGTGTTGTCCCAGTTCTCCACCATCTCACCATCTGTTCTTGTCCTTGGAGACTTTAATCTCCACATCAATGCCATGACTACAAATCTGCTACCGACTTCTTGGAATTTCTTCAGTGCTTCACCTTCACTCAACACGTTGACTTCCTGACTCACTCACATGGACACATTCTGGATCTGGTCTGCTCAATTGGAACAACAATACTCCAACTCAGCAGCATCAACCTCCATATCTCTGACCACCTGACAATGACCATGGACATCAACATCCCCATCCCTTCCCCTAAAGAAAAGCGCACAATACAGACATGGACAAAATTGTCGGTATCCCTCTGTTAATGAAAGAAAAACCCACAATGGTCACAGAAATAACTTGAATCTGACAAAAGTGGTAATAAATACAAATTCTATGAAAATTAACCAATAAAAATTAGACAATGCTTTTGAATTGTGGTTCAACAGAATTATTTTAAAAAACAAACTCATGAAACAGGCCTGGACAAAAATGATAGTACCCTTAACTTAATATTTTGTTGCACAACCTTTTGAGGCAATTACTGCAATCAAACGATTTCTGTAACTGTCAATGAGACTTCTACACCTCTCAGCAGGTATTTTGGCCCACTCCTCATGAGCAAACTGCTCCAGTTGTCTCAGGTTTGAAGGGTGCCTTCTCCAGACAGCATGTTTCAGCTCCTTCCACAGATCTTCAATAGGATTTAGACCAGGGCTCATAGAAGGCCACTTCAGAATAGTCCAATGTTTCGCTCTTAGCCATTCTTGGGTGTTTTTAGCTGTGTGTTTTGGGTCATTATCCTGTTGCAAGACCCATGACCTGCGACTGAGACCAAGCTGTCTGACACTGGGCAACACATTTCTCTCTAGAATACCTTGATAGTCTTGAGATTTCATTGTACCCTGCACAGATTGAAGACACCCTGTGCCAGATGCAGCAAAGCAGCCCCAGAATATAACAGAACCTCCTCCATGTTTCACAGTAGGGACAGTGTTCTTTTCTTGGGATGCTTCATTTTTGCGTCTGTGAACATAGAGCTGATGTACCTTGCCAAAAAGTTGCAGTTTTGTCTCGTCTGTCCATAGGACATTCTCCCAGAAGCTTTGTGGCTTGTCAACATGCAGTTTGTAAAATTCCAGTCTGGCTTTTTTATGATTTCTTTTCAACAGTGGTGTCCTCCTTGGTCGTCTCCCATGAAGTCCACTTTGGCTCAAACAATGACGGATGGTGTGATCTGACACTGATGTACCTTGACCTTGGAGTTCACCATGAATGTGTTTAGAGGTTGTTCTGGGCTCTTTTGTTACCATTTGTATTATCCGTCTCCTCCTGCAGCCACATCCAGGGAGGTTGGCTACAGTCCCGTGGATCTTAAATTTCTGAATAATATGTGCAACTGTAGTCACAGGACCATCAAGCTGCTTGGAGATGGTCTCATAGCCTTTACCTTTAACATGCTTGTCTATAATTTTCTTTCTAATCTCCTGAGACAACTCTCTCCTTTGTTTCCTCTGGTCCATGTTTAGTGTGGTACACACCATGTCACCAAACAGCACAGTGACTACTTGTCACCCTTTAAATAGGCCGACTGACTGATAACAAGTTTGTAGACACCTGTGATGTTAATTAGAGGACACATCTTGGTTGAACGTGTCCCTATGGTCACATTATTTTCAATCTTTTCTAGGGGTACCATCATTTTTGTCCAGGCCTGTTTCATGAGTTTGTTTATTAAAATAATTCTGTTGAACCACAATTCAAAAGCATTGTCTGATTTCCATTGGTTAATTTTCATAGAATTTTAATTTATTACCACTTTTGTTCAGATTCAAGTTATTTCTGTGACCGTTGTGGGTTTTTCTTTCATTAACAGAGGGGTACCAACAATTTTGTCCACGTCTGTATCCTTCAGAAATATCAAAACCATCACTCCCCCGGTCCTCTCAGCCTCACTCACCAACATGATGTCTGCTCCCCCCCCCACACCAATCTCTCCTCCTACCTGAACTAGTTAGCCCTCATCGAAACTAAAACAGTCTCCTTCACTCACTCTGCTCCCTGGTACACTCTCAAACTCCACGCCATGAAATCCTGTAAGTGACAGCTAAAAAGACTTTACAAGTAAACAAATCTAACAGTTCATCTTCAAGCCTACATGGACCACCTTCAACAATACAAGACTACCCTCAACACAGCCCAGTCTAATTTCTACTCTCACCTCATATATGCTAGCTTCAAAAATCCCAAAACCCTAAACCCTAAAGGGCTGTTTTGAAGCCACCGCCTGGAAGCAGCTCTGCGATCCACATGGTGAGGACATCGATGGCCTCATTCACACCTTCATGGGCTACCTCAGCTTCTGTGTGGACAAATCCGTTCCCACCAAGACCATACGGCGTCACTCAAACAACAAACCCTGGATCAACCCTGAGATAAAAACACTTCTGAGAGAGAAGAAGAGGATCTTCAGGTCAGGGAACAGGGAGATGCTGAAGTCCGTACAGAGGGAGCTGAGGAGAAAGATCAGAGAAGGCAAGGACAGCTTCAGGAAGAAGATGGAGGACAAGCTGCAACAGAGCGACATCAGCGGGGTCTGGAGAAACCTCAAAACCATCTCGGGGCTCCAGAATACCTCCCCCCAGGCCACAGGGGGCAGGGAGTGGGCGAACAACCTGAATCTGTTTTTCAATAGATTTGACCAACCGCCCTCCCCCCTGACTGCACAACAACCACTGCTGCCTCTAAAGAAATCAAGTCCTGCTGCCCACTCCCCACTCCACCAACACCCCCCCACTCCCAACACACAGCCCCCCATCCTGACCCTGACCAGGACCCAGGTGAGGACGGAGCTGAGGAAGATCAAGGCGAGGAAGGCGCCGGGACCGGACGGCATCAGCGCAAAGCTCCTCAAGTCCTGTGCAGACCAGCTGTGTGGGATTGTGACGTATATCTTCAACATGAGCCTGAAACTGGGGAGGGTACCACAGCTGTGGAAAACATCTTGTGTGGTACCTGTACCAAAAACTTCCCACCCCAAAGACCTGAACAGCTACAGACCGGTGGCCTTGACGTCCCACTTGATGAAGACCCTGGAGAGACTGCTCCTTGCTCACCTCCGCCCCCTGGTGGAACCAGCGATGGATCCACTCCAGTTCGCCTACCAGCATGGCATTGGGGTGGAGGATGCGGTGATCTTCCTCCTTCACCGTTCTCTGTCCCACCTGGTGAAGCCCGGGAATATGGTGAGGATCATGTTCTTTGACTTCTCCAGTGCTTTCAACACCATCCAACCGATGATCCTGAAGGACAAGCTGCTGCGCGCAGGGGTGGACCAGCACCTGTCATCATGGATCCTGGACTACCTCACGAACCGGCCTCAGTTTGTGAGAACCCGGGACTGTGTGTCCGACACGATCATCAGTAGCACGGGGGCCCCCCAGGGAACGGTGCTGGCTCCCTTCCTGTTCACTCTTTATACTGCGGACTTCTCACACAACACAACACACTGCCATCTACAGAAGTTCTCTGATGACTCTGCGATCGTTGGCCTCATCTCCAATGGAGATGAAGCTGAGTACAGAGGGCTTATCCAGGACTTCGTGGACTGGTGCCATCGGAACTGCCTCCAGATCAACGCAAGGAAAACTGAGGAGCTGGTGGTGGACTGCCGCAGGCATGGGCAGCCCCTCACAGTACCAGTAAATATACAGGGAACAGACATCGAGATGGTGACATCCTATAAGTACCTGGGTATTCATCTGAACAATAAACTAGACTGGTCACACAATACTGATGCACTCTACAAGAAGGGACAGCGCAGGCTGTTCCTGCTGAGGAGACTCAGGTCTTTTGGTGTACAAGGGGCGCTGCTGAAGTCATTCTATGACACGGTGGTGGCATCAGCCATCACTTTTGGAGTGGTCTGCTGGGGCAGTGGCATTACTGCAGCCGATAGGAAGAGACTGAACAAACTGATTAAGAAAGCTAGCTCTGTCCTGGGGCAGCGCCTTGATCCGATGGAGGAGATAGGAGAGAGAAGGACGGCGGCTAAACTGTCATCTCTGCTGGAGTCCGAGTTCCACCCTATGCAGGACATACTGAATGCACTGAGGAGCTCATTTAGCAGCAGACTACATCATCCCAGGTGCACAACCGAGAGGTTTCGTAGGTCCTTCCTACCAACGGCTGTCAGACTGTACAACCTAAGCAGGGCTGCTCGCAGAGATAGCAAAAAGACGTAACAAACTAATAGTTTTTTGAATGCAAAAGATGCAATAGACTTACACAATGGTCCCCTCCGGCATACAACTAGGAACATACCGGTCGCTATGGAGGGTGAGAATATGTATGGGCACATAATCATACCATGTAGGATAACTAAGTAGACGGTTATGCTGTTTCATTCCATCTAGCAACAATGCTCTGCACTGTGTGTGTTTATATATTTGCATATTTATTCCATCTAGCTACAATGCTCAGCACTGGGTGTGTTTATATATTTATATATCTACATATTATTCCATCTAGCTACATTGCTCCGCACTGTGTGTGTTTATATACTTGCATATTTATTCCACCTAGCTGCAATGCTCCGTACTGTGGGTGTTTATATATTTACATATTTATTCCATCTAGCTACAATGCTCTGCACTGTGTGTTCATATATTCATATATTTATTCCATCCAGCTACAATGCTCTGCACTGTGTGTCTGTGTGTGTGTGTATATATATATATATTTTATAGTAATACGTACATATGTTTATTAGCTGCTCTTGCTTGCTTGTTTTTTTTCTTGCCTTCTGATTGTTGCTCTGAGTGTTGCTATCCCTGTGCTGTTGCAATCCTGGAATTTCCCCGTTGTGGGACTAATAAAGGCTTATCTTATCTTATCTTATCTTATCTTATCTTAAAACACTCTTTTCCACAATAAACAAACTTCTCAAACCTATCAACAACACCTCCCCATCGTTCACTGCTGAAAAGTGCAACTCATTCCTGTCCTTTTTCCAAAGATCACCACCATCCACAGCAACCTGGCCACCTCCCCTCCAATCCTGACCCCTCAATTAGCTCCTCCCCCCACCTCTATTCAGCCACTGTCTCATTTTCCCACACTGACCCCTCTAGAACTCACTAAAATTACCACAGACACGAGAAGCCCCACATCTGTACTGGACCCCATCTCCTCTACACTTATCAAATCCTGCCTCCCATCCCTCTCCCCACTCATCTGCACTATCATCAACACCTCCCTCAGCTCCGGCTCAGTTCCTGACCCCCTGAAACTCACAACTGTCACCCCAATCCTCAAAAAACCTGGACTAAATCCCGACATCATGAATAACTTCCGTCCCATCTCCAAACTTCCCTTCCTATCAAAAATCCTCAAACGTGTTGTTGCCTCCAATCTCAAAACCTACCTCACCTCCAATGGTCTTTTTGAAACATTCCAATGGGGATTCTGTTCACAACATAGCACTGGAACAGCTCTTCTCAAAGTAACAAACAACCTCCTCCTGTCAGCTGACTCTGGACTCCTGGACATTCTCATCATGCTCGATCTCACAGCTGCCTTTGATACAGTCAACCACTCCATTCTCCTCTTCCATCAGAAAACCTGCCTTAACATCACTGGTGCAGCTCTCTCCTGGTTCCACTTATATCTCACCAACAGACAGCAAATCATCCACGTCAACAACTGCACCTCCTTCACAGCCACCCCTCTACCATGGTGTTCCCCAGGGCTCTGTGCTTGGCCCTCTCCTCTTCATCATCTACGTAGTATATACTCCCACTTGGTAGCATCATCCGCTGACATGGCCTTAACTTCCATTGTTATACCAACAACATTCAGATCTACATTTCCACTAACTGCATAACCACAGTAACCTGTTCCATACTAGAAAACTGTCTCTCTGAAATAAAATCCTAGATGCAAAAGAACTTTCTACAACTTAACTATGATAAGTCTGATATGATGATCATCAGCCTGGAATCCCTCATCAAAACCACCTACAACTTCAAGCTTACTCTTGCCACTTCCACACTTTCCCCATCCCCACAGATACGAAACCTTGGAGTCATCTTTGACAGCAAACTCACCACTGAACTGCACATCAATCATGTCACCAAAACTGCCTTCTTTCACCTAAAAAACATAGCCCGACTCTGTCCCTCACTCATCTTCTCCACCGCAGAAACCCTCATACATGCATTTATCACATCCAGACTTGACTACTGCAATACCATTCTTTACAGCTCATCATCCAAAGTCCTCCAGAAACTTCAACACATTTAGAACTCAGCCACCCGTCTCCTTACCCAGTCCCACTCCTGCAACCACCCTGTCCTCCAGAACCTCCACTGGCTCCCAATCTCACAACACATATAGTTCAAAGTCCTTCTCCACACCTTTAAAGCCCTCCATCATCAGGCCCCTTCCTATCTCATCGACCTGTTGCACCAGCATGCCCCCCTCCCTCCACTGTCTCCGTTCCTCTGATGCAAACCTCCTCTCTCCACCACACAGAACCAAGCACAAAACCTGGAGGGACAAAGCCTTTTCCATTGCAGCCCCCTCTGTCTGGAACTCTCTCCCCAACAGATCCATGACTGCACAGACTTAAACTACTTCAAATCATTACTCAAAACCCACCTGTTCAGACTTGCTTTTAACCCTTCTTGCGTCTTGGTTTCATGGACATAGAAAGCGCCCTCACTGTCTATGTCGCAGTTCTGCGCCTGTCATGTGATGTGGTCATAAACCATAAAAAATCCCCAGTTGTACTAAATATTCCACCTCGCAAGGTGGCAGACCTCACTTCTGGGACACCAAAGAAGAAGAGTTTGTAAACAAATGTTGATGTGTGCCATCACAACACGGAGGAAGCATTTTCTCCAAAATTTGCCAACTATGATTCTAAAAAGAGATTATTTAGCTTATGAAGGTAAATATCTACATTTTGTTATAACAGAGGGTGGCCAAAGCTGGTTAATTTTCACCTGCCATTGACCCCAGTGCCATGTGACTGGACAGAGCAATTGCGCTGGTTCCGTGTCGTCATATATGATAAATTGCAGCAGAATAAAAGCAAAATTGAGGTGGAATAATCATAAGAGTTTCTGGATGTGGGAGAGAAAGTGAAAATGACCGAAAGAATACAAAATAATGACCAGGATGATGAAAATGGATGAAACGAGCCACCTGGCCAGTGGAAAGTCTGACGAACTTCTTTGTTTACATTGTACTGATTTTCTGATTCATATACTTTGAAGATAAGATAACAAAAAATCCAAAACAAAAAACGGTGACAAAAAACAAAACCATCCTTTGTGTAAATATGCCGGAAGTCCACTTTTGGCTGAAAGTTATGTAATTCGATATGGCTGCCGTGGCATTATGTAAACTAGATGTGTGAATTTACTCCTATCTCAAACTTTGGATCATATTCTACATCTTTCTAATGGAGGTAAGCCAATATCTCTTACCACTTTCAAGATAGCCTAGGAAATCTCTGATACCTGAACTGAATATTTTCTTGAAAAAAATCTTGACCATTAAGGGGGGGGCAGGTTGCCTGGAGCAAAAGTGTGCCACAGACAGTCATTTAATTTTATTCTTCAATTTTAACTGTTTTTTTTTTTAATGTAAAGCATCTTTGAGTGCCTTGGAAAGTGCTATGCAAATAAAATGTGTTATTATTATTATTATTATTATTATTATTATTATTATTATTATTATTATTATTATTATTATTATTATTATGTCACCAAGCAAAGAATACCCCTTGTGTAAAAATCACCACCCTTTTCAAAGTGATAAATACTATACAGGGCTATTTTAATGCAGTGGGATTTGGTTTAGTTTCAGTTCTGACGATGCACTGATTCAAAATTTTTAACTGATTAATTGCACATTTTTCTGTAATTAATTCTGATCAATCATTAAACTTGAGTAAAAGACTCATTGAAAAATAAATACACTTCAGCATATTTTAAATGCATTTTCAGTCATTGGACATACTGTACTTGTGACTCTCATAATCAACAAATATAATGCAAGACCAGCATGAAACAATTAAAAATTTTACAATTTATGATAACATATTGTTACGACATTTTCAGTTTTATTTTGAAACAGTCAGAAAGGAAGTCAGTGCTTCAACTTAAAGTAACTTTCCTAAATATCTACAACTCTTAAAAGTACCGACACACTCAGAAATTCTTAATTTCCAGAGCTCCTGACCTTTATGGTGACTTAAATGTTTTTTTCTTCACTTTATATTGGATTGTGTGTTTTCTCCACTCACTCTGACAGAAATGTTCCTCTCTTTTCATACTTTCGAGCGAGCATCCCCAATCAATAATGCTACATCAGATGTGTGTGTGTGTGGGTGTGCAACTGTGTGTGTGTTTTAAGCAAATGAGCTTGCACTGAGTACTGGAGAATCAGTTTACTGTGGTGTAAATTTAAATGCTGAAAAACAAGACCAAGTCTTGTTTTAAGCTGAGCCAGCTACTGAAACAAACCAGTCACCTCTGCCAACACCACCTCAAGGAGTGATCTGGCAGTGTCAGTTTTTTTAATGCATTAATTGACCCACATTAATCGAAAAAGTTAATGTGTTAATTATCCAAGCCCTACTTTTAATAATCATAAATAAGAGGAAAAAAACACATTATGTAAGCTCACACAGTTATATTACATTTGCCAGTGATGAGACGAACAAAGTCATCATGCAGCTTGCTAATTATAATCAAGAATAACATTTATGGGTCTTATGTTACTCATGATCCACGAATCATACTTTTTCTCAATTTCTTCCGGAATTTCCCAAAAATGTAATTAAGTCATAGATCTGTAGATCTGGAGATTTGTTACACCCCCAGATATCTTAACTACTAAAAATACTAATGCTTATTTCAACTTCTCAAAATCTGGTCCCTTTCTTAATGAATAAACACTGAGCAGCATCTAGACTTACACATTTTTTATCTATAAAAACTGTCAAAAGGGTTCAGGTAGAGGAGCATGGAGTAGAAAATTGGCTTCAGCGAGTGATTCAATATGATGCAGTCTAATTACATTTGCTTGTTAATAAAGTAAGCCTTTTGTTTTCAGATTAGCACATAATCCCGTCAAGGCTTGCAATTTTTCCAGACACATCTTCAATAATTAGTTCAAAATCCGTCAAGAGGACAAGAACACACTTGTGTGTTTTACTTATGATGAACCCATAAATACACAAGGAACTATACAATAAACTATTTTCAACAGAGTAATTAAAGTTGCATTTATCTCTTAGGATATAAGAGGGCTTTTGGAGTCTTGCTAAATGTGTCTGTGCCTCCGCATTAACATAACAAAAAAGTGATTTTAATTTATAAGACAGAGCTTATTTTGCAATTTATTTTGTTGGCATTTTAACAGCTGATTATATGTCTAAATGTTTTAAATCCTTTCACTTTGCCAGAAATCCCCTTTAAATCCTCACACTGCTAAAACTTTGTCATCTTATTTTGTCTCAGAAAGTGACCTAACCAATCCTCCTTTAAGACATGAGCCAACAGCGACATATATCATATTTTTAGAGCTTTTTTGCTTCAAACAGAAAATCAGATTTGGAGATGGAGCAGTTTCACAAAAGCTAAAGGAGGAAATCTACTCATACTGAGGAAAATACAGCATGATTCTTCCTGTGCTCTTTATTAAACTGAGTACATAGTAGCCAAGTGCATGTTTTGAAATACAATTTTTGTGCATGACTTGCATGAAACAGAGTGGTGGCCTAGTGGTTGAGCATCTACCCCACAGCTGGGAGGTTGTGGGTTTAAGCCCCAGCTCAGTCAGGAAGGGCATCCAGGTAAAATCCTTGCCAAATTAAATATGTAGACCTATGATCTGCTGTGGAGTATAACTTGCAGGAAAAATACTCTTCAAAATGTTATTTTCAAGCAGGTATGTGAATCTATTTTATTATTACTTGACTTGTAGCCACATTAGCCACACATGTGTCTTACTTAATGCCTTACAGTGTACTCCACATCTTAGATAGAACAGAGTGCAGAGTTCCCTTGGAGATAACAGGAAGCTGTGAAAAAGTAATCCTCTGTGTGCTGAGAGACTGCTTGGAAGTGCCTTTGTGGGCCAAAGTCTGTGAGGGGGGGATGCTAAAGGATTTAGGAGGAAATGCATTGTTACTTTTGATGTAAATGAATGTGACTTGTGAACTGTGGGGGACGGGGGTATATATGGAACGAGTTTTTCTGAGATGTCCTCTTTCTACTTTGAGATGTTGGTGAATGTGTAATAAAGCTGCCTTGAGACAAACTTGCCTCATCAGTTGCACATTCCCACATTGGTGACCCAAGACGTAGCATGCAGCAAGAAGAGAATTCCCCGGGGCCAGCCTCATCAGGAGCCCCTAGCTAAGCGAACGCCGCTACGGTCCAGCTACTGGACTTTTGGCAGAGCAACCCGCGCTCCTGGTTCCACTCGGTTGAGGCACAGTTCAACCTCCGGGGGATATCGGTAGATGACACAAAATTCTACCATGTGATCGCAAAACTTGATAACCACACGGCTCAGCATGTGGAGAGCCTTCTGGAGCAGCCGCCAGCCAGCGACAAATACGACGCGTTGAAGGCTGCACTCATCCAGCACTACACTCTCTTGGTTGAGGAGAGAGCAGAGAGACTCCTGGCGTTGACCGAGTTGGGAAATGGCACGCCCGTTGACCTGATGGAGAAGATGCTGAGGTTGAAAGGCTCGGACGATGACCACTTCATCTTTACCCACCTCTTCCTCAGGACCTTACCGTCAGCGACGAGAGCGACCCTGGCCAGTTCGCCGTTATTGGCCCAGCGGGACTACCGCGCGCTGGCCCGGGAGGCGCATCGAATTGTCAACGCCAGCAGACAGCGCGCGGCCACGTCTGCAGCAGCGGAACTCGGCGCGACGGCCGGAGATGGCAGGGGGCCAGAAGCAGCGGTAGCAGAACCACCGACGACGGCGGCGGCGGGGGCCAGGGAACGCGGAGGAGACACCCTTTGTTTCTACCACCGCCGCTTCGCAGAGAGGGCACGCAAGTGTGTACCACCGTGCCAGTTCAAGCGTTCAGGAAACGCCAAGACCGGGGGTCGGTAGCAGCCGCGACCCTCGGGGATGAGAACAAGCTGCTCTACTTGTTGGATGCACGCTCGGGGAGGCATTTCCTCGTGGACACAGGCTCCCAGTTGAGTTTCATCACACCTTCCTATGCGGACAGGCTGGCAGGTTCCAGAGGTCCCGGGGTGGCAGCAGCGAACGGCTCGGAGATTAAGACCTTTGGTGAGAGGACTCTACTTCTGTCTCTACACGGCCGTACATTTGAGTGGACTTTTGTTATAGCAGCAGTGAATTTCAATATGTTGGGGGCTGATTTTTTGTGCTCACATGGTTTGTTGGTTGATCTCGCTAACAGGCGCCTGGTTAATGCATTTTCTTTTGATTCTATTCCCTGTACAGCACAAGTGGCCCGGCCAACAGCACAAGCCAACGTCACAGCTGCAAGCGGTAAGTTCCACACACTGCTCACTCAGTTCCCAGCACTCACGGTCCCCACATTTTCGGCAACCATTGCTAAACACGGGGTGGAACATTTTATCACCACTACCGGACCGCCCGTTTTTGCAAAAGCTCGGCGCTTGGACGCAGCTAAACTGGCCATAACGTGCGAAGAGTTCGCCAACCTGGAGAGGTTGGGCATCATCAGGCGTTCGAACAGCCCATGGGCTTCCCGGCTACACATGGTCCCGAAGGCTGACGGCTCGTGGCGGCCTTGCGGGGATTTCCGCAGGCTGAACAATGCCACAGCGCACGACCGCTACCCAATCCCGCATATCTAAGATTTTTCCGTTCATTTGGCAGGGGCGCGTGTTTTTTCTAAGATAGATTTGGTCCGCGGTTACCACCAAGTCCCAGTGCGCGCTGAGGACATACCCAAAACAGCGGTAATAACTCCATTTGGCCTATTTGAGTTTTTGGGCATGCCATTCGGGCTTAAAGGGGCTGCACAGATGTTCCAACACATGATGGACGTGGTGCTGCGTGATCTCCCTTTCATGTTCGTCTACTTGGACGATATTTTGGTAGCCAGTGCGTCCGAAGACGAACACAAAAACCACCTAGCGGCAGTTTTCCGGAGGTTGGGAGATCACGGGTTAATAATCAACCCAGCGAAGTGTCAGTTCGGGGTGGCGCAGATCGATTTTTTAGGACACCGCGTCTCCCCCGAAGGAGCGGTTCCGCTGCCTGACAAAGTGCGCGCGGTAGCAAATTTCCCCCGGCCGCAGACGGTCAGGGCATTACAGGAGTTTTTGGGAATGGTGAATTTTTATAACCGTTTCCTCCCCCGCGCAGCGCAACTCATGCAACCGCTTTATGCCACGCTCAAAAAACAGAAACCCGCAAATAAGGTCGAGTGGTCCCCGGAGCGGGAGCGAGCGTTCTCGGAGGTAAAAGCAGCCTTGGCAAATGCTGCGTTGTTGGCACACCCAGATCCAACGGCCCGCATAGCACTCACTACTGACGCGTCAGATGTGGCCATAGGGGCGGTCATGGAGCAGCATGTAGCCGGGGTTTGGCAGCCCCTCGCTTTTTTCAGCAGGACTTTGCGCGATAGTGAACGTAAATACAGCGCATTCGACAGGGAGCTGCTGGTTCTCCATTTGGCCATCCGCCACTTTCAGTTCTGGCTGGAAGGATGCTGTTTCACCGCGTTCGTTGACCACAAGCCGCTAACTTTCGCGATGGCCAAGGTTTCCGAACCGTGGTCAGGCCGGCAGCAGAGACAGCTGGCCGCGATCTCAGAGTTTACTACTGATATTCAGCATGTGGCGGGCAAACTGAATGTAGTGGCAGATTGCCTCTCGCGCGCCGTGGCGGCCCCAGTCAGCGTAGGAATAGATTACGCAGCCATGGCCGCGGAGCAGGTTAGTGACGCGGATGTGCGTGCACTCCAGTCTGGACCAACAGGGTTAAGGCTGGAGAACATGGTGCTGCAAGACGGTATGACCCCCTAATCTGCGATGTCTCCACTGGACGACCGCGTCTGGTGGTACCGACTGGGTGGCGCCGCCGCGTTTTTGACTCAATTCCTTCTTTGGCGCACCCGGGAGTGCGCGCGTCAGTCAAAATGGTAGGAGAGAAATTTGCGTGGCCGAACCTTCGCAAACAAGTTAAAGAGTGGGCAGCAGCCTGCATGGCCTGTCAACGAGCCAAGGCACACAGGCACACGAGAGCTCCCTTGGAGCCGTTTCACATCCCGGCCAAGAGGTTCGATCATGTTCATGTATGTTCTTCTTCCGGCTTTCAGAGAGAGCAGACACATTTCTTCTCCTCTCCCTTCTCCTCCTCCCTTTACTGATCCCAGCTTGCTGTGTCCTGTCTGTGTCTCGCTCTTCTTCTGCTGCATCTCGACCCAAACAGAAATTATGGAATTGGTGAGCTGGGCTTTAATGCAATTGACACCACTTTTAAACAGAAAATCGGGCCAGGGGGAGCCCAAGTGGAGAGACTCATGGGACAATTGGAACTCATGTGTCTGTGTGATTCGATTGAAGATGTGGAAGACATCTACCTGTTTTGGCTACATGATCACAGGATTTCTGCTGTTTGGCTTTGGAGTTTTCCTGGTGTATAGGAAATTAAAGAAGTTGGAAGAGCTAATCAAAATGCGGACCCAGCGATGCTCCTTCAACAATTCGACCAGCTGGGGAGAAGCACTGATAGCGGCAAACTGAATCGGAAGGTGGGAAACATCTTGGAGTCGCTGGGTGCTCTCCAGGGAATGATTTTAAAGCCTGTGTAATGTAAATTGTGATGCACAGAACCACATGAGAGAGGAAATTTCTATGCTCTAAGTGAACTGTGCTCATCAGGCCTTGATTCGGCGCCCTTGGGAGAACTCATTCCTCCAGAGAAGAGATAAAGCAGAAGGGAGTTTTGGCTTGGCTTCTCTCTAACCCAAACAATTGCTGATGGGCAACAATCTGAACTCTCCAAGGACAGCCATGTGACTAACATGGAATTTTACCATCTGGCATGAACTGAAGAGAGATGAACTCTGTGGACATGTTATCTATGTTTTAGGACACTAAGGACATAACATCTAGCCGTTGCCTAAGAGAGGATTTTTGTTGTTCACCAGTAACTGATACTTCACACACTGCATTCACACTGATATCATAAAACTGACATACACACACTGGTCTCTCTCTTGCTCTTGCTTTGTTAATGTGTGGTTCTGTATCTTGTCTGCTAATTGTGCAATTAGAGGGTTTTTTTCTATGTGATCACAATCTTGCTCACTCAAGCACTATTTTGATAACTTTGTTTTTTTCTCTCTGCCCAATGTGTCACCCCTCCCCCTCCCCCTCTTTATCCCCCACTGTATGAGGCGCCTTGTATGGCTGCCGCGTCATTAGGGAGCGCTTAGAAACGAGCGCACCTTAGTGATAAGTAAAATTCCTTGTATGTGCAAGCATACTTGGCAATAAAGTTGATTCTGTTTCTGATTCTGATTCTGATGTGGACCTCGTGGGCCCCCTTCTGCCGTCACAGGGGTGCACACACCTTCTGACAATGGTGGACCACACCACGCACTGGTCGGAAGTGGTTCCGCTGGCGTCAACCACGGCCGAGGAGGTGGCGCGCGTGTTTTTAACAGCATGGGTGGCGCGTTTTGGATTACGGATTTATTTGGATTACGTCCGACAGAGTCCCTCAATTTGTGTCCGAACTTTGGTCGACAATGGCCCGCAACCTGGGTGTCACAATTCACCGCACAACCGCGTACAATCCGCAGGCTAATGGGTTATGCAAATGTTTTCATAGGTCATTGAAAGCGGCTCTCAGGGCGTCACTGACGGATGCAAATTGGGTAGACAAGCTACCGTGGATTTTATTGGGGTTATGTTCTGCGCCGAAAGAGGACTTAGAAGCCTTCCCAGCTGAGCTCGTTTTTGCGCAACCATTTCGGCTGCCCAGGGAGTTTCTCCCAGATAACCCTGCGCCGGACAGCTCCCCGTCTCAGCGGTTGCAGAGTAGCATAGAATCAAGTACGCTGCCCGGCCCCACTCACCACAGTTTTCCGTGCGTTTTTGTGCCTAAAACTTTGAAAAACGCAGAGTTTGTTTTTGTCAGACACGATGCACATCGACCCCCACTGCGACCACCTTATGATGGACCATTCAGAGTGTTGGAAACAGGGGACAAGCATTTTTTGCTAGATTTGGGGGGTAGGAAAGAAAAAGTTGGCATAAACAGACTCAAACCCGCTTTTGTGGTGGCGGATGAGCAAGTGCTGTTGGCAAGGGCCCCGCGGCAAGGAAGACCCCCACGGGGAGCTTCACAGAGTAATATTTCCCCAGAACACACGCAGGGACTAACAAAAGGTTTTCACCCCCAGACAGCAGCTCCCCAGCATGACAGCGCCGCGAAGGCGGTGAATCCTGGTTACAGCAGATACGGCAGGAGACTGAAGCCCAAGCAGCATGTGGACTGATGTGTATTGATTCTGTCACGGCATGCATACTGTTATTCTCTTGTTCAATCTAAAATGTTTGGGGGGGGGGTTGTGTAGCCACACATGTGTCTTACTTAATGCCTTACAGTGTACTCCACATCTTAGATAGAACAGAGTGCAGAGCTCCCTTGGAGATAACAGGAAGCTGTGAAAAAGTAATCCTCTGTGTGCTGAGAGACTGCTTGGAAGAGCCTTTGTGGGCCAAAGTCTGTGAGGGGGGATGCTAAAGGATTTAGGAGGAAATGCATTGTTACTTTTGATGTAAATGAATGCGACTTGTGAAATGTGGAGGACGGGGGTATATATGGAACGAGTTTTTCTGAGATATCCTCTTTCTGCTTTGAGATGTTGGTGAATGTGTAATAAAGCTGCCTTGAGACAAACCTGCCTCATCAATTGCACATTCCCACAGACTACTATTTCTCTGTTGCTGTAATACTGTGAATTTCCCTGTTGTGGAACTAAAAACAGATCACCTTATCTTATACACGCTGTATTTCTGTCAATTTAAGTAAATCAAAATTCGGCTGGGTCCATTATAACCAACAGAAACTTTACCTGTCCTAATATGGGAGGATGGCTCTGTTGTGGACTTTTGATGTGTAAGGAAAGCCAGATGCAGCCAGCGGAGCAGAAAGACCCATAGCATAGTAAAGAGTAGTCAGTAATAACTCTAGATATGGCATTAGGTCAAAGGGCTGATGAAAAGGATTTGGGGTTTAAGTGGGTGGCAAAGTGGCTCACAGCAGGAGTGAAGAGGCTAAAGGAACTTAAATTGTGACCTCTATATGGCATTTACCAATAGGCGGTAAATGAGGAATTTGCAGAGTCATGAGAAGATAAGAGCTTTCAGAGCTGCTTATTAGCTGAGATGTGGAGAGAAAGCATGGAAATGTCAGATACACAGTTTTTTCCTATCTCTTTAACCCTTGTAACAAATGTTATGTATGTGTTTCACCATAACGAAACATCATATGTCATACATGGAACTACACTATAACAGATAAAGTGAAACCAGATTCACTATCAATCAATCAATCAGTTAATCAGTGAATCAATCAATTATTTATTGTCCCCATTGGGAAATTATTGTACTGCAGCATTACAAAAACTAGATCTTTGGCTTTAATTAAATCACCCTTTACTGTCATTCAACCAATCATGTACAGTAGAATGAAATTGTGTTTCTCCTATCTACAGTGTTAATCACACACACCCCATATGTAGAATCCGAGGGCCGCTGCCATGCAAGGCGCCGCCACAGATTTCCCTCCTCCATTTCATTATTGCTGAGCACCAAGCTGGACGGAAGGAAGTTAAGATAAGATAAGCCTTTATTAGTCCCACAACGGGGAAATTCCAGGATTGCAACAGCACAGGGATAGCAACACTCAGAGCAACAATCAGAAGGCAAGAAAAAAAAAACAAGCAAGCAAAAGCAGCTAATATACATATGTACGTATTACTATAAAATATATACAGTATATACACACACACACACAGACACACAGTGCAGAGCATTGTAGCTGGATGGAATAAATATATGAATATATGAACACACAGTGCAGAGCATTGTAGCTAGATGGAATAAATATGTAAATATATAAACACCCACAGTACGGAGCATTGCAGCTAGGTGGAATAAATATGCAAGTATATAAACACACACAGTGCGGAGCAATGTAGCTAGATGGAATAATATGTAGATATATAAAAACACAGTGCGGAGCATTGTAGCTAGATGGAATAAATATGTAAATATATAAACACACACAGTGCAGAGCATTGTTGCTAGGTGGGATGAAACAGCATAACCGTCTACTTAGTTATCCTACATGGTATGATTATGTGCCCATACATATTCTCACCCTCCATAGCGACCGGTATGTTCCTAGTTGTATGCCGGAGAGGACCATTGTGTAAGTCTATTGCATCTTTTGCATTCAAAAAAAAAAAAAAAAAACTATTAGTTTGTTACGTCTTTTTGCTATCTCTGCGAGCAGCCCTGCTTAGGTTGTACAGTCTGACAGCCGTTGGTAGGAAGGACCTACGAAACCTCTCGGTTGTGCACCTGGGATGATGTAGTCTGCTGCTAAATGAGCTCCTCAGTGCATCCAGTATGTCCTGCATAGGGTGGAACTCGGACTCCAGCAGAGATGACAGTTTAGCCACCGTCCTTCTCTCTCCTATCTCCTCCATCGGATCAAGGCGCTGCCCCAGGACAGAGCTAGCTTTCTTAATCAGTTTGTTCAGTCTCTTCCTATCGGCTGCAGTAATGCCACTGCCCCAGCAGACCACTCCAAAAGTGATGGCTGATGCCACCACCGTGTCATAGAATGACTTCAGCAGCTCCCCTTGTACACCAAAAGACCTGAGTCTCCTCAGCAGGAACAGCCTGCGCTGTCCCTTCTTGTAGAGTGCATCAGTATTGTGTGACCAGTCTAGTTTATTGTTCAGATGAATACCCAGGTACTTATAGGATGTCACCATCTCGATGTCTGTTCCCTGTATATTTACTGGTGCTATGAGGGGCTGCCCATGCCTGCGGCAGTCCACCACCAGCTCCTTAGTTTTCCTCGCGTTGATCTGGAGGCAGTTCCGATGGCACCAGTCCACAAAGTCCTGGATAAGCCCTCTGTACTCAGCTTCATCTTCGTTGGAGATGAGACCAACGATCGCAGAGTCATCAGAGAACTTCTGTAGATGGCAATGTGTTGTGTTGTGTGAGAAGTCCGCAGTATAAAGAGTGAACAGGAAGGGAGCCAGCACCGTTCCCTGGGGGGCCCCCGTGCTACTGATGATCGTGTCGGAAACACAGTCCCGGGTTCTCACAAACTGAGGCCGGTTCGTGAGGTAGTCCAGGATCCATGATGACAGGTGCTGGTCCACCCCTGCGCGCAGCAGCTTGTCCTTCAGGATCATCGGTTGGATGGTGTTGAAAGCACTGGAGAAGTCAAAGAACATGATCCTCACCATATTCCTGGGCTTCTCCTGGTGGGACAGAGAACGGTGAAGGAGGAAGATCACCGCATCCTCCACCCCAATGCCATGCTGGTAGGCGAACTGAAGTGGATCCATCGCTGGTTCCACCAGGGGGCGGAGATGAGCAAGGAGCAGTCTCTCCAGGGTCTTCATCAAGTGGGACGTCAAGGCCACCGGTCTGTAGCTGTTCAGGTCTTTGGGGTGGGAAGTTTTTGGTACAGGTACCACACAAGATGTTTTCCACAGCTGTGGTACCCTCCCCAGTTTCAGGCTCATGTTGAAGATATACGTCACAATCCCACACAGCTGGTCTGCACAGGACTTGAGGAGCTTTGCGCTGATGCCGTCCGGTCCCGACGCCTTCCTCGCCTTGATCTTCCTCAGCTCCGTCCTCACCTGGGTCTTGGTCAGGGTCAGGATGGGGGGCTGTGTGTTGGGAGTGGGGGGGGTGTCGGTGGAGTGGGGAGTGGGCAGCAGGACTTGATTTCTTAGAGGCAGCAGTGGTTGTTGTGCAGACAGGGGGGAGGGCGGTTGGTCAAATCTATTGAAAAACAGATTCAGGTTGTTCGCCCACTCCCTGCCCCCCGTGGCCTGGGGGGAGGTATTCTGGAGCCCCAAGATGGTTTTGAGGTTTCTCCAGACCCCGCTGATGTCGCTCTGTTGCAGCTTGTCCTCCATCTTCTTCCTGAAGCTTTCCTTGCCTTCTCTGATCTTTCTCCTCAGCTCCCTCTGTACGGACTTCAGCATCTCCCTGTTCCCCGACCTGAAGATCCTCTTCTTCTCTCTCAGAAGTGTTTTTATCTCAGGGTTGATCCAGGGTTTGTTGTTTGAGTGACGCCGTATGGTCTTGGTGGGAACGGATTTGTCCACACAGAAGCTGAGGTAGCCCGTGAAGGTGTGAATGAGGCCATCGATGTCCTCACCATGTGGATCGCAGAGCTGCTTCCAGGCAGTGGCTTCAAAACAGTCCTTTAGAGTGTCCATTGTCTCCTCAGACCATAACTCCACAGTGTGCATGGCCGGAGGTTGTCTGTGCACTAGGGGTTTGTACACCGGCCGGAGATGAACCAAGTTGTGATCCGATCTCCCAAGTGGGGGGAGTTGTGATGAGATGTACGCCTCCTTAGTGTTTGCGTAGAACAAATCCAGTGTTTTATTGTCTCTAGTGTGGCATGTGACATACTGGGTGAAAGTGGGCAGAATGGGAGACAGTGAAACGTGGTTGAAATCGCCTGAGATGAGGAGAAGAGCATCTGGGTGTTCTGTCTGCAGCCTGCTGGTTACTGAATGGATGACGTCACGCGCTGTCCCAGCGTTCGCCGTCGGATTTGCGTAAACAACAATGCAGATCACGTGTGAGTGTTCTCTCGGGAGATATGTAGGCCTCATGCTAACAGCTAGCAACTCAATGTCTTTGCTGCAGTGTCGTTGTTTAACAGTGATATGTCCCGGTCTGCACCAGTTGTTGTTAACATACATTATCACTCCACCGCCCCTCGCTTTGCCACTCTCTGGTGTTCGGTCAGCTCGTATCATGTGAAAACCCTCCAGCTCAATGTTAGCATCTGCTGCTAGTTCAGTTAGCCACGTCTCAGTAAACAAAAGGAGAGAGCACTCCCGGTAAGTGCTATCATAACGGGAGATAGCCGCTAGCTCATCTAACTTTCCCAGTATCGACCGTACATTTCCCATGACAACAGATGGAAGGGAGGGTCTGTACCTTATATTTTTTGTCCTCCGCCTTACTCCAGCCCGGCAGCCGCGACGCTTTCGCCTCAATTCTCTCGGTATGTCGAGTTTTTCCAGTGGGACCGGGTGGCGGTTAAATGCTAGCAGCTCTTCCCTGTTGTATCGTATCCTGCTATAAACAGTGGCTCCGTCCACCGGCTCAGGAGACATTTGGGACGATCTGTGTGTCCGTGATATAAGTGGGGTGAAAAAAAAAAAAGTGATCAAAAGAGAGAGGAAGGGAAAAAAACTCGGAATCGAGCCGCTGTTGCAAAAGGCAGCCTACTGGTGTGGCGCCGAGAGGTTTTGAAGTTGCGCTTTTACCAACTGAGCCACCACTCCGGTAATTAGTTCGGAATTTAGTTTCTGATACCTTATTAATTTCGATTTCATTCATCGTGTGTTTTCTATTTAAATTCATCGATGGATTCGTGAATATGATTAATTTTATTAATGTTTAGTGATAACATGTTAATGTTGAACCCTTTCTTGGCATTTTCCAGTTCTTTTGCTACAGTTTCCAGAGCTGTCCCAGATTTTCCCCACTGCTAAACACGTTTTTGCACCTCTTTTCTTCATGTGTTCAATACTTATTCCCTGTGTCATTCCATTTATTATTTATTAAATATAACTTGTTTTGTGAACACAGTTGCCTTGATTTCTTTGTATGTATGGATTACTTGGGTTGTTACTGATATCTGGTAAAAATCTCAGGTCAATGGCTCCATCAGAAATATGTTCAATGAGAAAAATGTTGACATGTTCAATACTTAGTTTTCACACTGTATATACATAATCCACTTCCATATACATGATTTTATTCTTTTTACTGGCATTTTTAGTCCTTTAAGCAGGGCTTCACGTGTTTTACTTTATTGTCTTTTTTATATAGTTGTTTGTTTCATTTATATGATCAGAAAAAAAGACCTCCAGCCTAAATGTTTTTGGTTTTTTTTTTAATATTTTATGACACTTTTGGTTATATGATGAGTTACTGATTTTGGTTGAATTAGCAATTATGTCTGTTTATAAAAGTTTTTTTTAAAAAAAGGTAAATGATTACTTACTTCGCTTACAGTTAAACTGCTAACAACTTTTTCATCAACAACATTTGTAAAACTGTTCTTGATGAGTGTTGGATAAAGACTTACACAAAAAATACTGTATTAATACATTCAGCAGTTTGTGTCTGATGATGGGAATTCTGTAAATCAATATTTTAATCTCTATGAGCAAAAAGAAACTTGTTATTATAAAAATTATAGCATAGATTCATCATTTGATCTTTAAATATATTAATACAGGACCTGGGGGATCTTTAAATACAGCTTAATAATTGTGATTTTAGATGTTTCCATATCAATCTCTATTGTCTGTCATGTACGTGCGTCGCAGCACACAGTTAAAAGAGTTAAGCCCAATCGCTGGTTGAGTGAATGTGTTTTATTAACAGAAAGACATACATACAGGAGTCCATGAAAACTGTCCAAAATGAGTAATAATGAGGATGACAGGCTACAACTCCGTGGGGAAGCCCCACGCACTCCAGACGGGACTGGAGCAGAGAGGAAGGGCAGTTAATAATGAGCAGAAGACTGACATGCAGGGTTGGAGCAAACTAGCTCTGGAAACAACAACACCATACACAGTCCAAAGGGAGGAGAAACCAGCTGAGGAGCCTGGACATCCAGCTTAGACTAACGCCACCACACCGAATGCTCCTACCGTCACCCATAAATACCCAGAGTACCAATGAGTGACAAGTGGATGCAGGTGTGGCGGCAGCTAATGCATGAATGAGAATGAATAGATGTGTGTGTGCATGTAAGCGTGTGTGTATGTGTGTCAGGATGAATGTGTGTGTGTGTGCGTGCCTAAGTGCATGTGAGTTGGAAAACAGGGAAATAAATAATAATAATAGACAACAGGTGCATGCTGGGAGAGGGAGAGGCGTGGCTGTAGACTGGCAAGGAGCCCAGCTCAGAGGCTCCAACAACCTGCCAGCTGGGAACAATTACCAATCAAACGGGAACTACAGCCACAAATCAAGGAACGGGATTGAGACATCAACCCCGTTCATGACATTGTCACACATTCCATTGTATTATTTAATTTAAATGACATTTTCTCAAAAAATGTACTCCAGTAATGTGGGTTTTTGTATAATGCCACTCCTCTTCCACACTTGTTAGTCCAGTTCATGAAATATATTCGAGGCAACATCCATCATTGTTCACTTAGTCTACAGACGTGAGTTCCACATCTAGTCTTCACTCTGTAACCTGCATGTGTCCCACGCTTCTTCCTAATTTTGGCTATTTGGTCTTACAGGTGTGTGCCCCACACTTCAGCCTCATTATTAACTAACTAACTAACTAACTAACCTGCACTTATATAGCGCTTTTCTAGTCACAAAGACCACTCAAAGCGCTTTCATTAATACTAACCCTCTATTCTAAGGGCCTATAGGAAACAGATATCTAGGGACAATTTAGAACAGCCAATTAACCTAACATGCATGTTTTTGGCATGTGGGAGGAAACCGGAGAAATCCCGGAGTAAACCCACGCAACACGGGGAGAACATGCAAACTCCACACAGATCACTGTTGGTCGGGGGCTGGGATCGAACCCACGATCCCACAATCCCCACAATCCCCCGGCCAAGGGTAAACTGTGCTGCCGCAGTGCTAACCACTGCGCCACCGTGCAGCCCGTAAAGGAAATATATAAGTTAAATAAATAAGAACTTGTTAATAAAAAGTCACTTCTATTACAGTTTTAGTAGCTCAGTAGCTGTGTCCTGATGGCACACTGGAGCAGTGCTCTCGGTAAAGTATCAACAGCGCATCAAAGGCAAATGAATTACTCCTTAACGAGCAAAGACATTTCTCCTTTAGAAATCAAACTAATATTTACAGTCTTAAAACCACTGTTTGGAATAACGACCTCCAAGCCGTTGACTTGAGGCTACTGGACTTGACTTAGCAAGTCCAGTAGCCAGTATTAATCCAACGTGTGTCCCACATCTCAGCCTATGGGCTGTTCTACCTCCTAGTTCTACTGCCTTTTAAGTGTTTTTGTTCCTGTACTGTTTGGACTTTGTGCTTTTGATTAAATGTTTTGCGAACTCACAGTTCAGCACTTGGGTCTGCATTCCACCCTGCCTGGGCGATTTGGGACAATTGTGAAGTTACTGTAGCACTGACTCAGACAGTTCTGAACATTTGAAACATTTCTGCTGAAGCTCCGGCAGTTGAAATGTATCACTGAGATCCCTCATTCATGTTCACATAACTCTTAAACTCATCTTCGGAATAATATCTACATTTTCCTTGTATATCCTGATAAAACTGAACACCAGCATCAGTGTCTACTTTAGTGAGCTCATTAAATCCCATCATCTCCATAACATTTTTGTAGTTGTAAGATGCATGCGTACATGTCATAGATTTATTAGGAAATCCTTTTGTGGTCTTTGTCCGATGTTTCTCACAGGCCAAATCTCATTTCTTGTAGTTAGAGCAATATATATAAACAGTATATATATTTTTTAGTCTTTCTAGTTCTTTAATTCCATTTGAGTACTGCCTTTGCTCCTTCTTATCCAAACCATGAAGTTCCTTGTACAAGCTGCAAATATTTTCCTTCTTTTCCATAGTATTGGAGCTTCTCTTGTAATGTCACTGTTTCTCTATGTTGAGTGTTGTAAATATCGGTACCTCTGGGTTTTCCCCCTGGCCAAGCGTCTTTTTGTACTTTCTGCATATAAGCATGAATATGATAGCTGGTTTAGAGGGGTAACCCTTTCTTGATAATACAGTATCCCAGCCAGCATGCCCATGTGGGCCCACCAAAGGTTAAAGCTGGGCTGTCTTATGGGTCCCATGTGGGTTTGTCCACAGGTTCCATGTTGGACCATCTGTGTTTGCCCACATGGACTTTACATGTTTACCTATGTTCAACTTATTTTCTCATAAATTTGCTATTTTCTAGTAAATCTGTAACTTCTCCCCTCAATTTGATAAAATTTTCTGGAAAATTTGAAACTTTCTCACTTTTTTCTGTAAGCTTGCAAATTTTCTCATAAATTTGTGATTTTTTTCTTGTAAATCTGCCACTTTTCTCTCATAAATTTGTTAATTTTTCTTGTAAAATTGTAACTTTTTACTTGCATATTTATTAACTTTTTCTTGTAATTTTGGAATGTTCTCATAAATTTGCCACTTTTTCACTGCAATCTTGCAACTTTTTCTCATAAATGTGTGACTTTTTTCTCATAAGTGTTGCAATATTTTAAGTTTGTCTCTTTTTTTCTTATAAAGTTTCACTTTTTTCACATAAATTTGTGATTTATTTTTTTTTTCCCCAGTAAGGTTTAAAGTGGGTGAACATATTACCTGTGTTATGAATTGGGCGTCGTCTGGGACAATGCCCATGCTTTCTGTTCATTGTCGTTTCCTTGTGTTTTCCATTGGTATTATTATTATCATTATTGCCTTTCATGTTCCTTTGTGACTATCATTTGCTTATTTTCATTATTAGTCTCATTGTCCTTTTGATCCCTGGTCTCTAGTCATGTTGTGCTTCCCCTTGTTGTTATGATTATTATTGTTGGCGTTGTATGTCTTCTGTATTTCTCCTGGTCCGCTGTGCTCGTCCCCTTTGTGTCTTCATTGTTATTATGTTGTGGACATGTGGGCAACCATGTCCACACTTTTTGTTATTTTTGGACTCCTTTTGTTATTTGGTTTCATTGTCAGTAGTGGTGTTCCTAGTTCTTGGTTATGTTGCATATTCTGGTTTCATTCCCTTGTTTGCCCTTAGTTCTTATGTCCTTTGTGGTCTTGTTACCTCCGCCAAGGAGGTTATGTTTTCATCGGCGTTGGTTTGTCTGTTTGTTTGTCTGTCTGTCTGTCTGTTTGTTAGCAAGATAACTCAAAAAGTTATGGATGGATTTTCATGAAATTTTCACAGATTGTCAGAAATGGGGTATCCTACAGCTGATTAGATTTTGGTGGTGATCCGGATCACCATCCACAATAAAACCGCCATTATGCAAAATGCCATTTTCGTGAATAACTACTAAACCACTAATCCTATCATTGTCAATCCAATTGCTTGTCATATGTTTTCATGGTCAATGAATCTGAAAACGTACACACAAACACTGTATGGGGGGAACTGTGGCACTTGGCGGAGGTCTGCGCTCTCCGAGTGCTTTTCTAGTTTACTTTTATTTCTAGTCTGCCCCTTATTATAGAAGGTCCTTTGTTGTTTTTCCCCTTGATTATCATTATTACTATTATTATCATGCTTTGTCCTTCATTCAGGTTTTCATTATGTCATCATTATTTCTGTCTTAGTCTTAGTAAGATCATCATGTTTATTATTTTAGTCTTGAATTCTGTTACGATTTTCCCTGTATTGTCTTTGCGTTGTATGTTTATAGTTACCTCCGCCAGGCCGAAGGCCAGGAAGAGGTTATGTTTTTGCCAGCATTCGTCTGTCTGTTTGTCTGTCTGTCTGTCTGTTTGTTAGCAAGATAACTCAAAAAGTTATGGATGGATTTTCATGAAATTTTCACAGATTGTCAGAAATGGGGTATCCTACAGCTGATTAGATTTTGGTGGTGATCCGGATCACCGTCCACAATAAAACCGCCATTACGCAAAATGCCATTTTCATGAATAACTACTAAACCACTAATCCTATCATTGTCAATCCAATTGCTTGTCATATGTTTTCATGGTCAATGAATCTGAAAACGTACACACAAACACTGTATGGGGGGAACTGTGGCACTTGGCGGAGGTCTGTGCTTTCCGAGTGCTTTTCTAGTTTACTTTTATTTCTAGTCTGCCCCTTATTATAAAAGGTCCTTTGTTGTTTTTCCCCTTGATTATCATTATTACTATTATTATCATGCTTTGTCCTTCATTCAGGTTTTCATTATGTCATCATTATTTCTGTCTTAGTCTTAGTAAGATCATCATGTTTATTATTTTAGTCTTGAATTCTGTTACGATTTTCCCTGTATTGTCTTTGTGTTGTATGTTTATAGTTACCTCCGCCAGGCCGAAGGCCAGGAGGAGGTTATGTTTTTGCCAGCGTTTGTCTGTCTGTCTGTCTGTCTGTCTGTCTGTCTGTCTGTCTGTCTGTTTGTTTGTCTGTCTGTTGGTTAGCAAGATAACTCAAAAAGTTTTGGACGGATTTCGATGAAACTTTCAGGCCTTGTTGGAAATGGTACAAGGAAGAACTGATTAAATTTTGGGGATGATCCGGATCACCGTCTGGATACAGGAATTTTTTAAATGATTCTTTAACATTGTGAGATACGGCCATTTTCAACATGTGTGCAGGGGCAATAGAGGGCGCTGGTCGTCGTGTCTGATGAACACAAACTCCGCCTTCTTCAAAGTTTTAGGCACAAAAGCACGCAGAAAACAGTGGTGGGCAGGGCCTGCCAGAGTGCCTGTGTTTGCGCTACGCTGCAAAAGCTGACACGGGCAGCTGTCCGGCGCCGGATTATTTGGCAGAAATTCCCCGGGCAGCCATAGGGGCTGCGCAAAAACCAGCTCTCTGCCGGGGGAGGCTTCCAAATCCTCTTTTTTTCGCGGAGCGCAACCCCAATAAAGCCCACGGCAACCATTATCGCACCTTCTTTTGTCCTACGGCTCCGCAACAGAGAGGAATCCCGGCGCCAGTAATGCTGCGCCTGATATGTGTGACTCTAATGCTAAAAGTGACTGCATCAGGGATTTTCCACCTGAAGTCGCACTTTGCTACACAGCGCCACAAAAACTGTGTAGCCAAATTCGATCGATGGATGAACATTTTCAGCCAGTGACAGAACCGACGCCTTCCAAATCCAATTCATCACTAGCAGAAGTGATGTTTTGTCATTTTGTGCCAGAGCACAATCTACCCCCATTGGTGGCAAATCGCTTCAGTGATTTGGTGCCAACATTGTTTCCTGACAGCAAGAGCACTCAATTTTTTTGTGCTACTTGGCTTATTATTTTCACATTACCAAAAAGTTATGGCTCAACATTGTGTCCATATAAGTGTACATTTGAATAAATATGTTTGAAATACTTCATGTTGCAGTTGCTGTTTGCTTAGTTTTTGTTTGTTTGTTTTTGCTTCAGTTTTCTTTCATCTGCCGATAAATACAGTTTTTAAGTACTCAGTACAGGTGTGAACCCCCCCCCCCCAATAAGGGAGGCATGAGGGCAGTACAGGTGTGAAAGCCCCCCCAATAAGGGAGGCATGAGGTATGCCTTGACAGGTCGCAGCCTGGCACTTTGCACATGGAGGAGATGGACACAACAGCAGCACTTCAGTTTATTACCTCCGCCAAGGAGGTAATGCTTTTACTACTGAACCACTAATCCTATCATTGTGAATCCAATTGCTAGTCATATGTTTTCAAGGTCAAGGAATCTGAAAACCTACACACAAACACTGTATGGGGGGGAACTGTGGCACTTGGCAGAGGTCTGCGCTCTCCGAGTGCTTTTCTAGTTTTCATTGTGGTCTTTGTGTTCCCCTTGCCCTTGGTCATGTCCTTTGTCTAGTTTTGGGTCGTGTGTGTGTATATTTGTTTACCTATTGTTCCCAGCTCCTCTTGTTTTCCATAGCTGTACACACTCTCCCTCATGTGTGATACCGTTTAGCCCTTGATTGTTCTCCGAGCCGTCCTGCATTTGTGATTATCAGTTACCCTATTTATGTCTGTCTGAGTTTGTGTTCTGGTGTAGCGTCATACATCGGTTTTCCCTCCGGTTCCCCAATGTCTTGTTCCTCGTGAGCTTTTTGCCTGTCAGCCAGCTTTATTTCAGCCCTCGTACTGTTTTTGTTTTTTTGTGTTTTATTATGAATGAATCCTGTTTTGCCCTTAAGTCCTGCCTGCACATTGAGTCCATTAATCCTGCTTACCGGGGGTCACTACATGACAACCTGCTTACCTGTACCACAGGTAAAGTCCATGTGGGCAAATACAGATGGGACCAAAATGGAACCCGTAGAAAAACCCATTGGTATCAGAAAGACAGCCAAGCTTAAACTTATCATGGGGCCCACCTGGGCATGCTGGCTGGGATGACAATCAGATATTGCACTACTTTCAAGCTTCATGTTATGACCCTGAAAAAAATCCTAGAACCTGTTATTCCAGTGTGACTATTTCCTCCTGAGTGCTGTCTTCACCTGTTGTGTATCCCTCTACTGTCACCTTGGCATAGGATCGATGTCTATGTCAGCCCTGTTATGATGATGCTGCTCCAAGTCTTTTAGCCGTTTCTCAATTCTTTTTTATTTTCCCTGTAGTAGTGCCTTGAGTTCCTTCATATCTTGCACCAGTCATTAGTTTTTCTTGCTGTGAAGCTATTTGGATATCTCTCCAGACACTAAGTTCAAAGATTTTTTCACATCATCCATCTCCTCTTCCATTATTGTGACATTTCTTCCAGGTGGCATCACTGTCTCGATTAGACTGCTTCTTTGGGGTTTGTTGATGGTCATTGCTGCCTTGGTTTAGTAGCTCTTGTAGCACAGTCAAGAGATACAAACGCCCAACCCAACAATACAGACAATCTGAAAGCCTCTGTCAAAGCAAATTGGGCTGCAATAACACCTGAGCAGTGCAGCAAGCTTTTTTCCATGTCATGCAGTAAACTGAAGTAAAGGAGTCCCAAACAAGTACTGTGTGTATAAATGAACACACTTTTAAAAAGGTCACAATTTCTGTATTGTAAATCTTTATGTTGACTTGAATCGTAGGGAATATTTTATTAATTTGAGATACTAGATTTCCATCCATCCATCCATCCATCTTCTACCACTTTTCCGGAGGTCCGGGTCGCGGAGGCAGCAGTTCAAGCAGAGAAGCCCAGACTTCCCTCTCCCCAGCCACCTGCTCCAGCTCTTCAGAGAGGATACCAAGACATTCCCAGACCAGCTGGGAGACATAGTCTCTCCACCGAGTCCTAGGTCTGCCCCGGGGTCTCCTCCCAGTGGGACGTGCCCGAAACACCTCAAGTGGGAGGCATCCAGGAGGCATCCTAATTAGATGCCCGTACCACCTCAACTGACTCCTTTCAATGTGGAGGAGCAGCGGTTCTACTCTGAGCCTCTCCCAGATGACTAAGCTCCTCACCCTATCTCTGAGGGTGAGTCCAGCAATCCTACGGAGAAAGGTCATTTCAGCTGCTTGTATCCGCGATCTTGTTCTTTCGGTCATTACCCAAAGCTCGTGACCATAGGTGAGAGTAGGAACGTAGATTGACTGGTAAATTGACAGCTTTGCCTTAGAACTAAGCTCCCTCTTCACCACAACAGACCAGTACAACGTCTGCATCACTGCAGATGCTGCTCCAATCCGTCTGTCAATCTCTCGCTCCATTTTCCCCTCACTCGTGAACAAGACCCCAAGATACTTAAACTCCTCCACTTGGGGCAGGAGCCTGTCCCCAACCCAGAGAGGACAATCCACCTTTTTCCGGCTGAGGACCATGGACTCGGACTTGGAGGTGCTGATTCTCATCCCAGCCGCTTCACACTCAGCGGCAAACCGTCCCAGCAAGAGCTGTAGGTCATTGCTGGATGAAGCCAACAGGACAACATCATCTGCAAACAACAGAGATGAGATCCTGTGGTCACCAAGCATGACACCCCTGGCTGCACCTAGAAATCCTGTCCATAAAAATTATGAACAGGATCGGTGACAAAGGGCAGCCCTGGCGGAGTCCAACTCTCACTGGGAATGAGTCCGACCGAGTGTTGGCAATACGAACCAAACTCTCACAACGGTCGTACAGAGACCAAATAGCTCGTAACAACACGGTCAATTGCCTTCTCCAAGTCCACAAACACATGGAAACTGGTTGGGCAAACTCCCACGAACCCTTGAGGATTCTCGAGAGGGTAAAGAGCTGGTCCGATGTGCCATGGCCAGGACGAAAACTACATCGCTCCTCCTGAATCCAAGGTTTGACCAACGGCCGGACTCTCCTCTCCAGTACCTTGGTATAGACCTTCCCAGGGAGGCTGAGGAATGTGAGCCCTCTAAAGTTGGAGCACACCCTCCGGTCCCCTTTTTTGAAGAGAGGGACCACCACCCTGGTTTGCCATGCCAAGTATAGGGAGTATTCTGTACTCATTCTCTACCTATCTTGCTTCTGTCATCTGCTTTAAACTTTCTTTTTAGTTTTTTTGGTCAGTAGCTGACCCTGCCTCATATGTGTTCTTGACCCTTTTTGGAAATCCTCCTCATTAAAGCAGCAAAAGAAGGGATAGGTATAGAAAATTTGAGAAGAAGAAAGGAGGAGGAGGGCAGAGAGAGTGGGTAGCTGCTTTCGTTTCTCACGTCTTGTTGGCCTCCAGAAAGACTTAAGTGCTGGCATCGACAAACCAGCACAGATGTCTGTGGAGGAGGCTTTGGAGATGGAGACGTGGCTGATCGGAGGATTATGATACTTGAAGACAGAGGCAAAGAGGAGAGATAAGATAAGATAAGATAAGATAAGATAAGATAAGATAAGCCTTTATTAGTCCCACAATGGGGAAATTCCAGGATTGCAACAGCACATGGATAGCAACACTCAGAGCAACAATCAGAAGGCAAGAAAAAACAAGAACAGCTAGTATACATATGTACATATTACTATAAATATATATATATATATATATATATATATATAGACACACAGTGCGGAGCATTGTGGTTGCTGCATTGGAGAACAGATTTTTAACCACCTTGGCGACCTCAGCCCCTGTGATAGGCGAGTCATCCCCCTCGTCCACAAACCCTGATTCCTCTGTGGAAGGCGTATCAGTGGGATTGAGGAGATCCTCGAAGTATTCCTTCCACCGCCCTATGATATCCCCAGTCGAAGTCAACAGTGCCCCATCCGCACCATACACAGTGTGGACAGGGAGCTGCTTTCCCCTCCTGAGCCACTGGACAGTTTGCCAGAATCTCTTCGAGGCCGACCGAAAGTCTTATTCCATGGCCTCACCGAACTCCTCCCATATCCGGGTTTTTGCTTCAGCAACCACCCGAGCTGCACTCCGCTTGGCCTGCCGGTACACCTCAGCTGCTTCAGGAGTCCCACAAGCCTACCAAGCTTGATAGGACTCCTTCTTCAGCTTAATGGGCCCCCTCACCACTGGTGTCCACCTCTTGGTTCGGGGGTTGCCACCACGAGATGCACCAACCACCTTGCGGCCGCAGCTCTGGACTGCCGCTTCAACAACAGAGGTGGAGAACATGGCCCATTCAGACTCCATGTCTCCAGACTCCCTCGGAATGTGGTTGAAGTTCTTCCGGAGGTGGGAGTTGAAGACCACCCGGACAGAGGCCTCAGCCAGATGTTCCCAGCACACCCTCACTATACGTTTGGGTCTACCAGGTCTGAATGGCTTCCTCCCCTGCCATCGGATCCAACACACCACCAGGTGGTGATCAGTTGACAGCTCTGCACCTCTCTTTACCCGGGTGTCCAAGACATACGGTCGCAGGTCTGATGACACAATAACAAAATCGATCATTGACCTGCAACCTAGGGTGTCCTGGTGCCAGGTGCATATATGGACACCCTTATGCTTGAACATGGTGTTCGTTATGGACAGACTGTGGTTAGCACAGAAGTCCAATAACTGAACACCACTCGGGTTCAGATCGGGCAGGCCGTTCCTCCCAGTCACCCCCCTCCAGGTTTCACTGTTGTTGGCCACGTGCGCATTGAAGTCCCCCAGTAGGACAATAGAGTCTCCAAGAGGAGCACCCTCCAGCACCCCAGTCACAGACTCCAAAAAGGGTGGGTACTCTGAACCATCATTTGGTGCATAGGCACAAATGATGGTCAGGACCCGTTTCCCAACCCGAAGGCGCAGGGAAGCAACCCTTGCGTCCACCGGGGAAAACTCCAATATAGAGGCAGCAAGGTGGGGGGATACAAGAATACCCACCCCTGCTCGTCGCCTCTCGCCCGGGGCAACTCCAGAAAAGGCTAAGCTCCAGCCCCTCTCCAGGAGACTGGTTCTGGAACTGGAGCTGTGTGTTGAGGTGAGGCCGACTATATCTAGCCGTTATCTCTCAACCTTGTACACCAGCTCAGGCTCCTTCCCCACCAGAGAGGTGACATTCCATGTACCAAAAGCCAGTTTAGAAAGCTTGGGATCAGTCCGCCAAGGTCTCCACCTTTGACCTTGGGGGTCCGGTACTATGTGACACCCTAATCCACATAGTACCGGACCCCCATGATTCCTCCTGCAGGTGGTGAGCCCACTGGAGGGCGGACCCAGGTAACTCCTTTGGGCTGAGTCCGGCCGGGTCCCACGAGTGGAAACCCGGCCACCAGATGCTAGCCTTCGAGCCCCTCCCCCAGGCCTGGCTCCAGGGTGGGGCCCCGGTAACCCCATACCGGGCAGGGTACACTGAATCCTTGATATAGAATTTATCATGAGAGTCTGTTGGATCGTTCTTAGTCTGTCCCTTCACCCAGGACCAGTTTGTCTTGGGTGACCCTATCAGAGGCAAATTGCCCCGGACAACATAGCTCCTGGGATCACTGGGGCACGCAAACCCCCCCACCACGATAAGGTGATGATCCATGAGGGGGATACTAGATTTCATTTTTTTTGTTTGTTTTAATTAAAAAAAACCCCGAAATACTAGATTTCATTTTTTTAATTAAAACAAAAATGAATTATTTACCTTTACTTGTAAGGAATATAAGATAGATTAAAGTTTATTTTAATTATAAACAAAATAAATTAAACATTCCATGATATTCTCATTTGCTTGATGCACCTGTACATATGGGCATATTCTGAGGTAAGGGACTTAGGATCATCTTTTACATAAAGATCTGGAGAAAAAAAAAAGAGAGACGACTGCAAAATCTTTCCTAAATTAGCATCTCTACATGCATAGCAGTACGTGTGGAGATGAGTATCTATTGAATTCAAACACAAGGACACCTCACTTAAGGAGGCTCTAACTGGGTACCTAAGTACTACCTAAGCATGGTAAGAATGAAAGCTGTGATAAAAAAATCAGAGTTATTCCACAAATACAGATTTCTGAGTTCTTCCAAAGTTAAAACTTAGGTTTTTTAATGTTTCAGAATGAACATGAGCTTGTTTTCTTTGCATTATTTGATCAAAAAGCATATCAAAAAGCAACGTCTTTTTACCTTCACCAAGGAGGTAATATAATCGGGGTGGTTTGTCTTTTTGTTTGTCTGTCTGCCTGTTAGCAGGATTACGCAAAAACTACTTGACGGACTTTGATGAAATTTTCAAAAGAGGTAGCCCTTGGGACAAGGATGGGCCCATTAAATTTTGGTGGTGATCTGAGACTGCATGCCTCCACCAAGGGCCTTGCAGCAGCCTTGGCAGAGGTATACACTCTTTCAACTTTCAAAGCTGGCTGTAAATCTCGCAAGACAAGCTACTTCCACTGAAGAAAGCGCATACCTCCACCAAGACTGCTGCAAGGCCCTTGGTGGAGGTATGCAGTCTCAGATCATCACCAAAATTTAATGGGCCCATCCTTGTCCCAAGGGCTACCTCTGGTGAAAATTTCATCAAAATCCGTCCAGTAGTTTTTGCACAATTCTGCTGAGTCAAAGAGGCAGACAGACAGACAAACCACCCCGATTACCTCCTATGTCAGACAGCGCATGCCTTGGCAGAGGTATGTGCTCTCTGAGCGCTTTTCTAGTTTGTTGTTTTGGCCAGTTGTCAATTTCTGTAAATAAATGCTCCAAATGACAATATTTTGACTTGGAATTTGGGTGAAATGTTTTCAGTAGGTTCAATTCAATTCAATTCAAACAACTTTATTTATCCCTCAAGGGGCAATTGATTCAAAAAAGCAACTTGTACGTTGATGCACCAAATTGTGCAAACAAAAGAGACAATAGACAATACAGGAAGAAACTAAAAGTCACATCTAACCAACCATTAGAGAGAGTGCTATAATAAATAGTACTATAAAAAATACAACAATAAGATAAGATTGGGGGTTACTAAGAAAAGAACGGTCATGATAAAACCAAAAACCTAAAACCTGTATGATAAACTAATAATATATGCTTAAAAAAAACCTGTGTGTGACATTTAATAACTTTAAGAAGCATTTAGTAGCTTTATTGCTAAGGGAATAAAGGACTTGGCATACTGATTAAGGTTAGAGAATAAAAAAAATTGTTCATTTTACTCAATCTCATACATATAAATAGTTAAACCAGATAAAGTTATCATTTTGCAGTGGTCTCCTTGGGCTCTTATTTGTTTGTTCCAGAGCTTTATTAGCCGGTGGACTTGCTGACCAATACTGTTTGGGTGTTTCAGAATATTCCTCCAAGAAACTCTTAACATTTTCCATTCCAAAGCATACACAAGCATCATTTGTTGAAACGCAGAAGAAACTTCTGTTGAACTGCATTGGATTAGCATATAGTATATCTTCTAAACTGGTTACCATAAAGGGGTACAGAATGAGAAGCCTGAAAACCTGACCGATCATCAGTATGTAATAACCAATCAGTGAGAATGGCTGAAACTTCAATTGAATCTTGCCTTACAGTTTTAAGATGCTAACTTTAATGAACATGGCGGCTGTCATGTACTGCTTACTACTCCCGAGCTTAGAGGGGAACGGACAACATTGCATCTGAATGTTGGATGTTTGCTTTTTCCCCTTTAGGTTGTTAAATAATGCGACACATGCCACAAAGAGAAGCTTTAAGACTGTTAAACCAGAAATCGACCTCAATTTCACACTTACATTGCTTTATTGCTTGCTGTTCCACCCCCCACAAGGACAGGACACCATGTCCTAATGGCTCCCATTCAAATTCTTAACCTGAATCACTGAGCTTGAGCTTTGTGTAGAATACAAATAGACCAAATGACAAACCAATTTCCCTCATGGCAGGCATTTCTGCAGGGAAAGTGAGACTTTTCCCACTTAAGCATTTCAGAAACTTTGTGCACAAAAACTAAATACAACCTATTTTTCAATAGCACAACATCAGCGGCGGTATGTCCCAGTGCAACATGCCACACTATCACACCCACAAATCCAAACATATGTGACAGATTTGCTCTTAACATCTCAAACATGTCCCCTCATGCTCCTTCTAAATTCTGTCATCTGAGTGAGAAATGAGAATCATTTCTCTTTGGAAAAACCAATATGTGCACCAGCACAACACATCTGGGAGGAAATGCCATCAGCGTGTGAGCTTATTGGACTCTTGTGGGTGACTTGAACATGGAACAAAAAAACCTGTGTTGTTCCTTCAGCCTCTACCAAGTCATAAAGAAGATCAATCTCAACTAGAGGAGCTATTTCCCTTCATGTTCAAGGTTGGTGAAGAAGCATAAAAGTCACCACATCTTCTCTGTGTCTTGATTTATGAGACATAGACTCGGAGAAACGACAGTGGGTGGAAAAGAATGATAACAATACCAACGTGGCTTTGTTAAGGAGCTACTATGTGTATTGATACAAATTATGCAAGCACCTATACAAAAAGGTTACTACAGTAACAAAAACCACCAGCCATACATGAAATTTACCCAAAATCTAATATTAATATTCCAGTCTTGTGAAATGTCATTTGGTAGGTAATACTGTTGCTGCATTGAGATGAACCTTGATAGAATCATACTAGACAGTGTGGAGTGGCATAAAAATGAGCTCAATCAAGCCACCATCAATCAACTACGACTATGAGGCAGTCTACACCATCTTTCTTTTTTGAATGAAGTCTATCAACAATGTTTCAGCTGGTGTGACAGAATATGTCTAACAATGTGAGGGTTTCAGAAAAGTGCATACACATCAGTCACAGCAGCAATTTTAATATGAAAAGAAGGAAAACACAAGTGCTGTTAATCACTAATTAAGCATGTGTGTCTATGAAGAACAAAGGCATTGATAATAACATCTTTGTTAGCTCACAATTTAATGGCAAAATGGCTGCTGTGAAATGGGTAAATGGTGAATTTATCATCTAATATTCCTGGAATTGAACAGTATAGAGAAATGCTGTGAAAAGAAATAAAAAAACTATATTTTTCAAAAATTGAATAAGCATGCAGGAAATATTCAATAGAATATATAATATTTGCACTTATTCTGGTGTTTGTAATATGAATGTAACACTGTCAGAGATATATTAACTGAACTTTTCCAAAGATGGTTTAGAACAAGTATTGTTTTAGGCAGAAGAAAAAAATATGAGACAACTGGTGAACTTAAAGCTGATGGAAACAGCATTATCACATTTGCAAAAATATCTTGGTTTTGTCATTTGTTCGACACCATGAGCACAGCAACTGAAAAGGCCATGGATGGATGCAAAAACCATTAGTCTTCAAATTAGTAAGGACAGGAAGACACAGTAAATTAATTCAGTATTCTTTCTAAATCAAAGATTTTCTTTTGAAGTCAGTATTAGACAGTCCCACCTGTTGACCTTTAACGGAGAATGCTATGCAACGTTGCGAAGGATGCAGTCGCTAAATTGCATTGGCTGCTTGGGCATTTCCTTTCATTAGACTGAATTATTATAAATCACCAACAGATTATTCATTAATGGATTTTCAGACTTTAGACTTTAATGGATTTCAGCATTTCACTGATGATTTGCAAAAACAAAATAATCTATTACATTGTGGGGAGCAAGGTGTTAGACTTCTCCACCCAGAGATCAATGGACCAAGAAAGGAGAGGTCGCTGGAGGGTCCAGACAGAACAGCAAAGGCTAGGCACCCCCCGGGGAGAGGAGCAGATGCTGGGCTGCCAGGAGAGGAGTGAAGTGCGGCACCTATGTAATATCATGTTAATGCACCACACAGGCGTTGTTATGAAATGAATATGAGGTTGGAGCCACGGGCCAATATGCATGTAATTAAGGGTATAAAAGTGAGATGCACAGTGGCCTGAGAGTTCTTTTTGTGTTCCTGATCTGTTAGAGGGAGAATAAAGTCTGTGTTGATCCAGCTCGTTTCCTCGCCTGTTTATTCCCTCTACAGCATTACTGTATTCAGAAGCTGTATGAATTCAGGGAAAAGGCATTTTTAAAAAGTTAGGATAAGTACAGATCTATCTGTCTGTCTGTCTGTCTATCTATCTATCTATCCATCCGTTTGTCTGTCTGTCTGTCTATCTACAGTTGAAACCAGAAGTTTCTCAGGTTCTGTCTAAAATCTTTTTTTCTCACTGTCTGACATTAACTCAGAATAAACTTTTCCTGTTTTAGGTCAGTTAGGATTACCAAAATTAATTCTATTCTTAAATAATATTTATATTTGTTTAACCATTTTTTAGAGAATGTTTTTATTTCTTTCTTCAAAGTCAGAAGTTTACATACACTACTATACCTTTAAACCATTTGGGAAAGCCCAAGTGATGATGTCATAGCTTTGGAAGCTTCTAATAGGTTAATTCACAACATCTGCGTTAATTGGAGGCACACCACACTGCTTCCTTGTGTGACATCATGCGAAAATCAAAAGAAATCAGCCATCAGGAAGAGAATTGTGGACCTCCACAAGTCTGGTTCATCCCTGGGTACAATTTCCAGATGCCTGAAGGTTCCATGTCCATCTGTTTAAACAATTATACACAAGTATAAACACCATGGGAATGTCCAGCCATCAAACCACTCAGGAAGGAGACGGGCTCTCTATCCCAGAGATGAATGGGATTTGTTGCGAAATATTTGTATCAACCCCAGAACAAAAGCAAAAGACCTTGTGAAGATGCTGGCTAAAGCTGGTAAAACAGTGTCATTATCTACAATGAAACGAGTCCTGTATCAACATGGGCGGAAAGGCCACTCTGCAAGGAAGAAGTCATTACTCCAAAATCAACATTAAAAAGCCAGATTACAGTTTACAAATACGCACAAGAACAAATACCATATTTTTTTGGAGACATATCAATCAATCAATCAAACTTTACTTGCATAGCACTTTTAAAACATTAGATGCTGCGCAAAGTGCTTTACATAGATAAAAACAGTAGACACATTTAGTTACATATTTTACATGACACATCCCCATCCCTTCCAACCCTCCCATAAACATACCCACAAACAACACACACAGGTACATACATCACCCCCTACTTCTCTTACACACACATGAAATAAAAGAGACATTGCTCGGCACCGAGGCACCACATGAAGGAGCAACCATCCTGTGGAGCCCCCCACGCCGGGACACCACACAGCCAGTCACCACAGAAGGCGCCACAAGGGCCGCCCCAACCAGGACAGGCCGGGGCCTGCACCACAGCTGTAGGCAGTGGTATAAAGCCCCCACACCCACCCAAGCTAGAGGGACCCACAAGACCAACACCCCTGCAAATGGGCCAGGCAGCATCCGGCATGAGGGGCCCCACTGAGGAAACACTGGAGCTAAAACACATAAATACAATATAAAACTAAGAACAAAAAGAGCAAAGGGAGCTAAAGACCCATACTTGGAAACTGAGCTAAGAACACATCGGTGCTGGCAATGGAGTAGGTGTGTGCGTTGCTGACTCCTGCTATATTTTTTTTCAGTCTTACTTTTATAAACCCTACTTTGCTGTAAGCTATCAACGTTTTGGACGTTTAATACGTGCGGAATCTGTTTTGAGTTGAGAAATATGTCCTAAGCAAGAAAGCAGACTGAAAAGGAGGCAGCAGTGAACATTGCTAACACCAGCTTAGCCGAGGATGCTAACATAAGCCTTAACCCTGCACTTGTTGCCTTGCTTGAGCAACACAGAATGTCCATAGCTGCTGACTTTAAAGCTTCATTTGATGTTATTAATGGCAAGCTGGACAAGATTCAAACAGATGTGGCTAACCAGGAGCAACGCATTGGCAACCTTGAAAGCAACGCAGAGGACGTCAGCCAGTGCCTAGCGGCGCTTGAAGCTACATGTGAGTCAATACAGGAGGAGAACAAGCTTTTGAAAAACAAACTTTCCGACCTGGAGGGAAGAAGCAGGAGGCTGAATATTCGTCTGGTGGGTCTGCCAGAGTCCTTTGATGTGGGTCCACAGCCATCTGACTTTTTTTCTCGGCTGTTGGTGGACGTTTTTGGCACACAAACTTTGCCATCTCCCCCAGAGCTGGATAGAGCCCACCACAGCCTCATGCCCAAGCCGGGTCCGAACGGGAAGCCGTGCGCTGTCATTATTTGTTTCCACCGGTTTCGGACCAAAGACTTGGTGATGAGAGAAGCATGGAGACGCCGTGGGACTCTGGAATATAGTGGACATAAACTTCAGTTCTACGAGGATTATAACGCTGACGTTCAGAAGCAACGAGCCGAATACAAGGAGGTTATGTCCGAGTTGTACAAGAGAGGTTTTCATCCTTCTCTTCTCTTCCCCGCCAGGCTCCGGATAACTCTTCCAGACGGCAAAAACCAGTGGCTGGCGTCCGTCTCGGAGGCCACCCGCTTCATGCAAACCATGGAGAGAAACCAGCGATCTTTGCCCGGAACTGGACATTCCTGGGCTGACCAACTATCACACTGGACTATTTGATTATTACTTCATTAAAGCTGCACTGACTGGACATTGATGCATTTTTAGATGTTCAAAAACAAGGTAAAATTTGCTCCCTATATGTTGTTGTTTACTTCATTTTTTTTTTTTTTTAGTTTAGGGTAAAATGTTCATACTATGCAGGATTGAAGCCAGTTGTATGGGAGTATTTTGTTAGGATGAGAATAGAGCAGGAGATGGAGCGGTTGCTGTTCTATGCAACTGGCTGGAGTGTTGTTATAGGTTTGGTTGTTGATTTTTTTTTTTTTTGGTGCTTTATTTTTTTTTATGTTATCGATTTATTAACACCCCCCCTCTCCTTTTTTCTTTTTTTTTTTTTTCCCATTCCTACCCGTACTTCACTCAATCCCTTCTTGGGCTACACAACACAATATATAAATTTTACTTTTTGAATGAATAGTAATCTTACTTTGGTAAGCTGGAATGTGAAGGGGTTGAACCATCCAATTAAATGAAAGAGAGTCATGTCACGTCTAAAGCAATTTAAGCCTGGGGTACTGTTTTTGCAGGAAACCCATTTGCAGGATTCCAACCACTTACGCTTGTCAAAATGTTGGTCAGGACAATTTTTTCATTCAAATTTTAAAGTTAAGGCCAGGGGCGCTGCTATTCTTATTGATCAAAATATCCCATTTATTACCTCTAATGTTGTATTAGATAAAAATGGACGATTTGTAATAGTATCATGTAAACTTGGCAATAAATATGTCACCTTGGCTAATCTGTATGCGCCAAACTTTGACGATGTACACTTTTTTTGCAACCTTTTTTTGCAGCTTCTAGACTTAAATACCCATTCTCTAATTCTTGGGGGTGACTTTAATTTGTATATGGATCCGATCTTAGACTGCTCATCCTCAAAACCTGCTAGTCTTAACAAATCTGCAACTTATGTTAAGTCTTTTCTTGAGGAATATAGCCTTACAGACCCTTGGCGTTTTTTTACATCCTAACGGCAGGGACTATTCTTTCTTCTTTCATGTACACCACACTTATACCAGAATAGATTATTTTTTGTTGACAATTTATTAATTAATAACCTTAGCTCTTGCAGTTACGATAGCATCTCGGTTTCTGAACATGCCCCTCTTGTACTTAAAATGATCCTCCATGGATGTGACTCCATGAGAAAGCACTGGAGACTGGATCCATTATTACTTACAGATGAAAAACTGGTTGAGAATATTTCTTCTAAAATTAAGTTTTTTTTGAAAGAAAATAAAACTTCTGGTATGCCGAACAAAACGATATGGGAGGCCATGAAGGCATTTCTTAGGGGAGAAATTATTTCATTGGCAGCATTTAAAAGACGATCCGCAATACAGGAACAGAAGGCTATTTTAGATCAAATCTTGGACATTGACAGGCAATATGCTCAATCTCCATCACCCGCTCTGTACAAGGAACGTTTGACATTACAAACTAAACTTAATTTACTTTCTACTCGACAAATTGAAGGTTGTTTAATAAGGAACAAGAGTGAATTTTATGAACATGACGAAAAGACTGGTAAACTTCTAGCTAATCAACTGCGCGGTATTAGAGCTAAGCAAATTATTACTGGAGTTAGGACAGATAAAGGAGATGTGACATCTGATCAGCAAGTGATTAATGATATATTCAGGTCATTTTATTCCAAATTATATACCTCAGAATACACAACAAATTTAAAGGATCTGCAAGACTTCTTTGATTCTATTGATATCCCTTCGATTTCCTCAGAATCTTGGCAAATTCTAGAAACTCCCATCACAAAAGAAGAAATTCAGCTGGCAATATCATCCATGCAATCAGGAAAATCTTCAGGACCTGATGGGATTTTTTTAGATTTAGATTTAGTATACTTTATTGATCCCCAGAGGGGAAATTGAGGGTCATCCACCACCTGGATGGATGAAGCAGCCACGATACGGCGCTATCCCTTAACCATTCACACACACATTCACACCTAGGGCCACTTTAGAGTCTCCAATTAACCTAACCTGCATGTTTTTGGCATGTGGGAGGAAACCGGAGAAATCCCGGGGTAAACCCACGCATACACGGGGAGAACATGCAAACTCCACACAGATCACTGTTGGTCGGGGGCTGGCATCGAACCCACGATCCCACGATCCCCACGATCCCCCGGCCAAGGGTAAACTGTGCTGCTGCAGTGCAAACCACTACCCCACCATATCATTTCCGCTGATTTTTTCAAAAAATTCTCCGACGACCTTGCCCCTTTCCTTTGCCAAGTTTTTACAGAGTCGCTTGACTCTGGTACACTTCCTCCTTCATGTTACCAGGCCTGTATCACTGTGTTGCTTAAAAAAGACAAGGACCCTGTTGATTGTGCTTCTTACAGGCCTATTTCCTTGTTAAATACCGATGTTAAAATTTTGTCAAAGTTGATAGCTTCAAGGTTGGAAAAGATTCTTCCTTTTATAATTTCACAGAACCAAACCGGTTTCATTAAAAATCGCCATTCTTTCTTTAACTTGCAGCGGTTGTTTAATATTACTTACACTCCTCACCATAACATACCTGAATGTCTTATTAGTTTGGATGCTGAAAAGGCATTTGATAGGGTTGAGTGGGAGTATTTGTTTTTTACTTTGGAGAGGTTCAGTTTTGGTCATTCCTTCTGTTCCTGTTCTCTATGCTAGTCCTTTAGCTTCAGTGTTAACTAATTGTCATTATTCTGACTATTTTAGGCTTTACCGTGGTACGAGGCAAGGCTGTCCTTTGAGCCCATTGTTCTTTGCCTTGGCAATTGAGCCGTTAGCTATTGCAAACCGTGGGAGCCGGGACTTTCTAGGCATTTGTAGAGGCGGCATCAAGCATAGGGTTTCACTCTATGCCGACGATCTTTTATTATTTCTCTCCAACCCACTTACTTCCTTACCTGCTATACTCAACATTTTGGATAGTTTTAGTAAGTTTTCTAGTTATAAAATTAATTTCAATAAGAGTGAATTGTTTCCGATTAATGAAAAGATTCGAGTTCAGGATCTTGAAAATTTTCCTTTCAAGGTTGTTACTGATCATTTTAATTATCTTGGGATATGTGTTACTAAACAATTTAATCACTTGTTTAAAAATAATTTTCTCCCCTTATTTGACCAGTGCAAGCAAATACTTTCCAAATGGTCCCCATTATCCTTGTCCTTAATTGGCAGAATCAACTCTGTAAAAATTATGCTACTTCCAAAGTTTTTATATTTGTTTCAGTGTCTCCCCATTTTTATTCCTAAATCCTTTTTTAAGTCTTTGGACTCTCTGATTACCTCATTTATTTGGAATGGTAAACATCCGAGAATGAGGAAAGCTTTTCTTCAAAGACCCAAATCAGTGGGTGGCATGGCTCTGCCTAACTTTCAATATTACTACTGGGCAGCAAATATCAGGTGCATGTTATATTGGAAACATTTGTACCTGGAACCCAAATCACCCATTTGGATCCTTATGGAGTCATATTCAATTCAATTCAATTCAATTCAACTTTATTTATATAGCGCCATTTCACAACAACAGTCATCTCATAGCAGTATCAACTGTAGGGGGGACCCCCACAGTTGCAGAAAGACCCCAGCAATCAGGCGATCCCCTGTGAGCAAGCACTTGGCGACGGTGGAGAGGAAAAACTCCCTTTTAACAGGAAGAAACCTCCAGCAGAACCAGGCTCAGGGAGGGGCAGTCATCTGCTGCGACTGGCTGGGGGGTGAGGGGATAGAGAAGAAGAAAAGAACAGACATGTAGAGAGCAAACAGCACGATGGGGACTCATATGTGGACAATCAAACCTCCCTACCGGCAATTTTAGGCTCACCACTTCCCCTTGCCTTGTCTACACCGGGTAATAACAAAGTAGTTTGCCAGTCTCTTAGAATTTGGTCTCGATCCAAGATGGCGCCCACAGCGGTCGACATGGTGCTTCGCTGCGCTCTTTGTTTGTTTTTGTTTGTCAATTGTGTGTCTGCTTGCACTTATACCCGTGAAGAACTTTTAAATATCAGGACTTTGACCCCCACGGACCTCCTCCCAGTTTTTCTAGCCCCTGCCGCCGATCTGGTTTATTGTTTGGCTCGGAAAGTGAGACGGCGGAAGAGAGGAAGACGAGCGGGCGCTCTCGTACGACTTCGCAGGAGAGGCTCGCGAACGGCGCTGCCTGGCATATTTCTGTCCAATACCAACTCTCTCTCTAACAAGGTGGATGAACTGAGACTGCTGATGCGTTTTAAGGACCTCGCCTCCTCAGCTGTCCTCTGCTTTACTGAGACCTGGCTCCGGGAAAATATACCGGACAGCGCGCTGCGCCTCGACGGCTTCCAGCTCTTCCGTGCTGATCGTGACACAGAGCTTTCCGGCAAGACCACAGGAGGCGGTGTCTGCTTCTACATCAACTGTAGCTGGTGCTCTGATGTAACGGTAATTTCCAAACACTGTTCTCCTGCCTTGGAATTTCTTGTTATCAATTGCAAGCCCTTCTATTCCCCGCGGGAGTTTGCTTCTTTCATAATGATCGCTGTGTACGCCCCTCCCGACGCGGACACGCGCGAAGCTCAGCGCGTGCTCGCGGATCACATTCAACACACAGAGCGGAGTTTTCCAGACTCGCTGATTATTGTGGCTGGCGACTTTAATCAGTGCAATCTGAGCCACGATCTCCCCCGCTACAAACAGTTTATTAAATGCCCCACCAGAGGATTAAACACACTGGATCACTGTTACACCACAGTGAAAGACGCATATCGCGCTGTCCCTCGAGCTGCGCTGGGATTATCTGATCACGTGATGGTTCACCTCATTCCCACATACAGACAGAGATTGAAGCTCACTAAACCTGTTGTGAGCACTACGAAGGTACGGACCAGTGATGCTGAGGAGAAGCTGGAAACGTGCATGGAAATATCTGACTGGGGCATGCTTAAAGGAGCCACGCATGATCTGGATGAGTACACGGACACTGTGAACTCATATATCCACTTTTGTGAAGAGAACATTCTTCCATCACGCACCAGGGTGAGTTACTCTAATGACAAACCCTGGTTCACAGCTAAGCTCAGACAGATCAGGAAGGAGAAGGAAGCAGCGCTGAAAAGTGGAGACAGGGACTGCTACAGGGAGGTTAAATACCGGTTTAACAGAGAGCTGAAGAGGGCTAAATCTGTGTACTCAGAGAGACTCCAGCAGCAGTTCACTGCTAATGATTTGGCTTCCGTGTGGAGAGGACTGAGGCAGATCACCAACTATCGGCCTCAGGCTCCTAAAGGTCAGGATGACAAAGCCCTTTGTCAGAGACTGTCCCAACACTATGCCCGTTTTGACACCTCGTCATCTGTGTCCAACTCCCCCCCTCCCTCCAGCTCCACAGCCTCCACATTCCCTACTTCATTTAAGGCACCCCCCCCTCCTCCCCCCCTCCCCTTATCATCAGTGAGCAGGATGTGCTCAAACAGTTCTCCAGACTGAACCCGCGCAAGGCCCCCGGCCCAGACGGCGTGTCTCCCTCCACCCTGAGACTCTGTGCGAAACAGCTGGCTCCTGTATTCACAGACATTTTTAACACCTCCCTTAAGTTATGCCACGTGCCATCCTGCCTCAAATCCTCCACCATCATCCCTGTCCCCAAGAAGCCACGGATCACTGGACTTAATGACTACAGACCTGTAGCGCTCACCTCTGTAGTCATGAAGTCCTTTGAGCGCCTGGTCCTGTCCCACCTCAAGTCCATCACCACCCCTCTCCTGGACCCGCTGCAGTTTGCCTACCGAGCCAACAGGTCTGTAGACGATGCAGTCAACCTGGCCCTCCACTCCATCCTGCAGCACCTGGACTCCCCGGGAACCTACACCAGGATCCTGTTTGTGGACTTCAGCTCCGCATTCAACACCATCCGCCCCGCTCTGCTCCGGGACAAGCTGTCCCTGCTCAACGTGCCTGACTCCCTCTGCAGGTGGATCATCGACTTCCTGACGGACCGGAGGCAGCATGTGCAGCTGGGAAAGACTGTCTCAGACTATACTAGCATCAGCACCGGATCACCCCAGGGCTGTGTACTTTCCCCCCTACTCTTCTCCCTTTACACCAACTCCTGCACCTCCAGCCACCAGTCTGTCAAGTTGATCAAGTTTGCGGACGACACCACCCTCATCGGGCTCATCTCCAACGGTGACGAGTCCGCCTACAGGAGAGAGGTGGCCCAGCTGGCGTCCTGGTGCAGCAATAACAACCTGCAGCTGAACGCTCTGAAGACAGTGGAGATGATTGTAGACTTCAGGAAAGTCACTACTCCTCTGCCCCCCCTCACCCTCTCAGGCTCTCCCATCACCACTGCTGATTCCTTCCGCTTCCTAGGCACTACCATCACCAGGGACCTCAAATGGGAGCTGACCATCAGCTCACTCATCAAAAAAGCCCAGCAGAGGATGTTCTTCCTGCGGCAGCTGAGGAAGCTCAAGCTACCCACCAAGATGTTAGTGCAGTTCTACACAGCCATCATCGAGTCCATCCTCACCACCTCCATAACCGTGTGGTACGCAGGAGCCACTGCCAGGGACAGACTAAGGCTGCAGCGCGTCGTGCGCACTGCTGAGAAGGTGATCGGCTGCAAGCTCCCATCTCTCCAGGATCTGTACATCTCCAGGACCCGGAGGCGTGCTGGCCGGATCATAGCCGATCCCTCACACCCTGGTCACGTACTGTTTGCCCCCCTCCCCTCTGGTAGAAGACTTCGGTCCATCCAGACTAAAACCTCCCGTCACATGAACAGCTTCTTCCCCTCTGCCATTAGACTGCTGAACACTAAGTGACTCTCGTGCACCAAGTACAGCAGCTCAACCAGACTCATGTCAATCATCACTGTTTTCTTCCTGCATTACCGACTGCACTATATAGTTCTCCACAGTATCTGCTGCTGGCTAATATATATTTTAACTGTTGACCAGTATCACTTAATCTTATCCTACACTTTATTACATATATAGTTTATTTCTCTTATCTTATCATGTTTAATGTTGCAGCATTGTACCGAGACAAATTCCTAGTTTGTGTACTACATGAACAATGGCAATAAACCTGATTCTGATTCTGATTCTGATTCAAGAAAAATTTCGGTCTTCAGTCTTTTTCCATTAGAAGTCCAATTGCTGCATATCATTTATTTACCCCATCAACTACTGATAGTGCATTTCATACAATGGGGCAAAAAAGTATTTAGTCAGCCACCAATTGTGCAAGTTCTCCCACTTAAAAGATGAAAGAGGTCTCCAATTTTCATTATAGGTATACCTCAACTATGAGAGACAAAATGAGGAAAAAAAATCCAGAAAATCACATTGAATGATTTTTAATGAATTAATTGTAAATTCCTCGGTAAAATAAGTATTTGGTCAATAACAAAAGTTCACCTCAATACTTTGTTATATACCCTTCGCTGGCAATGACAGAGGTCAAACGTTTTCTGTAAGTCTTCACAAGGTTTTCACACACTGTTGCTGGTATTTTGGCCCATTCCTCCATGCAGATCTCCTCTAGAGCAGTGATGTTTTGGGGCTGTCGCTGGGCAACACGGACTTTCAACTCCCTCCAAAGATTTTCTATGGGGTTGAGATCTGGAGACTGGCTAGGCCACTCCAGGACCTTGAAATGCTTCTTACGAAGCCACTCCTTCATTGCCTGGGTGGTGTGTTTGGGATCATTGTCATGCTGAAAGATCCAGCCATGGTTCATCTTCAATGCCCTTGCTGATGGAAGGAGGTTTTCACTCAAAATCTCACAATACATGGCGCCATTCATTCTTTCCTTTACACGGATCAGTGGTCCTGGTCCCTTTGCAGAAAAACAGCCCCAAAGCATGATGTTTCCAACCCCATGCTTCACAGTAGGTATGGTGTTCTTTCTCCTCCAAACACGACAAGTTGAGTTTTTACCAAAAAGTTCTATTTTGGTTTCATCTGACCATATGACATTCTCCCAATCCTCTTCTGGATCATCCAAATGCTCTCTAGCAAACTTCAGACGGGCCTGGACATGTACTGGCTTAAGCAGGGGGACACATCTGGCACTGCAAGATTTGAGTCCCTGGTGGCGTAGTGTGTTACTGATGTAGCCTTTGTTACTTTGGTCCCAGCTCTCTGCAGGTCATTCACTAGGTCCCCCCGTGTGGTTCTGGGATTTTTGCTCACCATTCTCGTGATCATTTTGACCCCACAGGGTCAAAATGCGTGGAGCCCCAGTTCCAGGGAGATTATCAGTGGTCTTGTATGTCTTCCATTTTCTAATAATTGCTCCCACAGTTGATTTCTTCACACCAAGCTGCTTACCTATTGCAGATTCAGTCTTCCCAGCCTGGTGCAGGTCTACAATTTTATTTCTGGTGTCCTTTGACAGCTCTTTGGTCTTGGCCGTAGTGGAGTTTGGAGTCTGACTGTTTGAGGTTGTGGACAGGTGTCTTTTATACTGATAACGAGTTCAAACAGGTGCCATTAACACAGGTAACAAGTGGAGGACAGAGGAGCCTCTTAAAGAAGAAGTTACAGGTCTGTGAGAGCTAGAAATCTTGCTTGTTTGTAGGTGACCAAATACTTATTTTACTGAGGAATTTACCAATTAATTCATTAAAAATCCTTCAATGTGATTTTCTGGATTTTTTTTCCTCATTTTGTCTCTCATAGTTGAGGTATACCTATGATGAAAATTGGAGACCTCTCTCATCTTTTAAGTGGGAGAACTTGCACAATTGGTGGCTGACTAAATACTTTTTTGCCCCACCGTATATGGCACAGAAAAGGTTTAAAATCATTTGTGGATTTATATTTTGATGGACAATTTGCAAGTTTTTCTCAACTTTCCACTAAATTCGACATCACTGCTACACATTTTTTTCCGCTTTCTCCAGGTCAGACACTATGTGCAAACCATGACAAAACAATTCCCTCAAATACCTTCTGATAATTCTCTAGATATTTTTTTATTAGTTAAACCAACTTCTAAGGGGGTAATATCAGTTTTATATAATTTAATTTCAAATTTACAATGTTCTCCTCTGGCCGCTATTAAATCGAATTGGGAACAAGATCTTAATTTTACTTTTACTGATGAACTGTGGGACTCTATTCTTGGCCAGGTTCACACTGCATCAATGTGTGCTCGTCACGCTCTTATTCAATTTAAGATCGTGCACCGGGTGCACCTGTCCAAAGTTAAGTTAGCACGTATTTACTCGGATATAGACCCAACTTGTGAAAAGTGTGGTAATGCTCCTGGCACTTTTATCAAAGAAGGGCAGGACCAATACATGTGGAGCAAAGTGGCATTTTTGGCATTCTGTTTTTATCACTATGTCTGAAGTCCTGCACTATCAAATCAAACCTGATCCATTATGCGCCATTTTTGGTGTGGCTCCAGAACTTGACTTGCCAAATTCCAAATTAAAAGTATTCAAATTTTCATTATTATTGGCCAGACGTGCTGTATTATTGAAGTGGAAAGACTCTTCGCCCCCTTCACATGTACAGTGGATAAAAGATATAATGTCCTGTTTGGATTTAGAAAAAATCAGATCAGAATCAGAATCAGAATCAGGTTTATTGCCATTGTTCATGTAGTACACAAACTAGGAATTTGTCTCGGTACAATGCTGCAACATTAAACATGATAAGATAAGAGAAATAAACTATACATGTAATAAAGTGTAGGATAAGATTAAGTGATACTGGTCAACAGTTAAAATATATATTAGCCAGCAGCAGATACTGTGGAGAACTATATAGTGCAGTCGGTAATGCAGGAAGAAAACAGTGATGATTGACATGAGTCTGGTTGAGCTGCTGTACATGGTGCACGAGAGTCACTTAGTGTTCAGCAGTCTAATGGCAGAGGGGAAGAAGCTGTTCATGTGACGGGAGGTTTTAGTCTGGATGGACCGAAGTCTTCTACCAGAGGGGAGGGGGGCAAACAGTACATGACCAGGGTGTGAGGGATCGGCTATGATCCGGCCAGCACGCCTCCGGGTCCTGGAGATGTACAGATCCTGGAGAGATGGGAGCTTGCAGCCGATCACCTTCTCAGCAGTGCGCACGACGCGCTGCAGCCTTAGTCTGTCCCTGGCAGTGGCTCCTGCGTACCACACGGTTATGGAGGTGGTGAGGATGGACTCGATGATGGCTGTGTAGAACTGCACTAACATCTTGGTGGGTAGCTTGAGCTTCCTCAGCTGCCGCAGGAAGAACATCCTCTGATGGGCTTTTTTGATGAGTGAGCTGATGGTCAGCTCCCATTTGAGGTCCCTGGTGATGGTAGTGCCTAGGAAGCGGAAGGAATCAGCAGTGGTGATGGGAGAGCCTGAGAGGGTGAGGGGGGGCAGAGGAGTAGTGACTTTCCTGAAGTCTACAATCATCTCCACTGTCTTCAGAGCGTTCAGCTGCAGGTTGTTATTGCTGCACCAGGACGCCAGCTGGGCCACCTCTCTCCTGTAGGCGGACTCGTCGCCGTTGGAGATGAGCCCGATGAGGGTGGTGTCGTCCGCAAACTTGATCAACTTGACAGACTGGTGGCTGGAGGTGCAGGAGTTGGTGTAAAGGGAGAAGAGTAGGGGGGAAAGTACACAGCCCTGGGGTGATCCGGTGCTGATGCTAGTATAGTCTGAGACAGTCTTTCCCAGCCGCACATGCTGCCTCCGGTCCGTCAGGAAGTCGATGATCCACCTGCAGAGGGAGTCAGGCACGTTGAGCAGGGACAGCTTGTCCCGGAGCAGAGCGGGGCGGATGGTGTTGAATGCGGAGCTGAAGTCCACAAACAGGATCCTGGCGTAGGTTCCCGGGGAGTCCAGGTGCTGCAGGATGGAGTGGAGGGCCAGGTTGACTGCATCGTCTACAGACCTGTTGGCTCGGTAGGCAAACTGCAGCGGGTCCAGGAGAGGGGTGGTGATGGACTTGAGGTGGGACAGGACCAGGCGCTCAAAGGACTTCATGACTACAGAGGTGAGCGCTACAGGTCTGTAGTCATTAAGTCCAGTGATCCGTGGCTTCTTGGGGACAGGGATGATGGTGGAGGATTTGAGGCAGGACGGCACGTGGCATAACTTAAGGAGTTATGCCACGTGCAGGGGCGTGCTTCTGTGAGCAGCAGAAGCACGTGGTTGGTGGATGTGCAGCAGAAAGTCTAAGCTCTCTCTCCGCGGATGCGGCGGGCCAGCTGGATGTCTTTGGGCATGATGGTGACCCTCTTGGCGTGGATGGCGCACAGGTTGGTGTCCTCGAAGAGACCCACCAGGTAGGCCTCGCTGGCCTCCTGCAGAGCCATGACGGCGGAGCTCTGGAAGCGCAGGTCCGTCTTGAAGTCCTGAGCGATCTCCCTCACCAGGCGCTGGAAGGGCAGCTTACGGATGAGCAGCTCCGTGGATTTCTGGTAGCGACGGATCTCTCTCAGAGCCACGGTACCGGGCCTGTAACGGTGAGGCTTCTTCACTCCGCCGGTGGCCGGAGCGCTTTTCCGAGCAGCCTTGGTGGCCAGCTGCTTCCTGGGGGCTTTTCCTCCAGTAGATTTACGGGCGGTCTGCTTGGTTCTCGCCATCGCTCTTTATTCTTCTGTCTGTGAGCAGCAGAAAAGTGCTGCTCACAGAAGGGGAGTGCTGCTCACAGATATACAGTCTGCGGCTCTGAAAATAAATTCTATAAATTGTGGTGCCCGTTTCTCGATTTCTTTGAAAGACCCACGACTATAGCTTCTGAGTAGCTCATATCCCCCTCACCCCACCCCCACCTCACACACACACACAATTTTTCTCTTTTTGTATTTTTATTATTATTATTGTTTACTTAAAGGGTTTTTGTTTGTTTGTTTGTTTGTTTGTTTGTTTGTTTTGTTTTGTTTTTTGAAGCATGCACATTTGCTAGTTTTAAATTCTATTTTTGCGCTGTTTGGTAAAAACAAAAATGAAAATTTCCATGTTGTATTGATACTTCACTTAATAATAATAAAAAGACCTTTGAAAGAAGAACACATCAAAATAAGAAAATCTAAAAGCAAATGGAGCTAAAGAGAATGTAAAAACAATGGAACATAAATGACTACTTAAATGGTTTGTTAAAGGCCAAAATTTAAAAAGGTACAAAAAGAACAAAGAACACATAAAAACAGGAATTAAAAACCCATACTGAAAAACCCCCCAAAACAAACTAAACATCAATAAGAAGATGAGAAAATCTAAGAACAAATGGCGCCAAAAAGAGCATAAAACAATGGAACATACAGTAAATGACTACTTCAGTAACAGTTAAACAGGTTTATTAAAAGCCAAAGTGGGTCTTGAGCCTGTTCTTAAAAACATCTATTGACTCTGCGGCCTTGAGGCTCTCTGGCAGGCTGTTCCCCAGACGAGGACCATAATAGTGAAAGGAAGCTTCACCAAAGGTCTTGGTCTTGACTTTGTGAACCATTAAAAGGCCAGTACCAGAGGACCTCAGGGTTCGCGAGGGCTCATAAGATAAGAGCAGCTCAGATAGATAAGAAGGCCCAAGACCACTCAAGCATTTAAAAGATTACTAAAAGAACCTTAAAATCGATCCTAAAATGCACGGAGAGCCAATGCAGCGATTCTAAAACTGGTGTAATATGCACCCACCCCTTGGTCCTCGTTAACACTCGTGCTGCTGAATTTTGGAGCAGTTGGAGATGTGATATTCTTTTTTGAGGAAGACCAGAGAGCAGGGCATTACAATAGTCTATACGACTAGTAATAAAACCATGTATCAAGACCTCCGTGCTGGCAAGAGAGAGGGAAAAAAACGTCCTGTGGTCTGATGAAACTAAAACTAAATTGTTTGGTCATAATGACTATCGTTACATTTGGAGAAAAAAGGGGAAAGCTTGTAACCCTGAGAACACCATCCCAACTGTGAAGTACGGGAGTGGCAGCATCATGTTGTGGGGGTGTTTTGCTGCTGGAGGTACTGGAGCACTTCACAAAATAGATGGCATCATGAGGAAAGAACATTATGTGGAAGTATTGAAGCAACATCTCAAGACATCAGCTGGGAAGTTAAATTTTGGGGGCAAATGGGTCTTCCAAATGGACAATGACCCTAAGTATACCAACAATTTAGTTACAAAGTGGCTTAAGGACAACAAATCAATCATCAAAACAGTCATCAATTTTTTGGAGTGACCATCACAAAGACTTGAGCTCAATTCCACAGAAAATTTGTGGGCGGAGCTGGAAAGAAGTGTGTGAGCAAGGCAGCCTACAAACCTGACTCAGTTACACCAGTTCTGTCAGGAGGAATGGGCCAAAAATCTGGTAAACTATTGTGAGAAGCTAGTGGAAGGACACACAAAACGACTGACCCAAGTCATACAGTTTAAAGGCAATGCTACCAAATACTAAGGAAATGTATGTGCAGTGGTGTGAAAAGTGTTTGCTCCCTTCCTGATTTCTCATTTTTTGTAGGTTTGTCACACTTAAATATTTCAAATCATCAAACAAATTTAAATATTAGACAAAGATAACACAAGTAAACACAAAATGCAGTTTTTAAATGAAGGTGTTTATTATTAAGGGTAAAAAAAAATCCAAACCTACATGGCCCTGTGTGAAAAAGTGATTGCCCCTCCCAAAAAAACTCAAAACAAAACATAAATTAACTGTAGCTTATCACATCTTTGGAAAGCTGAGATCAATTTCTCTAGTCACATCCGGGCCTGATTACTGCCACACCTGTTCTCAATCAAGAAATCACTTAAATAGGACCTGCCTGACAAAGTGAAGTAGACCAAAAGATCCTCAAAAGCTAGACATCATTCTGCCATCCAAAGAAATTCAGAAACAAATGAGAAACAAAGTAATTCAATTCAATTCAATTCAACTTTATTTATATAGCGCCATTTCACAACAACAGTCATCTCATAGCACTATCAACTGTAGGGAGGACCCCCACAGTTGCAGAAAGACCCCAGCAATCAGGCGATCCCCTGTGAGCAAGCACTTGGCAACGGTGGAGAGGAAAAACTCCCTTTTAACAGGAAGAAACCTCCAGCAGAACCAGGCTCAGGGAGGGGCAGTCATCTGCTGCGACTGGCTGGGGGGTGAGGGGACAGAGAAGAAGAAAAGAACAGACATGTAGAGAGCAAACAGCACGATGGGGACTCAATCTATGGGAGAGAACAAACAAATGTTAATGACCAGCAAAAAAAAAATATTTCATAGAGAGTGAGGAAAGGAGTGAGGCCCAGTGCATTACTGGAGGTCCCCCGGCTGACTAAACCTATTAGCAGCATAACTAAGGGAGGGTTCAGAAACACATGATCCCTCCCTAATTGTAGGCTATATCAAAAAGGTAGGTTTTAGCCCTATTCTTAAAAACAGAGATCGAGTCTGACTCCCGAATCCATATTGGCAGCTGATTCCACAGGAGAGGAGCTTGATAACTGAAGGCTCTGCCTCCCATTGTACTTTTGGAGATTCTAGGTATTACAAGTAAACCTGCATTTTGGGAGCGTAGTGCTCTGTTAGGATGATACGGTAGTATCAGATCTTTTAAATAAAAAGGAGCCTGATTGTTTAGAGCTTTGTAAGTAAGAAGAAGGATTTTAAACTTAATTCTAAACTCTATGGGAAGCCAATGAAGGGAGGCCAGAACTGGAGAGATATGATCTCTCTTTCTAGTACCTGTTAAAACTCTTGCTGCAGCATTTTGGATCAGCTGAAGACTTTTTAAAGATGTTTTAGGACAGCCTGATAATAAAGAATTACAATAATCTAATCTCGAGCTAACAAAAGCGTGGATCAGCTTCTCAGCATCACTCTGAGACAAGATGCTCCTAATCTTGGCAATATTACGCAAATGATAGAAGGCAGTCTTAGAAACAAATTTAATATGTGAATTGAAGGACAAATCCTGATCAAAAATAACTGCAAGGTTCCTCACAGAGCTATTAAGAGAAAGAGTAACTGCATCCAAACTGAAAGTTTGATTTGGAAAGGAATTTCTAAGGTTTTCTGGACCAACGAGAATGACTTCAGTCTTATCTGAATTTAATAGCAGGAAATTACAAGTCATCCAAACTTTGATTTCCTTAAGACAGGCTTCTAACTTGGCTAATTGATTAGTATCATCTGGCTTCATTGACAGGTATAATTGTGTGTCATCTGCATAACAGTGAAAATGTATACAGTGCTTTCTAATAATGTTGCCTAACGGAAGCATATATAAACTAAAAAGAGTAGGGCCAAGCACAGATCCCTGTGGAACTCCATGACTAAGTTATTTATCCTTTTTTTTTTTTTTTTTTTTTTTTCCTTTGAAAGACAAAAGTAAAATAGAAAGATGTCTTTGTCTAGAAGATCTTCTTCTGATGAAGGCTGCAGTGCAGTTGAAACATGTAAAGAAGGTAAAGACATCTTTCTATTTTACTTTTGTCTTTCAAAGGAAAAAAAAAAAAGGATAAATAATTGAAAGAAGACAAAATGAACCTGTTTGACGTACTCCATGACTAAGCTTTGAGCTGAGAGAAAACTCATCATTTACATGAACAAACTGGAACCTATCAGATAAATAAGATCTAAACCACTGCAACGAAGTTCCATTAAGTCCAACATAGTGTTCTAATCTATCAAGTAGAATATTATGATCAATAGTATCAAAAGCTGCACTAAGATCTAAAAGGACAAGTACAGAAACTAGTCCATTATCAGATGCAATGAGGAGGTCGTTAGTGACCTTCGCTAAGGCTGTTTCAGTGCTATGATGGATTCTAAACCCAGATTGAAACTCCTCAAATAAACCATTTCCCTGCAGGTGGTCAAATAATTGCGTAGCAACAACTCTTTCTAAGATTTTTGAAATGAAAGAGAGATTAGAGATTGGTCTATAGTTAGCTAAAGCTCCTGGATCTAGCGTTGGCTTTTTGAGTAAGGGTTTAATTACAGCCGTTTTAAAAGCCTGCGGTACATGGCCTAAAGTTAATGAAGAATTGATTATATGAAGAATAAAGCTACCAATAAGTGGGAAGACTTCTTTAAATAACCTGGTAGGAATAGGGTCTAAAAGACAAGTTGAAGGTTTGGATGAGGAAACTATTTTGTCTAACTCACAAAGGTCGATTGGAGTAAACTCATCAAGACAGACATCAATAGAAGGAGTTGTAGTAGTTACAGTATTTAAGTTAACTGTGGGAAGAATCTGATTGATTTTATCTCTGATGGATGAAATTTTATTATTGAAAAAGTTCATAAAGTCCTGACTAGTAAGCTCTAAGGGGATGCTAGGATTGACAGAGCCCTGACTCTTTGTCAACCTGGCTACAGTACTGAAAAGAAACCTGGGATTATTCTTGTTCTCTTCTATTAATGCAGAGTAATAACTCGTTCTAGCTTTTCTAAGAGATTTTTTATAAATTAAAAGATGATTTCTCCAAGCTAAATAGATTTCATCTAAATTAGTAGAGCGCCATTTTCTTTCTAATTGACGAGTCTTCTGTTTTAAGCTACGAGTTTCTGTGTTGAACCAAGGAGTTAAAAATCTCTGATTAGACTTTTTCTTTTTTAAGGGGGCCACCAAGTCTAGAGCCTGATGTAGAGAAGCTGAAACACTATCCACCATGTTATCAATTACAGAAGGAGCAAGCTGTCTATAGCTTATTTCCGTTGTGTTGACACATGGCATAGAGGAAACAATCTGCATAAATTTGGAAACAGCATCATCTGAGAGGCATCTACTGTGATAATATTTTTCTTTAGGAGCCAAATAGTCAGAAATAGTAAAATCAAAGGTTAACAGACAATGGTCTGACAGTACAGGGCTATGAGGAGACACTACAAGATTTTCTATTTCTATGCCATATGTCAGAACAAGGTCCAATGTATGGTGGAGGTAATGAGTAGAATTTCCTACTTTCTGAGAAAACCCAATCGAGTCTAATATTGAATTAAAAGCCACATTAAGGCAGTCACTATCTACATCCACATGTATATTAAAGTCCCCTACTATAATTATTCTATCAGATTTCAGCACTAAATCAGCTAAGAAATCAGCAAATTCGGATAAAAATTCTGAATAGGTTGATGGGGGACGATAAACTATGGCAAATAAAATTGGGTTTAACCTGGAATTGCTAAAGTGCCCAACACTGAGGACCAGGCCCTCAAAGGAATTATAACATGTTTTTTGCTTTACATTAACTAGTAATTTGGAATGGTAAATTGATGCTACTCCTCCTCCACGACCAGAACTTCTGGGATTTTGACAGTTTAAATAACCAGAGGGAGTTGATTCATTTAAACCAACATAATCCTCTTGTCCTAACCAAGTCTCTGTAAGGGAAATTAAATCAATCTGATGATCAATTAACAGATCATGGACTAACAGAGACTTGGGAGTTAGAGACCTAATATTTAATAAACCACATTTAATTTTTAAATTATGAGGAGGAACAGAGGCCAAATCATTCAATTTAGAGGCTTTATGTTTAATTTGAGTTTTACCAATATTTTGCTTTATCACTTTGGGATGCTTATACATTATATTTTTATTTACTTTGGAGGGAGCAGACAACGATTCTCTGATGGGGAAGACAGGGGCTAAGCTGAGGGGTGGCGGATGAAGAGGAGCTGCAGAGAGGCGTGTAAGACTGCGACTCTGCTTCCTGGTCCCAACTCTGAGTAGTCATGGTTTTGGAAATTTGGATAAAAAAGATGCCAGATTGTTAGATAAATGAGAAGCACCATCCAAAGTGGGATGAATGCTGTCTCGTCTCATAAGACCAGGTTTTCCCCAAAAAGAGCTCCAATTGTCAATGTAGCCCACGTCATTTTTAGGACACCACACAGACAGCCAGCGGTTCAAGGATGACGAGCGACTAAACATGTCATCACTGGTCAGATTGGGGAGGGGCCCAGAGAATACTACAGTGGCAGACATCGTTTTTGCAAAGTCACACACCGATTCTATATTAAGTTTCGTGACTTCCGACTGCCGGAGACGGATGTCATTAATGCCGGCGTGAATAACAATTGTGGAATATTTACAGTTACTTTTAGCCAGCATTTTCAAATTTGACTCGATGTCGCCTGCTCTGGCCCCAGGAATGCATGTGACTATGGCCGATGGAGTCTCTAGGTTCACGTTTCTGACTACAGAGTCGCCAATGATCAGAGTTTTTTCCTCAGCGGGTGTGTCGCTGAGCGGGGAAAAACGATTAGAAATGTGAACAGGTTGGTGGTGAACCGGGGCTTTGCGACTAGGCTTCCTTCTCACCGTCACCCACCCAGTCTCCTCGCTGCAGAGGAGAGCCGGGGAACCGGTGACAGGGGGGCCTAAGCTAGCTAGCTCCGCTGCAGCTAAGGGGCGTCCGTCGAGATTAACTGGCGCAGACGGTGTTTCAATGCAGCGGAGCCGGGATTCCAAATCAGACAACCTCGCCTCGAGCGCCTCAAAAAGACAACATTTATTACATTTACCGTTATCACTAAAAGAGGCAGAGGTGTAGCTAAACATCTGACAGAGAGAGCACACCAGAGGAGAGGAAAGAGAGGTAGTAGCCATAGCTAGTGGCTCGAGAGCTGGAGAGCAAACCACACAGGCAGACAGCAAAACAGGAAGTGACGATACGTTACCACAAGGAAGTGACAGAGGAGACTAGGGATTGAGATCTATCAGTCTGGAAAAGGTTACAAAGCAATTTCAAAAGCTTTGGGACTCCAGCAAACCACAGTGAGAGCCATTATCCACAAATGGCGAAAACATGTAACGGTGGTGAAGCTTTCCAGAAGTGGCCGGCTGACAAAAATTACCCCAAGAGTGCTGCAACAACTCATCCAAGAGGTCACAAAAGACCCCACAACAGCATCCAAAGAACTGCAGGCCTTACTTGCCTCAGTTGAGGTCAGTGTTCATGACTCCACCATAAGAAAGAGACTGGGCAAAAATGGCCTGCATGACAGAGTTCCAAGACAAAAACCACGGCTGAGCAAAAAGAACATAAAAGCTCGTCTCAGTTTTGCCAGAAAACATCTTGATGATCCCCAAGACTTTTGGGAAAATACTCTGTGGACTGATGAGACAAAAGCTGAGCTTTTGGAAGGTGTGTGTCCCATTACATCTGCCGTAAAAGTAACACAGCATTTCAGAAAAAGAACATCAAACCAACAGTAACATATGGTGGTGATAGTGTGATGGTCTGGGACTGTTTTGCTGCTTCAGGACCTTGAAGACTTGTTGTGGTAAATGAATCCATGAATTCTGCTGTCTACCAAAAAACCCTGAAGAAGAATGTCCGGCCAGCTGTTTGTGATCTCAAACTGAAGCGCACTTGGGTTCTGCAGCAGGACAATGATCCAAAATACACCAGCAAGTCCACCTCTGAATGGCTTAAGAAAAACAAAATGAAGACTTTGGAGGGGCCTAGTCAATGTCCTGACCTGAATCTGATTGAGATGCTGTCGCAGGACCTTGAAAAGGTGGTTCATGCTCGAAAGCCCTCCAATGTGGCTGAATTACAACAATTCTGCAGAGGTGAGTGGGCCAAACTTCCTCCACAGTGCTGTAAAAGACTCATTGCCAGCTATCGCAAAAGCTTGATTGCAGTTGTTGCTGCTAAGGGTGGCCCAACCAGTTATTAGATTTAGGGGCTAATCACTTTTTCACACAGGGCCATGTAGGTTTGGATTTTTTTTTCCCTTAATAATGAACACATTAATTTAAAAACTGCATTTTGTTTTTACTTGTGTTATCTTTGTCTAATATTTAAATCTGTTTGATGATATGAAACATTTAAGTGTGACAAGCATACAAAAAAATGAGAAACCAGGAAGGGGGCAACCCTTTTTCACACCACTGTAAACTTCTGACATTGAAAAAGTAATAAAACATTCTCAAAAAGTTTCTAAAAAAAAAAATCTAAAAAATTCTAAAAAAAAATCAATAATCCTAACTGGCCTAAATCAGGAAAAGTTTAGTCTGATTTAATGTTACACAAAAAAAGGTTGTGTCTTTTTACACAGTGTATATAAACTTCTGGTTTCTATTGCATATTTAATCTGGCCTTTATAACTTACTGTGTGAGTTAAATTTTGTGTTTTATATAGTATAGTATGATGGGATGAGTAAAATCCAGCACTTCTTTCTTTCTAACTATGGTAATTCAGCTGCCCCTTGCTGAAACAATCCCGTTAGGAGGCCGTTGTGCCTTTAGAATAGCTGTTTGAAGATGAACTACCTCCCCAACTCCTGCAGAGAGATCAGAAATGGATAATGGATTTAGGTGAACACAAGGGGCGGTCAGTCGTTTATATCCAGCAAAGCTATTTTCAAGCTGCTTCCACCTGAGGGGAAAACCTCTCAGTCGAAATTTCTTTTCCTCTTTCTATTCATCTATGGAGACCTGACAGAACACATATGCTCTTTTCATCAATGTTCTGTTTCACACTCACATGGCTACATGCTTTTGGGAGCTGTCCGATAAACGGCAGCCTCGCTTGGGTGGCTGCTGAGAGCAGCACTTGGTAGCGCTTCACTTTTTTTCATAGTGCCGGCCACTGATCTGCTCCGCTGGAGCAATCAAAGGTTGCTCAAGGACATTTTTAAGACTCGGAAGAACAGGAGAGCATTATTGGTTCAGTTCCCATGCCACCCACCATAATTGAAATATTGTCCTAAGATGTGACATGGCAGGGTGTAATTACCTGTAGGCAATAAAGGGGTCGCTGTGGGGAAGGGTATTTTGGTGATGGATAAGGAGAATTATTGTCAGACAGCACTTGTGTGAGTATAAGTGAAGGTAGAAGGTGAAGAAAATATTATGATCTAAAATGTATGACTTGTAAGAATGTTTTGGATGTAATTCAGTTCATAAATCTGTGGCATCTGTAAACAGCACTGTAAGAAGATACAAAAACTTCATCTGTATGCCAAGTATAGTCCTGACGGAAATCTTATCTAAAAGTAAATACACACAAAAAAACAAGTTTTTACAGTTCAACCAAAGATCTACATTTTCTGTATTACATCTCAGAAAGGAGATAGTCAACACAATCATGTTAATTCTGAATGGTGGGAACAGATTTGGGTTGAACTTGTTATTTCTCTGAAAAGAGAGGTTTTTTTTAAAGGACGCTGTTAATTGGATTAGGCAACCTTTTCTATTGCTCTAAACAACTTCTTTCTTCTTTTCTTTCTCTAGGGCCTTTAGCCTAAATTGACAAAAAAATTTAGGCTAAATTTCAAACTTCTAACGAAGGCTGCAGTGAACAGTTGAATCATATAAAGAAGGTAAAAACATCTCCTTTCTATTTTTGTCTTTAATAATAACAAAAGGTAAATGAGAAAAAAAAAATATTATATATTTACTGCATGATGGACCACCATCACTCCTTCAGCTTTCATCTGAAAACTTGATGTGAATATTCTCAGATTAGTGCAGGGATGTCCAATCCTGTGTCACTGAGAGCCAAGACTCTGCAGGTTTTCTCTCCAGCCAGGCTTCTCAACAGGGAATTTCACTGAATCCATTGTACATTGCCCAGCAACATTCAGAATCTCTTCCAAGTTTGACAAAAACACCATGCATTGAAAGGAAATCACATGTTCAATAAACCAACTGTAAGATCCAACACTAAATACCATAGCATCTCAGTCAGGGGAGTGACATTTTGGAATAGTTGCTCAGAGGAAATGAAGAACTGTCATGAACGCCCCTTCGGGGCAGGAAGACAGACCCACACACTGAACTGTAGTTGTGACATTTATTAATAAAAACAACAAAACTATGTAGACACGACAAAAATGCAAACAAGGTAAACAGGACCCAGGAGGTGGCTCCCCCACGGGGAGGCCCAGTAAGGGGATGAAAGGCCGACGGGGGGAAACCACGACGGTGTCTGGTGGCGGTGGAGGACCCACGACAGCGTCTGGCAGTTGCAGGAGAACCCTGACGGTGTCAGGCAGAGGAGGAGAGGCCTCGCTACCCTCGGTGGTCCTGGGCTGGAAGAGAGTTGCACCCGCGGAAGTTCCGGGCTGGAACATTGCAGCACCCGCAGTGACTCCAGGCTGGAGCTCAGCAGCACCCGTGGTGGGCCTGGGTTGGGTCAATGCTGCACCCACTGTGGACACAGACTGGGCCAACGCTGCACCCTCGGTGGGCCAGGGCTGGGCCAATGCGGCACCCTCGGTGGGCCCCGGGCTGGGGTGTACTACCCATGGTGGGCCCAAACTGGAGCGCAGCACCCATGTTGGATTTATACTGGGGCACAGCACCCACAAGGGTCCCCGGCCAGGACGCAGCAACCATGGAGACTCAGACCGTGGAGGAGGAACCTACACGACGGCCTCGGGCAGAGGGGAGACTGCACCCACGGAGGTCCCGGGCTGGGACGTGATGACCTCAGCAGGGGGAGCTGGACTCATGACGTCCTCCGGTGGTGAGCCTGGACTCATGGAGACATCTGGCAAAGTTGGATCTTCCCCGGCGACCCTGGAAGAAGGCTCAGAACAAACAAGCAGAAGTACAGGGTCAGGGTCATTGGCAGCAGCAGAGCCCAGCAAGTTGAGCTCAGGTGCAGCTAATGGCTGCACCCGACTCTCCTCACCAAGAGCCAGGAAGGATTTCTCCAGGACAGAAAAGAAAAAAAAAAAAAGAGCACTTACCTGAGCTCGAGCTCCAATGCCGTCAAGGACTCCTTTGATCCAGACGACGACGTCTCGGGCCCAGTCTCTTGGAGGTCCAACTCAGCCTCAAACTCTGCTGCGGTGGCCTCCACAGCAGGCATGATGGTGGTTGCAGTCCTTGTCTCCCCAGATGAAGGGGCCCATGCTGGTGGCTCGCCCGGCGTGACAGCTGGGGGTCGGCTCCGCGCTGGCACTGGAATCGGGTCTTCCAGGGCCACAGGCTCTTCCATCATCTGGCGGCTACATTCAGGGACTGGTGGACACTCAGGGATAGATGGAGGAGACATGGAGGGGGCAAGTGAGAAATTATTTACTGCAGCAGGTGGGGAAAGCTCAGGGGACTGCATTTCCTGAGCCTCCCTACCGGGAATCAGGCAAGGCATATCATCATAAATTGATATAGACTGAAATGAAACTTGTCTGTTATCCTGGTGTGTGATGTTATCTGCTGCAGCAGGTGAACAGTCCTCCCTCTCCGTGTCTATGGTGAGCTTGGGCCCCTCTGGGGATTGTGGAGGAGCCTCCCCTGTAGTCATGGAGGTGGACGTAGCCGGGGAATGAAGGGAGGACCTCTCAGCAGCAGGAGAGGACGCCAAAGAGGAGCAGGGAACCGCAGCTACAGGCCCAGAGAAAGCTGAGGACTCAGCCAGAGGAGAGAGGGAGGAAGGCTGTACTGCAGAGGAGGGCTTCTGTTTCGGTGTTGGGGAAATGGCTGCCGGAGAGGCAGGAGGATTCCTCTGGCAGTCCGGAGTGGGATGATGGCTCCGCTGTAGAGCTGGCAATGCGCATGCTGGTGCTGGAGCTGGTGAGCCAGAAGAGGAGATGGACGTCCACTGAGGAGAGCACCTCCGTGACTGCTTCGGTCCAACGGGAGCCGACCCCATCTTCAGCCCGGGAAAAGCTCTCACTGGAGCGTGGAGACCGTGGAGAGCAGTTCCGTATATTGTTGATATCTCCATAAGCCGGGGTGTGCCTCCACAATGTCAACCGCGCCATTTACACTTTCCCAGGCCTTCTTGGGTCCACGGACAGCAAGACCTTCATCCACAAAACTTTGGATGAAATCCGCCACCCACTCTTCCTCCAAGCTTAGAGACCCTGCTGCCAATCTGTCTTTGTTTGTGTGAGACCGGCGAGCTGGGGACATGATGAGCTCCAGTGCTCAGGTGAATGAAAAAAAAAAAAAGAAAAAACGCAAAGGACAAAACGCACAACTACAGCAGCTGGGTCTGACTCTTGGCGGCAGTATTCTGTCATAAATAACTCCTTCGGGGTAGAAAGACAGACCCCACACGCTGAACTGTAGTTGTAACATTTCTTGACAACAAGAACAAAACTGTGCAGACACGACAAAAATGCAAACAAGGTAAACATACAAGGTAGGCACTCCAGAGCTGGACTAGCTATAGAGGAGAAAAGGAGAAAACTTACTGACGGAACAAGTCCAGTAACATCAGACAATGTAATCCACTACTGCCACTGTGAGAGGATGAGCAGGCAGTGAATAAATAGGTGAAAGCAAATGAGTGGCAGGTGCGGGCCAACTAAGCTGGCAGGTGACCTAATTACCTAACTGCCCACAGCTGGGGTTGACAGGAGTAGACTGTGAGCAGCTAGAGGAGGTATCTGGAGAAGAGAGGGCACAAGTGTCAACAAACCAAAAATATATACAAAAACTGACAAGATAATAATCGCAGACATACACTACCGTTCAAAAGTTTGGGGTCACTTAGAAATTTCCTTATTTTTGAAAGAAAAGCACTGTTTTTTTCAATGAAGATAACTTTAAACTAATCAGAAATACACTCTAATATCTAATATACATTGCTAATGTGGTAAATGACTATTCTAGCTGCAAATGTCTGGTTTTTGGTGCAATATCTACATAGGTGTATAGAGGTCCATTTCCAGCAACTATCACTCCAGTGTTCTAATGGTACAATGTGTTTGCTCATTGCGTCAGAAGGCTAATGGATGATTAGAAAACCCTTGTGCAATCATGTTAGCACAGCTGAAAACAGTTTAGCTGGTTAGAGAAGCTACAAAACTGACCTTCCTTTGAGCAGGTTGAATATCTGGAAAAAATTATTATTTCAAATACAAATCATTATTTCTAACCTTGTCAATGTCTTGACAATATTTTCTATTCATTTTACAACTCATGGTGGTAAATAAGTGTAACTTTTCATGGAAAACACAAAATAATTGTCTGGGTGACCCCAAACTTTTGAACGGTAGTGTACAATACACAAAATAAATTGAGAGTCTGGGCTCTGTGGCAACACTGCACCCAGACTCATGACAAGAACTGTCTGTCCTTTTCTAGATTCAAACATATGTACAAAAAAAAAAACAAAAAAAACAATACTACGTGAATATGAGTGAAAATCTGCTTGTTTTATTTACTATTATCCTTTTCATCTATTTGTTTATTCATTATTATATATTGTCTGTTGACCTGTTGTACAGATGTTAACACAAGCATTGTTAAAATTAGGATCCCATACAATAATAGAATGCTTTGTAACCCTTGTTTATGTTTTTTTTTTTTGTTTGGACTTGCTAGAAGGGGGTAGGTCTTGATAAGTCTTTGACTCCTACCTACTCCCATTCGGACATATGAAAGTCTCTCACTATGAGTTTGTGCATATTCAGCACAAAACTCAAATATTGCTGTTTTCACTGTATTTTACTCACTTGTTAAAAATAAACTTAAACTTTAAACTTAACTAAATTCAGTGAAAACACCTACATGCAGGGAAGAAATCCTGACATACTGGGTTTGCATAAAAGTCTATTACACACCCCTAGCATCACAGGTCTGACACTGATTAATGCCCACTGCACACAGTACAGTATATCTGTGGTGACAAAGACTTTCTAAGAGGCAATATTATGTAACCAGAAACAGAACAGGTTCCCTAACAATTCCAGGATCTAATCCTCAATTTTTTCCTGATAATATCCAATTATACATCAATTAGAAAAACAGACAAGCTAGAGTTGGATTTATTGTCTTGATTAGCAAACCACAATATTTTTTGTGGTGATGGACTCTATTTCATCTGAAAATGCCAAGAAAAAGCAAGTGAAGTGTGCTGAAACTGAATCACTAGCATGCTAATGAGCCACCGGTGCAATGTCATGGTGACCACAAACCCTACTCAATAGGTGATTTCTGCACTGAACAATACTTAATTTGTTTATATCTGTGTGAAATGACAATAGGGTTGTTATTTTCTATATTATGCTCATTGAGGGGCTTAGCAACAGTTAACTGGATTCATTTAGGGGCAGTAATGGCTCAGGAGGTAGAGCAGGTCATCTAATAAGGCAAGCCTATTCAGTTAGTGGCCCACTGGCCACATGCAGCCCAGAACCAACCTCCAAGTGACCCAGGCCCAATCTGTGGCCCAGCCAGAGAAGCAAAGGCCAACACATTTCACAGAATTGCAGAAATCCATTATTTGCTACTGACTATAAATGCAACACTCCACATAGCCTAGCAACCATCAACCCACAATGCAACGTATTTGTTTTGAAGTGTGGGCTATGACTGTGACTAACGGTGCTAGTGGCAAGATACCAAGCCTACACCAAACGTGAATGGGTGGCACCAATGCATACAAAGTCAATGGAAAGATGGATAGCACTAGCTTTGAGATTCTGGCATCATTGGAGTAAAAGTATCAACACTGGAGAGTAAACTAGTTTTAAAATGAGACTGACATTCACCTGGAGAAAGAAGGACTGGGGGCTCTTCAGCTGAATTGGGATGTTGTTGTTATTTACCCACGGACTCCTGCCACTGACATACTAACAAGGCTAGCAGGCAAGCAACATAAACGCCTATCATCTTTATCAAGTTTTTGAGATAGGGACAACTTTTTCAGGTCAGCCCCCCATCAGATAATGTAAACCTAAGCATGGCATTATTTTGGGGAGTCCAACAGCAGGCTGAACACAGGTGCAGAAGTTATAAAGGCAACTTCCCCTGTCTGCAACTCATTCAGATGGTGAATTCATGTCTACTTGTGTGTTTACATTGAGTTACAATGTAATTACGCCACGCAAAAAATGTGTCCGTTTGCATTTGATGTGACCTTAAAACATGTCACTGTCAACTCTGAAGTATAAAACTGATGCTGAAAATGATTGATTTAACCCTGCCTGGACTGATATACTGTATGTGTGTAATGGAATATGTAGTTATAAAAAAAGGTTCTTACTCATATATGTGGTGATTTAAAACAAAACAAACCACAATTGTGGATGTGTAAAATGGTTATTTACAGAATTGTATTTTTTTCATTCTATTTATTTAATTGTTGTTCAAGAGGAAAAATATTTCTACTACTTCAAGTTCTGCTCAACCCAAGCACTGTTATTGTGTTTTTATGCACTTTTGATGTGCCTTTGTCATATGCCAAGCGCACATTTGAAACCAAGACAAAGAATAAAAAGTGCATATTTTTCATCATATTGATCTGTGTTGGTTTGAAATTTGTCACATTCAACAGATCGCTGAACATGTGCGGCCCAGTTACATGTCTTGATTTCAAATTGTGGCCCAACTGATTGTGTAATTGAATAGCCCTGCAATAAGGGATAAGGAGGAAGGACCTGTACTTATATAACACTGTTTCTAGTCACAAAGACCACTCAAAGTGCTTAACTAGCAGCTACAGTAACTCTCTATTCTAAGGGCCAATCAGAGATGGATACCGAGGGACAATTTAGAGTCACCAATTAACCCAATATGCATGTCTTTGGGTGTGGGAGGAAACCAGAGACCCGGCATAAACCCACCCAGCATAGAAAGAACATGCAAACTCCACACAGAAAGGTTCCTACCCCTGTCAGCCTGGGGATTTGGACCTGGAACCTTCTAGCTGTAAGGCAACAGTGCTAACCATTGCTCCACTGTGCTGCCCAATAACTGGAAAGTTGGTGGTGTCTGAGACGCTGGTGTGCAAAAGTGAATAAATGTTTGGCGATGGTCAGAGAGGACGATGGCGCAGATTGGCAGCCATGTTTCTGTCATTCTGCACCAGGGTAGCTGTGGCTGCAGAAGTAGCTTACCACTACCATTGTCTGTGGAGTGAATGAATCATGGACGCGTTGTACAGCATCTTTGGGTGTCATGAAAAGTGCTATATGGTAAATGGCGTTCACTTATATAGCGCTTTTTCCTCATCTCTGGATGACCAAAGCGCTTTACAGATCCTGCTATCCACCCATTCACGCACACATTCACACACTGATGGCAGCAGAGCTGCCATTCACACACAGGCGCTAGCCTGGCCACCAGGAGCAACTGGGGGTTCAGTGTCTTGCTCAAGGACACTAAAACATGCAGACTGCAGACAGTGGGAATCAAACCCATGACCCTCCTATCAGTAGTCAGTCACACTACACCTGTGCCACAGCCTGGGGTGGCTGTGGCACATATATAAATGCAATCACTTATTATTTATAATTTATATTTATAATTATTTATTATTATTTATAATGAAATCACTTATTACCTCCGCCAGGCCGAAAAGGCCAGGAGGAGGTTATGTTTTTGCCGGAGTTTGTGTGTTTGTCTGTTTGTCTGTCTGTCTGTCTGTTTGTCTGTCTGTCTGTCTGTTGGTTAGCAAGATAACTCAAAAAGTCTTGGACGGATTTCCATGAAACTTTCAGGCGTTGTTGGAAATGGTACAAGGAAGAACTGATTAAATTTTGGGGGTGATCCGGTTCACCCTCTGGATACAGGAATTTTTTAAAGCATTTTTCAACACTGTGACATACAGCCATTTTCAACATGTGCGCAGGCGCAATAGAGGGCGCTGGTCGTCGTGTCTGATGAACACAAACTCCGCCTTCTTCAAAGTTTTAGGCACAAAAGCACACAGAAAACAGGGCTCGCCAGAGTGCCTGTGTTTGCACTATGCTGCAAAAGCTGACACGGGCAGCTGTCCGGCGCCGGATTATTTGGCAGAAATTCCCCGGCCAGCCATAGGGGCTGCGCAAAAACCAGCTCTCTGCCGGGGGAGGCTTCCAAATCCTCTTTTTTCCGCGGACCGCAAACCCAACTAGAAAAGCACTCGGAGAGCGCAGACCTCCGCCAAGCGCCACAATTCCCCCCATACAGTGTTTGTGTGTACGTTTTCAGATTCCTTGAGCATGTAAACATATGACTAGCAATTGAATTCACAATGATTATTTGTTTATTTGACAGGGACAGTGCAATAAACACACAATTAATCAATGACAATCAATCTGATAGTGATAGGATTAGTGGTTCAGTAGTAAAAGCATTGCCTCCTTGGCGGAGGTAATAAACTGAAGTGTTGCTGTTGTGTCCATCTCCTCCACTGACGGATGCAAATTGGGTAGACAGGTTGCCGTGGGTTTTATATTATATTATGTTGGGGTTTCGCTCCACAGCAAACGAGAATTTAGAAGCTTCGCCGGCAGAGAGCTCGTTATTGTGCAGCGCCTATGGCTGGCCGGGGAATTTCTGCCATCACTTTTAGCATTAGAGTCACACATATCAGGCGCAGCATTACTGGCGCCGGGATTCCTCTCTGTTGCGGAGCCGCAGGACAAAAGAAGGTGCGATAATGGTTGCCGTGGGTTTTATTGGGTTTGCGGTCCGCGGAAAAAAGAGGATTTGGAAGCCTCCCCCGGCAGAGAGCTGGTTTTTGCGCAGCCCCTATGGCTGGCCGGGGAATTTCTGCCAAATAATCCGGCGCCGGACAGCTGCCCGTGTCAGCTTTTGCAGCGTAGTGCAAACACAGGCACTCTGGCGAGCCCTGTTTTCTGTGTGCTTTTGTGCCTAAAACTTTGAAGAAGGAAGAGTTTGTGTTCATCAGACACGACGACCAGCGCCCTCTATTGCGCCTGCGTACATGTTGAAAATGGCTGTATGTCACAGTGTTGAAAAATGCTTTAAAAAATTCCTGTATCCAGACGGTGAACCGGATCAACCCCAAAATTTAATCAGTTCTTCCTTGTACCATGTCCAACAACGCCTGAAAGTTTCATGGAAATCCGTCCAAGACTTTTTGAGTTATCTTGCTAACCAACAGACAAACAGACAGACAGACAGACAGACAGACAGACAGACAGACAAACACACAAACTCCGGCAAAAACATTACCTCCTCCTGGCCTTTTCGGCCTGGCGGAGGTAATAAAACCCACGGCAACCATTGGCGCTGCGCATTTGGCAGAAATTCACTGGCCAGCCATACGCGCTGCGCATTTGGCAGAAATTCCCCGGCCAGCCATAGGAGCTGCGCATTTGGCAGAAATTCACCGGCCAGCCATACGCGCTGCGCATTTGGCAGAAATTCCCCGGCCAGCCATAGGAGCTGCGCATTTGGCACAAATTCCCCGGCCAGCCATATGCGCTGCGCATTTGGCAGAAATTCACCGGCCAGCCATATGCGCTGCGCATTTGGCACAAATTCCCCGGCCAGCCATAGGCGCTGCGCATTTGGCAGAAATTCACCGGCCAGCCATACGCGCTGCGCATTTGGCAGAAATTCCCCGGCCAGCCATAGGAGCTGCGCATTTGGCACAAATTCCCCGGCCAGCCATATGCGCTGCGCATTTGGCAGAAATTCCCCGGCCAGCCATAGGAGCTGCGCATTTGGCAGAAATTCCCCGGCCAGCCATAGGAGCTGCGCATTTGGCACAAATTCCCCGGCCAGCCATATGCGCTGCGCATTTGGCAGAAATTCCCCGGCCAGCCATAGGAGCTGCGCATTTGGCACAAATTCCCCGGCCAGCCATACGCGCTGCGCATTTGGCAGAAATTCCCCGGCCAGCCATAGGAGCTGCGCATTTGGCACAAATTCCCCGGCCAGCCATAGGCGCTGCGCATTTGGCAGAAATTCACCGGCCAGCCATAGGAGCTGCGCATTTGGCACAAATTCCCCGGCCAGCCATAGGAGCTGTGCATTTGGCACAAATTCCCCGGCCAGCCATAGGAGCTGCGCATTTGGCACAAATTCCCCGGCCAGCCATAGGCGCTGCGCATTTGGCAGAAATTCACCGGCCAGCCATAGGAGCTGCGCATTTGGCACAAATTCCCCGGCCAGCCATAGGCGCTGCGCATTTGGCACAAATTCCCCGGCCAGCCATAGGAGCTGCGCATTTGGCACAAATTCCCCGGCCAGCCATAGGCGCTGCGCATTTGGCAGAAATTCACCGGCCAGCCATAGGAGCTGCGCATTTGGCACAAATTCCCCGGCCAGCCATAGGCGCTGCGCATTTGGCACAAATTCCCCGGCCAGCCATACGCGCTGCGCAATAACGAGCTCTCTGCCGGCGAAGCTTCTAAATTCTCGTTTGCCGCGGAGCGAAACCCCAAAATAATATAATATAAAACCCACGGCAACCTGTCTACCCAATTTGCATCCGTCAGTGGAGGAGATGGACACAACAGCAACACTTCAGTTTATTACCTCCGCCAAGGAGGCAATGCTTTTACTACTGAACCACTAATCCTATCACTATCAGATTGATTGTCATTGATTAATTGTGTGTTTATTGCACTGTCCCTGTCAAATAAACAAATAATCATTGTGAATCCAATTGCTAGTCATATGTTTACATGCTCAAGGAATCTGAAAACGTACACACAAACACTGTATGGGGGGAATTGTGGCACTTGGCGGAGGTCTGCGCTCTCCGAGTGCTTTTCTAGTTATTATTTAGAAGGGACTATTTTTCTTAGCGGCTCAGAATAACTGGTTAACCAAACAAATCACAGTATTTTGTCCTGTACTGCTGTTATTTAATAAACTGTACTTGTGGAACTGTTGAACTCGAAGTTGAGTGGTATCATGAACACAGTGACTGCGGTGAGGTCTTTGGCCTTCTGCTTCGCATCAGACCTATGACGAATCACCACAGTTACTATATTCATTGATACCACACTCCCTCTCGTGTAATACTGCTTAAATGAAACAAACAAAAATCTTTCAAATCAATTTTCTTGGTTTCTTAGCTCTCTAAAGGTAGTATCTCACAAAGTGGCGAATGCTGAGGAACGCTCACAAACGTTGCAATTGTTGGGGTTTCATTAGTGTTCATAAAAGGTTGCACAACCATTTGCCACCATAAAAACTGTTGGAGAACTGTTGTACAGCCTTTTACGAACCCTGATAAAACCCCAACAGCGGCAGCGTTTTTGAGCTGTCGTTAGCGTTCGCCACTCAGACATTTTCTATTTTCTTTTTTCACTCATTACCAGCAAGATTTAATCTCGTGTACGGCTATTATTATTTTATTTTTCCCCTCCACACTCCAAAGTACATGAGTATATTTCAGATATGTAGTTGCTGCATTTTCCTAAGGGATTGTAAGAAATTATTTACTTACTATGTTCCAGCTGTAATTGGGAATAAACAAAACTGGGGATTCTGAATTGTCCTTAGGTATGAGTGTGAGAGTGAATGGTTGTCTGTCTCTCTGTGTTGGCCCTGCGATGGACTGGCGATCTGTCCAGGGTGTACCCTGCCTCTCGCCCAAAAGATGTTGGGATAGGCTCCAGCCCCCCCCCCTCCCCCCCCCCACGACCCGAAAAGGTTTAAGCTGAAGAAGATGAATGAATGAAAAAGTGAATATAGCATAAGCCTGTTTAGTTCCACCTGTCAGCACATGAGAAAGCTGACAGCAACTTCCTCATTATTAATAAAAGATAAATGGGGGGCAGGTGCATGATGGTAAACCTCTTTTTGACCAATGTACAGTGATCCTTAATGTGCAGCCCTCCTACATGAAGAGGAAGTCACGGCCGGGTCTGATGGTCCTGCCTAATAAGGGGGTATTAACCTTGAATGCTCCCAAAGTCTCTGACACCAAAAGGAAGGCAGATGGTTCTGGGCTGCATTTGTCTCCAGACAGATGGGTTTTAAGGGGCACCCGCTCAAGCTGAAAATGATCCCTAGTTATGGATGTACCATGTTTATGTTTCACACCTTTGGCATTATAACAGAGCTCTTTTATCTGTGAAGGTTATGAAACTAAATGTAAAAAAGGGGGCAGCCCATGGAGCCTAAAGGCTGGCACTCTGGGATGGTTTTACGATGCAGCCATGTTTTATTAGACATCATTCCTGTGACTGTGGACTCTTAATTCCTATTTTTCCCATCTAACCCAAATGCAATTACGTCTTAGCATTTTCCATCAGTGGCCACTCAAAAACATTCACATTGCAGCCTAAGTGAGTATGAATCTAATGAGAGCAAAAACAGTGAACTTGAACTCCCATTATCTTTTGATTGCTTTGTTCTTTCTGACATCATGATCTATCCACAGTTAATCCACAGCATGTGTCCTTTTCTCTCACTTGTATTTCAAGTGTTTTCTAAAGTAGTCACTAAAATCTAAGCTCGAGGATGTGATTTTTACCTCATTCAGCCTAAAGGAGAACATTTCATCTAAAATCCTTGGGTACATTCACCTTATGATTCTGACAAGCTGTGCTTTTAAATTGCTATCGCCTTGAACGCAATAGGTGCACCTGCTCGCGTTCTCTGAGTTTGTAGGTCCATATTTGATGTTTACTTCTTTATTAACCTTTTGATAATAAGGTGTGTTGAAAAATTCACTTCCCTCAAGCAGGATTTTCTCATAAAACCGTGAGACAGGAAATAAACACGTGTAAGTACTGTTAAAAACTTGTGTGAATTACCCTTGAAATTCAACCATGTGCCACAGTAAATAGCTTGGATGTGCATACGTCACCCAGCCAAGTCAATCTAAGTTTGTTTTAGTTTCTGCAGTGCCCATCTCGAGGCAATTAAAGGTGCGCATGTCCCTCCATGCCAAAGTGTCTTGACTTCTGTTAGGGTTGTTAGGTGCCCAGGGCAATGTAAAGGTATAGGCACTATTTGCAAGTAATTTAAACAGTGGTGAGCTCTCTTTATTGAAGCAACGGGGATGAGTTTGTTGCCCGCAGGTGCTGGAGGGTGGGGACAAGGAGAGGCAGATTAAGAAGATCAGCTCTGAGAATGAGAGAGATAAAAGATGGCTGTAAGGGATTTGGCGAGCTTTGGTGCTGCTCCGCTGAAGAGCCCGAGCAGACTTTATCTCCTACCCCTCCCCCACTTAACCTTTTACAAAGAGACAAAATAATTAAAAATTGTAATGAAGAGCCCATTGTGAATTTATGAACTGCAAATTTCATCCCAATTATCTCCTACCAATAAGTTGCCACTGCCGAGGTGACTAATGAGAGGCTATAAATAGGCCATGTCATCTGGTGCGGAGTGAAAGGTGATCATGGCTTCATAATGGCTCATGTCTGCTCACCAACTTGACTGTCACTGGCTGATGTAAACAGATATGAAGTGTTTAATGAATTAGCCGTGTTATTAATGAAATTAGCTTACAGAGAGAGTGAGGCACTTACTGTTCCACCTGTCTTTATAACGGTTTTGACTCAGGATTGAAGAGGCAGTGAATGCAACATTAGAGTCTATTTCTAATCCCTAGGTGCACATTTACAGTCTGACACTGACAGCTCCTGCAAACTTACTTTATTATTCCACCGGCTGTGATGTAAATTTATTAGGACTTTTATTAAAGACCACATCATCTTACTTGGTCTGATTTAACTTATCGATTACATTTTATTATAAAGTTATAAATTATAATTGTGGGCGGCGGTGGTTCAGGAGGTAGAGTGGATCATCCAATAATCAGAGAGTTGGTGGTTTGAATCCTGCTCGCCGTTGTGTCCCTGAGCAAGACACTTTACCCACCTTGTCTCCAGTGTCCATGACACTGGGTATGAATGTGTATAAACGTTTGGTAGCGGTTGGAGAGGCCGTTGGCGCGGATTGGCAGCCACGTTTCCATCAGTCTGCCCCAGAGCAGCTGTGGCTACAGTAGTAGCTTACCACTACCATTGTCTTTCAGTGGAGTGAATGAATAATAGATTTTCATTGTAAAACACTTTTGGTTTCTCGAAAGGCACTATATAAATGAAAACCACTATTATTATATTACTATGAATGGGAAGACCACTGTAGTCTAAATGGTATGGAATCATTCCTGGGATCTCATTACAGTTTAAGGCAAAATGGATTAAGTTATAATCTGAAAAGATATTTCGGGGTGGAGGTAGGTAGCAAAGAGACTTGGAGATCCACGGAAGCAGCACATATTTTGAAGCAGCTTAACTAGAGCATTTACTTTTGTAGTCATCTGGATTTGCACCAACCCTTTGAAAAGCAATACTAAAATACCGTCGTGGACCCGGGTGAGTGCTGAAATATCTTGGCACATTCCACTCTTTGTCTATTATGCAACATCTCAGCAGACTCATTAGGTGCGGCTGGTGTGACTGCTGATGTCTTTGTCATCTTAAGATTCTCAGATGTTGGATTGAAGCAGGGCCGTCATTTTGATGACTCTTATCCTCGTGAATTTGTAAGTTTCTCATCTACAGTCTCTCTGTTTCTGACTCCTGTTCCACTAAAAGCTCTCTCCATAATCCCCAGATTAAATCTGTCCCTGTGTGTGGAAAGACCATCCTGGCTCCATGGTTGTTGGAGCTGCAAGTAAGACCTCTGAACAACATTGTTATCACCAACCCTTGTGCTCCAGGGTCTCCTACTCCTTGTGCTCTCCTCCTTGGATTCCACTGGATTCTCCCTGTGGACCAAGTAAGAACTCTACCTTGCATCATTCTCCAACTAACCCCTTGTACCTCAGGATACCTGGCTTCCGCTCCTTGTTTCTCTGGAACCAAACCATGATGTACTCCCAAGTAAGAGCTCTGAAAATTATTAAACCCTTAAAACACTCTGCTCACAGGACCCTATGTGACCTGCAACTGAAGGGTGGAGGGGCCCACCTGTTTCCAACTGCCCAAAACTGCTTGGCTGTCTCCCCTGCTACAATTAAGCCTCCTCCTTATTATTAATATCATGTACTTTCCATCCATTGCCCAGCTACTCACCCATCTCCTCTCTGTCTCCACAGAAGTTAATTCTCCCTGTGCAACGGGAAACAGTTCCTGTAATTTTACGACTCTGAGTTGGATAAGCAGAAATGAATGGATACATCTGACATATACTGCAGTGTTGTCAAATGAATTTTGAAGGCACAACTGTCTCTGCATGGTAAAAAGCACCTATATGTAAAAGTTCACTTATTTAGACTTGTTAGACATTTAGAAATATTGGACATTTGTTGTTTTCTGTCTTAGTTACTGCATAACTAGAGCAGGTTATTTTAGCAACAGTTCAGTTTATTTTTTTATGTTCTGCTGAATTGCTTTCTCTAGAAGAAGATATGGATTGAGAGAGAGAGAAAGAGAGGAACAATTTTTCTGGTAATTGATCATTTTGCTTTAATCACTAAAACCAACTACTTAAATGGCAGCACAAAGCATTTACCGTGAAAGAAAATTAAGCAGTTTTCTGGGATTAGTCATAAAATGAGTGGAAAACAAATTCTACAAAAACCTGTTTCTGTTAGGATGAAATTCAACCAGATTTGTAGGTCTTTTTCCACCAGGCCCAACTTAATACTTTTTATATTCACTAAATAATATTTTAAAGATTTTTTTATTCCTCTCATCAGTCAGAAGTTTCCATACATTTCCTTAGTATTTGCCACCACTGCCTTTAAACTGTGTGACTTGGGGCAGACATTTGGGGCATCCTTCCACAAGCTTCTCACAACAGTTTGACTCAGTTACACCAGTCCTGTCAAGAGGAATGGGCCAAAATTCTAGCAGGTTTGTAGGCCGCCTTGCTCCTACGTGTCTTTTCAGCTCTGCCCACAAATTTTCTATGGGATTGAGATCAGGGCTTTGTGATGGCCACTCCAAAACACTGAGCCCAGTTACATGGTCACAATAAACTGATTACTGGGAATAAACCGATTATGACAATAATCCGTTTTTTAGACTTTAGAGCACTTCATGCTTCCCTCTACTCACAAGCTTTATGGAGATGCCGATTTCATTTTCCAGCAGGGCTTGGCACCTGCCAACGCTGCCAAAAGTACCACTACCTGGATTAATGACCAACTCACAAATAGTTTTATTTCACGCTGTACAGCAAGTACTGCTACAAGGACACTAGCGCTCAGCCTATGAGACTCATAATAAATTGCAGTTCTTTTGACAGCCTCTACATGTGTCTTTCTTTCTAATTCTCAAACTGTTCACCTTGCAAAATCTCATTTCAGAGAGGATGAACTTTATCAGGCCCTGAAAAGAGAGACAGAGATAGAGCGAGAGAGAGAGAGGGAGTGAAAAGCTGTAGAGGCTTGTTAATGAGCAGCTCATTAACTGGAAGGCCTTCTGCATGGTCATATGCAGCTGTGACTCACCCTAACCTATGGATGGAAAGAAAACACAAGGCTGTGCAGGCACGCGTGCGTGCGCGCGCGTGCACACACACACACATCCCTGAAGAAAGTTGATTGGCTAATTGAGTCTCCAGAGAGTCACAGTGGCACTTGGCACCAGGACATCCTCAGTTTAGCCAGTTAGGTCAGCTAGGGATATAAAATGCTTTAAAGCAGCTATTGTCAAGAATACATAGATTCAGTTATTATTTCATCAACTTAATTTGACACCCCACTCCCAAACATCACTCATACAAGACATTAAGTTTTGCTGTGGCTCATTTAAAGTCAGATGTCTGACTTCTTAATTGAGCACTTCACACGACATTTTCTGAACCACATTTTAAAGTTCATCCTAATCATACCTTATTGTGTAATTTGACTTTCTAATGTTACAAAACCATTTAAATCTCTTCATCATCAGACTGCATTTTGCCCGGTAAAAAATAAGAGTACTTGTAGGGCTGGGCAATAAACCAATTCCAGTCAAAATCAGATTAATTAGTTTGGATAATTTTAAAAATTAAGACTGTGAAAACTGATTTTGTCATGGAAAATCCTTCCTCCTTTTGTCATGGAAAGGGGGACCTAATTGTGAGGCGAATCTGGTAAACCATTATTTATCAATAACAGAAAATAACGCTGCACGTGGGCAGAAATGATATGAGAGCAAAAACAGCACAAAATAACAAGTGTACAAATCCAGACAGCGTGGAGTGAAAAAAACAGCAATAATCCAAACAGCATGGTGCAGGTAAACATAAGGATGCAGCAAAGGACACAGACTGAAAACGCACATAAATAGAAAGTGGAGCAATCAAGGCAAAACAGAACAAGTGAGCACCATCAAGGAAGTCAGGCCGCACAGAACGGTCGGGGCTGTGCAAACACAGAAGGGACACACGCCATACATGATAAATGGGTAAAACTAGAACACAAAGTGTCACGATCTGAGCACGGGGATCCTGCAGTGCTCTGTCTCTCTGCCTTTTTTTTCCCTACATTTGTATGGTGTTGTATTTTTGAGTTCTTTTCCTGTTATTTTATCTTTGGTTTATTTTCACATATTCTGTATTGTTTCTTAGTATAATTTATTTTCTTGGTTGTGTTCATTGTAGTGTTATTATTTATATGTTTGGGTTTTCTTGTTTTTATTTTTATCTCATTATATTTTGCTGTATTTCCTCTCATCTCGGGGCCGCAGCTATCAGTGGCACTTTGGGGTTTTTTGCTCCGTTGTGGGAGGTACTCCTGTCAGCTGTCAGTCCTGTCTCTCGCTCTCATTGCTCCCAGCTGATCCGAGTTTGTTATCATTGTTTCCTTCTGCCCACTCAAGGTATCCACACCTGCCATCATTTGTTTCATTTATATCCAGCTCTATTTAAAGACTGTTATTTCGCTTCCTCCTTGCCGGAGTCTTAACCTTTTAACTGTCAGATTCCACGTTCCCCCAGTGGCACAGCACAGCAACTGCGCCTGTCTCTGACGTCCCCGGCTGTACTGAGGATTTGTACTGATTTGTACTGATCTGCCAGTTCAGAAGGTGGCAGGCACGCGTTGGAGGACTCATGGATGACACATAATACACCCAAGTAGAAGAAATCCTTATTTCCTTTTCCTGTTTTGCTTCTTTGAGCCCAGAAAGCAAATATGGCCACCATGCACAGTCATGGACCATCACATAAACAGCTTTGTACTCAGAATACAAGCAAAATTTATGTGGGATAATCATAAGACTTTGTAGATGTGATAGAGAGTGTAAATGACAAAACGCAAAATAACAACCACAATCGACGAAAACGCAGCGACCACGCCAGCCAGCGAGCCCCCCTCCGCCAACAGAAAGTGACAAATTTCTTTCTTTCTTTACATTGTACTGATATTGTGGTTCATATACTTTGAAGATAAAATAACAAAATGCTCCTGTAGACAAAACGGTGTCAAAAAAAACAAACCATTCTTTGTGTAAATATGTCCAAAGTCCACTTTTGACTGAGTTATGTAATTTATGTAGCTGCCGTGACATTATGCAAATTAGATGTGTAAATTTATTCCTATATGAAACTTTGGATCATAGTCTACATCAGGGGTTACCAACGCGGTGCCCGCGGGCACCATGTCGCCCGCAAGGACCACATGAGTCGCCCGCAGGCCTGTTCTAAAAATAGCACAACTCGCAAGTGAGCTGCGTCTAAGATGTAATTTTTTCTGCAGCTATTTTTTAAAATCACACTTGCATTTATATAGATTTTAAAATGACAATGTCTTAAAAATAAAAAAAAATGAAAATATGTTTATTATACGTAAAGTTAAGGTGAACTCTGACCTAGTTCAAAGGTCAGTATTTTGCGCATGACAAAACCTTCACGCTTGTGGAGAGTAAGCTAGCGGGCAGTGAAGATGGTGAACGCAGTGCAGTTTCCCTAGCACAAAAAACATGGCAAAAAAAAAAAGACAGAAAATTTATCATTTTCAAAGTGAGCGGGAGGAAGAGTTCTTTTTTCCTACCGTGAAAGGAAGCTGCGTATGTTTCATTTGCGGGGCGACGGCGAAGCGGCACTATGTGGTCCTTGTTCTCAGTAAAGTTGGCAGCACGGTGGTGCAGTGGTTAGCACTGTTGCCTTACAGCTAAAAGGTTCCTGGTTCGAATCCCCAGGCTGGCAGGGGTTGGAACCTTTCTGTGTGGAGTTTGCATGTTCTCCCTGTGCTGTGTGGGTTTACTCCAGGGGCTCCGGTTTCCTCCCACAATCCAAAGACATGCATATTAGGTTAATTGGTTGTTCTAAATTGTCCCTAGATATCTGTTTCCTATAGGCCCTTAGAATAGAGGGTTAGTACTAGTGAAAGCGCTTTGAGTGGTCTTTGTGACTAGAAAAGTGCTATATAAGTGCAGGTTAGTTAGTAAAGTTTTGGAAAAAAAAAAAAAAAAACTTCAATACGCGTCATGAAACTGCTGCCCACTCTTTTTTTTTTCGTACCCGTAGGTAGATTTGTTCTGCAGTCCGGTGACAAGCCACCAGCTGCCGGTTGCTGCGTGCGCAAGCGCCCCTTAACTCCCTAACCTGCATGTTTTTGGCATGTGGGAGGAAACCCACGCAAACATGGGTAGAACATGCAAACTCCACACAGATTACTGTTGGCCGGGGGCAGGGATCGAACCCACGATCCCCGCGATCCCGCGGCCGAGGGTAAACTGCTGCCGCGGTGCTGGTTATTACTCCAGCATGATTCTTGGCAAGAACTGTATGGATATAATTCCAGTGAAGAAGAACACACAAAAGTGTGTTTATTAAATGTAACAGATTTTGAGCAGAATTGCAGCAGATTTGTTCAGTTAAAAATGTGATAAGATTTATTTAATATGAAAGCTGATTTTTCTTAAATGTTGCATAACTTTTTCAAACATGGTTCAACATAGTTCATGAATTAAAAGGGTTTAGTTTTTTATGGTTAAAAGGGACTGGTGAAAACTGGACATTTTTTTAATGAAATGTAGAAGTGATCATCTGAACAATTGCTGAGATTAATAAAAATAAAGTGTTGAATATTGATCTTGTCTGTTACCCACTCTAAGTTATTGATAATTATTTATTTATGTGTATATATATATATATATATATATATATATATATATATATATATATATATATATATATATATATATATATATATACACTACCGTTCAAAAGTTTAGGGTCACCCAGACAATTATTTTGTGTTTTCCATGAAAAGTCACACTTATTTACCACCATGAGTTGTAAAATGAATAGAAAATATAGTCAAGACATTGACAAGGTTAGAAATAATGATTTGTATTTGAAATAATAATTTTTTCCTTCAAACTTTGCTTTCGTCAAAGAATCCTCCATTTGCAGCAATTACAGCATTGCAGACCTAACATGATTGCACAAGGGTTTTCTAATCATCCCTTAGCCTTCTGACGCAATGAGCAAACATATTTTACCATTAGAACACTGGAGTGATAGTTGCTGGAAATGGGCCTCTATACACCTATCTAGATATTGCACCAAAAACCAGACATTTGCAGCTAGAATAGTCATTTACCACATTAGCAATGTATAGAGTGCATTTCTGATTAGTTTAAAGTTATCTTCATTGAAAAAAGTGCTTTTCTTTCAAAAATAATGAAATTTCTAAGTGACCCCAAACTTTTGAACGGTAGTGTGTATATATATATATATATATATATATATATATATATATATATATATATATATATATATATATACTATATACAGTATACTGTATATATATATATATATATATATATATATATATACAATTTGTTATTTTAGAGAAGTGTGTCAAGTTGGTGCCCTTCACATGACTCAATACCCATGGAGTAGCTCTTGGCTTCAAAAAGGTTGGTGACCCCTGGTCTACATCTTTCTAATTGACAGTAAGCCATTATCTCTTGCAACTTTCAAGTTAAAGCATTGGAAATCTGAACTATTTTATTGACAAAAAATCTTTACCACTCTTGACCACTAGGGGTTATGTCACCATATGGTGACTGGGACAGTGAGTTAAGGTACTCTTCTCCACCAGTACCCTTCACCTGTGCTGGTTAAACCTTGTTTCGTAAGTTTGCTTTGTTTTCAGTTTGGACTTTGTGTTGTGCATTGTTTTGGACTTTTTGTGTTCCCAATAAATATCACAAACTACCAGTCCAGCATCTGGGACTTCCTCTCTGCCCCGAGGGGCAATTCATGACAGAAGACTCTGGCCAGTTTGAGACCCAGCTGCTGCTAGTTTGTGATTTTTGTTTGCACTCACCTGTTTCTCTGGAGCATAATCATGTCTCCAGCACGCCATCCTTTGGCAAACAAAGGAAGATCGGCAGCTGGGGCCCCAAGCCTGGGGGAAGAATGGGCCGAGGAATTCATCCAGAGTTTTGTGGATGAAGCCCTTGCCTCCCGCAACCCAAAGATCTGGGAGAGTGTGAATTCGGTGACCATCCTTGTCAAGGTGCACCCAGGGTTGTGGAAGTATTCCCATTTTGCGGAGTTGTTGGCCATGCTCTCCGTCCTTCAACAATCTTTCCCCAGACTGATGTGGGGGCCTCCGCCAGCGAGCCCGAAGCCAACACAGAGGCGCACTTCACAGCAGACGTCCTTCTCCACCTCCAGTTCGGCCATTCCTGCTCCCAGGAAATGGCCCAGCCAGAGTGCTGACCTGACTCCAATCAAACATCTGTGGGGTGATCTGGAGAGGGCTGTGCACAGGAGATGCCCTCGAAATCTGACAGATTTGGAACGTTTGTGCAAAGAAGAGTGGGCAAATATTGCCACATCAAGATTTGCACTTTATAGAAAATAGACAATCATGTTTGCTTGAAACAAAACAAATGTCTGTCTTTACCTTAAGTTTGTCATAAATAAAATCAATCAAAATTGATAAATAAATAAAACTGGGGATTTTGTTTTTAGGCCATGTCACCCAGACCTAACTACTTGTACCATATCCAAATGCTGAGTATCGTAAAATTCATTTGAATTCAGTCAGAGGTATTTTTGGATTGTGGACCAAATTTTGGATTGTGGACCAAATATAATGATAACCAGTTGTAATATTATCCTTTAAGACATCTTTCAAGCTAAAACAGATGGTATTACTGGAGACGTGGCAAAAATAGCATTTTGCTATTTTGAGAAATATTCAAATAGTTTCATGTTAACATTCAAAGAAATTATAAAGCACACAAACCTTTTATCTATATTAGCTATTCATGTTCATTCTGCACATTTTGCTTAATCCTCAATTAACTGAACCTCTGTCCCTGGGCCACGTGAAACAAACTCCCTAGCTGAGTTCAGAGTGTATGTTTACCAGTTAATGCCGTCACGATAAACTCCCCAGACTGAAATCCCAGTCTGCCTGCCAGTTGGTGCCATTCATGCGTTTGCGTCGCTGTGAGCGATTTCGGCCGGCTCACATCATCTTAAGTCCCCTGCGTTGGCGGTTACCTGGTAAGTGATGCATCCCCATAGCACTGCTATACCGCCATCTTAGTTATGCTGCACAGAGGTCGTCTCTAGGAAGTGAGGCGGGAGAGGTGATAAGGAAGTGTTCATTACACCAGCCAGCACCTACCCACCCAGAGGGAAGGATGACATCTCTTTCCACTTTCTCCTCTTATCTCTATCTGTACAAAAATACAGTGATTTTTTTTTTTAATCAGGACTTGGGGAGGAGTAAACATTACGACTGAAGGGGAAAAAAGTGTGTGGGTTTTCTGTATTTCCTGCAGCAGAGAGTCGCTTCCTATCCCCTGCTGTGAAAATCTCTCCCAGGAAGATTGATTTAAAACAAATCTAAATGCATTTCTCTGTGACAACTCTTAAAGAAGGAGGATGCAAAGTCTCTTTTTAGACATGGAATACAGAGCATTTCATTAATGTGTTAAAATGAGGGCATATTTTCCACTTGTAAAGAGGTTACTTTTACTTTGATGTTTGTCACGGGCTATTGACTTGGTGAGTGTATTTTGGTAGCTGCTCAAATTAGAGAAGCTACTGCCCCATGTGTTGTGATAATACCAAATTAAAACCTAATTTAAAAACCGCAGGAGTTATGACCCCCCAACTACAAAGTGTCTTTGGGCTAAAAAACCTGAAGCCCAGACTTCCTTGATGCATCCATCAGTGTGTGGAAGATACATCATGTAAAAGCTCAAAAGTAAGGTATTAATGAGTGAACTTGGTTGGTCAGTGGGTGGTCAGTAGCAGTAGAAACGTGAAACAGGTTATTTGTGAAGCTTTGTTCTGACTACCAGATGGCTCACCTGTCTCAGGAGAAGAGCAGGAAATCACCTGCTTTTGGATGCTGATTGAAGCCGTCTCCTTGCTTCTAGATAATTAGATATAATTACAGAAGCTGTCATGTGCTTGCCATTCTCCGGTTTCAGAGAAAAAAATAATCAAGGTCTCCACAAGCAGCTGCAGGCATCAAACTAACTTCAGGATCTGTAAACATTCTATCAGACATCTCAGTCTGGTTAATCCCAGCTGGACAGAAAAGGCCGCACAATGACATTGGTGATTATAAACATTCAACTCAATTTATCAAATAAATTGAATGGAAATTCAGGTATCTCTGGTACATAAAGGGACATCAGCTGCCTTCTGGACTCCCCATGTGGGAAAAAAAGAAAAACTGTGGTGTTCATACCTTTTAATGTATGCAGAAATAGGCACATTGTTGCATTCATTTGTGAAGCTAAAACCTTCAGTTGCCTTACAATTAAAGCAGCACTATGTAAGATTTTGAAATGGAGATAGGCGCCACCCTATACACCACATGGTGTCCCACATGCTTTGGAAGGGATTAACTTATGTAAGATTTCCACCTTAAAATAATGTTTCCAAAATTATTTTGTTGGTGCATCAATCTTTGGCTGGGTGACCGTCACGTCCCCCATAACCTGGGTGGGCCCGCATTGTCTGTAACAGCTCTGCTCTTGGTCGGAACACTGACAGGACTACAGCTATGGCAGCGATGACCTGAGTCCCAGCAGCCAATCACAAGGCACAACTTTATCCACCATTAATAAAGCACCCTGTTGGGACTGAGGTCATAGCCGCCATAGCTATAGGCGTTTCAGGATGCCTCCCCAGAAGAAGAAAGTTACATGGTGCTGCTTTAAAGCTGCAATAGACAGAAATTTAAGGGGAAAAAAGTTCCCTTAAAGCAACACTATGTAACTTTTTTGTTCCAAGTAGAAACACACAAAAAACTACAACTATAGCAACTATGAACTCCAGTCACATGGTGTATAGCTGTGATGGCTATAGTTGTGCCCTTTGATTGGCTGTTGGGACCACAGAGCTAAAGCTAACGCTAGAGTAGGTATCGCTTGTCACCAGGCTAGTTGCTGATGGCTAAGTGCAGCTGCCATATTGGGTAGGTAAAGAAACACAAATAAGTCATTGCACCACATAGGCAATTTACTGCATTTTCTTCATTTTACTGTTTTCTTCATTCTGGCTCAGTCCGTAGAATATTATATGAAATAAATATCATTTATAGCCACTTTCAATACCTGATCAAGGTAGAAAATGAAGGAAAAATATTTCTGGTTTAACAATGTTATTACTTGTTTTCAGCACCCAAGTATCAACATTTCAAGATTGTCTTCTGTGTATGGAAGAGATTTTTTGTTTTTTCTTTCTTCTCTTCCTTTCTTCTTTTTGTTCATCAACCGAAAAAGACGAGTAATATTGACCTGATAGTTACAAAATAATGTTTCAAAGGATAACACCTGCTGAAAATCTCTACACCCACTCATAATGTTGTCTCTCATTGAAAGTACCAATTTAAACAAGTAAATTACATTGAAACAGAACATGATGGAAAACATTTTCTGTTCATTTGTTTGTCTTTTCTGTCACAGGTACGAAACTTTGCAGGCTGAATAGAGCGCACAGGAGAAGGTGTGGTGAAGTTTTCCCTTCAAACTATTTGGACTGTAAGTTATTCTAGGATGATCATTGATTTATTCAGAAATTGACACAAAATCACTCTGCCTACTGCAGCTTTAATGGAAATGGACTCCACGTCTGAGCGAGGTTTAACAAGTCACTCCTGTTGCTTTTCTTCTGGATCCACTTCTTCTCTTTACATTTAACTGTCCTCCCCTCGATTTTCATCCTTCTCACGTTGCTTCGGGTGATTAATACCTTCATACTGGAAATCCTCATCTGTCGGCTCATTTCTTCGCCCCTCCCGTCCCCTTCATATCACCCTCCATATACTCCCCTCTCATCTGTCCTCCCTTGCTTACTTCTAATCTCTCCTTTACTCCACTTTCATCTGTTCCCTTTCCTCTCCTCCTCCTTCTCTCCCCTGATTTACACTCCTCTGCTTTTCCATCTCATCATTTTTATTCTCTACACATGTTGAAGGATTAATAGCTGCCAGGTTATGCCTCGCAGAGCCCCAACGTCACCTCCTCTCACCTGGAGCAACGTCCTGAGATGAACTGCCACCGCCTGCCTATTTGTCAGCCTGGGGGCTCGTGCCCTTGGGCTATTTATAGGTCTAGATGGGGGAATAAGGAAGAAAGAAAAAGGGAATATTGAGTGCCGCTGATGAGACACTCTATTTGATTTTTTTCTTGTTTCAGTCCCGAGCTCTCTGCCACAGGCTCCTGTGTTTCCGTCAGAAAAATCAAACAGTACCTATCCATGACTGTCGACTTGTCACTCCAATGCATCTCTCCTCTTTGCCTCTGTCTTCAAGTATCATAATCCTCCGATCAGCCACGTCTCCATCTCCAAAGCCTCCTCCACAGACATCTGTGCTGGTTCGTCGATGCCAGCACTTAAGTCTTTCTGGAGGCCAACAAGACATGTGAGAAACGAAAGCAGCTACCCACTCTCTCTGCCCTCCTCCTCCTTTCTTCTTCTCAAATTTTCTATACCTATCCCTGCTTTTGCTGCTTTAATGAGGAGGATTTCCAAAAAGGGTCAAGAACACATATGAGGCAGGGTCAGCTACTGACCAAAAAAACTAAAAAGAAAGTTTAAAGCAGATGACAGAAGCAACATAGGTAGAGAATGAGTACAGAATATTCCCTATACTTGGCATGGCAAACCGGGGTGGTGGTCCCTCTCTTCAAAAAAGGGGACCGGAGGGTGTGCTCCAACTTTAGAGGGCTCACATTCCTCAGCCTCCCTGGGAAGGTCTATGCCAAGGTACAGGAGAGGAGAGTCCGGCCGTTGGTCAAACCTTGGATTCAGGAGGAGCAATGTGGCTATGGCACATCGGACTAGCTCTTTACCCTCTCGAGAATCAAGGGTTCGTGGGAGTTTGCCCAACCAGTTTACATGTGTTTTGTGGACTTAGAGAAGGCATTCGAATGCATCCCTCATGGTTTTTTGTGAGGGAGTGTTTCGGGAGTATGGGGTATTGGGCTTGTCGTTACGAGCTATTCGGTCTCTGTACGACCGTTGTGACAGTTTGGTTCATATTGCCAACACTCGGTCGGACTCATTCCCAGTGAGAGTTGGACTCCACCTGGGCTGCCCTTTGTCACCGATCCTGTTCATAATTTTTATGGACAGGATTTCTAGGCGCAATCAGGGAACGGAGGCTGTCATGCTTGGTAACCACAGGATCTCATCTCTGTTGTTTGCAGATGATGTTGTCCTGCTGGCCTCATCCAGCAATGACCTACAGGTCTTACTGGGACGGTTTGCCACTGAGTGTGAAGCGGCTGGGATGAGAGTCAGTACCTCCAAGTCCGAGTCCATGGTCCTCAGCCGGAAAAAGGTGGACTGTCCTCTCTGGGTTGGAGACAAGCTCCTGCCCCAAATGAAGGAGTTTAAGTATCTCGGGGTCTTATTCATGAGTGAAGGGAGAATGGAGCGAGAGACTGACAGACAGATCAGAGAAGCATCTACAGTGATGCAGACATTGTACTAGTCTGTTGTGGTGAAGAGGGCGCTAAGCTCTAAGGCAAAGCAGTCGATTTACCAGTCAATCTACGTTCCTACCCTCACCTATGGTAATGAGCTTTGGGTAATGACCGAAAGAACGAGATCGTGGATACAAGAGGCTGAAATGAGCTTTCTCCGTAGGATTGCTGGGCTCACCCTCAGAGATAGGGTGAGGAGCTCAGTCATCCGGGAGAGGCTCAGAGTAGAACCACTGCTCCTCCACACTGAAAGGAGCCAGTTGAGGTGGTTTGGGCATCTGATCAGGATGCCTCCTGGACGCCTCCCACTTGAGGTGTTTCGGGTGCATCCCTCTGGGAGGAGACCCCGTGGCAGACCCAACACTTGCTGGAGAGACTATGTCTCCCAGTTGGTCTGGGGACACCTTGGTATCCTTTCTAAAGAGCTGGAGCAGGTGGCTGGGGAGAGGGAAGTCTGGGCTTCTCTGCTTGAACTGCTGCCTCTGTGACCCAGACCTCCGGAAAAGTGGTAGAAGATGGATGGATGGAAGGAGTACGGAATATTTGGAGTTCTGACAGTGTTTTCTTTTTTCCAGACGAATATATTATTTGAATGCTAATAATTGACAATGTTGAATGTGACAATATTGAATGTGACAATAATTGACACTGGTGTTAAAGAAAACAGGAAGACCGCTGAGATACTCGCAATATTTAACACATCCTTTTGCTTTTGTCAGTCAGTAAGGCCAAACTGTAGTGATCACTAGACTATTTTAGTATTCACATTTCATTTTCTCCTACATTGAGATATATACAGTAGTCGTGCCTACTTGAATTTTATGGAGCAAGGACTCACTCTTCTTGATGTTTTGTTCATCAGGCCAGCTAAAAAAATGTTGAGGCTAGCAAAAAGCCAAGCACTCATGCTGCTTTTGTGTTAGAAATAGCTGCTTCACATTGGTATACTGCATGCCCGCAGGAGGAAGATGAACCTGAATGCTGCTGAATCATAAGTGTACCAGATCAACTTCACTACAGACTTATAACAAATGGGAGTACTGCACACTGTTAACAGCTATCAGAATTTTCATAACTTTGTCCCTGTCCATCATTACAGTAGATTTTAAATGAAGCAGTTGAGATGTGGATTAAGTGCAGCCTTTTAGCTTTACTTTATGTGGGCTCAATAACATTTGGTCATTTGTTTGTTACATTGGTATTTAGTTTTCAATTTGTTATTTGGGTCCTCAGCCTTTCCCCCAACTGCATGACCTTAAAATAACAACTTGTCAATACCATCACTCTCTACAGAACCAAGGCGGGCAAACTGCACACAGCTGGCTGATTGCTCGTGCCTGTCTTGATTATGATCACAGCTATATAATATCTCTGAAGTGATCAGGCTTCGTAGGATTGCTGCATGGAAAACCTTCTCATCTGCCAGACTACTGACACACCCTCCCTGGTTTGTGAACGCTCATAGACAAACAAATCTCTGACTTCCCTTCTGGAAACCTTACCCAGTCCACTCCCTGTTCTGGAAAATGAGGAAGCTCAGCTCAGAACTTCAAACATCACCTAACCCCATCTCAGTCATAGGATCAAATCCTCTCCACTCATTGTTGGGACAAACTCTTGTAAACAGATTTTACTCACCTGGATCATCTGGTCGGCTTCCCTTGTCTACTGTACTTTTCTGGTCTGCTACCAAACTACCCAGAACCCTCACTAGCCTCCATGCTTTTGAACAACCTGCAAGTCCCCTAAAACAAATTAAAAAAAAATTATTCTCACATTCTCCTTCTCCTCTCAGCTGCAGCTACACTCCCAGGGTAAAGGTTCCACTTTCCTGAGATTGACCTGCTTTAATTAAAAACAACTACTTTACCTCACTCGCTGCCGCCCGTAGTGTAGCACTACAGTGGTTAACGAGCACCAGTGTGGTGATGCAACAATCAGGGTGATGTCATCACGCCAGACGGTTAAGAGGAGAGGATCGGCCATCTTAGCTCTCTCTCGGCTCTCTCACTTACAGGCTATATAGAACATAGCGCACAGTCATAACCTGTACTGTATAACTAACAGTTGTTGTAATAAAGTTCTTGTTCCAACGCAGCTCAACTCTCCGTAGGTCATTCTGGGTTTCCGGACATAACATTTGGCAACGAGAATTAAACCGTGGAAGCATGCATGAGGCCACTACAGCCATTTCTGGAAAACCCCGGTGAGCCTCCCACTCCTTTTCCGTGCTGGTTTGATGCTTTCGCCACTTACATATTGGCGTTTGGCCTGGACGAGATAGACGAGGAACAGAAGCAATCTCTACTGGTTCACTATCTGGGCATAGAAGGCCAATGTATTTTCTGCATGTTAGGGCCAATAGACTTGTTTGCTGATTTAGTCAAGCTGCCAGCTAGCTACTTCACCACACTCAACAACGTGGTGCCGCAGTGCATGAGGTTTTGTCAATGGCAACAAAAGGCTGGGCTCGTCGACCTCACGTCTGATGGAGACGGCATCAACATTGTGGGCCCCGAAGGCTGGTCAGGACTGCAGCGTGTGGTGAAGCTAGACGGCATTAGTGTATCAATGATGGTGGCCACTGCTGCTCCACGGTCCCTGGTAAATGAAGCCATGGTTAGGAGGCTTCCTCCCCGGAGACCTGATATGGTGGAACTGCCGGACGACGGATGTTCCATGATTGGCAGAAACATCACCTTCGCAGTGCAATATGGCGAAAGAAAAATCCCAGCGTTATGATTTCAGGTGACACACCAGGGTGATATCGTTATGGGGTGGGATTTTTCTGCAAACTGGGTTTCTCCCTCACAGTCCCCAGGCAAACCGACGACTTTCCAGGTCCATTACACTTAGATGTGGACACAGCCACCCCCTGCCTCGCACCGCATGCAGAACAGATCCCAGCAGAACCAGAGCAGCCACTAGGGCCCTGGTCCACAGCCACACGGGACCCGGTGCCAGTCCCCGTGCAGCATGAGCATTCTCGAGCTGCAGCCTCATCACAGGAGGGAGAGTGTGACTTTGCAGATATGAGTGCAGCTGAAAAGCACAGCCCAGAGAGCAAATGCAGCACAGAAAGTGGATACAACAGAGAGCAAACACAACATGGAGGGAGAGCAGCGACTGGACTCTCCTCAGTTCCTCGCCCAGCGTGAGCCTCAGGGAGCCACTGCAGAGCTGCAGGAGAGGGAGGCCACGTCTATCAGGAACCCCGGGACCCAACAACTCAGCACAGATTCTGGCAACAATGATAGTGACATATCGTCACAACCAGGCTTCCCGGGAGAAGGGGAGAACAAACCGGACTTGCCTCCGATCCTCGCCAGGCATGAGGTTCAGACAGCCACCGTGGAGCTGCAGGAGAGAGAGTTTGTGGAGGAAGAGGACCCCGGTGACCGAGGATGGCCTGGTGCGGGTCTCGTTACTGACTATAGCGACACATCACCCTGACCTAAACTAGCACTAGGTGAAAGAGAGAACCCGACTGCTTCCGAATCCACACACAGCACCAGCCTGCAAGAGCCGCCGCCGAGCCGCTGGATGAAGATTCCGCGATCATAAAGAAAGCAGTAGAGGCATTGGAAGTCTTTCGAATCCACAATCGACACTGACCCCCAGAAGCCACTGCTGAGCTGCAGGATGAAGAGTCCATGACCCAACAGGATGTAGCAGAACCACTACAGCTTGGTGGATGCTCCGCAGCAGAGGTGAGAGTAATAACATCACAACCACGATGCCAAACACAGCCAAATGGAGCGTCACTCACAGTGATGAACTAGGTTCAGGTCCGCAGGACCAAGCAACCGGGCTCACAGTCGACCTTATCACCGTCACCACTACTGACATGTATGAAGATCGTGGCACAGCTGAGACGAGCCGCCGTTCAGATGGCGGATGGATCGAGATGGCAGGCCAGCCTTCTGTGGAAGGTGAGAACAGTTGCCGAGGATCAAGACGCAGCTGGTGTGGGATCCAGGCTGGGACATTGTTGACGAGCGTGCCATGACTCCAGAGGGATGGCACCCGGGCCTGCTGCAGCTGGCGCCTCCAGGGGTGTGTTCACCACGAGCTCATCTTAGGGGCCCCCGACTGAACTGCCCTCCTCAGAAGACAAAAAAAAGAGGACCGTTTAGCTAGGGGCGTGGCTGTCAACTGATAGTGGCAGAATAAACCACTCAGTCATGCTGGGCTACATGGTGGTCTACTCGCTAGCCCTAGCTAGTTTTAGGGTTCTATGTATGTTCTATGGGGGCAGCTGTGGCGCAGGTGTAGTGTGGCTGACTACTGATAGGAGGGTCAGGGGTTTGATTCCTGCTCTGTCTGCAGTCTGCTTGTCGAAGTGTCCTTGAACAAGACACTGAACCCCCAGCTGCTCCTGGTGGGTCAGGCCAGCGCCTGTGCATGGCAGCTCCACCACCATCAGTGTGTGAATGTGTGTGTTAATGGGTGGATAGCAGGATCTGTAAAGCACTTTGGTCTTCTAGAGATGAGAAAAAGTGCTAGCTAAGTGAACACCATTTACCATGTAATACCAAATTAGGGAAGGTGGATTTGATTATGTATAATGTTCTGTGTTTTTCCAAGGGGGTGGGTCAACGTAGTGTGGCACTACAGGGGATAGCGAGCACCGGCGTGGTGACCCAGCCATCAAGGTGACATCATCATGCTGGATGGTTAAGAGGAGAGGATTGGCCATCTTAGCTCCCTCTCTGCTCTCTCAACTACAGGCTATATAGAACATAGCCCACAGTCATAACCTGTACTATATAACTAACAGATGTTTTAACCATTTGAGTTTGACTGTCGCCAAACTATGACATAACCCCTATTGGTCAACAGCGGTAAAGATTTTTTTCAAGAAACTAGTCAGATCAGATGTCAGAACTTTCCAAGGCTATAACTTTAAAGTGGTAAGAGATAATGGCTTACTGTCACTTAGAAAGACGTAGAATATGATCCAAAGTTTAAGATAGGAGTGAATTTACTAATCTAATTTGCATACAAACAAAGACATTCGTCACTTACCTCTGGCAAAGCGACGTCCTTTAGCAGCATTCTAGTGGTTATTTTGTCCTCTCCCGGTCATTTTAGCTTTCTGTCCTACATCCAGAAACTGTTATTGATTATTCCACTGTAATTTCACTTTTATTCCGAGGCAATTTATCTTATATTGACGACATACAACCAGTGATTGTCCTCCAGTCACATGGCGCTCCGGGGCACCAGCAGGTGAATTCAACGAGCCTCACGCTCCCTGTGTTATAAGAACATGTAAACATCTACCTTCATAAGCTAAATAATCTCTTTTTAGAATCATAGTTAGCAAATTCGGGACCAAATCCTCTGAATTTCCTCGTCTGTGGGCGATTGTGAATGTCCACAATGATGGTCCATGTCCATCTTGTGCTGTATTCTCCAAGACAACGAAGAAGAAGGAGGATTCCTTCTTTTCTGGTGTATTACGTGTCACCCATGAGTCCTCCAGTGCGTGCCTGCCACCTTGTGAACTGGCATGATCAGTACAAATCCTCAGTAAAGGTGAACAGTGTTTAGGAAAATAAAATCAGTTGACAGGCACAGTGCCTCACTCTGCCACTAGGGGCATGCGGACTCTTATACTGAAAGGGGTAATAAAGTTCTTGGTCCAACGCAGCTCAACTCTCCATTGGTCATTCTGGGTTTCCAGACATAACACCGCCTTCTGTCTGTGTTCTGCATTTGGTTCTCTGTCTAAATTAATTATGACAGAGGTACATTGCTGTTGTGATTCCATCACTCATTTATGCCAATGAATGATTGGTATTATATCATAAGCACATCAAGAAGCTAACAGGTTTACAAATGTGACATTTGTGCCAATGCCAGGACAGAATCCTTGAGGTAGATGTTCTTAGGAGAGCGGACTGTTAGTGTGGAAGCTCCCATCACCTCTTCCTAACTTTGCTGGGCATTACATGTCTGTAGGATGGAGAACACAAGACTTTCAAAAGCAGTATTTTAAGGTGAGGCTGTGTCAAGCTAAGAGGACACATGACAGTCAGAAGCTATGCTTTAAAGACGTCCCTAAAAGACATGAAAAACACAGCAGTACACATTCCCACTTGGTTAGACCAGGCAGTAGATTGCCTTAAGTGGCATTGTACTGTGAAAAGTGAAAGAGTCAATTGAAGTAAAATGACAGAAGGATTATGTAAATGCACATGAAAGGAAACAGTCCTTAACAGTCCAGACAAATTTTATCTGTGCACATGACCATCAACACTGCAGCTGCAAAGCAGGCCTCTTGGCACGTACAGTATGCACACCTGCCACAGCTAATAACCCCTGTATAAAACTGTCTACATCAAACATGATGAACAGCAGATTTTTTTAAAGCATCTTGAGATGAATTTTTTGCTGTCATTAGGCAATATACAAGTAAAGTTGAGTTGAACTGAATTGAAAGTCTAAAAGCCATGAACATCCCTAAATAGTTATAAGTTTAACCTTTTACAAAATACCTCAAATCTTAGTTCCTGTTATGAAAAGTTTGGCATTTTTGATGTGTAATTAATTAAAAGAGAAAAAAAAAGCCACTTCATAATCCTCAGTTGTTCACCATAATAAAAAGATTTTTTCGTTTGCAAAGTTTTGCAGTGCTTCCAATTTTAGCACTCCAACAACAAGCCATATCTGGTTTCTGTTTACAGGATTTTTAAAAAATGAAACATGAAGGGCTCGATACAAGCAAGCCAGAAAGGCACAAGAAACAAGATGATTCTCTGAGCTGTCTGAGTGTGTTTGGACTGAGATCACACTCATCTGGATGAACTTCAGTTCCAATATAATTAAATCAGACGTTGGGCGAAGGAAAAAAAAACACACAGGCACACACAAACAAAAGAAGAATGTGTCTATTTCTGTAAATGGAAGATCTCAATAAGTCTGTAAGTTAAATCAAAAGAACAATGCAAAATAAAACAAGCAGTACATTCTTGTTTCCTGAAAATACAGTACTACTGATTAATATGTGTAGGTCTAATTACCTGTGCCAGATAAACAACAGAGTTTCTCACTCTCCATCCATCCATCCATCCTCCTTTACTGCTTATCCACAGGTCCAGGTCACAGGAACAGCGGTCCAGAGTAGCCAAAACTGTCACCCAGTTCACATTGTAGCCCTGCCACATATTTAATTGCATCGCTCTTTTATGGTGACCACATAAAAGGAGAGCCAGGGTATCTTAATTGATATGGTGCAATAATTACAAATACTCCATGCCATTGTTTGTGCCTCTGTATTAATCATGTTCCACTTTTTGAATGCATGTATGTATGGGAAAAACTAATCAACCTGTCACTACATCAGCTGGCCATGGGGGGAGTCATCAGCTGTTTTCCAGCAGTGGGTAGCGGCTTAAAAGGAAAGCAGAAGTGGCTGCGACACACAAACACGCAGACACTCAGTTGGACACGAGCACTCTGACATAGAGAGCCGTCGTCGCATGGAAGAATAAAAAGCAGGCTTGTTTGAGACTGCAGGAGCAACCAGAGGGAGCGTCACAACGTAGGGAGTCCACGCGGGACCTATGAGGTGTCGGCGCGTCCCCGCGATGAAGTGGGAGGCTGGTTGGCCCATGAAGCGGATGCTCGTCCGAGGGAAGTCCACTGCGCACCCAGAGCTAGTGGCGGCGGGAGCTTAACGGTGAGCGCGTTCCTGCTTGTGTCTCTCTTCACACATTCATTTTTTCACCTGCATTTTGGACTGAGCTCAGGGTTTTTGTTCTTGTGACTACTCCTACAGGCACGTCCTGTTTTTCAGGTGACAGTATTTGAACATTTCACTTTTTTTCCTTCTTTTTTTTTTTGTGCCGGCGAAGATTTGTGGGACTTGGTTATGGACTGGTAAAACTAATATTTGAGTTATAAAAAAAAAAAAAAAAAAAAAGAGAACTGACAGTTGTAAATAAATTGTGGGGGAGGTGAAATATATTACTGTAATGGTATTTGTTCTTTCATTAATCTTTGGTGGTCTTTATATTTCAATAACAAACCACAAAACCATAAATTAAATTAAATCACCCTTATTGTCATTCAACTGTACAACCAATCATGTACAGTAGAACGAGATTGTGTTTTACCTATCTACTGTGTTAATCACACACACCCCAAGTGCAGAATCAGAGGGCCGCTGCCATGCAAGGCGCCGCCACAAATTTCCCTCCTCCATTCCATTATTGCTGAGCACCAAGCTGGATGGCAGGAAGTTCCACTTTTGTATGGTCTTCGGCATGACCCGGCCGGGATTTGAAGCCCTGCCTCCCAGGTGTGGGGCGGATGCTTTACCAACTGCGCCACCACTCCGGTAACAGCTTGTCCAGAGAGGAATCATTTTAGCCCTTGTTTGTTTAGTAATATTCTCTATTTCATAGAAGAGTGTTACAGCATAGCGCCATGATCTCTATGATCTCTCCTGTGGATGGTGAGTTCTCTCAAGGGTAAACCTATGTGGCTCCTTTGGGTACACTGGGTCCTTGTTGTAACTTTGTTCATAGAGATCCACGGGACTGCTCCTGGTCTGAAACTTCACCGAGGACTAGTTTGTCTTGGGAGACCCTACCAGGGTCTCCTGGGATCACTGGGGCACAAAGACAGATGGCAATCCATGGAGAGTTTCTCACTAACAGACTCTTAGTCTAAACACAACAAAGACCTATTTAACACAGTCAACCACAGCAACCATTAGGTGAATATAAAAGGACAACATGAGCTGCTCTTATCAACTGAGGAAAAAAAAGTGTTTTTTTTTTTTCCAGAGCTGTCAATAGAAGAGTGTGTGGGCTGTGTGCTAAAGTATTTGATACACAGGCAGGAAGGAGACGGCACCGCAGGTCAGGTGGAAAGTCAGCATTTTGTCCCCCTTCAGAATATCTGCCTGTTACTGTTGGCAACTATTTTCAAAGGAAAAGAAAATATCTTTTGGCTTTTTATACAGTGGTGAAACAAGAGAGTAACTTGCTGGTTTTTCAGAGCTTCAGTTAGTCTAACAATGATGATGGGATTCAGTTTTGACATGAGCATGATCAATGACATGGAAGTGATTACGCCAGATAGCAAGCCCTTTTACCATGTCATGAAAAACACTCAAAAGACAGGCTACATGCTAACATTATTTAAGATTTACTTCAATCACGCAAGAGGAAAAAAAAATCATTATTTTTCATGAAGAAAATATCTAATTTTATTTATCATAATAGAGGCATTTTTTCTTTTCTTTTTTGTATTTGTTGGACTTCATGATTTCCTTTGAACCTTATAATTAGAAATGTGTTTTCAATCGTGTTGTTGTTAAGACCTCGTTAAGATCAGAGTCTCTCAAGACCAAGGGGTCAAGCCCAAGACCTTCCTACACAGTGGTCTTGGTCTCAGCTTGGTCTCTGCCTGACTTGATCTTGGTCTTGACTCGGTCTTAACCCTTTAAAGTCTCAGGCCCCTATTTTGACAGTCATCAGCGGACTTTTGCGCCAGACTTCCCGCCGTACTCCAGCGTTTTTGTTAGTTTCTGTCAGTGCATTGTCTGTTTTTAATGCTTTGCATCACACCATCTAATTACCAGTAGACAGTGTGCCCAGTGCGTTTAGGGATCAGTGCATCGTCGATAGTGTCGTGTCACAATCCATCACTGAATCAATCTTTTGTCCCACCCCTAATATTTTCCCCGTTTGTTTTCTCTAAAATAACTTAACTAGGCATCGACTGTGATTGATGTCTTCCTTATTAACAAGCAGTGTTACTATCGTGTGCATTTTCACACACACACATCCTTTGGCCAGCACAAAACCAGTCTTAAACAAGTCGTCATGATTAGAGTTCACTTACAGTATGATAATGCCCCTCTGTGCATTAAAGGCATGGGCAGGAGTGCTTTGGACCTCTGAATAATTAGATCAGCCTCTTTTACACCATGTGTCGGGTGGAAAATTTGTTTATGCGCTGCTGTGATAAGGAAATGAACTTGGAAACACCCATGAATGTGTTGTGTGTCGGTGACAACTGATTATGGATCACGTTGTTGTAATATGACTCTTGGTCTTCACTCTGGTCTTGCTCTGGTCTTGACTACAACACTTGTTTTCACAGCAGGACTAGAAAACCATAGTAAACTAGTAAACCATATTTCACACATTTTTAACGTTTATTTTACTTTTATTTATACAGGAGATGGCCCTGTGATGGACTGGCGATCTGTATAGGGGTTTACCCTGTCTCTCACCCAAAGATGCTGGGATAGGCTCCAGCCCCCCATGACCTGAAAAAGATTAAGAGGAAGAAGATGGATGGATGGATGGATGGAATTTCATTGAGAGGCAACCTCTCTTTTTCAAGGATGCCATGTTCACATTCATACAGTTACATATTCACACCTGGAAGCTTGCCCACAACCACAGATTAACCTGTAGCCACTGAGCAGCTCCGTTGGAGCAGTTGGGGTTAAGGGCCTTGCTCAAGGGCACCACAGTGGGGTTAATGAGGGCGGGGCAAACACTGCTACATTATCTGTCCCACCCAGATCTGATCCTAGTGGTCCAGGGATTGAACCAGGAACCTTCCGCTCACCAGTCCAAATCCCTAACCATTAGGCCAGCACTGGCCCCCATTTGTGTATGAACTTTAAACTATCCACATAAATGGGGAGATGGAGAATGAGTGTTTTCACATAGCCTTCTAGACAAAAATTCAGTAAGCCTGTCATGAATGGCCCCTCGGGGCAGAGAGACAAGACCCACGCGCCAACTGTGAGTTTGGGCAATTTATTACAGAAACAACAAAAAAGTTCAACAAGTGCTCAAAAATACAGAAATACAATGAGGGAGAAAAACTTAGGAGAATACACACCAGAGCGAGGTAGGACTCTGGCGGAGATAAGGAGAATGTCCAACAATCAAGTTAGCGGCAATGACAGAGTGAAAATAAGGCCATGAAATAAGGATCAAAACCCATTAACATGATGAACCACAGGTGTGGGTACCTGAACGGGCAGGATAAAGCAAAGATTTATAACTGGGATCAGCTGCGGCAATGAGAGGGAGGTGAACTGATGGCTGACAGGACATGCCCACACAAGCTTCATGTCCCTGACAGCTGTCAACAGTAAAAGGAAGACAGTAGGGATATACAGAATGAAATACTATACGAAATGAATATAAATAAATACAGAATGAAAATATGATACTAACACAAACAGGAAAATGGCAAGTAAAACAAAAACACATAAACCCAAAAGGCGTAAGATGCAACAGATGAGTGATTAAACAGAAGAAGTCATGAGACCGAGTCTGGCGGGAAACTCCAGCACTCGGCTCATAACAAAGCCATGAGGATGACTGTGAGATTTTGTTTTTACTGACTGTAAACTACAGTACGAATTCATGTAGACTCTATATAGCAATATTTTTGATTAGCCTTTTTTGGGACTGATAGCTCTGAACCATGTATTTCTACATTAATCGCTTTCTACACAAAACAGTAATACCAATATCTCATGTTTAAAACAGTCTCAAGTATGTACACTAGAAAGTCAACTAAAAACTAGAAAGTGCATACTGTTAAGTCGGTAGTAGGAGCGAAGGACAAGACCAGGTGTTGAACTGGACACATGTTTATTAGTAGACACTCCACAGTATACAAGCGTACCCGCCAGGCAGAGAAGTGGCCAAGACACCGCCCCGCCCACTCACTGCTCTCTTATACCCTGGGTGGTGGCGGAACATGAAAGGTGGAGCCACCAGCCGAGTCACACAAATAAGGGTCCAAACTCCAACACAACACCCACCCACCCCCCTCACAAAAAGCCATAAGGCCACACACAAAATTCAAACCCATCCCAATTTGGAACCCGAAACACACCCTAAGAATAGTAACATAATATAAGTGGCCTAACACAGCCATATTAAAAGGACTACTCTAGGGGAGATGGGTAGACTGCCATCTCACCCCACATGACGAAACAGATTGTTCTGCTGCTTATATTCACAATAAACAAGCAGTCATGGTAAACTTCAGGTTACACATCTCCACCAACCTCTACCAAGCCGTCAGTCTCACCGTTCCCACTGTGGCCAATCTCCCTCCACCATAACCACAAAGTGGCGCCGGATCACCTCCAATCAAGGGCTGCACGGTGGCGCAGTGGTTTAGCACTGTGGCAGCACAGTTTTACCCTCGGCCGGGGGATCGCGGGGATCGTGGGTTCGATTCCAGCCCCCGACCAACAGTGAGCTGTGTGGAGTTTGCATGTTCTCCCCGTGTTGCGCGGGTTTACTCCGGGATTTCTCCGGTTTCCTCCCGCATACCAAAAACATGTAGGTTTAGGGCGCTCGCGCACGCAGCGACCAGCAGCCGGTGGCTTGTCACCAGACTGCAAACCGAATCTACCTACGGGTACAAATAAGTAACAAAAAAAAAAAATAAAAAAATCCAATAATGCGGGAAAAAATTCCTCATGGTTGTCCAATTCAACATGGAGCCCACCGTTCCCATGTCAGTCAGCAATGGCACTGTCACCCCATCCAGCTCCACCATACAGTAGGAACGCCTGTTGGTATTTGGGGACACAGCGTGAACAACCGTGGGAGAGGGAGAATCCTCCTTGGGTCTTGGACTCCCTCGCTCGAACTTGTGGCATGCCCTGGCAAAATGATGCAAGAGTCTGCACTTGCCGCAGCACTTCCCTCTTGTCGGACACTCCCTGGCCTTATAGCGATGCTTCATGAACCCACAACCCAAACACATGGGCTTCTCAAGGCGGACCTCATTTTTACAGCATTGGCGTAACTTCCATCACCCTCCACGCTATCGTCGCTGTCCGGGTCCACTGCTTGCGCCATCAACTGTGGTTCAGGCTGTCAGTGTGATACACTCCCTCTGAGCTCCTGTGATAGCTTGTCTGCTGCCTCCAACTGCTGAGCTAAATCGATGGCCATGAATAGCGTCAGTTCGCCCGAGAACATAAGTAGCTTCGACCTTGTAGCAGGGCCGGTAGTATGTTCCGCCAACTGGTCGCGAACCATCTCCTCCTCTAATGATCCAAACTGACAGTCCCTGGCCAGCTGTCGCAGGCCTGCCACAAACCATTGCACCGACTCACCAACCCACTGGCAGCGCTGTCGAAACTGAATCCTGTGGACAATGACATTTTCCAGGGTGCAAAAATGTCACGCCATTAGCTCCACCACTTCTTCAAAGCTATCACACTCACCCAAAGTACACAAAATACATTGTCCTTCCATTCCCATATTATGAACCAACAGTGCACGTACCCTCAACTTCTCCAGCCTCCCAAGGTCCAGAGCTACCAAGTGTGTCTGAAATGCAGCGAACCATCTTGCCCAAGGGATAGGCGGCTCACCGGGAAGCTCCAGAAATGGCCGAATAGATGTTACATATGCGTCCATACCTTTGATCCTCTTCGTCAAATGTTATGTCGGTAGTAGGAGCCAAGGACGAGACCAGGTGTTGAACTGGACACACGGTTATTAGTAGACACTCCACAGTATACAAGCGTACCCACCAAGCAGAGTGGTGGCCAAGAGAACACCCCTCCTGCTCACTGCTGTCTTATACCCTGGGTGGTGGAGGAACCAGAAAGGTGGAGCCACCACCCGTGTCACACAGATAAAGTTCCAAACTCCAACACAACACATACCTCTGCCAAGGTCCTATCCAGCAATAATAAAGAAAGTGAAAAGTGATCCAGAATCCACATGCTGATACAGATCACATACAAAATCTAATGGATACATCCATAGCCCAATGGCCACCACTGGTGAAAATTTCATCAAAATCCATCCAGTAGTTTTTGCATAATCCTGCTAACAGACAAACAAATCTACATCAAAACATTACCTCCTTAGCAGAGGTAATAAAAACATATAGAGATTAAAACCTTAGACTCCATGATATACAGTGGATATAAAAAGTCTACACACCCCTGCTCAAATGCCAGGTTTTTGTGATGTAAAAAAATGAGACCGAGATAAATCATTTCAAAACTTTTTCCACCATTAATGTGATCTATAACCTGTACAACCCAAGTGAAAAACAAACTGAAATCTTTGAAGGGAAAAATAAATTAAAAAAAAATTAAATAACCTGCTTGCATAAATATGCACACATTATAACTGGGGATGTGGCTGTGTTCAGAACTCACCAGTCACATTCAAACTCCTGTTAAATGGGAGTCAGCACACACCTGCCACCATTTAAAATGCCTCTGATGAACCCCAAATAAAGTTCAGCTGTTCTAGTAGGCTTTTCCTGACATTTTTGTAGTCGCATCTTACAGCACAAGCCATGGTCTGCAGAGAGCTTCCAAAGCATCAGAGGGATCTCATTGTTCAAAGGTATCAGTCAGGAGAAGAGTACAAAAGAATTTCCAAGGTATTAAATATACCATGGAACACAGTGAAGACAGTCATCATTAAGTGGAGAAAATATGGCACAACAGTGACATTACCGAGAACTGGATGTCCCTCCAAAACTGATGAAAAAAGGAGTAGAAAACTGGTCAGGGAGGCTGTCAAGAGGCTGACAGCAACACTGAAGGAGCTGCAGGAATTTTTGGCAAGTACTGGATGTTTAGTACATGTGACATCAATCTCCCGTCTATGGTGGCAAGACGGAAGCCTTATCTTACGAAGAAAAACATCCAAGCCCGGCTACATTTTGCAAAAACACATTTGAAATCTCCCAAATGCATGTGGGAAAATGTGTTATGGTCCGACGAAACCAAGGTTGAACTTTATGGCCATAATTCCAAAAGGTATATGGTGGGGAAAATAAGTATTGAACATGTCAACATTTTTCTCATTAAACATATTTCTGATGGAACCATTGACCTGAGATTTTCACCAGATATCAGTAACAACCCAAGTAATCCATACATACAAAGAAATCAAGGCAACTGTGTTCACAAAACAAATTATATTTAATAAAGTGAAATGACAGAGGGAATAAGTATTGAACACATGAAGAAAAAGAGGTGCAAAAAAGGCATAGAAAGCCAAGGAATCAACTGACTGACTGACAGTTATTAAAAAGGTCTGTGAATATCAGATTGTTACACCACAAAGAACTCATGATGGGTAGAAGCAAAGAGCTCTCTCTAGACCTTCACAACCTTATTGTTGCAAAACATGATGATGGCATTGGTTACAGGCACTTTTCTAAACTGCTGAATGTTCCAGTGAGCACTGTTGGAGCCATCATTCAGAAGTGGAAAGAACACCATTTTATCATAAGCTCCTGGCCATGAGCTCCTGGCCATGACCAGGAGCTCCTCGCAAGATTTCTAACACAGGAGTACAATGAATTATCAGAAGAGTTATCCAAGAGCCAAAACCGATCATGGAGAGCTCCAGAAAGATATGGAGTTCGCAGTTACTGCTGTTTCAAAGAAAACAAGTATTGTACTCAAATGACATGGCCTCTATGCCTGCTAACTCGCAAGACTCCAATGCTGAAGAAAAAGCATGTTGAAGCTTGTTTAAAGTTTGGTGCACAACATTTGGGCAAGCCAGTAAAATACTGGGAGAATACAGTCTGGTCAGATGAGACCAAAATTAAACTTTTAGGATGCCACAACACACAGAATGGAGGAGAAATGGCAGTGCACATCCACCCCAAAACACCATACCATCAGTGAAGTTTGGAGGTGGGAGCATCATGGTGTGGGGGTGTTTTTCAGCATATGGTACAGGCAGACTTCATATAACTGAAGGAAAGCTGAATGGACAAATGTACAGAGACATCCTTGATAAGAGCCTGTTGCCATTTGCCAAGATGCTGAAGCTGAAACGAGGATGGGCATTTCAGCAAATGATCCCAAACACACACACCCAAGGAAACTCTCAATTGTCTCCAGAGAAGGAAAATAAAGCTGCTAGAATGGCCCAGTCAGTCACCTGACCTGAATCCAATTGAAAATCTATGGAACGAACCGAAGATTAGAGTTCATGGAAGACACCACGAAACCTTCAAAATTTGACGACGGTTTGTGTGGACCTATCTCCAACCTCCCATTTCTGGGCAAAATATTGGAAAAAGCTGTCACCACCCAACTCAAGAAAAACCTCCTCTCCAACAAACTCTACGAAACATTTCAATCTGGATTCCATTCTCACCACAGCACTGAAACCGCCCTCCTCAGGGTCACCAATGACCTCCTGCTCGCCTCTGACTCTGGCTCCCTCACCATTCTTCTCCTCCTTTATCTCAGCGCTGCTTTCGATACCATCAATCATTCCATCCTGCTCCGTCGTCTGCTTTCTATTGGCATCACTGACTCCGCCCTCTCTTGGTTCACCCCCTACCTGTCTGAGAGATTCCAGTACATCTCCATTAACAATCACAAATCACGCACCACCCCCGTCTCACACGGTGTCCCTCAAGGCTCTGTGCTCGGTCCAACCCTTTTCACTCTCTACATGCTTCCGCTTGGTCACATCATCCGTCAACATGGTCTTCACTTTCACTGCTACACCGACGACACCCAGCTGTACATCTCTTCTAAATCCATCACCCCCACCATTCTCTCCACCATCACCAACTGCCTTACAAACATAAAAACCTGGATGACTAACAACTTTCTCAAGCTAAACAGCAATAAAACAGAAATCATCATTTTTGGACCAAAATCTCTTTTACCCTCTTCCCAGAACTTTTCAGTCCAAATCGATGGTCACTCAGTCACCCCCTCCCCCCTGGCCAGAAACCTCGGCATTATCATGGACCCCACCCTCTCCTTCAAATCTCACATCAACCATATCACCAAAACATCATTTTTTCATCTTCGTAATATTGCACGCCTCGGTCCCACCCTCTCACCCTCTGCTGCTGAAATACTCATCCACGCCTTCATCACCTCCAGACTTGATTACTGTAACAGCATTCTGTATGGACTTCCTTCCACCATCCTCCAAAAACTACAGTATGTCCAAAACTCAGCCGCCCACCTACTTACTCACTCCCGCTCCAGAGACCACATCACTCCTCTCCTCCATCAGCTGCACTGGCTCCCCATTCAACAGCATAACTTACTTAACCTAACTTCAAGATCCTCCTCATCACTTATAAAGCTCTTCATAACCTCGCCCCCTCATATCTAACTGACCTTCTGTCTCGTCATTCTTCCACTCCTCTCCTCCGCTCTGCTGACGCTCACCTTCTTACCCCCATCACCAAGAGTAAATTCTGCACCCTGGGTGATAGATCATTCACCATCGCCGCACCAACCCTCTGGAATTCCTTGCCCCTTCACATCCGGTCTGCTAACACACTTGCTTCTTTCAAAAGTCAACTCAAAACCCATCTTTTCAAATCTACCTATAAAAACTGACTGCCTCTTCTACCTATGTGTACCTACCTTGTCTGTTTACCCGTTCTCTGTATGTTTGTCCCTATGTCCCTATGCTGCTTTGTAAAGCATCTTTGAGTATTTAGAAAAGCGCTATATAAGACTGATGTATTATTATTATTATTATTATTATTATTAAAATCACTCCTGAGCAATGCCTGTGCCTTGTCTCTCCGTACAGGCGGTATCTGGAAGCTGTTATTACCAACAAAGACTTTTACACTAAATGAATTTCCCCAAGCATGTCAATACTTATTCCCTGTGTTGTTCCACTTTATTAAATATACTGTAACTTGTTTTGTGAACACAGGTGTCTTGATGTCTTTGTATGTACACACGTGGACAAAATTGTTGGTACCCATCTGTTATTGAAAGAAAAACCCACAATGGTCCCAGAAATAACTTTAATCTGACAAAAGTGGTAATAACTAAAAATTCTATGAAAATTAACCAATGAAAATCAGACAATGCTTTTGAATTGTGGTTCAATAGAATTATTTTAAAAAACAAACTCATGAAACAGGCCTGGACAAAAATGATGGTACCCCTAGAAAAGATTGAAAATAATGTGACCATAGGGACATGTTCAACCAAGATGTGTCCTCTAATTAACATCACAGGTGTCTACAAACTTGTAATCAGTCAGTCGGCCTATTTAAAGGGTGACAAGTAGCATACAAGTAGTATGCTGTTTGGTGACATAGTGTGTACAACACTAAACATGGACCAGAGGAAGCAAAGGAGAGAGTTGTCTCAGGAGATTAGAAAGAAAATTATAGACAAGCATGTTAAAGGTAAAGGCTATAAGACCATCTCCAAGCAGCCTGATGTTCCTGTGACTACGGTTGCACAAATTATTCAGAAATTTAAGATCCACGGACTGTAGTCAACCTCCCTGGACGTGGCTGCAGGAGGAGACTTGATGAAAAATGGAAGAGATGGATAATACGAATGGAAACAAAAGAGCCCAGAACAACCTCTAAACACATTCATAGTGAACTCCAAGGTCAAGGTACATCAGTGTCAGATCGTACCATCCGTCGTTGTTTGAGCAAAAGTGGACTTCATGGGAGACGACCAAGGAGGACACCACTGTTGAAAACAAATCATAAAAAAGCCAGACTGGAATTTGCCAAACTGCATGTTGACAAGCCACAAAGCTTCTGGGAGAATGTCCTATTGACAGACGAGACAAAACTGGAACTTTTTGGCAACGCACATCAGCTCTATGTTCACAGACGCAAAAATGAGGCATACCAAGAAAAGAACACTGTCCCTACTGTGAAACATGGAGGAGGTTCTGTTATGTTCTGGGTCTGCTTTGCTGCATCTGGCATAGGGTGTCTTCAATCTGTGCAGGGTACAATGAAATCTCAAGACTATTAAGGTATTCTAGAGAGAAATGTGCTGCCCAGTGTCAGACAGCTTGGTCTCAGTCGCAGGTCATGGGTCTTGCAACAGGATAATGACCCAAAACACACAGCTGAAAACACCCAAGAATGGCTAAGAGCGAAACATTGGACTATTCTGAAGTGGCCTTCTATGAGCCCTGGTCTAAATCCTATTGAAGATCTGTGGAAGGAGCTGAAACATGCCGTCTGGAGAAGGCACCCTTCATACCTGAGACAACTGGAGCAGTTTGCTCATGAGGAGTGGGCCAAAATACCTGCTGAGAGGTGCAGAAGTCTCATTGACAGTTACATAAATCGTTTGATTGCAGTGATTGCCTCAAAAGGTTGTGCAACAAAATAATAAGTTAAGGGTACTATCATTTTTGTCCAGGCCTGTTTCATGAGTTTGTTTTTTAAAATAATTCTGTTGAACCACAATTCAAAAGCATTGTCTGATTTTCATTGGTTAATTTTTATAGAATTTTTATTTATTACCACTTTTGTCAGATTCAAGTTATTTCTGTGACCATTGTGGGTTTTTCTTTCATTAACAGAGGGGTACCAACAATTTTGTCCATGGCTGTATGGATTACTTTGGTTGTTACTGATATCTGATGAAAATCTCAGGTCAATGGCTCCATCAGAAATATGTTTAATGAGAAAAATGTTGATGTGTTCAATACTTAATTTCCATGCTGTATTTGGAGCAAACACAACACTGCTCATCACCAAAAGAACACCATACCTACAGTGAAGCATGGTGGTGGCACCATCATGCTTTGGGGCTGTTTTTCTTCTTTTCTTCAACTGGAACTGGGGTCTTAGTCAAGGTGGAGGGGATTTTGAACAGTTCCAAATACCAGTCACAAAACCTTAAGGCTTCTGCTAGAAAGTTGAAGATGAAGAGGAACTTCATCTTTCAGCATGACAATGACCCAAAGCGCACATCCAAATCAACAAAAGAATGGCTTCACCAGAAGAAGATTAAGGTTTTGGAATGGCCCAGCCAGAGTCCAGACCTGAATCTGATCGAACATCTGTGGGGTGATCTGAAGAGGGCTGTGCACAGGAGATGCCCTCGCAATCTAACAGATTTGTAGCATTTTTGTACAGAAGAGTGGGCAAATATTGCCACATCAAGATGTGCCATGCTGATAGACTCCTATCCCAAAAGACTGAGTGTTGTAAGAAAACCCAAAGGTGCTGCAACTAAGGCTACGATCACGCTGCAGGTTTTAATGCCCAATTCCAATTTTTTTGCACAAATGTGACCCATATCTGATTTTTTTAATGACTGTCTGAACAGCACATATCCGATTTTTTTCACACCAGACCCAGGCCACTTTCATATGTGGTACTAATTCGGATACGTATCTGATATTTTCCAAAGCGACCTCAGTCTGAACGGTCATGTCGCATTTCATCCAACTTTTTCCTTATTGAAGTGAGACAGACGCTACAATTCTGTGGTGGAGGATGCAGCAAGCACGGCAGACACAGTTGATTTGTGCTCTCTTTATAATCAATCTTCTTCCCTTATCACTGGATTGTAATTTTGTCAGCTCCAACAGCACAATAACTTCAAAATTTGGTGTGGTGGTGGTGGTGGGGGGGGTGTCGAGGTTGAAACCATGACACAAGCAGGCACACTAACGGCACATTTACTGGACCCTGCAAATTCCTTTTTCCCTGTAAACAGCATACCGTGAGTCCTGGCTGCTGCAATATCTAAAATGTAAAGTTAACATGGGCATGACTGTGGAGTAGAATGGCCAGATAGGAGGACACACAGGAGAGGGGAGTCGCTTGTGGCTCCTCCTTCCTGCAGCAGGAGCGGTGTTACGCCGCTGGAGTGAGCCATGTATCCCATTGCGACACGGAGTCTCATTTTAAAGAGAGCTGTTTAATCGATCATTTCTGTTAAAGCAGAGCTGATCACAGAGATCATCTGGTGTGTAGAGGAAGGGAGCTGGTCTCATATTTATGATTTTAACATTTTATTTTGCTGCGCTGCACCAGGGTGAAGAAGTTCTGTCCCCCAAACACAATGGTATGTCTGACGTTACGTTTTCTTCTGCGCATGCGGGCCATTTCACAGCTGTAGATCATTCACACTGGAGTCTGATGGAGGTCGCATTTAAACAATAATGTGAACGGCCACACAAAAAAATTGGATCTCGGCAAAAAAATCAGAATTGATCATCAAGACCTGCAGTGTGACCGTAGCCTCAGTTTAAGGGTGTGCATATTTATGCAAAAACGTAACTGTAAGGTTTTTTTTCCCTTAAAAGATTTCAGTTTGTTTTTCAATAGGGTTGTACAGGTTATAGGTCACATTAATGGTGCAAAAAGTTTTGAAATGATTTATCTTGGTCTCCTTTTTTTACATCACAAAAAACTAGCATTTGAACAGAGGTGTGTAGACTTTTTATATCCACTGTATGCAAGCCAGATTTCGTCCTGGGTTTTGAAAGTCTGAGAATAGACAAAGAGATTAGAATGGAAATGAAGAAAATGAAAGTCTAGACAGCTGGTGTTCTCTTGTGGTCCTGTCTGTCTCGCTCCTCTCATCTATTACCCCTTCCCCTCTTTAGCTTTTCCATGGAGGGGCATGGACAAAGGATGTTTGGCCCTGTACCCACATGTAAACACAGTTTTTGGACACTATAAACAAACTGTTTGAAAAACTCTTCCCAGGGTGAAGGTTTTCACTGACTCCAGCAGCAACATCTGCACGATGGTTTTATCTTACCCTCCACCAGCATACTGGTTTGATGTCTTTTTTGATTACAAGGGAATAGCCAACGCAGCCATGAATGTGCTTTGCCAGCAGGCTTTTTCTCATTTTCACATAAATGCTCAGATACTGATTTTACTGAAGAGCAGAGGCATCAGAACATGTTATGGAGGACACAATACAGAACCCATTGAAAATTGCCACTGGTATTGCCACTTGTGTATTTTCATGTGGACAGATTTGTTTTGTAAAGCAATGCTGTATGAATGTGGTTCTTTAATAAAAGAAGTCAGGAAAAAAACTGTATGCAAATAGCTATGTGCATGTGGACTAAGCCTTAGATGTCAGCCATTTACTGCTCATGTTGCTGGACTGTTTCATCAGCTGCAGTACAGTACTGCCACTTTCAGCTTCAAGCTTATGTGATCGCATGTCTCTCGAGGAACCTGGCATTGGTTTCTTGTTTTGCTGAATCTCTTTGGTGTGCTCTGGAGTCCCCTGCTGGTCATGGACTCTCTGGAGGAAAAAAAACCCTTGTGGACAAACTTACCCATTGTTCCTGGATTGCCTGGCCGCACACTTTTTCTGGAACTCTCTCCCCTTGCCTCTTGTTTTCACTGCCAGGTCTCATTTCCATTCCCAGAGTCCCCATAAAGCTCCCTGGAAAAAGCCACTCACGTAAACACTTATACTTACCTTTCTACCACTTTTCCAGTGTGATGAGATAAACTTGCCAAATTGTAATACCTGATTTGAAGATGAAGTGTGGCCAAATTTTCAGCTGAGATTGAATCCATCTCCATGAGGGAAAAGACAATCGATCAATCGATCAAAATAGTTGTGTTTTGACAGACCCATGTGCTGCTCCCACACATGAGGCAGCATGCTTTATGACAGTAATACAGGCAGAAGTGGCCAGGATTCAAAGCAGCAGGGTCCTCATAGCACTGGGCTGGAATCCATGCCAGAACTATATGTAGGTTGTAAAAAGTATCAAACAGATTCCTGTTAGCTTACAGGGATTTGTGTTCATTAGCATACTGAAAGGAGACAATTAAAACAATGTCTACTCACTGCAAAATTACACGAGGAGCAAAATAGATTTACGTGACGAAAACATCTCACGACGTGTATTGGAAAAGAGATTAACATTTACAGTATAAGCAGGATTTATAGTTTAATCCGCAATATATGGCTGCCAGCTCAAGGCCATGCTGATAAAAGTTGGAGAGCTAAACCACAATCAGTAAAGCAAAGTTTGATATTTGCATCCTGGGCATCAGATCAGTAACACTTCATAACCTGTGTGTATCTGAATGCCACATACAGCTACAACTAGAAAACATAATGTTTTGTTCTACACAGTAAAATAACTTTGAGGCTAAGCAAACTCAGGTTTGGGTTTGATCCCCAAAACCAAGCAGGCCCCTCTCTATTAAATGCCTTGCTTTTATGGTTGTAGTTGGCTGTCATACTGTACTTCTTCCAATAAGATAAGATAGGATGGAAAAAAAAAAGTAAAATAGTTTTTTAGCTTTAGTTTTTCAGACCTCGTAAGCAGTTAAATATATATTTTTTTGTTCTTTTAACATCTGATTTTCCACTACCAAGTGGGTTGGTTGAGTCACTGTGGCAGACATTGATGTATCTGCCATAGTCTTAAAGTTTTTGAAGCAGAGTTTTTATGCCGAATGCCCTTCCTGACGGAACCCTGCACATTTTTATCTGGGCTTGGGACCAGCACAGGGAGTACACTGGCTTGTGCACCTACTGTAGCTGGGTAACCAACATTTCCCTACTCCATTTCATAATTGCTGAGCACCAAGCTGGACGGCAGGAAGTTCCACTTTATATGGTCTTCAGCATGACCTGGCCGGAACTTGAACCCAGGCCTCCCGGTTGTGGGGCGGCTGCTCTACCTCTAGACCACCACTCCGGTAAATTATTCATTTACATATATATATATATATATATATATATATATATATATATATATATATATATATATATATATATATATATATATATATATATATATATATATATATATATATATATATACAGTATATGTGTGTGTGTGTGTGTGTGTGTACATACACACACACACACACATACACACATATATATATATATATATACTATATATGGAGGTTATGTGTGTGTGTGTGTGTACAGTATACTGTATATATATGATCAGAGTATATGTGAACTCACATGCCAGACAGAAGTTTGTGGTATTTATTACAGAATAAACAGCCTGGGGAGTGTAAAATACAAACGCTGGTAAGGGCAGACACACTAATTGGAGATGCCATGGCAGTGGCGTGGGGCAAAACATAACGTGGGTGAAACAACTAAGGATGATTCGAGGAAGGACTGGAGGTGGCAGAATAAATAGAGTGACTAATGATTAACAAATAAAGCACAGCTGTGATAGATAAACAACCTAAGAGAGAGTGGATCAGAACAAAAAATGCATTATGCTAGAAATGGAAGTACACAAAGAGTGCTGTCATAATAAAAGCCAACTCAGAATCGATGATAACAAGAGACACAACAAAATATAAACCTTTCCAATGTAACTGAGAAGATAATAATAATAATGAGAGTAATAATAATAACAATTAAGAAAGTCCAAAAACAACCAAAAGCAAGAACATGGTCACGACCATGCCCTGACCATGACAGTACCCCCCTTTAAGAGGCAGATACCAGATGACCCTAAAGAGATGGACCTCCTGCCCAGGGTCGGTGGTGGGTGCCCTAGGACAGGTGGGCCAGAACATCCCCCCTAACCACACAGTCCAAGGCTAGCAGGGAGAAGCGTTGGTCGGATGGCCAACCCCAGTTCATAAACCACCCCAGTGACAAGAGTCAGTTTATCTGGTGGCCGTCCAGAGTCCCAAGACCATCAGATGGGGGCAATCGGCATGTCGGGTGCCCTGCCAATGTCCCAGGGCCACCGGATGGAGGAGAAAGGTGTGTCGAGTTGCCTGCCACAGTCGTAAGGCCACCGGATGGGGGAGAACAGCACGTCGGGTGGCCTACCACAGTCCTTATGCCACAAGATGGATGAACACAAAGCTGGGTCCTGAATCTCCTTTCAGAGCAGCTGTGGAACTCAGAGCTTAGGAGGTGACTGCTGCAGCATGTTGAGCTCAGAAGAGGGCAGCTGAGGTATGTCGAGCTCAGGCAGCGGCGGCTGTGGCACGTTGGCCCCAGGAAAAGACGATGGCTGGGATGTGCTGACCTCAGAATGGAGAGCGTCTGGCTCCAGTGACCCAGAATTCTTCTCCGACGCAGCCACGTCAGACAGGAAGGAAGAGGTACAGGTTGGAGTAGGGCCACACCATAACAGTCAGCAGAAGAGCTCGGCGGGCAGGGGTCAGAAGCAGATGGACACTGCAACTGAGTCTCCCCATGAGAAGCAAGGCAAGACCTCTCTAATGTTAAGAAAACAAAGAATAGGACTTGCCTTAACTCCTTCTCTTCCACTGGCGAGGGTTCCAGCGACTCCGCTGCTGCTGATGGTGTGACGGCCTCAGGATGGGCTGCAGTAGCAATGGTCTTTGGGTGAGCTGGAGAAGGGACAGCTTCGAGAGGACCTGCAGGGGCGATGACCTCGAGAGGAGCTGCAGGGACGATGACCTCGAGAGGAACTGCAGGGGCGACGACCTCAAGTGGAGCTGCAGGGGCGATGACCTCGAAAGGAGCTGCAGGGGCAATGACCTCGAGAGAAGCTGCAGGGGTGACGACCTCAAGAGGAGCTGCAGGGGCGATGACCTCGAAAGGAGCTGCAGGGGCAACGGTCTCTGGGTGAGCTGGAGGAGGGATGGCCTCGAGAGAAGCTGCAGGGGCAATGACCTCAAGAGGAGCTGCAGGGGCAATGACCTCAAAAGGAGCTGCAGGGGTGATACCTCGAAAGAAGCTGCAGGAGTGACAACCTCGAGAGGAGCTGTAGGGGCAATGACCTCAAGAGGAGCTGCAGGCAACACAGCAGGGGAGGATGTCTGGAGAGAGGCAGTAGATGAGGAGGCCAGGAGCGAAGCAGCAGGTGAGGAGGCATGGATGAAAGCAGCTGTTGGAGCATTTAGGTTTAGGTTGGGAACCGAAATGAGAAGACCCCCAAGCTCCATAAAGTCCCACAGGAAGGGGAAATCCCTGATAATGACAGCTGCAGCATAAAGAAACTCCAGGCCCCCTCTGGGGTATGGGAGGTGCAGGCCACCTCGATCAGATCCTCCACAGAGGTAACAGCCCACAGCTGGTCCCGACTCAAACTCAGTCCCGCAAACCTCATGTCCGCTGGGTTCTGAACTGGCAGCACTCTACTGTCATGGTTTGCCCCTGGGGGGCATATTGACTGACCCACATGCCAGAAAGAAGTCTGCAGTATTTATTACAGAATAAACAGCCCGGGGGCTGGAAAATACAAACTCGGCAGACACTTACAGTAACTGGAGATTCCAAGGAGTCAAGTGGCATGGAGCGAAACATTTAAGCATGGAGTGAAACAGTTAAGGATGCTGCAAGGAAGGACTGGAGGCAGCAGAATAAATAGTGACTAATAATTAACAAACAAAGCACAGCTGTGATAGATTAACAACGTAAGAGAGAATGGGTCAGAATGGAAAATGCATTATGCTAGAAATGGAAGTAAACAAAGAGTGCTGTCAAAATAAAAGCCAACTCAGAAACGATAACGAGAGAGACAACAAAATATTAATCTTACCAACATAACTGAGAAGATAATAATAATGAAAGTAATAATAAGAACAATAAGGAAAGTCCAAAAACAACCAAAAGCGAGAACATGGTCACGACCATGCCCTGACCATGACAGAATGAGTACAGTGTTGTTGCAACCTTATATTAACCTCTTTAACTTTACAATTTTAGGCACAAAAACAGTTGTGCAAGAATGTTATAAAAATAATAATTTTAAAAATTCTTGATTGGCTGTCTTAGTGCCAAAGGGATATTTTATCTTACGGACAGCTCGAATTAGACTATTTTTCTGCCTTTCAGGATGGTAACCATGTGAAACGAGTGACAAATTTTAGTTGTGTGTTGAACGGGAGAGTAGCAACACTACTCATCCAATCATGAGCGGCCATCTTATGTTGTCATTTTCACTGTCTGACTGATTATGAATAGCAACATTAAAAGCTGACTGAAAAAAATCAAAAGCATGTGCAAAAGATGAAGAGCAGCAAAAAAAAAAAAAAATAGAGGTATCATCTGGATAAAAATCCTACCAGTCATGTTTCACACAGATTACTGATGTAGATAGTAAACAAATTAGGTCCTAAGTCCTAGTGAGACCTGCTATGATGTATGGTTTAGAGATAGTGGAGCTGACAAAAACACAGGCGCTGGAGGTGTCAGAGTTCTTCTTCTTCTTCTTTTAGATTTGATTGGTGGTTGGCAACCAGCTAACAGGTGCATTACCGCCACTGACTTGATTAGCATCACTCTATATCTTTGTATAAGGAGTTACAGCTCCTTATGTGTGAAAAAGTTATCCATCTTGGCCGTGGCTAGACTGCTCTGAAAATGGTAAGATTCTCATTGGGAATGACTGGGAGGGACAGGATTAGAAATGAGTATATCAGAGGGACAGCTCAGGTTTGGAGACAAAGTAAGAGAGGCAAGGCTGAGGTGGTTTGGACATGTGCAGAGCAGGCATAGTGGAGATATTGGACAAAGGATGTTGAAGATGGAGCTGCCAGGCAGGAGGAAAAGAGGAAGACCACAGAGAAGATTCATGGATGTAGTGAAGGAGGACATGGAGAGGGTTGGTGTGAGAGAAGAGGATGCAAGGGTGAAGGGATAGGGTGAGATGGAGGAAGATGATCTGCTGTGGTGACCCCTAAAGAGAGCAGCCAAAAGAAGAAGAAGAAAAAGATAAATTAATTAAATCAGGTCCTAAGACTGAACCTTGAGGCAGACTTTTAGAAACGTCCAAAAAATAGGAGTTGGATCCATCTATTGATGCACTGCCTTTAAGGCTTGGATCAAAGATTGAGCGGGTCAGCTTAGTCACCAACAAATCCATATAACTCAAGTCATATCGAAGCGTGCCTCATAGTCGACCAATGCCCTTAGCAAATTTGAGACACACTAGAGGCTTTAACAGAACAGAACAAGCTCCTGATTCACTTACTTCCACCACTAAAATCTAAAGAATTAGAATCCAGATTGAGTTAGTTCCCTCTGAAACTGTTTGATGTATGACCTCATTGAGCTAAACATTGTTCTGGCTAATGCTTAACATTTAGTCTTTCCTCTGACCAACATGACCTGAATGAATACAGTAGAAGATGAAAGCATATGACTCTTGGATTTTCCCACTTTTTCTCACGCCAGCTTCCTCTCAGTGGGGAATTAACACTGCCTCCTTCCCACACTTAGAGCGGGGAATTGAATTTTAATTACAACGAAGCTCCATCTTGTGTTTCATGCATGACTGACCTCATTTGTCTTCTTGCTCTTTGCAACACATATATGATGGCCCAGAGAAGATTAGCTCCAGTAATATCCCAACGATGCAACTTAATGGGTTGCTTGTAAGGCGGAGCATGCTGTTAGTATGCTAATTCTAACTCCTATTATGGTTTCATCACAGGACTGGGTCTTAAATTTGGCACTTAGGCTCGTGAGACAGTGTAGAACTGTGCCACCTGTGTTGGCTTGGTTTAGTTAATTATCCTAAAGTCGGCATTTCAGACTGAGTGATAAGGAGAGATCACTGAAATGCTTCAGTGTGCTCAGAATGATGTCTGGTGGAGTAATGGGTTGTGCTAAACTGATAAATGAATGTATACATAAATGATTAATAATGTTTGTTCATTTGAACTCTCTGTGACCTGCCTTATTGACAGTACTTGCACACTGCAGTATGTTTAGAGTCTGTCCTATATACATTCCCCTGCTGCAAAAATACTCAAGAGGGAACCAAAACTAATCCACTACAAGGAAAATGTATTTTTGTCTTCTCTGTGTGAGCAGTAATTGCCTTGTTAATTTACTTGATACTTGTTAAAACCACTGCACTTTTGTTAGTCAGAAGATGTTTGCAGGAATATGTTGGCAGAATTAATGCCAGTGCAATTTGTTTCTGTCACGAGCTGAGCACTGGAGGTTCCGCAGGCTCAGTCTCGTGGCTTTTTCTCTGTATTTATATATTTGTTGTATTTGTGTGCCTTTTGGTTTTTGTTATCCCTGCATGTTTTTTTTTATTTTCCTGTTTATGTCCTAGTTTTACTGTGTTCTGATAATGCATCAATTGGTATCTGTTTCTCAGTTTGTACTTGTTTATATTTTCTTCTTCTATTCCTTATTATTGCAGTTGACAGCTGTCAGGGCTTTTCCTGGTTGGTGCTCTGTGTGGGTGTAGCCCTGTCAGCTGTCAGCCGGGCACTCATTACTTCGCAGCTGATCCCAATCATTAATCATTGTTACCTTTTTGCCCGCTCATGTGACCCCACACCTGCCATCACTTGTTTTATTTGTTCTGACCCTATTTAAGGACTGCATTTTCATTTCATTCTTGCGACACTCTTAATGAGACTCTCTCCTCGCCACCAGAACCCTATCCCCATTTTGGTGAGTTTATCTGCTACTTGATCTGTAAGTTTACCTTGTTACCTGTTTGGAATTTTGCATTCATGCACCCTGGAACTTTAGGTTTTGTTAATAAATGCCACAAACTGCAGTCGGCATCTGGGTCTGACTTTCTCTGCCCTGAGGGGCAAATCATGACAGTTTCAGGATCATTCTGTTTTAAAGTTTCTCTTAGTGTTTGTAATTTTTCTTGTCAGTCTATGTAAAATCATTCTATCTTTCTGTGATTAGAAAAAATACAGTATGTTTAAGGAATTTATCCATATTAAAATACAAGTCAGCAGTGTTAAGATTACTTCACCGGGGCACGGATGGAGAGGAGGACCCAAACGCCAGGTGATCTGGTAAACTATAATTTATTAATGTGTCAAAAACAGAACAGAGAATAAAGCAGTGTGTGGCCTGAATCAAAAGCAAAAACTCAGGCTAGGCAGAACAGGACATACAGGACTAAGGAAAACAGGACTGATGTGGCAGAGCGTGTGTGAAATGCCAACATGAGACAAGGACACCGAACAGGACACAGACTGAGATGCACATATATAGACAGGGGTAATCAAGACAACACAGGAAAGGTGAGAACAATCAGGGGCAATCAGAGACAGCAGGGCATGGCAATGGGTGCAGGAGACATGAGGGACTGAGACGAATGGTAAACAGGAATGGAGGATGCACAAGATACATAAACACAGGACCAGGGAGTACATATCTATGATAAATAACGCTGGTCAACCCCAAATTTATTGTCTAAGTTTTTTTAGCTGATTTAGGACAATTTTGGATTGGATTGGATAGATTTTATTTGACAGGGACAGTGCTGAATCCAAAAATCACATTGGTTTTGCTCAATCAGGTCAACTTTTTGAACTCTGGCCACATGTTTTTTACGTTTTTGTTTACATGTACGGGTATTTTCGTTTTATATGATGCAAAATTCTTTTTTATTTCTTGAAATTCTCTGAATTTTGAACAATGATGACATACTGTAATATTCAATTTGCATGACCTTTATCAGTGTCTACTATTCAGTTTACAGTACACCTGTACAACTGCTGTACAACTGCTTACAACTTAGCATAAAAACCTGACCTGATAAAGAGAAACGGATGTCATTTTCGGATTCATTGGTGCAAAATTGTCTTAAATCGGTTGAAAAAAACACAGACAACTTACAAAAAAAGTTATTTTTGTTATGTTGTGTAATAATGATAATAGTCACAACTCAAAACGGGGACAAATCCTATGGAACATAACAGGAGACAAGATAATGGAAATGAACACAATGACCAAACTTAGACTGAGGCAGGGAAAAATAATCACAAAATGACAATCTGAATTAAAGACATGGCAGGGAGGAATAATGCAAAACAAACCAGGCTAATAATACTTAGCACAGAGAACCAACAAAAATGAACTTAAAGCGTGAGCATGGTCTGGAGACCATGCTCATACTCTGACAAGCAGTCAGTTCTGTACTACAAAACTAATGTTTGTTAACCATAAAGACATAATTAAAATCATGCTTTCCCTCTGAGTTATTTGTCTAGAACAGTGGCTCCAAACATTGATCTAGTTGTTTTTTCTTTGTGGTACAGTCACAACGCCACATTATAAGTGATATGTAATGAGTTACTGTATTACTAGAAACTTTAAACAATAAAGATTGTGCAGAAGTATTTTTATTACTTTTCCCTCAAATGAAGTCATAATCTAAAAATGCTAAAGACTGGTGATTTATAGCAAATAAATTTTCATTATAAAGTGAAGATATTTTGCAAGAGTACATAGATATTGGAACCCCGTCATGTTTTTAATTCAATTTAATCCATCCATCCATCCTTCCATCCATCCATTTTCTACCGGTCTTCCGGAGGTCTGGGTCGCAGAGGCAGCAGCTCAATCAGAGAAGCCCAGACTTCCCTATCCACCTGCTCCAGCTCTTCAGCGAGAATACCAAGTTGTTCCCAGGCCAGCCTGGGAGACACAATCTCTCCAGTGTGTCCTGGGTCTGCCTCAGGGTCTACTCCCAGTGGAACATGCCCAAAACACCTCAAGTGGGAGGCGTCCAGGAGGCATCCTGATCAAATGTCCAAACAAACCTCAACTGGCTCCTTTCAATGTGGAGGAACAGCCGTTCTACTCTGAGCCTCTCCCGGATGACTGAGCTCCTCACCCTATCTCTAAGGGTGAGTCTAGCAAATCCCATGGAGAAAGCTCATTTCAGCCGTTTGTATCTGCAGTGTCGTTCTTTTGGTCATTACCCAAAGCTCATGACCACAGGTAAGGGTAGGAACGTACTGTAGATTGACTGGTAAATCAACAGCTTTGCTTTAGAGCGCAGCTCCCTCTTCACCACAACAGACCAGTACAATGTCCGCATCACTGCAGACGCTGCTCTGATCCATCTGTCAATTTCCTGCTCCATTTTCCCATCTCTCGTGAATAAGACCTGGAGATACTTAAACTTCTCAACTTGGGGCAGGAGTTTGTCCCTGGAGAGGTCGGGGACAAGCTTCAATTCAATTTAATTCATTTCTGTTTAACTTTATTTATATAGCACAAATTCCCAACAACAGCACTCCACACTACTGTGAAAACATGACTTTTGGATATACTTTATTCTCAAAAATTCACAATTTGTTTTCTCACCATCTGTGCTTCCTGTGATGTCATCTTTATTTTTCTTTCATGTGATATGACTGCAATTGTTTCACCATAAAACATTTGTGAAACTAACCACCCCACCTCCGTGTGGCTCTATAATGTGATACAGACACAGGAAATGATGATGTTGTTAACAGCAGCAAATCAAAGCAAGACTCGATATTACCATACAGTCAATTATACCAGTCAAAGAGATGGAATTAAAAATGAAAGCCTGCCTCCTATATTCACCAAAAAAAGTCAAGAGAAACGAGCAGCAAAGGGAAGAGGCCCGTGGCAGATGAGGGATAACTTATGGTGCACTGTATTACAATTGTGACTCTGCTATCTGATAAAGGCACTGTGCATACCAGGCATTAGAGGATCGAGTGCTAAGGCTCAAAGCTGGTCATGTTTTCCAATTTCACAAAACCAAAGGTGTGATGTTGCAATTTATTCACACCTTCCTGGGATACCTTGCCTCCAAAAATTGTGCTTGAGAGCTCTACGGGGGAAGCAAAGAACCATGGAGCAAAGAGCCCCTGTGTGTGTGCGTGTGTGGCTGCTATCAACCTACCTCTGGGACTCTGGTTTTAAAACGAGGAGTGACTAAGGTTTGAGGGTATTATTCTCCTCGTATTTTTTTTCCTTTGGCACACACAATGATTTAGCCACTTCCTTGTCCCCCTTCTGTCTCCCTGACACACACACACACTAACAATCTATCACATGCACCATCCTCCCAGTTGTTTTCCTCTCGCCACAATAAATTTATCAGCTCATCCCAGAAGATGAGATTCAACGCTGCTTCCTAGGCACCCCTGGAAGCAAAAAAAAAAAAAAAATCACTGTGTGTGAGCAGATGCAGAAGCGAAAAGATAGAAATGGAAAGAGTGAGAGAGAGAAGATGATGAATACTAACACTGAGCTCTCAAAGTCAAATAATATTTGCCACGTAGATTAGCCTCCTCTCACTTTTCTGCATTCATTTTTCATCCCCATTTACGTTGCATGAGGCAAACGTGAAAGTGGATTTTGTGCATTCCCCTAAAATTAGATAAAACTTTAATGATCCCCAGAATGAGGGCATGCCTGAAGCTGAACGCTGTACGCCTGCCTAACAGAGTAACCTTTCCCAGTGTTTCTGCAAGCTTGTTGCCTGAACACACGAGGCTCTAAAAATATTAAAGGCCTCATTTTTTAAGCCAAACAGCACAAGTTAAGCTACTGCCAAAAATCCATAACGTCAGCAAACAAGATAAACCTCGTAATTACAGCACCTCCCCGCCATCCTTCTGTGTCATCCATATTAAAAATTAATATGCAGCGACAAAAAAGCAACTTTGCAAAGTCAGGTGCTGCCAAAATGAGGCCAAGCGAAGGTGCAAAAATTCAGTTTGACTCCATAATGTCACCCGCGCAGCAACGAGCTGAACCCTAGGGGGGAAACGCAAAATGCTCACCATGTTTTAGAAGCTGTCAGAAACCTGCCTCCAATTAAATCCTTCTGAGTGGCTCAGAAACGAGCCAGTGATGTTTTGAGATAAACCAAAGAGAGGGAGAGAAAACAAGAGAAGGACTTTAGCCAATTTAGGAAGTGAAGCCCTGCTTGTTCTGCATCATTGCCACCATTACACCACACACCTGTGACTCGCCGCCTGTGATGAATAGTTTTGATAAAGCTGCCCAGCTCACCAGAAACTGATTTTACAAGAGTGAGCCTGTGCACCTGACGGAGCCTCTGCGGTGGTGGCTTGGCGCACTGAGACACAACTTAGGCTTTAAAAGCTGGAAACTTTGTCACAAAGTGCTTTGCTGTACTGTGTCTAATTCTGCTGCAGCGTGCGCATGAAAACACAAATGTCTGGCGGTTTTTAGAAAATGATTATGGTGAGACAATAATGGGATTCTACTGTGTTGCTTTTTTATTAAATCTGGTGCTTTTCAAAAGATGTATTTGGTGAGTAAGAATGAGTCATACAGATTTAAAATGTAATAAAATGGCAAAAAAACACAAAAAACAAAAAGCTTTCGGACTTTTCTTTTCATTAAAACTGGAAGCCTTGTTCTTAAAAGAAAAAGTTTCACAATTCATGATGTAATTTACTTTTTCCCCTGCTACAATATACTGTATAGACAGTTTTGAAGCCGTACAAACTTTTTATCTGCCCTTTGATAAAAATACTGCAGACAAGGGAGGTTATTCTTTAAAATATGAGGGGTCGAAAGCATTAAATAGACAAGGAATTTCCACGCTATAAGACAGTGGTGCTCTTGGTTTTTGTGAAATATGGTATATAATATCTGCTTAATGTTACTCTTTTGAAAATATAGAATAAAGGTCCCATTCACTGAAAAAGACGAGTGGGGAGCTAAGCACTGTTAGCTTCAGAGCTACCAGGGAATTAGCTTACCAAACACAGTTTATATTGCTGTTTTCTGTCAATTTCAGTCATGCTAATAGGCATCCCTGATTCACTAATCCCCGGATGATAATATATCTTGCATCTTTCTGGCATTTTTTGTTACATTTTTGTCGTGATGCTACATTGAACCGCCATAGAAGAGCTCGCCCCAGCAGCGAGCGGCTGACAGGCTGCCTGGCTTTCACCTCGCTGCTGATTTTGATCACTATCCTCTATAAATGGAGCGGGTCAGAGGTCGCCCTGATGAAAGGAGTTTGAGGCTCCTTATTGATAAAACCTAAGGCAATTTGAATTAGTCAAAACATTGTCCACGCTTTTTCTTTTTTCACATATAAAAAAATAAAAGGAAAGGAAAGGAGGTTCGAGGCCTTCTAATGTGTAGATTCCTTTTGCACCTCGCTGTAATGCTTTACATAATACATAAATGATTTACCAAATGCATGCAGAAACATTCATGTACAAATGTATGCAGATAATATGGTAATATTCACATCTGCAAAAAACACACAAGAAGCCTCCTGTATTCTTACAACAGCGATGACCCAAATCCATGATTGGCTGAATAATTCATGTCTCCTACTAAACACTAACAAAACTGTTTGCATGATGCTCACCAAACAACAATCAAATATTTTTAATATTTCCTCCCCTTTTAAACAATTTTTAAAAGGGGAGGAGCTGCAACTAGTCAAGCAATTTAAGTACCTCGGTGTGAATTTAGACTCCTCCTTAACCCTTTAACTGCCCAGATTAAATGGACGGGTCACGCGCCCCCAGTGGCACAACACAGCAACTGCACATGTCAAATTATTGACGTCCCCTGGCTATGTGAATATGAAAATATGTTTGTTTTTGTTTTTGGTTTTTTTTTACATTTTATTGATTTTCTGGTTCGTATACTTTGAAGATTAGATAAAAACATACCCCTGTAGACAAATCGGCATAAAAAAAAAAAACAAAAAAAAAAACACGGACCATTCTTTATGTAAATACAGCCGGGGCAGCACGGTGGTGCAGTGGTTAGCACTGTTGCCTTACAGCTAGAAGGTTCCTGGTTCAAATCCCCAGGTTGGCAGGGGTTGGAACCTTTCTGTGTGGAGTTTGCATGTTCTCCCTGTGCTGCGTGGGTTTACTCCGGGGTCTCCGGTTTCCTCCCACAATCCAAAGACATGCATGTTAGGTTAACTGGCTGTTCTAAATTGTCCCTAGATAGCTGTTTCCTATAGGCCCTTAGAATAAAGGATTAGTATTAGTGAAAGCGCTTTGAGTGGTCTTTGTGACTAGAAAAGCGCTATATAAGTGCAGGTTAGTTAGTTAGTTAGTTAGCCTCTTCACCCATGACTGTGTTGCCTCCCACAAGGACAATATCATCTTAAAGTTCACGGATGACACAGCAGTGATAGGACGCATCGCTGATGATGATGAAGCATCCTACAGGAGGGAGGTGGCCAGCCTGGTGTCATGGTGTGAGAACAAAAACCTCACCCTCAACACAGACAAGACAAAGGAGATGATAGTGGACATGAGGAAGGGGAGGAGGAGACCCCACTGGCTGCTGTTCATCTGGAAGCTTGAGGTGGAGAGGGTGAACAGCTTTAAATACTTGGGCATCCATATCAGCGAGGACCTTACTTGGGCACTCAACACCGCAGAGCTGGTTAAGGGAGCTCAACAGCAGCTGTACTTTCTGAGGAGGCTGAAGAAGTTTGGCATGTCCCCCAAGATCCTCAACAACCTCTACAGCTGCTTAATCGAGAGTATCTTGACTAACTGCATCACTGCGTGGTACGGCAGAAATACTGCCCTGGACCACAAATGCCTGCAGAGAGCGGTGAAGACAGCGGAGAAGATCATCAGGACTCCACTCCCCTCTCTGCAGAGCATCTACCACTGCAGAGTTCAAAGGAGAGCTGCTGCCATCCTCCAGGATCCCACCCACCCCCAGCACAGAATCGTCTCATGTCCATATCATCTCTGCTGCTAAATTATAATTGTACAGTCTACTGGTTTTTATCATTACAGAGAAATTCTCACACTGGGTGCTAATTTGTACATTGCTCATTTGCACATTGCTCATTTGCACACTGTACATAGGCTTTTGCCATCTCAGGTTCATATCATCTCTGATATTAATATACCATTGTCCATTATAGTCATCCAGTGAATTTTCAGTTTTCATTCTTCTTGTTTCCTCTAGTTTAACTGCTAATGTGTGTAATTAGTATTCATTAGTATTAGTACTTAGTATTAAGGTGTGTTTAAGATGTCCTAATTGCCAAATGTGTGTTAGTGTGTGTTATTAGTATTCAATAGTATTAGGTGTGTTATTACCTTATTATGATTATTGATGTGTATCTATTACCTTGGCCTTCGTTTGGAGAGCAGAGTAAGAATTTCATTGCTCAGGAAATGTTGCATTTCTTAACTGTGCACATGATACTAAAGCCTTTGAATCTTGAATCTTTATACAAAAACACCATAAAAAAATCTTTGGTAAGAAAGATCCCACATATCATTGCTGTCACATTTACAAGAAATCCAATTTTCTGTCTTTTGAAAATTATGAAACTGTCAAATTTACCTGTTCAATTTATAAAATATTAAATGGCTACCCCCCCCCCCCCGCCCTCGCCGGAAGAATATGTTAAACTGAGAACTGTCACCGGTACAACCACCAGAGCAATAACTAGAGAAGACTGTGAGGTCCCTCACAGACGCACCTCATTTGCTCAATCTGTGCTATCAGTGAGGGGCACCAAGCTCTGGAATAACATACCACCTGCAATCAGAGAACGTACAACACTAAACACTTTTAAGACTCATTGTAAAAACTGGCTTTAAACAACCAAAACTGTACTCAGAATTAGTCGTTACTCTGCAGCATATGCATATATACCTATATGTGCCCATGCGCCACACACACATGCCCCACCTCTTGCTTGTTGTCTCGCTGTTTGTTGTTGCTGTGAGGTGCTTGGATGCATGTGTGTGTACGCAAACACAGCACACCACTCGTGTGAGATTTGAGTGTTTTGTTTTGGAACACCTTAACACTTGCATTTTAGCATACCCACTTTGTAGTTTCATTGTAGTTGTTCTGCTCATGTATGATATTTTTTTGTGTTTTTGTGACCTGCCGGGCGACTACAGATGCAAATTAGCATTATTGCTAAACCTGGCATAATTACATTTGTATAAATATTCATTAGTATGTAATGTCCCTTTCAAATAAACATTAAACTTAAATTTAAACTTTAATGTTTTCGTGTAAAGCACTTTGAATTGTCTTGTACACAAAATATACTATACAAATAAACTTGACTTGACTTATTCTCCAGCCACATCTAGCAAGCAGCTAGCTAACATTGGTTAGCTGCCTTGGGCCACCATTCACTCCGTCGTGAATATATCTCCGCTTACTGTACTCCAGGGACTGGTCATATCCTATCGACCACTGAAACCATCCCGTCCACCAGTGATGCAATTATATCATTCATTCTTTAAGACAAATTTAACGTTAGTTGGCTCAGACTCGCTATCCGAGCTAGGAGCTAGCCAGCTAAGATTAGCATTAGTGATGCAAGAGGGAGGGAGGAGTTGCCTGTGGTTCTTGGGCATTTAAAGATACATTATTGAAATGAGCCATTATCAGGAAGGCTGCAAAAGATGATTCACAACGATGTTGCATTAATTAAATATTTAAAGGCAATTTGACCAAAATATGTCACACATGTTTTAGTAAGACCTGTAGGAACTGCCACATGTGGAGAAAAGTGCAGTAAATGGGGCCTTTTAAACAGTGTTTTGTGTTCTCACAAAAGAAAGCTCTTTCACACAAATATGTCTACACAACAACACACAGTTCCTAAACTATCTGGTGTTAAGTTATGAGATGCCAGAGGCTGGTAGTGTCCAGAAATTGTTTTCAGGTAAAGTAGTTTTCTCAAAACATATATAAAGAAACAACAGATTTCAATGAAATAAAACTATACATTCACAGAAAATGATTAAAGGTGCAGACATTTCTAGTCAGCCCTAGTTATTACAGTATATGAACCACTTTTCTAATTGGTGCTGTCTGTGCACCATTTTCATGAATAGCCATGTAAACCATGGAACTTATTTCTGATGATCAAAGTAAAATTTGAGTTTTTTTCCCTTCAGAATGCTATTCAAGAAACTGGGAGAAGTATCTCAAGATTTTTGTGTATGTTACATAATTCATGCTGCTTGTTTGAAACAGCTGTGTTGTGGTTTAACTGAACAAACCTGAGAAACTGAGCACGCATTCAAATACATGAAATCAAATGTAACTGAAAGAGAATGACCAAATGTATTTGAGTAAATGTATCAGTTTTGCTTTGTAACTGCTCACCAGCAAGAGTTAAACTATCCTTCAATATAACGACTCAAAAAAGTACAGTCTGTGAAAAAAGTTGCCTGTGAGCAAACCTAACTCATGACTGCCCATCTCTGAAAGATGCACATGCATCGGGCTGTGATATAATTCAAACCTGGAGTAATTCAGGTGGGTTTTGGCTCCTTGCTTTCCGTTTGCCAGCTTCATGAGTAATTGTGAATATAGTCACAGTAACACTTCACAGGTACACACTGTCTAAGCTGAGTGTTATAGAGGGTAAACTGTGTCCAGCTTGGAGTGATAAATCATCACCATCCCACCTGCTGCAGCTGGAACTGGAACTGAGCTAAACTTATGCAACACAGTCCCTGTCCAGCTGTCCACAGCTCATCTCCCTTCTGAAGATACTGTCACAGAAAAGCCTCAGTGAAGACCGGTGACATGCCAACAGTGTAGGCGGGTGGGCACGAATTGTATATCAAGTCCTTTAATCATTACTTAAAGGGGTAGAATTTAAAGTCACTCTATAGTGTGGATATCTGAGGTTGTAATTATGACTGGGCAAAACTAAATTTAAGTTATCTGAAATGTTCATTTTTATTAGTCATAATTCATTTAAAGATATCTTAAGTGAGTTATACATAATGAAAAACTTTAGAGTGACTATAAATCAGCTCCTTATAATAAATTATAAAACACCTTGGCATACAATTAATGCCTACCTGCCTAACCTGACTGCACTTCACTGGTGCTCGATCAAGGCAAATTTTAACATTGTGCTGGTTATGTATTTATTTAGCATTCCAGAGAGAGTAAAACCCTCTAAGTCTGCAGGGAGAGGCCCTTCATGCTTTTGAACATTTGACCGTGGAGCAGCAACTAAACCCTTGTAGGTTGAAGGTGAATCCACTTCAAAGTCTGGGATGATGATGGTGTTGGACCTTTTCAAAGGCTAGAATATTGTATGGTCCTGGCATTATCCAGTAGCAATATTGTGGGCATTGTGAAAATGCTGTGTGGAGAGACCATAGGTGGACCTAAACCTGTTTGTGTGTTTGAATACAGTAGTTGTTTCAATAGAACACTTAAAACTTCTTTAACCCTGATATGGATGGACGGTTCAAGTTTGAAAGCTTCATACAGGCTGCACACTGGTGAAGTCACAGAAGCACAACTCACAAATCTGTATACTTTTCTCCTTTTGCGCAAAGGTGCAAACAACCTTTTGAGCATCAGAAGGGATAACATTCTGTTCACATATTAAATCCTAGTTTTAAATAGAAAAAACACGTTTTTAAATGAAGAGGGCTTTTCAGATGTCTGCAGTTGGTTTGTTCATCACCAAAATGAAGACATTATATTAAATTCTGCAAAACAGAATTAAAAGTTTGCAGAGACTCATAACTTTATACTCACTGCTAACAGAAATATTCCTCCTAGCACACTATACTAGTTGTTAGAACTGATTCTTAAGGGCTGTCAGGCTATTTCAGCCTTGGCTCTCTTTAAACAATGACTGAATACCTTTACATACATGAATAGAAACATGTACCTGTGTATGAAATTCACAGTTTTACCAGTTCTGAACTTAAATTTCTTGCTTTACACAACATGTCTGTTTCAAGTTTTCAACATTAGGTTGAAACATCCTCTTATCCACATAATACTCCTATAATATGACTTAGCTTTGTCAATGACAATGAAATCCAGAAAACCTGAAATATACTTCTCTATATCTCAAAGTCAGCTCAAAAAGCATGTGCAAACCAGCTGGCAGAGATCCTCACCAAGCTGTTCAACCTCTCCCTGATACACCCCACCGTCCCCTCCTGCCTCAAGGCCTCCACCATCATCCCCATCCCCAAAAAGTCCACAATTGACGGCTTGAACGACTACAGACTCATAGCACTCACGTCTGTAGTCATGAAGTGTTTTGAGCAACTGGTGTCCCAGCACGTCAGGGACTGTCTTCCCCACTCCTTCGGCCCCCACCAGTTCATATACAGGGAGAACTGGTCTACAGAAGACGTTATCGCCACCACACTCCACAGAGTGCCAAGCCACCTGGAGAACCCAAGGAGCTACGTGAGGATGCTCTTTGTGGACTACAGCTCAGCTTTCAACACCATCATCCTGGACATCCTGCTCAATAAACTGCACCTTGTCCAGATCCCCTCCCCCGCCTGCTCCTAGATAAAAAGTTTCTCACCAATCGCCCACAAACTTGGCCCCCACCACTCACTGGCCCCCACACACTGTCTCTCAGCACTGGCTCCCCCCAGGGATGCATGCTAAGCCCACTACTGTGCTCCCTGTACACCTTTGACTGTATTCCAACCCACCCAACCATTGCCATTGTGAAGTTCAGGGACAATACCACCTTGGTCATCACCGATGATGATGAGAAGGCATACACGGCAGTGATAGAGACTCTGCTGCTGTGGTCCCAAGCAAGCAACCTGACACTGAATGTCCCAAAAAACCAAAGAATTCATACTGAACTTGAGGAAGAACAGACAGGACCCCCCCCCCCGCCCCCAAAAAATGGCGACCGCGTGGAAACCGTCCCCACCTTCAGGTTCCTGGGCACCCACATCTCCTCTGACCTCTCCTGGACTGTCAACACCAAGGCCCTTGTGAAAAAAGTCCAGCAGCAGTTGCACTTCCTCCGTATCCTGAGGAAGAACAACCTGGACCAGAAGCTGCTGCTGGCCTTCTACCGCTTCTCAGTGGAGAGAGTGTTCACCTACTGTCTGGGTGTGTGGTACACCAGCTCCATGGCCGAAAACAGGAAGGCTGTGCAGAGGGTCATCAACACCACCCAAAAAAATCATCGGCAGCCTTCTGCCCTCCCTGGAGGAAATCTCCAGATTCTCCTGTCTCAGAAAGATCAAGACCATCACAGGAGACCCCTCACATCCCGCCCATCATCTGTTTGACCTGCTCCCCTCTGGACGACGGTTCAGATCAATCAGGTCCCACACCTCTAGACTGACAGTTTCGTCCCCTGGGACATCCAAACTGCAAACAGTCAGAGGCCCCACCCCCTCCCTCCGAACACTCAGATGCACAGTACTGAAGACCTTTTTAATTATCATAATAGTCGCACATGTCTTTGCACTCTGCACTTTCATGTACATTGACCCATGCGTGAAAGCACTACCATTCCTGTGTATATTTTCCATAATCCTTGGGCCATTTTACTCAACCGTGTGTTCTGCACTAGGCACTCTTATGTACACGTTCCATCCGTGAAGCCACTACCACACCTGTGTATACGTGTACCTGTGGGCTATTTTTATTTTTATTCCAGGCGTATGTTTAATTGTGTGCTCTGTAACCGTGTTTTATCTAATCCTTCTCTCTTACTTTATTGCGCAGTAGCCTGGTGGAGCACCCACAATTTTATTGTACTGTACAACTGTACAATGACAATAAAACCTATTCTATTCTATTCTAAACTTTGCCTACGACCAACTGCAGCCTGTACCTGATTCCATGAACTCCTGGTTGAAGTTGTCCCAGGCCTCTTTGCTCTTCTCAAGATTCTCTTCCATAACCTTGATGTCAGAAAAGGGACAGTTGCATTCTGGGAAGTGGGGAGAGCAGCGGCACCAGCAGTCATTGTTGTGGCAGATGAGCTCACCCTCCGAGTTACAGGCCACATAGCTGAGGGCTGCCTCCACAAAACGCCCACGGAGGAACTCTGGCAGGACATCTTGTAAGCCTGGAAAAAGGGGGAAAAAAGACACATGATAAGGTATTTCATCTTTCCAGTTTCAAAATGTGGTTTGCTTTTTGCATGCTGGCTTCATGAGTTTGATGTGTTAATTCTTACGAGACGGGAAATGGAAATGTTAAAATTGCCATGTCTATGTCTCATTTTGAGCCTGCATACATTGAAAGTAATACTCAATGTATTTACATTGAAGAGCATGGTAAAAGATATATTCTAGACATTTGTTGCCTGTGTATCATTCTATTTCATAACCATTAGTTAAAAACAGCGCCACTGGAACATGAGTTGCGTGGGGAGAGCAGTTGGTGACGTTTATGGATGAATGGTTATCCGGCTATGTCTTATGTGCTCTAACTTGATTGGAAAAAAGGCTACAGCCCACAAACTTGGTACATAGGATGACCTTGGCATTAGCAGCTATGGCTATAGTGTTGGGGTCCACAGGTCAGGGTCATGGCTGTGTCCATACTCTAGCTCGAAAGGGAATGAGGCTATGGCTACCAAACTTGGTGCATGCACCGATCAGACATAACATTATGATCACCTGCCTAACATGGTGTTGGTCTATGTTTTCCTGCCAAAAGAGCCCAGACCTGTTGAGGCATGGATTCCACTAGACCCCTGAAAGTGTGCTGTGGTATCTGGCACCAAGATGCTCGGAGCAGATCCTGCAAGTCCTGCAAGTTACATGGTTGAGCAACTTGTACATCCCACAGATGTTTGATTGAATTGAGATCTGGGGAATTTGGTGGAGCACAAGTATGAGTCTGAGGTGTTGACTAATCCTGCAAATTCTCCAGATTCTCCAGATCTCAATCCAATCGAGCATCTGTGGGATGTGCTCGACAAACAAGTCTGATCCATGGAGGCCTCACCTCGAAACTTACAGGAATTAAAGGATCTCCTGCTGACACCCAACACAATATTAGGCAGGTGGTCATAATGTTATGCTGATCAGTGACTAGTACCCATGGCTATACTTTTGGAGCAAAGGTCAAAGGTGAAGGTCACAGGATCATAAAAGGTCAAAATCCATTTTGCCCCATAGTGAACTGGGTCTTTGACACCCGGTGAATGTCAAATGACTTTGACCAAGGCTTTGACCTTGAAGATTTGTAGGTTGTGAATTAGCACTGCGGCAGCACAGCAACTCACCCTTGGCCGGGGGATCCTGGGTTCGATCCCAGCCCCCGACCAACATTGATCTGTGTGGAGTTTGCATGTTCTCCCCATGTCTGCGTGGGTTTACTCCGGGATTTCTCCGGTTTCCTCCCACATGCCAAAAACATGCAAGTTAGGTTAATTGGCATCAAACTGGGGATTCTAAATTGTCCTTAGGTGTGACTGTGAGAGTGAATGCTTGTCTGTCTCTCTGTGTTGGCCCTGTGATGGACTGGCGATCTGTCCAGGGTGGACCCTGCCTCTCACCCAAAGATGCTGGGATAGGCTCCAGCCCCCCCGCCACCCGAAAAGGATTAAGCGGAAGAAGATGAATGAATTAATGAAAGGTCACCAATTTTCAAAACATTAACTGTGAATGCTGTAAAGTAAAAATAAATGCTTTCAAGTTTAGGTTAGCATTATTTTTCAGACCCAGAGGGCATACTAGAAGGCGATTTAGGCACTGATTCAAATTATGCTTTTGAATGCTGGATACATTCGGCTATTTCACAATCAGGGTAGCTAGAAAGGGATCATATAGGTCAATAAATGAACTGTAAAATGTATTTGTTGTTTTACCGTAAACATAAAGAACCACTTCTTGGTCATCTTGTACAGAAATTTGAGAGCACAATGTCCAGTTTCCTTCGAGTTATTGCCTAGATACTGTATAATGTCCAGTCTATCAAGTTCAAAATTAAGAGGTACGGACACTACATCTGAATTTGCAAAATAAGAAAAGATTTATTTTTTTTTTACTATTTAAAAATTATATATTATATTAAAATATTATATATTATATTAAATTAAAAAAAATTAAATGCATTTTCAACAACTACAAATAATATATTTTTTTTTTACAAATAATACCATCCATCCATCCATTTTCTACCGCTTTTCCAGAGGTCTGGGTCACAGAGGCAGCAGTTCAAGCAGAGAAGCCCAGACTTCCCTCTCCACCTGCTCCAGCTCTTCAGAGAGGATACCAAGATGTTCCCAGGCCAGCTGGGAGATGTAGTCTCTCCAGCGAGTCCTGGGTCTGCCCCGGGGTCTCCTCTCAGTGGGCCATGCCCAAAACACCTCAAGTGGGAGGCGTCCAGGAGGCATCCTGATCAGATGCCCATACCACCTCAACTGGCTCCTTTCTATATGGAGGAGCAGCGGTTCTACTCTGAGCCTCTCCCGGATGACTGAGCTCTTCACCCTATCTCTGAGGGTGAGTCCAGCAGTCCTAGAGAAAGCTCATTTCATCTGCTTGTATCCGCAATCTCATTCTTATCTTATCTTATCTTATCTTATCTTATCTTATCGCTTAAATTCTTAAAATACATTTATCTTTTGGACATGGTTTTTGACAAGCAAAACTTTAAAACCACTGACAGGCTGAAATAACTTGATTCATGTTATTGCAGTCATACTGGGTAACTTAAACTGATGTTTTATTAACGCATCCAATCCAAAGCATTAAACATTGCTGCAAGTAATCTTCAAGCCTGGTGACTTGGATGGCCTTGTGGGGGAAATTAATAAAGTACCATTTATTGCTTGCAAATTCAGATTAACAAATGAATGATTATCTTCAAGAAATAACCAGTGTTTATCTGATGCACTGCAACACAGAACATGTGTCTTCTGTTCTGTTCACACACTATCATGCAACCAGAACCTGTCCTAGCATGATCCATCAAGGGTGTGTTGCAAAATGCAAATAAAAAAATAGAAAAGCTTTCAGCACTCCCACAGATTCTTCCTGTTTGTTTATCCAAATCAAACTGTACCAAGCAGACAAACGAGTATGTTGGAGACGAGTGTGTGTGTGGCTCTTTTCTCTGCCTAAATCATTTTCAGTGGCAGCGTTTCCTCTCTTGCACAAAGTACTACAGGTGCATATACAAGTTGCAAAGATGAGAAACCTGCCCAAGCACATATTTTTTGCAGTTTGGGGAGATCGTTATAGCAGAAGCTTGCCATGTTGTTTCCAATCTGCAGCTTTCATTATTTCATATCCCAGTTGTGGAATGGAGACCTTCATATCATCATAAGTGCAGAAACTTTGTTACTGTAATAGAAGATACAGTCTTTCCATTTGATGTAACACATGGCCAATGTGGACCTTTGTTTAGATATATTAGCTTCCCCTTTCAGTCTCAGTAATATAACACACACACACACATGCGTGTGTGTATGTGTATATATATATATATATATATATATATATATATATATATATATATATATATATATATATATATATATATATGCAAACACATGTACATAAAAGACATATACTGAACACAAGAAAACGAGGACACTGGTGAAAAAACATATTAGTTCTCTTGTAATTTCTGCTAATTTCTGGTCCATAGTCAAGCTGTTTAATTAAAGGCTTCATATATTTGCATCACAATACAAGTTTAGGAAACATTAAACTTTGAACTTCAAAGACTAGTAGCATACCTTACTATTAGGATCACTTCCAAAATCTATTGGATTCGTTCTTAGTCCAAAATCAAATATGCGGACCCATGATCCTCTGTGACAACCTTGAACAGGGAGCAGCCGAGACTGCGTGAGCGTGTGTATGTCTGTATAGGTGTGTGTGTAAAAGTACTATTACTGACGTACTAATTCAACCCACAGAGCCAAATGTCCAGCCTGTGGGAAATAAAGTCTCCTCTCATGTCATTTAAAAACAAGATAACTCGTTTCAATTTCACTGCTTTCATTATTGGAATCATACTAAGAATACAGTGGTGTGCTAATTAAGGTGCCAACATTTCATGGCTGCACAGCATATTAAATCAAATCAAAAAGCCAATGGGTGATCATTAAAGTGCATAGTCATCTCTTAGGAACCAGCAGGCAGCTTTTGCAAGTCTTGAGGTGCATTGCTCGTGCTGCCTCGCCTGTTGTCTGTTGGTCCGCGTCTGTCTCCTGTCTCCCTGTCTATTAATCATCAATTTGCTGTGTCAAAAGCTTCTTCTTTCCTCACTTCACAAGCTCACTCTGGATGAGTTTCAACAGCCAAGTCAATCCCGCTGTGCACTGCGATGAATATGCATGTCTCTTCTTTGGTATTTACTCTTTCAGTGGCTTGGAAAGAGATGTAATTAGTCACATTTTTCCTCTTCCATGCTTTGGCAGGTGCTTTGAGCTTTTCGCTGGTGGATGGGAGTGCGTAAGTCTGAGTGCACTTATTCCAAATCTGGCAGGAGTTTCTTTACTTTGAAAGACAGCTAAACAGCAGTCTTTCCATCACATGGCACTTTCTCTCAATCTCTTCCACTTTGTTGTTTGTTGATCTGTTTTTTTCCCCCCTAGCGGGCTTCTTCATCTTTTTTGATTCATTTTTCCTACTTTCTTATCTAGTCTATCTCTCATACTGGTACACGTGGACACAAGAGACACTTTTTAAAAAGTAAAGCTTGGTATGAAGAATCAGATCATTTAGTCTGGAATGTCTGTGCCTTAATAATGCAGTGACTTTAAAACAAAAGCTACCACCCACTAGAGCTGAGCATTCAGGCAATATGTTGACATATAGAGCTGATTATTACCACTAAAAGTTCTTGTAAACTGGAACAACACTTTAATTTTGACTTAAACAGGGGGCTGAAAAGTTCATTGGTTGAAAAGTTCATAGTGGTCAAATCTGACCAAATGTGTTTCATTTTTCAACATTACTAACTAACTAACTAACCTGCACTTATATAGCGCTTTTCTAGTCACAAAGACCACTCAAAGCGCTTTCATTAATACTAACCCTCTATTCTAAGGGCCTATAGGAAACAGATATCTAGGGACAATTTAGAACAGCCAATTAACCTAACATGCATGTTTTTGGCATGTGGGAGGAAACCGGAGAAATCCCGGAGTAAACCCACGCAACACGGGGAGAACATGCAAACTCCACACAGATCACTGTTGGTCGGGGGCTGGGATCGAACCCACGATCCCACGATCCCCACAATCCCCCGGCCAAGGGTAAACTGTGCTGCCGCAGTGCTAACCACTGCGCCACCATGCTGCCCCGGTGGCGCAGGGGCAGCAATGTTGGGAGACAATGCCCAACATTGTCTCCCCTTCAGTCCACACACCTCTTCCATCAGTGTTGCAGCGCTTGGATCCCTGTGGTTGAAAAATAAACCACATTTGGTCAAATTTGACCACCAAAAACTTTTCATCCTATGAACTTTTCAGCCCCCTGTAAAATGTCACTCTTCCCAACGGCAGTCCATACTGTATAAGATAAAACATCTGACAGCTGTCACAGTTTGGTGGACCGGACTCAGACACAGGCAGAAATACAGTACAAAAAATTATAATTTATTAAACAAACTCAAACAAAATAAATGGCAGTATGTGGGCTGAAAGCGAAACAAAAGATAAACAGACCGACTGACAACACAAGACTGGACTAAGATAATACATGGAAATAAGAATCTCACCAACAGGACTGACAAGAAGACATTAAGTGACTCCACATGAAACTAATGCAGAAACGGACTAAAATAGACAAGGGGATAATTATAACATTGCAGAACAGGTGAGAATGATCAGGGCTAATCAGAGACAGACGGGGAGACATCCAGTATGGGGAACAGGACAGGCGGGGCTGTATAGACAATCACACCAGGAACTAAATATTAATAATAATGATAAGCATGAACCAAATCAGCGGGACAACATACTGTAGGAGACATAATAATGAAAATGAAAACCTGATGACAACACATACTAGGGATGAAAATGAAACACAGAGAAACAAAATAAACTGATGGCAAGGACATGGCTGAACACATGCCCCAAAGATCACAAAAAACAAATAACAACATAAAGCCAGGACATGTCATGGGCAGTGGGAGCGCGCCCCTCCCCTCCGGTCTCACCTTCGTCAACTCATCACTGCACCTGAGGCAGAAGACACACCTGTGCCCGCTCATCAGCCAGCGTACTTAGGGAGGTCCCCTCCGCGCAGTCTATGCTGGCTCGTCTGGGTATACTGCCTGTGTTCTGACTTGCTTATACAGTTCTACGATCGTTAACATGCCGTTAACCATCTTCTTCTCCTTCTCCCCAGGTTGCTTCCATCGTGTAGGTGTGTCGCCGGGACTGCGAGTGCTCTCCTGCCCCACCTCACTGTCCTTCGGCACCATCATCCCCCAGTCAGGCACCATCAGCTCCACTCCCCTCCTACCCTACCAGTTCATCTATTTTCCCGCTGGGTCCTGCCGGTCATTCCTGGATTTCTCAAGTAAGTGGCAATTTGGCTCGCCCATTTTCCCCCTTACTCTACTCCTCAGCTCATGGCTCTCGTCTTCTCTCCACAGGTCCGATTCCTCTTGCGAGTGACTGTTTCCATAGCTGCGCACTGTTATTTTGCCATTTAATAAAAGCTGCCAAACGTGCCCCTCAGTGTAGTTCTCTCCTGTGCTTGGTATCATGCGTGTGAGCTGTCTAAAGTTTAACACGCCATGACAGAACGAGCCAGCCAGGAGGGTAGCTCAGCTGGTGCCTCACCGCAGGAGCAGTCTGCTATGGATTGCCTAGCGGTGACCGAGCAGCAGCTCGTTGCACTGACACAACAGGTTTCCCATATGGTAACATTATGGTTCGCGGCGCATCCCACAGCCACGCCACCCCCCCAGCCTATTCCGCACACTATACGCCGTACTTATTTTGTTCCTTCCCTGTATGCGGGGGAGGTGGGGAAATGCAAACCATTTCTTCTCCAACTTCAAATGTACTTGGAGCAGGTTGGGAAGGAGTATCCGGGGGATGTAGCCAAAAAACAGCTTTTTGTCCTGTTGCTCAGGGATCGAGCCCTCAAGTGGGTCCAGGCCACTCTAGACAACCCCGAGGGGCGCCAATATTTTTTTGACCGATTGGTGGCCGCAATTTCTAGCACGTTCGGTCAGACCGAGCATCAGGGCAATGATGCTGCCGCCTGATGACGCTCCGCCAGGGTACCCAGTTGGTGGCCGAGTACTCGGTGGAGTTCCGGGTTGGGGTGTCTGAGTCGGGGTGGAACGAGACTGCTCTACACAGCGCGTTCCTCCATGGCTTGAGCGACCAACTCTGCGATGAACTGGCGGTCCATCCTGTCCCGGAGAAGCTCGATGACCTGATAGATCAGGCTGTAGGGCTTGACAATCGACACCGTGAGCGCGCGAAGGAGCATGGTCCCATCCCTCGTCCGCACGCCGAGTGCATGCCCGCTGCGGTTGCTGGGACTGGTGGAGCCAGGTCTTCGCCTGAACCAATGGAGCTCTTTCGGAATATCACCGATGAGGAGCGTCGGCAAAGGCGAAGGGCTGGGTGTGCATATACTGTGGTTCGCTCGACCACAGTCTGGACGAATGCTGCCGCCGGCCAAAAAGATACGGCCCGTCAGTAACCGCGGGGGGTCTGGTGGGAGGAACTTATTCTTCTCCCCCTGGTAAATTGTGTATTTTGGCCCTCGTGCAGTTGCCGGGGGTCGAGAGGAGGGTTGAGGCGCTGATTGATTCAGGGTCCGAGGGTAATTTCACTTCAGCTGCTCTCGTGGAGCAGGTGGGTATTCCCACACGTAAATTGCCCCACAGGGAGAAAGTCACTGCCATCTCCGGCAGCGAGCTCGCGGTGGTTTTCCTAAGCATGGTGCCTATTCCCATCCTTCTTTCCGGGAACCACCAGGAGGAACTAGCGTTCCTGGTCCCGTGTCATCTTCCCCGGTGGTTCTATGTTACCTGTGGCTCCAGAAGCATAGCCCCACGATCAATTGGGCTCAGAATACCATCTCAGCCTGGAGCCCTTTTCGTATGGCCAATTGCATGCGTTGGGCTGATTGCTCCCCGTCGCTCTCCGTTTCTCCCTCCCGGGATGAGCCGCCGCACCTCAGCTTCGTCCCTCGGGCTTATCACGATTTGGGCAAGGTCTTTAGCAAGTCGAGAGCATTGTCACTGCCACCTCATCGCTCTTACAACTGTGCCATAGATCTCATCCTGGGGTGAGGCTGCTGTCCAGCCAGCTGTACAGCATTTCCAGCCAGGAGAGCGAGGCAATGGAGCAGTACATTAAGGAATCGCTGAACGCTGGCCTCATTCGGCCATCTTCGGCTCCACTAGGGGCCGGATTCTTCTTTGTCGGGAAGAGGGATGGCTCACTGCGCCCGTGCATCGACTACCAGCAGCTCAACGCCATTACAATTAAAGACAAATACCCTCTGCCTTTAATCAATTCAGCATTCAAGCTCCTTCAGCGCTCATGGGTTTTCACCAAGCTAGACCTTAGAAATGCATATCATTTGATTCACATTCGCAAGGGTGACGAATAGAAGACAGCCTTTAAAACACACCAGGGCCAGTTCGAATACCTAGTGATGCCATTTGGGCTCAGTAATGCCCCTGCCGTCTTCCAACGGTTGATTAATGGCGTCCTCCGCGATGTGCTCTATCAATTCGTGTTTGTCTACCTTGATGATATTTTGATTTTGTCCCGCTCGCCCGAGGAACATGACGTCCACGTGAGAGCTGTTTCACAACGGCTCTTGGAGAACCAGCTGCTCGTGAAGGCTGAGAAGTGTGAGTTTTCTACACCATCTACCACCTTTTTGGGCTTCATTTTGGCTGAGGGGGAGCTGATTGCAGATCCGGCCAAGGTAAAGGCAGTGTTGGATTGGCCAACACCCCACTCCCGTATGGGGCTTCAGCGCTTCCTCGGGTTCGCAAATTTTTATCACAGGTTCATCCGGAACTATACTGGGATCGCACTGCCACAGCTGACCTCGGTTAAAGTCCCCTTTTGGTGGACTGAGGCAGCTGAGCAGGTGTTTGATAAATTAAAGCGCCAGTTCACTGACAAACCTATCTCAGCCCAGGTCGACACGCAGTCCTGTTTGTCCTCGAGGTGGATGCGTCTGATTCTGGGGTTAGCGCTGCACTGTCGCAGCGCACGCCTCCCGATCAGAAGCTCTGCCCGTGCGCATATTTCTCCCGGCGGCTTTCGCCAGCCGAGAGGAATTATGACATAGGGGACAGAGAGCTGCTGGCCATTAAGTTGGCACTGGAGGAGTGGAGACACTGGCTTGAGGGTGCTGTTCACCCCATCATTGTGTGGACCGACCGCAAAAACCTTGACTACTTGTGGTCGGCCCGCCGACTGAATGCCAGGCAGGCTCGCTGGTTGTTATTCTTCCATCGATTTGACTTTACCATCACATACCAGCCTGGCACCCGGAATACCAAACCGGATGCATTCCAGGGACATAGCGCCCCCCCCCCCAACCATCGTGCCACTGGCACGCATTATCGGAGCCCTTACTTGGAATATCGAGCGGAGGGTCCACCAGGCCCAGTCCCAGGAGTCTGTGGCGGTAGGGTGCCCCCGGAACCATCTGTATGTCATGACCGCCCTCCGCAGTGACGTCATCCAGTGGGGCCATACTGGCCGCTTTACCTGCAATCCTGACATCGCCCAGACTATAGATTTTGTCAAGCGGGCGTTCTGGTGGTCAACGCTGCTGCGGGACGTTCAGGAGTATGTCAGAGCTTGTCAGATGTGTGTCCGCGGGAAGACTGACCCCCCCCCCCCCCCCGGGACTCCTCCATCCCCTCCCCATCCCCGGCTGGCCGTGGTCCTACATTGTTGTAGACTTTGTTACCGGGTTTCCCTCCTCCGGCAGTAAGATGGTCATTCTGACTATTATGGATCCGTTTTCCAAGGTGGTCCATCTGGTGGCCCTCCCCAAGCTCCCGTCAGCTCTGGAGACAGCAGCCCTTCTCACAGACCATGTGATCCGGATCCAAGGCATCCCTGTGGACACTGTGTCTGACTGGGGTCCACAATTCACGCCCCAGGTCTGGAGGGCTTTTTGCCAAACGTTAGGGACAACGGTGAGCCTCTCCTCCGGAAATCATCCCCAAAGTAACGGGCAGGCAGAGCCCGCCAACCAGTCCCTGGAGGCTGCCTTGCGGTGCGTAGCAGCCGATAATCCCTCTTCCTGGAGCGCACACCTGACCTGGGTGGAATACTTGATGAACTCTGCGGTGTCCGCCAGATTGACCCCCTTTGAGGCATCATTAGGGTACACACCTCCCCTCTGTGATCCGGATCCAAGGCATCCCTGTGGACACTGTGTCTGACTGGGATCCACAATTCACGTCCCAGGTCTGGAGGGCTTTTTGCCAAATGTTAGGGACGACGGTGAGCCTCTCCTCCGGAAATCATCCCCAAAGTAACGGGCAGGCAGAGCCCGCCAACCAGTCCCTGGAGGCTGCCTTGCGGTGCGTAGCAGCTGATAATCCCTCTTCCTGGAGCGCACACCTGACCTGGGTGGAATACTCGATGAACTCTGCGGTGTCCGCCGGATTGACCTCCTTTGAGGCATCATTGGGGTACACACCTCCCCTCCTTCCCTTGGCCGAGAGGGAAGTTTTGGTGCCATCCACGGGGGCCCACGCTCAGCACTGTCGACGTGTCTGGAGAGCTACTCGGGCCGCTCTGGTCCGCGTCACAGAACGCACCCAGGCCGCCGCCGATCGGAGGTGGGTCCCGGCCCCCAAGTACATCATGGGACAGCTAGTCTGGCTGGCGGCTAGCCAGACTCCTCTGAAGAACAATGCCAAGAAGCTGTCCCCCCACTTCCTCAGGCCGTTCCCCATTGCCCGGGTGGCCAACGACGCGTCAGTCCGGCTCAGGCTGTCCACGACCCTGTGGGTGAACCCCACCTTTCAGTTTTACAGCCAGACAGCCAGGTTGAATGAGTCAGGTGGCCTGGCAGGGGAAACTGGCCACCCAACCCTATGGCACAGTTTATCAGGCGGCCGGCCTGAGTCTTTCAGCCACCAACATAGGCAAGGTGGACCGGGAGGTGGCTGCCCCACAGGAAGACCCATAACTGGAGAGGAGAGCCAAGGAGGGGAAGCACCAGCGTCATCTGGCGGTGAAGAGGGGGGGACCACGATGGTGTCCGGCAGCGACAAGGGGGGAACCACGACAGCATCTGGCAGCGACAAGGAGAACCATAACAGTGTCTGGCAGCAACGAGGAGAGAACAATGACGGCGTCTGGCAGAGGAGGAGAAAAAACCATGATGGTGTCTAGAAGCAGAGGAGAAGGAACCATGACGGCATCTGGCAACGGAGGAAGAGGACGCTGGAGCTTAGCTGCACCCACGGTGGCTCCGGGCTGGAGCTTAGCTGCATCCGCGGTGGCTCCGGGCTGGGCCAACGCTGCACCCACGATGATTTCAACGATGGGAGATGGACTCAGAACGACCTCCAACGGCAAGCCCCGACCCACAGAGACCTCTGGCAGTGTTTGTTCATCTCTGGTGATGCTGGGAGAAAGCTCAGACACACATAGAGACAAGGGTTCAGGGTCACCGGCAGCAGCGGAGCCCGGTGAGGCAAGCTCAGGTGCAGCAGGCGGCTGGCCCTCCCCACTAAGAGCCAGGCAAGATTGCTCTAGGACTGAGAGGAGAAAACAAAAGAGAGCACTTGCCTGAGCTCAAGCTCCACTGCCGTCCAGGACTCCGACGATCCGGGTGACGGTGTTTCCTCAGGCTCAGCCCTCTAGAGGTCCAGCTTGGTCACTGGCTCTGCTACGACGACTTCTGCAGCAAGCATGATGGAGGTAGCAGTCAAGGTGCCCCCAGGCGTAGTAAACCACACTGATGACTCCTCTGGCATGGCAGCTGGGGGTTGGCTCTGTGTCGGCACTGAAGTTTGGACTTTTAGAGCCACAGGCTCCCTCCCCATCAGGTGGCTAAATTCTGGAGCCAACAGGCACTCGGGGATTGATGGGGAAGACACGGAGAGGATACAGTAGGTGTTAACAATTGTGGCAGGAGGCAAGAGCTCAGAGGACTGCTTACCCTAAGACTCTCTCCCAGGAGACAGACAAGGCAAATCATTATGAGGTGGAATAAAATGAAAAAGCACTTGCCTGTCAACCCGGATCTTGGTGTTATCCGCTACAGATGACGGGCTGTCATCCCTCTCCATGTCACCGGTAACCCTGGGCCCCTTAAAGGATGGTGAAGGAGCCGCTTCAGTGGACTCGGAAATGGGCGTAACCTGGGATTTCCTGGAGGACATCTCAGCAGCTGGAGGGGACGTCGAGGCGACAGAGTTTACGGCAGCAGCGGAGAGATGCTCTGCTGAGTGAATTGTCAGGTTTGGCGTCCGGGAAATGGCTGCTGAGGAGGAGGAGGGCTTCCTACGGCAATCCGATGTGGAATGAAGCTCTTTCTACAGGGCTGGCGGAGTAGATTACTCCGGGTCCACAGGGTCTTCCCTCGAACAGTGATTCCCTCCCGGGACCAACGGAGCTTTAGGGGAGATGGGAGAAAGAGGTGGAGAGGCGGCAGCAGTGAATTCTGAATTTCATCATCAGGACTTAGGCAAGCAGTTTCAGCAGAGAGGGAGAGGGAACGAATAAGAACTTGCCTGAATTTCAGAGGGGTGATGGCGTCAGCTGTTGCTCCGAGGTCGTGCTCCGTCTCCCCAGGAATTTGAAAGGCCGTCTGGCGGGGAGAAGATGGCACGGGCTCGGGATGAGAGTGGCAAGCTCTCTGCCTCCAGGAACATTTCTTAAATTGTCTGGGTTGCGCTGGAGGTGACTCCTTCACCAGTCCCCTCGAGATGCTGCCGAGACTTAAATATCTGGATGAGAAGCGGCATCAAACCCGGGTAGCACCAGAGACTGTGGTACATCTTAATTACCCTGACTGCATTCTCAAGGAAACCAAAAACTGTTTCGGGAGAGAGGGTGGCTTGAGTATTAGAGGCAAACTCAACAGCCAGCTCGGCCACAGCGCACTCATCCTCACTCAGTCCAAAAACTTTAAAGTCCATGGTGAGCTTTCCCACTGGTAGGTGATGAAACACAAAACAACACTGACAGCTGAATTCTGTACAGGCTGCTCTGTACTATCATGTGTGCCTCTATGAGGTGCAGAGAGAGGGAGACAAATTCAAACGCTGAATGGTGATGAGTGTTTTATTAACAGAAGAGTAACAGTTCAAAGGTGCCAAAAACAAAAAGTCAAACGATAAACTTACAGATTGTGGCTCAGAGTGAGGCTAAGCTCTGGAGGGAGCACAACAGTGGAAGTTTGGATCAACAGAAGAAAATTGACGGAGCAGTGAGGACAAAGTAAACAAATCAGCTTAAGTAGTGAGTGAAAATGATAACATGAGTACAGAAAGGTGTGGGTTCCCCTGAGCAACACATAATAATTGGGAACAGCTGATAGTCATAAAGAGGGAGAGTGGCTGATGGTGTCAGCAGCGGGTTGGACTGGAGATCCAACACCGATGCTGCACACAAGAAGGGGATGAGCAGACTCTACTTCCTGAGAAAGCTGAGATCCTTCAACATGTGCAGCAGGATGCTGGAGCTTTTCTACCAGACTGTTGTTGCCAGCGCCATCTTCTTTGCTGCTGTCTGTTGGGGTAGCAGTATTAGGGCCAGAGATACCAACAGACTTGACAAGATTATCAAGAGGGCTGGCTCTGTAATTGGTCTCAGACCGGAGACCTTTGAGACTGTGGTGGAGAGGAGGACACTAAATAAACTGCAATCCATCATGGACAACCCTGATCACCCCCTCCACCACACACTAGATAGACAGCGAAGCACTTTCTCCAGTAGACTACTACAGCTTCGTTGTCGAACGGCCAGGTACAGGAAATCTTTCCTGCCACATGCAATTTCCCTGTACAATAACTCACTATGATGTTGTATTCTGGCATAGCTATGCTGACACACTGCATCTTACAGACTAACTGGTACCTCATTTTTTTTCACTCTGCTCCTGATAGTCCTTCTTGTGCAATGGGATGATTCATGTGTTTATACGGGTCATCATATATTAAGCTATGATGTATATAGGTTTTTTTATAGTTGTGTTAGTTTTACTTTCCATGGGTAATCCCTTTGTCTGTCATGTGTGTGTTTCTGTTGTTTGGTTGTCTACTGTCATGCTGCTGTTACACTGTAATTTCCCAGTTTGGGATCAATAAAGTACATCTATCTATCTATCTATCTATCTATCTATCTATCTATCTATCTATCTATCTATCTATCTGTCTGTCTGTCTGTCTGTCTGTCTGTCTATCTATCTATCTATTTAATGACAGATGAGGGAGGAGCAACTGATCTGACTGCTTGGCAGATGACAACCAGACTGGCACCACCCCGGAAGTCATCTGACAGCTGCCAGACCACAGAATAGAAATGAGAAATAAACATGAGCCAAAACAGTGCAACTAAAACAGGACATGGTAAAAATAACTGTAACACAGCTGGAGAAAATAAAAGGCAGAATAACACCAAAAGGAGCACAAAAATACAATCAACAAATAAATACACAGAAAAGAGCCATGAAGCTGGGTCTGGCAGGAATCCCAGCCCCAGTTCACGACACTAATCGTCTAACCCAGTTAGGTTTTTTCTATTCATCCAAACATTTACTTTATACTCAAACAATAATCTTATTATCCTTACTCCTTACAGTGAAAACTTATTTACTTTTTTCATCAAAATTTACTCACCAGGATTAATTTACTCTGACAAGGGTAAACAACATTTAGTTGTGTGTGTAAAAACAAAACAAAAACAAGCTAAAATAGAATAAGACAGAAAAAGTGCAAGAAATAAAAGTTACAATTGTAGGAGATTAACAATTGTTCTACTGAAAGGCAGCGGCAAATAGGAAAGTTTTGAACCTGGATTTAAAGCAGCTGAAAGTTTCAGCAGCCCCGATGCTTTCTGGGAGTTTGCTCCACATGTGAGAAGCATAAAAACTGAACGCTGCCTCACCATGTTTGGTCCTAACTCTGGGCATGGATAGTAGGCCTGACCCTGATGATCTGAGGGCTCTGAGTGGTTTGTAATGAACCAGCAGATCTGAAATGTATTTTGGCCCTAAACCATTCAGATCTTCATAAACCAACAGCAGTATTTTGAAATCTATTCTTCCATCTATTCCAGCAGATCTATTGAAATCTCTTCCAGCAGATGACATGGCTCCTTAAATCATCATTGACTGTGAAAATTTCACACTGCACCTCAAGCAACTTGGATTCTGTGCCTCTCCACTCCTGCAGACTCTGAGACCTTGATTTCCACATGGGATGCAAAATTTTCTCTCACCTGAAAAGATGCCATCATTCTAAGGTCGTCATGGTCTGCACAGTAATTTTACCTTGGTTCATGGTTGTGTACAAGGTTGTGTTAAGGGGATATGTGGGGTGTAAAACAAATTTACAAAAGGGTGAAAGTTCAATTACAATGCATAATAATTACACATGCATAATAATTGTGCACAGGAAACAAAGGCTTTTCTCCAAATCACTTGGCAGATTATACGGAACAAAATAGTCAAGAGTAAGAATAAAAACAAGTAATTCAGCATAACTTCTAGGCAGGCACTTGTCAGTGACTCCCCCACCTCTCAGTCTAGTGTTTTTCACCTCTGATAACCATGTTTTTACAGCAGATGCACATTTCCAGTAAAAAAGGCTTCACTCATTCAGGAGGCAACTCATGTCTACTGATCCAAAATGAATATTTAAAAAAAACCCACACCCACTTGAGGAAGTCACGTTGTGTGTCTCGGGTGAATATTTGTCCCTATTAGGCATTTCATATCATTTAAAGCTGCACAAGCCCCGGCGATGTAATTAAGACTGTATGAATGCCGCTGAGGTGGGAATGACACGGCAGACTTATTTTGGTTAAAAGGGGCCGTCAGTGTGACTATTACTGGATTGTCAAAGGCACATAAACTCAGAAAAGGGGATTAGCTGAAAAGGAGTCACATCTTCCAACATTTGAATGGAAGCAGTAATGAAAGCCTTTTCACCAGCCAGTCAATCAATTGAGAGCACATCACCATATGAAAGTATGCTGCAGTATATATTCTGAGTTTAAGAGAAACTTAGAAAAATGTTTTGCGGGTTTACCTTAACTTCCATGTGAAAACTAAAAGATAAAGTATTCTGTAAATACTAATTATTTTGTTTCCAGATACAGTATTATGAGAACAAAACTTAGTGTTTTTAGTAACATTTGGGGCCTGTATTGCAACAATCTACAGCGCACATTTGCATCTTCAGCCAATGGTTTTGGTATTTTCTGGCAAGACATTGTCCATTTTCATGCTTTGCACCCTCGTCAAAATAATAACTATATTTTACACTCTAGGAGTGGACTCTTTTAAAAGGGGTGTAGCTGGGCACAAAGCTATCATGCTGCTACTTTCTGGCAATGCACTTCTGACAAGTAAAAAAAACGTGTGAAGTCAGTGGTGTATTATCAATTGCTATTTAGGCAATGCGTTTTAAAAGTGTGTGCTTGCACTCACTTGTTCTGACATGGGCACATTCAGAGGTTGCATTAGAATTTAAAATGTCCATTCTTTTTATGGGCTGAGTTGTTAAAGGTATAGTCTAATGCATTGCTACCTGTCATTTTAAATTTTATATGACATGCATATAATGTCAATTTTATATGATATGAAAATGTCAATCCTTTCATTCCCATTTTCATTTTAATCACAAAGTACAGGAGGTCTATAGCCTATAGATTAGCGATTAAAGTATTTTTTTTTTCCCAGTGGACAGATGAACAAGGACTGTATGTGTGTCTGTTATCACATTAATGAAGTCATGTGACCACAGATTATTATTAGAAAAGTCAGAAAAGTATGGAATAAGAGGGACTGCACATACTGTAAGTGGTTAGCCAGTTATTTAGATGATCGATATCAGTATGCGTTTGTAAATAATACATGCTCACAACTATTAAGAGTCACATGTGGCGTTCCTGGGTCTGCCACATGTGACTCTTAATAGTTGTGACTCATCAGTGGAGAGATTATGTCTCCCAGCTGGTCTGGGAACGCCTTGGTATCCTCTCTGAAGAGCTGTAGCAGGTGGCTGGGGAGAGGGAAGTCTGGGCTTCGCTGCTTGAACTGCTGCCTCTGTGACCCAGACCTCCGGAAAAGAGGTAGAAAATGAATGAATGAATGAATGAATGAATGAATGTGGCATTCCCTAAGGTTCTGTACTTGGTCCATTGCTTTTTATTTTGTATATAAATTATCTAAGTAAAGTACTTAGCAGTTTAAAATGCATACTGCTTGCAGCTGATACTACTGTGTTTAGTAGCGGTGAAAATCTGGAACAACTCTTGGAAACTGTAGAAAAAATTTGAAAAATTTGACATTGTAAAGAAATGGTTTGATATGAATAGGTTGTCATTAAATTTAAGTAAGACAAAATTTATAATATTTGGGTATAGAGCAATAAATTCTTATAAGAAACTCTGGATAAAGGATATTGAAATTGAGAATGTTTTGAAAATCAAATTTTTATGTGTACACGGGGGGGTGGGGTCTGAAAAGTTCATAGGCTGAAAAGTTCATAGTGGTCAAATCTGACCAAATGTGGTTTATTTTTCAACATAGTCTCCCCTTCTTTCCACACACTTCATTGGTGTTGCAGCGCTTGGATCCCTGCGGTTGAAAAATAAACCACATTTGGTCAAATTTGACCATTATGAACTTTTCACACACACCCATATTTAGACCTATTGTGTAGTCCTATTGTAATTGCTAGGATTATTTATTATTAACCTTATTTATATAGGTAATCCCACTGAGACGCAGGGTCTCATTTTCAAGATAGCTGTTTAATCGCTCAGCTCTGTTAAAGCAGAGCTGATCACAGCGGTCATCTGGCGTGTAGAGGAATGAAGCTGGTCTCATTTACTTTGTGCATAATAATTTCTGAATGATTTTAACTTTCTATTTTGGTGAGCTGCATCAGGGTGAAGAAGTTCTGCCCTCCTCAATCGTTCTGGGCTCATACTGTATTTACTTCCGTAAACACAACGCTGAGTCTGACGTTACGTTTTTTTCTGCACATGCGGGTCACTTCATAGCTGTAGACCATTCACACTGGAGTCCGATGGGGGTCGCATTTAAATTATAATGTGAACCCCTACACAAAAAATCAGATCTTGAAAAAAATCAGAATTGAGCATTAAGACCTGCAGTATGGCCGTAGCCAAAGACAGTCGCATTATTACACAAAGCCAAATAATTTTTAACTCTGGATTCTCTTTTCACTCTTCACTGCTCTCTCATAGTTCCATGCATGTCCTATAGTGTGGAAGTATGGGGACATAGAATAGAATAGAATAGAATAGAATAGAATAGAAACTCAGACGATCCAGCGATGAGCTCTCCACACGCTGGATCTTAAATACGCTGGCTCATCAGATGCAGCAGGTGTGTAATCACGCAGGTGTGTCCAATCTTCCGGAGTGGAAAACCAGGAACAGCAGGGGAGGAGGAGCACACTTCCTGGGCTTTGCCAACTTCTACTGCCGATTCTTCCGAGACTATATCAAGGTGGTACAACTGCTTACGCAGTTGACGTCGACCAAAAGCCCGTTTAAGTGGTCCAAGGCCGCTGAAAGAGCTTTTGTGACCCTAAAAGGCCTACTCACCAACGCACGCGTTCTGGTGCAGGTGGATCCCGCAGCACAGTTTGTGGTTGAGGTGGATGCTTCTGATTCGTCGGTGGGCACTGTCATCTCCCAGCACTCCTCCCCTGATCAGAAGCTCCATCCGTGCACGTATTTCTCCTGGTGATTAACACCAGCAAAGAGGAATTAAGCTTTTGGGGACCGCAAACTGTTGGCCATTAAGCTGGTGCTGGAGGAATGGAAATACTGGCTGGAGGGAGCTAGCCAACCAGTCATTTTCTGGACAGAACATAAAAATTTAGAATACCTTCGGTCGGCCAGACGGTTAAATTTATTGCGGGGTTCCTGGCTGCGCAATATCGGAATGTCCAATTCGGCCCAGAAGGCCAGGGCCGTCAGTCACCGTGGGGGGGGCTGGGGGGAGGGTCCTCACCAAATTCCCGTAATCGTTTTGAACTCCCGGTCATTGTCCAGTTACCGGGGGCAGAGTTCAAAACATCTGCTCTGATTGATTCAGGAGCAGAGCAAAATTTCATCCAACATGCTATGGTGTGTAAATTACAGATACCCACCAGGAATGTTACAACACCTTTTTCGGTCTCGGAGATTTCGGGCAGCACCATTATGGCGATTACCGAACAGACAGAGCCCATTTCAGTCATTCTGTCTGGTAATCATCGCAAGACTATTCAGTTTTACATCCTGCCCCAATATAACCCCACCATGATCCTGGGGTATCCATGGCTCCGCATCCATAAACCCATTATAAACTGGAGTCAGGTCTCCATTTTGTCCTGGAGCCCTTTCTGCCTCTCGTCTTGTCTCCGATCGGCTGCATGCTCACCTTTGCTCCCGATCTCCTCCCCTGCAGCTGAGTCCGTGTCCAAGGTTTATCATGACTTAGGGGAGGTCTTTAACAAGTCTAGAGCCCTATCTTTACCACCTCACCGGGGCAATGATTGTGCTATTGATCTCCTTCCGGGCGCGCGGCTGGCATCCAGCCACCTCTATAGTTTATCTGGGCTGGAGAGGGAGGAGATGGAGACCAACATTAAAGACTCCCTGAGTGCCGGCATAATTCGTCTGTTATCTGCCCCTCTCGGCGCAGGGTTTTTTTTGTAGGGAAGAAGGACAGGTCTCTGCAACCGTGTATTGATTACCGTGAGCTTAACACGATCACCCAGAAGGACAAGTACTGTATCTGCTACTTCTTATTAATTCAGCGTTTTAGTTACTTCGACGGGCACATTTTTTCACCAAACTTGACCTCCGTAATGCATATCATTTAGTCCGCATTTGTGAGGGGGACAAGTGGAAGACAGTGTTGAAAACGCCTCTGGACCATTTTGAATATTTGGTCATGCTGTTCGGGCTGACCAACCTCCCTGCCATCTTCCAGTAGTTAATTAATGACGTCCTACGAGATATGGTGAACCAGTTTGCGTTTGTTTATTTGGATGACATTTTGATTTTTTCTCTCACCCTGGAGAAGCACATAGTCCACATTTGGTCTGTCCTGCAGCGGTTGCTGGAGAGCCAGCTTTCTGTGAAGGCTGAAAAATGCGAATTTTCCTACTACTTCATTTTCGGGGTTCATCATCACCGAGGGCACGGTAAAGGCCAATCCGGCGAAAATCAAGGCAATAATAAACTGGCTGACCCCCCCATTCCAGGAAGGATCTCCAACACCTCCTGGACTTCGCCAACTTCTACCGCCAATTCATCCAAGACTATAGCAAAGTGGCACAACTGCTTACACAGTTGACGAGAGAGCTAGCCAACTGGTCATTGTCTGGACCAACCATAAAAATTTAGAATACCTTCGGTCGGCCAGAGGGTTAAATTCTCTGCAGGCTCGGTGGGCCCTGTTCTTTAAGAGGTTTAATTTATCCATCTCGTACAGACCAGGGTCCCATAATGCCAAGGCTGATGCTCTCATCTCAAGGCTGATAAGTTTGTTCAATTTGGTCCGAATCAGTTGACAAGTTTGTTACTTGTCAGACGTTACACTGAGTCTGGAGCCGCGGGTGTTGGTCCAACTAGTTGGCGGCTAGCGGAGCTAGCTGCTAACTAGCCTCAGAGCTAACGCTACACTAGTCGGTAGATGACGGCTGAGCCTCCCGCACAGATTCTTAGAATCTTGTGATTGTGGCTCAGCGGAGGAGCTAACCAAGGCCCCAGCTGGATAGGAGCTGGATGGGAGCTCAACTACAGCAGCAGTAAGCGGCAGAGGAGCTAACCGAGGCCCCAGCTGGACAGGAGCCGGTTCGGAGCTCAACTACAGCGGCGGTAAGCAGCGGGGCTAGCAGCGGAGGGGCTAGCTGAGGCCCCAGCCAGATCCAAGGTCTGCTGGACCAGATACCGGCAACACCAGCAGAAATTATCCTGCTATCATCAGGTCAGTAAAAAATGCCACCAAAAAAAGAGGAAATGGAGGAGATTAAAAAATCTCTGAACGTCATGTCAGAAGAACTTACCAAAGTGGCCAATCAGCAGTCCAAATTATCAGGGCTAATGGAGGGAGTCCGAGAGCTGAAATTAACAATTAAGGAAAGAGACAAAAAAATTGCAGACTTGGAGCGACGCATCGAGGATCTTGAACAATATACTTGTATGGATGATTTAATCATTAGTGGACTAGACATTAAATATCAATCATATGCTCATGCTACAGTAGGAATGAGAGGTGAGGAGGCTCCCCCAAGTGAATCAGTCTCCTTGGAAAACCAGTTGCTTCAGTTCCTTGAAAGCAGAAAAATAAAGGTTGATGTAAATGCAATTTCAGCCTGCCATACTCTACCCAGGAAGGATAATAAAGCAAAGAAATCAATTGTGATGCGCTTTGTGAACAGAAGGGTAAAAAATGACATACTGAGGCAGGCCAGAAAGCTGCGGGAAACAGAAGTTTACCTAAATGAACATTTAACAAAGACTAATGCTGAAATAGCATGGCAAGCACGGATGTTGAAAAGAAAAAAAAAACAGATACAGGCAACATGGACAAGAAATTGTAGAGTCTGGATTAAACTAAATGGAACACCTAAGGAAGCAAAGGCCATAATAATAAGAGATCTCACTGACTTAAATAAATATTGATGAACACTGATTAAGAAAATTAAGAGACTATGATAATCCATATCCACACACACTGTAAGAACAGTCCTTTTGTGACATAACATGATAATGTACTTTAAAAAACAAAACAAAACAAAAAACTCATGACTGACTTTGGTAGACATCAATCATCCCCAGTTGGAGGAAGTCAGTTGACACAGACAGAGGAAATTCAGACTCTGAAAATATCTCATTATGCTGAACATAAACTACAAGAGATGGACAATGATTTTGATTGTGACAACCACTTCTTCAATAATATTCATACTCACAGTGAATATTACACTGAAAAGCAATTCAAAAGTCAAGTGCAAGTAGATGGTAGACTATCAATAATACACTTTAACTGCAGAAGTCTTAACAAAAACTTTGCACAGATTCAGGACTATTTAAAACAGCTAGATATGAAATTTACAGCTATCGCAGTCTCTGAAACTTGGCTTAATGAAGAGCAGGCTTCTTTGATGGCAATAGAGGGATATCAGATGCTTCATATTAACAGATCTCAAAAAAAGGTGGTGGTGTTGCACTGTATATTGATGAACTGTATAAGTGTAAACTTGTAAATGGAATGTCCTTTGCACTACCAGGGATTCTGGAATGTGTTACTATTGAGATTGACCAAGATAAAACAAAAAATCTAATTATAAGTTGTATATATAGAATGCTGGGAACTTGTGTTGAGACATTCAGAGATAAGTTAGTCGAGCTGTACAATAATATAACTAATAAGAAAATGGTTGTAATCTGTGGAGACTTGAATATTGATTTACTAAATCCATTTCAACAAAATGTAATTACAGAGTTCATGAATTCAATGTACAGTATGAGTCTAAATCCTACAATAACACATCCCAGTAGAATCACAGTCCACACTGCTACACTTATTGACAACCTCTTTGTTAATATTATTGATAAGAAAATACAGTGATCCCTCACTTATCGCGGTTAATGGGTTCCAGAACCGACCGCGAAAAGTGAAAAACCGCGAAGTAGCGTCACCCCAATGACGTCATCCATAAACAATACGTACGTTCATTCTCTCACTCTCATATGATACATGTGTGTGTGTGTACGTGTACATACATACGTAGATGTAAACAAAGTGTACATAAATATGTTTTTAGAACTCTTTTATTCTTATAACAAGATACGTAACTCAAGATGAAAATGATTTACTGCACAGGTTAATGAGAGCTTTACTGCTCCTCAGGTGACGCCTCATCGTGAGGTGCTGGAGGCGCAGGATCATCGAGGGCAGCTTCCGATAGAGCTGAAGCTGCAGGAGGCGGCGTAGTGCCTCGACGGGAAGACTATTTCGCACAAAATGGCACAAGAGAACAGCAAAAAGTTCCACGTGGCGAGACTAAGTAACACGAGCGATAAAAAGCAATGAATGTGGTCTTTCTTCCCTTCATGGGTGCTCGGCAGGGAGAGGAGGTGGGTGAGATGTCTCGGCCAATCAGCTTGCGGGGTGAAACGTCTCGGCCAATCAGCTTGCGAGATTTCCGAGCCCAGCCAACACGACAACAGCGAACAGAGAGTTGTGCTGCTCTCCGTGTTGACACCTGATGGTCTAATGTAGTCTCCCTGCCTTCTGCTAGCGCCCGCCCATTATTTCTCAATTTTGAATTTTTGATGAATATTTTTGAAAAATCCGCGATGCACTGAGGGCGCGAAAGGTGAAGCGCGAAGTAGCGAGGGATCACTGTAGAAAGTGGATTATTGATAAATGACATAAGTGACCATCTGCCAGTCTTTGCACTTATCCATGGCCACACGGGGCCAATACAGAAAAAACTTTAAAATCTTTCAGATACAAACCACAGAATGTAATCAGTTCTTTTAAAGAAGACCTGTTGAAGCAAGACTGGACTAAAGTCTATGTATCAGATGTTAATGAAGCCTACGATTCATTCATGAACATTGTAACCGCTCTTTATGAAAAAAAATGTCCATTAGTAAAGAAAACGCTTAAACAGAAATTTGTCAACAAGCCATGGTTAACCAAAGGATTACAAAAAGCAAGTAAAAAGAAAAAATCACTATATAAAGCTTTTCTAAAGAAAAGGACAAAAGAAGCAGAGCAGCAGTATAAAACATACAAAAATAAGTTAATATGTATAATGAGATGTAGTAAAAGAGACTATTACAGTAAAGAACTGGAGAAAAACAGAGATAACACTAAATATACAAAAATACATGGACAATACTTAACAATATTCTTGGAAATAAAAACAGAAATACAAGCTACCGAACCAATCTTCCAAAAAAACAACAAAAAAAACCGACTCAGAGTGTGAATGCAGTCTCACCTGCAGATGAATTTAATAATTTTTTTGTTAACATTGGTCCTAATTTGGCACGAGAAATACCCATTACGGCACCTACAGGTGATACAATAAGCAAGAACATTGCTATAAAAGACTCCATCTTCATAAAGAACACAGATGAGAGAGAGGTCATTGAAATTGTTAAATCATTTAAAAGTAAAACATCTGCGGATTGTGATGGTATTGACATGCTTTTAGTCAAAACTATCATTGAATGCTTAGTGAAGCCACTGATGTATATCTGTAACTTGTCTCTCCAAACAGGTATATTTCCCAGTGCAATTAAAATAGCTAAAGTAATTCTGATATACAAGACGGGTGGCAGGGGGGGATTTTCAAACTACAGGCCTATTTCACTATTGCCGCAATTTTCTAAAATACTCAAAAAAATATTCTGTGAGAGAATTGACAACTTTATAATGAAGAATAATTTATTGTGTGAGCAACAATATAGGTTCAGACACAAGAGGACAACTGCATTTGCTCGAATGGAATTTATAGAAAAATATCAACTGCTGTAGAAAATAAAGAGTATTCAGTTGGGGTATTCCTGGATCTTAAAAAAGCATTTGATACAGTGAATCATAAATTATTGTTAAAGAAACTACAAAATTATGGTATTGGGGGGTAGCATTGTCCTGGTTATGTAGTTACTTAAAGAACAGATATCAGTATGTATGTGTTGGTAGCAAAAACTCACAGTTACTGAAGGTTACTTGCGGAGTCCCACAGGGTTCAGTTTTGGGGCCACTGTTATTCAATATGTATATAAATGATATATGTAAAGTTTCAGAAAAAATGGATTTAATACTGTTTGCAGATGACACTAATTTATTATGCAGTGGAAGCAATTTGGAACAACTTTTGGAAATACTCGGAAAGGAATTAGGAAAGTCACCTCTCTGGTGGGGAAGGAGCCTGAGCTGGTGTACGAGATTGAGCGATACCGGCTAGATATAGTTGGCCTCACCTCAACACACAGCTCCGGTTCCGGAACCAGTCTCCTGGAGAGGGGCTGGAGCTTGGCCTTTTCTGGAGTTGCCCCGGGCGAGAGGCGACGAGCAGGGGTAGGTATTCTTGTATCGCCCCACCTTGCTGCCTCTATATTGGAGTTTTCCCCGGTGGACGAAAGGGTTGCTTCCCTGCGCCTTCGGGTTGGGAAACGGGTCCTGACCATCATTTGTGCCTATGCACCAAATGATGTTTCAGAGTACCCACCCTTTTTGGAGTCTGTGACTGGGGTGCTGGAGGGTGCTCCTCCTGGAGACTCCATTGTCCTACTGGGGGACTTCAATGCGCACGTGGGCAACGACAGTGAAACCTGGAGGGGGGTGATTGGGAGGAACGGCCTGCCCGATCTGAACCCGAGTGGTGTTCAGTTATTGGACTTCTGTGCTAACCACAGTCTGTCTATAACGAACACCATGTTCAAGCATAAGGGTGTCCATATGTGCACCTGGCACCAGGACACCCTAGGCCGCAGGTCGATGATCGATTTTGTTATCGTATCATCAGACCTGCGACCGTATGTCTTGGACACCCGAGTAAAGAGAGGTGCAGAGCTGTCAACTGATCACCACCTGGTGGTGAGTTGGATCCGATGGCAGGGGAGGAAGCCATTCAGACCTGGTAGACCCAAACGTACAGTGAGGGTGTGCTGGGAGCGTCTGGCTGAGGCCCCTGTCCGGGAGGTCTTCAACTCCCACCTCCGGAAGAACTTCAACCACATTCCGAGGGAGTCTGGAGACATGGAGTCTGAATGGGCCATGTTCTCCACCTCTGTTGTTGAAGCGGCAGCCCAGAGCTGCGGCCGCAAGGTGGCCGGTGCATCTCGTGGTGGCAACCCCCGAACCAAGTGGTGGACACCAGTGGTGAGGGGGGCCATTAAGCTGAAGAAGGAGTCCTATCAAGCTTGGTTGGCTTGTGGGACTCCCGAAGCAGCTGAGGTGTACCGGCAGGCCAAGCGGAGTGCAGCTCGGGTGGTTGCTGAAGCAAAAACCCGGGTATGGGAGGAGTTCGGTGAGGCCATGGAACAAGACTTTCGGTCGGTTTCAAAGAGATTCTGGCAAACTGTTCGGCGGCTCAGGAGGGGAAAGCAGCTCCCCGTCCACACTGTGTATGGTGCGGATGGGACACTGTTGACTTCAACTGGGGATATCGTCGGGCGGTGGAAGGAATACTTCGAGGATCTCCTCAATCCCACTGATACGCCTTCCACAGAGGAAGCAGGGTTTGGGGACGAGGGGGATGACTCGCCTATCACAGGGGCTGAGGTCGCCAAGGTGGTTAAAAATCTCCTTGGTGGCCGGGCCCCGGGGGTGGACGAGATTCGCCCCGAGTACCTCAAGGCCCTGGATGTTGTTGGGTTGTCATGGTTGACACGCCTCTGCAACATTGCGTGGAGGTCGGGGGCAGTGCCTTTGGCATGGCAAACCGGGGTGGTGGTTCCTCTCTTCAAAAAAGGGGACCGGAGGGTGTGCTCCAACTTTAGAGGGATCACACTCCTCAGCCTCCCTGGGAAGGTCTATGCCAAGGTATTGGAGAGGAGAGTCCGGCCGTTGGTCGAACCTCGGATTCAGGAGGAGCAATGTGGTTTTCGTCCTGGCCGTGGCACATCGGACCAGCTCTTTACCCTCTCGAGAATTCTTGAGGGTTCGTGGGAGTTTGCCCAACCAGTTTACATGTGTTTTGTGGACTTGGAGAAGGCATTTGACCGCGTCCCTCGTGGATTTTTGTGGGGGGTGCTTCGGGAGTATGGGGTATCGGGCTTGTTGTTACGAGCTATTCGGTCTCTGTACGACCGTTGTGAGAGTTTAGTTCGCATTGCCAACACTCGGTCGGAGTCATTCCCAGTGAGAGTTGGACTCCGCCAGGGCTGCCCTTTGTCACCGGTCCTGTTCATAATTTTTATGGACAGGATTTCTAGGCGCAGCCAGGGAATGGAGGGTGTCATGCTTGGTGACCACAGGATCTCATCTCTGTTGTTTGCAGATGATGTTGTCCTGTTGGCTTCATCCAGCAATGACCTACAGCTCTTGCTGGGACGGTTTGCCGCTGAGTGTGAAGCGGCTGGGATGAGAATCAGCACCTCCAAGTCCGAGTCCATGGTCCTCAGCCGGAAAAAGGTGGATTGTCCTCTCCGGGTTGGGGACAGGCTCCTGCCCCAAGTGGAGGAGTTTAAGTATCTTGGGGTCTTGTTCACGAGTGAGGGGAAAATGGAGCGAGAGATCGACAGACGGATTGGAGCAGCATCTGCAGTGATGCGGACGTTGTACCGGTCTGTTGTGGTGAAGAGGGAGCTTAGTTCTAAGGCAAAGCTGTCGATTTACCAGTCAATCTACGTTCCTACTCTCACCTATGGTCACGAGCTTTGGGTAATGACCGAAAGAACGAGATCGCGGATACAAGCGGCTGAAATGAGCTTTCTCCGTAGGATTGCTGGACTCACCCTCAGAGATAGGGTGAGGAGCTCAGTCATCCGGGAGAGGCTCAGAGTAGAACCGCTGCTCCTCCACATTGAAAGGAGTCAGTTGAGGTGGTATGGGCATCTGATTAGGATGCCTCCTGGACGCCTCCCACTTGAGGTGTTTCAGGCACGTCCCACTGGGAGGAGACCCCGGGGCAGACCCAGGACTCGGTGGAGAGACTATGTCTCCCAGCTAGTCTGGGAACGCCTTGGTATCCCCTCTGAAGAGCTGGAGCAGGTGGCTGGGGAGAGGGAAGTCTGGGCTTCTCTGCTTGAACTGCTGCCTCCGCGACCCGGACCTCCGGAAAAGCGGTAGAAGATGGATGGATGGATGGATGGAATTAGGAAAGCTCAAACTGTGGTTTGATTCAAACAAATTAACGCTCAATTTAAGTAAGACAAAATTTATAGTTTTTAACAATCATCACAACAACTTAGTATCTAAACTCAGTGTAAATGCACGGTGGCGCAGTGGTTAGCACTGCGGCAGCACAGTTTACCCTTGGCCGGGGGATTGTGGGGATCGTGGGATCGTGGGTTCGATCCCAGCCCCCGACCAACAGTGATCTGTGTGGAGTTTGCATGTTCTCCCCGTGTTGCGTGGGTTTACTCCGGGATTTCTCCGGTTTCCTCCCACATGCCAAAAACATGCATGTTAGGTTAATTGGCTGTTCTAAATTGTCTCTAGATATTTGTTTCCTATAGGCCCTTAGAATAGAGGGTTAGTATTAATGAAAGCGCTTTGAGTGGTCTTTGTGACTAGAAAAGCGCTATATAAGTGTAGGTTAGTTAGTTAGTTAGTAAATGGTGTAGAGATTGAAAGGGTATCCGAAATTAAATTTCTTGGAGTAATAATTGATAATAAACTGTGTTGGAAGTCACATATTAATTATATTAAAGGTAAAATATCCAAATCAATCGCAATACTACACAGAGTGAAATATTTGTTGAATCAACCCACATTATACAGTATACTTTGTATCATTCATTCATACTCCCATACATGACATATTGTACTGAAGTATGGGGAAATACATATAAAATAAACATATATCCAATCTTTATGCTTCAGAAGAGAGCTATTAGAATAATAAACAAAGCTGCTTACAGGGAACCAACAAACCCACTTCTTAAATTAAAAGCTCTCAAGCTGAAAGATCTGGCTGATTTTAAAACTGAAGTAATAATGTTTAAAGTTAAGAATTTATCACTGCCTGCAAATATCCAAAAGTTGTTCCAAATAAGGGAGAAACAATATCATTTCAGAGGAACATGTATATTTCAAAAACCTTCAATGAGAACTACCACCAAGCAACACTGTGTCTCAGTGCAAGGAGTCAGACTGTGGAACGCTTTTGGACCTGAATTAAAATCATGTACAATGCTTGGACAATTTAAACAAAAACTAAAGGAAGAAATACTCCAAACATATATACAAAACGACATTTAAAATCACATAAGGATTATCATATCCAGTCTATGTTGTGCTGTTGCTTAGTTTTTTGTCATGCTTTGTCTTGGCTTTGTTCTGATTTGTAATCACTTTTATTTTATTTTATTTTTGAATTCTTAGATGGAACATGGGTGGGCAAAATAAGCCATCACCATTTCGGATAACTTATGTTGAATTGTATAATCCAAGGAGTTAGTCTTTAATTTGACCTTGTTGGATTTTTTTTCCCTTTGTTATATTATTCTGGTCCTTTCTTTTAATCTTTTAATCTAATCTATCCAAAATAAAGATTAGTTCATTCATTCATTCATTCATTCATTCATTCATTCATTCATTCTCTCACATCACTTTTCTCATGGCTCCTCCTCCTCCACCTCCTCCTCCGCGGCTGCTGCGTCTCTCCCGGAGACTATTCTCCCTCCCTCCTGCTTTCTCGGGAAACTCCAGTGGGAGACTGAGCAGAGGTTCTGGCAAGCACAATTATCAGAACCCGTCCCAGAGGTAGGCCCACTGGACCAGCTGTATGTCCCCACGGTGCTACGTGGAGAGGTGATTCAGTGGGGGCATACCAGTTTTTTTCACCTGTCATCCCAGTATTTCCATAACTATTGACTTGCTCCGAAAGGTGTTTTGGTGGCCCACACTTGCGAGGAATGTGCGGGAGTATGTCAAGGCCTGTCACACCTGCTCTGCTAACAAGACTGACTCCTCCCCTCCTGCAGGTCTCCTCCATCCCCTCCCGGTGCCGGGTCGCCCGTGGTCACACATTTCCCTGGACTTTGTCACGGGCCGACAGGGGAATACTGTTATTCTCATAATAGTCAACCGCTTCTCCAAGGCCATCCAGCTTATCGCTCTCCACAAGCTGCCATCTGCCATGGAGACAGCCGACCTGCTGATGCAGCATGTCATCTGGCTGCACGGTATTCCCATTGACATTGTCTTGGACCGGGGACCCCAATTCACGTCCCAGGTGTGAAAGACATTCTGCCACTTCTTGGGTGCCACTGCCCTCTTAACTTCAGGATACCATCCCCAAAGCAATGGTCAGGCTGAGCATGCTAATCAGTCCCTGGAGGTCACCTTAAGGTGGGTAGCATCCTCCAGCCCAACCACCTGGAGCTCCCATTTGACCTGGGTGGAATATGTGCACAACTCAATGGTCTCCTTCTCCACTGGGCTCACGCCATTCGAAGTGTCAATGGGTTATACTCCACCTTTGCTGCCCATGGCAGAGAGGGGCCTTGCCGTGTCATCCATGGAGGCCCATGCACGCCGGTGCCGCCGTCTGTGGAGGGCCACGAGGGCTGCCCTCCTTCGCTCTGTGGAACAGATTAGACAGTATACTAACCGCAGACGGGCGCCGGCGCAGAAGTACATGGTGGGACAGAGAGTATGGCTGTCCTCCGACCAGATCCCACTGACGACTGAGTCCCGGGAGCTCTCCCCCTGCTATCTGGGCCCCTACATCATCAAGCGGTTGATCAACGATGTTACGGTTCAGCATCATTCGGACTTTCCATCAAACCCATCGATGCAAGCCCAGTGAGATGCCAGGAGGCATCCCTTAAGGGGGGGCACAGTGATGATCAGGCGAGCATGCTCCCCCTCCCCTCCTGGTTTCCCGCTCCGGAAGATTGGACACACCTGCGTGATTACACACCTGCTGCATCTGATGCACCAGCGTATTTAAGATCCAGTGTGTGGAGAGCTCATCGCTGGATCATCTGGGTTTGCAGCCATGCTTTAAGTCAAGCTTTTATCTCATTGTTATAGAGTGACCTGTGCACTCATCTTGTGTTTCTTGCTCTTCAGGTTGCTGCCACCCGCAGGTGTGTCTCCAGAGCTGATCACGCTTACCTGACCAGGAAGATCCATGACGTCCACCCAGGTATCTGCCTTCCCCCATCCCCTGGTCCTCGCAGGAGTTCTCTGCTGGACTCTGATGTGCTAATAGTAAGTGTGCTTTCCCGCATTATTCTCCCTTTGGAGAATCTCTCCCAAATAACCTCTGTCTGCTCTCTCCTGTAGGCTACGTGCGTTCCAGGGGGCACCTATCTTGTTGGAAATTTAAGTTGGCATTTTTGTGTTTTGTTTTCTTTAGTTTATGCACTTTTATTTTCCGTTGTGTTTTCAATAAACTTGTGAAACTTTTTATCCAAGTCTGAGTGATCGTTCTGGCAGCTCTGCGTTTGAGTCTAATCTGTTTTGAATCATGACATTTATTGTCATTGTACAGTTGTACAGCACAACAAAATTGTGGGTACACAATGATATGCATATAAAACAATTACCAATCCAATATTTAGATAAGAAAGAAAGCAATAAGAATTGTGTGCAAAGCAAATTACTATGATTCCACTACTCCATTATTCATTGTGTTGAATGTTTTTATGATTTAAGAGATTTTAAAGTAATGCAGATTATGTATAAAGTAAAAAATAACCAGCTACCTCCAGGTATCCAGTATTTGTTTCAGAGTAGAAATACCAATTATGAATTAAGAGGAATATTTTTTCAAAAACCCGAGATAAGAAAAGATGTAAAAAAGCTTTGCCTTACTGGTAATGGAGCAAACTTAAGGAATCATGCCAGTGATAACTTAAAGTTATGTGACACTATTGTCAAGTTTAAATTATTGCTAAAAAAAAACCATGTTAATTAAGAAATATATAGTTGATTTATTAGAAATTAATATAATTACAAAATACTGTTTTCTTTGTTGTATTATGACATTGAGGTTGGTTGTATATTTGTATTATGCATGAGGGGTAGGCACAAAAGCGCTGTTGCTTCTGCCTACACCCGCTCTGTCCGAAATACGTTGTCTTTTTTCTCTTACCTTTTCATTTTGTTTTGTTATGATCCAATAGAAATAAAATGAATGAATGAATGAATGAATGAATGAATGAATGTTGGCTCAGTGGCAGGTGGCTGCACATGTGGGTCTTCTCCCCCATTCACCAAAAAAAGAATGGAAGAATAATTACTGAAAAAATGAACATTCAGTTGTTTTTCTCTTGTGTTAGTTTTTTTTTAATTTTTAATTTTTTTTAATGTGAGGAAGATTAAATACAAACATTTCTCATGTACCCTGTAATGTTATCCAAATCATATAATAAATTGCATATTTCTTGAGCCAGCTAGAGAAACAATTATTTCAACCCTGTTTTTAACTGAATTAAATTATAATCACTGTGTAATGTGGGCCATGAAGTGGGTATGTGGGAATTACAGTTAAAAGGTTTAACAGACAACCTCAGAGCGTTCTGCCAAAATGATAGACGACTTCAGATATTTTCATCATGGATGCATTTTATTTTGGGGTCCAAGTTAAGAGGTAACAATATAATAATGGTTTTGGAATAATTCAGAACCCAGGGAAGGCATGAGATACCTGTGTTCAACTGTGCTGCAAGCTACAATCAGAGCTCTGTGGCATTCATGGCTGCATCTGTTGCTGCTGTTCGCTGCACAGGGGGAAAAAAAGAGGAATGGGTGTATGGGTTCACACAAATATTCTGTGCACCCTTCTGTTTGTGCTGCAGCTTCCTTGGGCCTATAGCCAGAGAGCATCCTATCAAAGTATGCTATCAAACCCATTCATGTCTTCATGTTGCACAAAGGGGAAGCGGAACGTGTCGTGCATCCTTGCATGCTGCACTTAATTTAACTTTTCCCACCACTTGGGACACACAGACCCGCATTATATTGTGCTATTGTCAACCAATACTCTTACTTGACATAGTTTAACAAAAGACTTCTGAAGAATCACTTATTTTGCAACCCCGGATACCACATCTTCTGACTGATAGAATGTAATGTGTTGTATCCTTCCCTTTCAGACCCTTAAGGTGCAACCATCTTTTGTAAAGAGTCTATGGGAGATAGAGAACTGAGCAATACAGTTGGTTGTGGACAATTATTATGGTCAGTAGGGTGAAGGATATTCTTCAAAGAGAGATGATGAATATTATAAATATGAATGTTATGGTACTAGTGGCATTCTAATAAATCTGTTTTTATATGACCCCAAAATTTTGTTAAAGTGACACTCCAGCAAAAATCAAGATTTTTCTGTTGTTAACACGTTTATAACATGATTTTTGTGACTTACAAGACATAACCAGCACAAAATCTGAACACAGTCCCAAGTCTGTGTTTTTCTGCTGTGAGTTTCCAGTTAAGCTCTGCTTAACCCCCCCGCCCCCCCCCCACCACCACCACCACCTCCAAACAGGCGATTTTGGAGTGTTTCTAGCTAGGGCAGCACGATGGTGGAGTGGTTAGCACGTGGCAGCAGTGCACAGCAACTCACCCTTGGCTGGGGGATCCTGGGTTCGATCCCAGCCCCTGACCAACAGTGATCTGTGTGGAGTTTGCCTGTTCTCCCCGTGTCTGCGTGGGTTTACTCCGGGATTTCTCCGGTTTCCTCCCACATGCCAAAAACATGCAAGTTAGGTTAACTGGCATCAAACTGGGGATTCTAAATTGTCCTTAGGTATGACTGTGCGAGGGAATATTTGTGTGTCTCTCTGTGTTGGCCCTGCGATGGACTGGCGATCTGGCCAGGGTGTACCCTGCCTCTCGCCCAAAGTTGCTGGGATAGGCTCCAGGCCCCCCGCGACCTGAAAAGGATTAAGTGGAAGAAGATGGATGGATGGATGTTTCTAGCTACGTAAGCATTCCTGCCGGCCCCCAGCAAGCTGATCTCAGCAAGACTGCAGTCTTGGCGAGCTGCTCTCAGCTCACTTCGCTGGTGGACAGGGCGCCGCGCCACTCACCTCTCAGCGAGACCGCGGTCTCGGCAAGCTGCTTTTAATCGTTGGCGGAAGGGGCACTGCTTGCCAGATGATCCTCAGCGAGTGGGCAACCAGAGACCGGCGGCGAGCCCTCCAGCCTCCAAGCAGGGCCGGGCAGCGACTCTCTGCTCCACCGAGAATGATCCGTGCTCAAGTTGGATCACCTAGGAGCCCTGGCTCCAAGTCCTCTTCTGTCAGCTATTGGTTGGCGGGAGCATGGGTGGAGCTAATTAGAATATTTATAGATCTGCACATACATGCAAGCAATTCTAAGACAATGAAAAATTTTTGTGTATAAAAAGCCGAATTATAGTATTTGGGGCAATACATATTTGTTTTCGATGGTGCTTTTGGTGATTTTAGAGCTGCTGGAGTGCATCTTTAAGCAAAGCTTTATCTGTCCATTTGTCCAATACTGTCATGTGTCTGAGCGTGTGTCCACAGAGCTCAGAATTTCACGTTATTTCTAAGTTTTGTATGTCTGTTATTATTATTATGTTGTCAGTTTTTGTATATTTTCTGTTTTTTGTGACAGAGCCTTTCCTCTTTCTCCAGACACTCCCCACCAGCTGCTTGCTGTCTGCCTCTTTCCCATCTCAGCTGTGGGCAGCTGTAATTAGGTCTCGGCTCACTCAGTGGCACACACCCGTTGCTCATCTATTGCCTGTTATTTAAGGCTGGCTGCACATTCCCTCAGTGCAGCAGCATTGTCAATTCCCTCTCGCCTGACGACTTATGTCACATGTCTGTTCTCAGTCGTCTCATGTCTAAGGACTCGTTTGGACTGATCCTACTCCTGTAAGTTACTTTAAGTTTGCATTTTTGTATCATGCACAGGTTGTTTTGTGTCTTTTTCCGTTAATAAATGTCACTAAACAGTTCAGCGCTTGGATCTGTCTCTCTCTGCCCCGAGGGGCGTTCATGACAGATACAAACTGTTTCACAGCTTTTACTGATTTACAACAGATGGTGATGCTGCAAGAAATGCATGAAAAATAGCGGGTACGATGAGGACTGCAGGTTAAACAAATTGTAGTAGCACCTGTTGCTGTTGCCATCTCCACTTCATTTCTAGCAGACAACTGGGACAGAGCAAAACTCTTGGCATGAGACACGGCTTGGCAATCACAGTGGAGAGAAAAATAATATATGTTTTCAGCATTGTGATGAAGAATAGGAAAGCTGAAAACAGTCCCTCGGCACCACACCACCACGTTGCCATCTTCACATCATGATTAACTTATGTCCTATTCTGGGTTGAATTCTAATCAATCTAACAAAAGAGTCGTTTACAGTCGTTTACAGTACCATCGTTTAACCACTCTATGAATCAAACAATCATCAGTCATCCATACTATGAGTGCTACAAAGTATAATTGCACACAGGTAGTTAATAGAGTGTGAGACTTTAGATACGGATCGTGAGCACGTTTCCTTCCTACTGTCAAGATGTTTACTCACTAATTCTTCTAAATGATTTTGGATGAATTGTTAAAAAAACCTGTTTCCTGTCATCACCCCGGAAAATCAGTGGATGTCTGTCTGATGAGGGTTTTTAGGGGTTGTTACCCATGAGGCTTTGCTTCCATCCATCCTCAGAGTTAGAGCCCACTGGCAGACCCAGAAATAGCAGACCCTACAGTTCCCTTTCCTTCTATCTCTCAATCTCCTGCAGAGAACACACTTTTCATTTTGGGCAATTTGAGGCTCTTAAGCCTCTCCCATTTCCAGCTCCCCTCTTTTTATCAGTGCGTGTTTGTGCATGCTCTGTATGAGCCTTTATTTTGGCGAGTACCTGGTCCACTCCACTGGAATGCACTTTTGGCTGTAGATGGGGTGGGGTCAAAGGTGTGCTGCTGTTCTCGGGCCCCCAAACTGCATTGGCCTAGCTTCAGTGTACAGTACAGTAAGAGCCTCAATCTCATGTACTTTTGTACTTTTTGGTACTTTTGTGTCTTTTCCCTTTTTATCCATAACTTTTCCATTTGTAATCTGAATTTTGTAACATTCGTCACAGATCATATTTTACTCTTGGTCACTTAGACCACCTTGATCTTCTCTCAAGATGGCGACCGGGATGGTCACACTTTTTCAGTGCTGAGACAAAGTCACTGATTTTGCCATTAAAAGTGGCTGGCCTGCAGCGATCGGCGCTCGTGGCGAACACGCACGGGCTGAATTGCCACCTCCGTTGGATTGCCCTTTAATCGCCTTTCTCCAGCGACTTCCTGCGCCTTCCTGAAGCGATTGCTCAGCTAACACTAGTTAGCTTAATGCTACCTGAAGCGATTGCTAAGCTAACACTAGTTAGCTTAATGCTGGCGCCAGTCTCTAAATAACTACCTACAGCGATCGGATATACCTCCGGTGGATTACCCCTTTGATCGCTTTTATCCGGCCACTGTGAGTAAACTGACCAGCGATTCCAGCGCTTCCTTGTGATTCACTGATGTGCCCTACCTGAAGCGATTGCTAAGCTAACGCTAGTTAGCTTAATGCTGGCGCCAGCCATTCCACCTAACACCAGCCTGAATCAAAGCCCAGCTGCGAGGCCCAGCGGGGATACTACCAGGCAGGCGGCTATTTGTTTGACGGGGCTCAGCAGAGGTTTCACCCAGGCAGACGGCGGTAGGCGGCGGTGCCCAGCGGAGGACTTACCGTGACTGCAGCGGCGGTGTGCGACGAGACTACCCGAAGCGATTGCTAAGCTAACGCTAGTTAGCTTAATGCTGGCGCCAGTCATTCCACCTTACACCAGCCTGAATCGAAGCCCAGCTGCGAGGCCCAGCGGAGATACTACCAGGCAAGCGGCTATTTGTTGACGGGGCTCAGCAGAGATTTCACCCAGGCAGACGACGGTAGGTGGCGGTGCCTAGCGGAGGATTTACCGTGACCTCAGCGGAGCTCGGTGGCAGCGGCGGTGTGTGACGAGACTCGGTTGGAGGAGCGGGACGGGAGACCAGTTACGGCGACTATGAGCAACGAGACCAGCAACGGAAGGGGCTAGTTGGCTAGCTGAGGCCCAACTGGATTCGAGGACGATCGGATCAGATTCTGGCGATATAAGCAGAATTTATTTTACTATCCACAGATTTTCCTTTTCCTTCTTTCCAAGAAGGACTGAAGATGGCTGCCACCGGATTAAAAAGTGGGCTGATGGGCACCACTAATAAGCCTTCTCTACTTCTCTACTTCCTCTTCGTTTTGTCTTTGTGTGTCTGGACCTGCAACAAGAAGGATTTTCCGACAAACTCAACCAAAGGTGAAGTTAAAAAGTTTTATCTGTATGGATTTGGGCTTGGACATCTCTCCCTACACTCTATGTGGTCTTTAAAAGCCCTGAGCAAAAACTTCCAAATTAAGGCAAACATGGCTGTTAAGCAAAAATCACAATATGGCAGAGGATATACAGTTAAAGTTCTGTTAGTTCTGCTACTTCTGGCAGGAGATATTCACCTTAACCCTGGACCTGCCACTATTAAACAGCAGACCACTGGGTTAGCACAAAACCGAGCTGTACAAAAGCAAAAACAACATTTATTTTTCCAAACTGTTAATCATGCACGAGTTCTTTGGGACACCAAGGCTAAACCAAAGGGGATCCTCGGCGGTCATTTAAACATACGGAGCATAATCCCCAAAAGAGATGAGATTTCGGTGTTGCTGTTGGACTCAAATCTGGACTACCTTTGTCTCTCAGAAAGCTGGCTACACAGTAACATAGACACTAATATGATCGATATTGTGGGCTACCAGTGTTTTAGAAAAGACAGGCAGGTAGGGAGGGGAGGAGGTGTTTTAATTTACATCAAAGAGAAATATAAATGTCAACTGGTTGATTTGAATACTTCACTTGAATGTTTAGCTGTTAATGTATGTCTCTCTCCGGTAATGAATTTCAACATTGCAGTAGTGTACAACCCACCGTCACACAACTCTTCCTTTTATAATGAATTAAGTGATCTGGTTAAACAACTTGAGAAGAACAGAGAAACAATAATTCATGGTGACTTTAATATCAACTGGTCTGATAAAAAAGACAAACAAAAACTGAAAAGCCTCATGACTAAATTTAATTACCAGCAAATCATCAAAGGACCCACCAGGATAACCAAACAATCCAGAACACTTATTGACATGGTATTTACTAATAAACCAGAACGAATAACCAGAACCTATAATCTTGTAACTGGTCTCTCAGATCATAACATGGTTCTTGCTGTCAGGAAACTTACTAAAAAGCGACTACAGTATTTTGGGGGAGTCGATATTGACAAATCAAATTTTATTATCCCCAAATCAAAAAATGAGGAGTTTGAACATTACTTAGAGAATCAAAATTGGGAGCAGCTCATGGCAACATGTGAAGTAGATGATTGTTGTAATTTTATAACTGCAACAATCACAAAGTCTATAGAAAAATTTTCAAAGCAAATTAAAAGTAGACAACAGAAGATTAGCCTACCATGGTTAAATAATGAAATAAGAAAACTTATGAAGAGGCGAGACTATGCACTGAAAACATCACTAACCTCCAAACTACAAAATGATCACCTTGTGTACAAAAGTTTAAGAAATAAAGTGGTACATGAGCTGCGAAAATCAAAAATATCTTATTACAATAAACTGATAGATCATGCAAAGGGTAACAACAGTTCCCTATGGAGGCATTTAAATAACTTAACTAATAAAAAAAACGATCAGAAGGGGGTAAAGGAACTTAGAATCAATGGCAAGACCGTCAGTGACAAGGCTACTTTGGCAAATGAATTTAATTCACACTTTGTGGGCTCTGTGGAAGACTTAACAAAAATTTTTGTGCTGCCAAATGTGCTCAACAACACAAATTCCATACTCCCAACAGATACTTTTCACATCGATGAGGTAAATGAGAAGTTAATTGCTGGTATTGTTAAAACACTGTCAAACTCAAAAACTAGTGATATCTACAATATGAGCACCTCCTTTCTCAAAATGCACAGCAAAATATTAATCAGACCACTGACTCATCTCATTAATCTCTCCATTAGGTCTAGTACATTTCCATCTGGCTGGAAAAAAGCTGTCGTCATACCAGTTCATAAATCAGGCAGTAAAGACGATATATGCAATTACCGCCCAATCTCTATCTTACCAGTCCTATCTAAGGTTCTTGAAAAAGTTGTAGCTACACAGCTGATAGACTACTTACAAGACAGTCAACTTCTTCATCCACATCAATTTGGTTTTAGACCAGGATACTCAACAGAAACAGCAAATTGTTGCCTTATTGAAAACGTCAAACAGTCCTTGGACAGGGGTAATGTGGTAGGAGCTGTTTTTCTAGATCTCAAAAAGGCTTTCGATACTGTAAACCACAGTTTGCTTTTATCCAAAATGGTATCTTTTAACTTCTCCCCAAATACATTAGAATGGTTTGCATCTTATCTCCAGAATAGAGAACAGTGTGTAAAAGTTCACCAGGATAAATCCTCATTTTTAAACAACCGCATGGGTATCCCACAAGGGTCCATTCTTGGTCCTTTACTTTTCAGCATTTTTATTAATGACTTGCCGTTACACTGCTCAGCTGCAACATGCCAACTTTATGCAGATGATGCAGTTATTTACACAGCTGCCAAGACTCCAGCACAGGCTGCAGATGTACTGTCTACAAGTATGGTTGATGTCCAAGAGTGGCTCCTCAAGAACCATCTATTGCTGAACCTTCAGAAAACAGTCTCAATGTGCTTTTCAATCAAAAAATGTAACCTGCAACATTTTAAAGTTAATATACATGATCATGACATCAGTTTAGCTACAGAATTCAAATACCTTGGCATTGTACTAGATCCTCAACTCAAATTTAATCTTCATATAAAGAAAATTTCAAAAACAGTAAAAAAAAATCTGAACTGCTTTAAATTAATAGATATTACATACCTTACGAAGCAGCTGCACTGTATATGCATTCTATGGTTTTTTCTCATATATCATACTGTTTGACAGTCTGGGCTCAAGCAGCCCCTTCCACAATAAGACATATAGGTTCATTATATAATCAAACCCTAAAAATCTTGGACAAAAAGCCCATTAGGTGGCATCACTGTAATGTTTTAAAAAAATACAACCTATTGAGTTTTGAGAGCTTCATTGACCTCTGTCTTCTGAAATTAACGTTCAAATGTTTCCATAAATCAGCACCCGAGCCACTTGCTGGTTTCGTCCAAAGACAGGACAGCAGCAGAGCCACCAGGAGTTCTGTTAACAATAACTGTAAAATATTCCACCGCAGAACCACATTTGGACAAACAGCTTTCTCTATAAAGGGCAGTCACATCTGGAACACAATGCCAAATGAAATTAAAATAATAACGGACTTTAAAACATTCACTAAAAATGTTAAAAACTGGCTGAAAAATAAACAAGAATGTACTCATGTATGAATTATTTGTCTGCAAAGTGAGAGTGAATGAAGGGAAGGAATAAATGTGTTTGTTTATAGTGAGTGACGGAGGGAGGAAGGCCTGAAATAGGCAAATGTGAGTTATGTTATATGTGTTAAATGTGAGTCAGGCTGTTATATTTGTGTATTTATAATATTTATGTTAAAGGTGAGTCAGGCTGTTATATTTGTGTATTTATAATATTTATGTTAAAGGTGAGTCAGGCTGTTATATTTGTGTATTTATAATATTTATAATATTTATAATTGTGTATTTATAATTTTTCTGCATTGATGTATGTGGTTATTGTGTATATTTTTTATCTTGATTCTTTTTTCTAAAGCCCATCCAGGGACAAGAGTTGCAAATTAGCTAATAGCTATACACTCTATGTGCAACACATCAGATTGATTGTCTTTGATTAATTGTCTATGTTTATTGCACTGTCCCTGTCAAATAAACTAATCTACTACTACTACTAGTGGTGGTGCAAAAAAGGGGTGGTGCAAAAAATGGATACAGTGTAGTATTGCAATACTTTGTGTCGACCATACTGTATCAATTCAGAAAACCCAGTATTGTGCAACTTAAATAAATGTATTAATAAATGTTGCAAATACAAATTGACTTTTGTGTGTAACACAGTAATAAAATCAGTTGACTAGATGGTGGTAAATGTTCACTATTTGCTTAGGTCAGCACAGCAAAGGAGAGACTCATGAGATCTAGCCAGGAGTTAAAGAAGACAGACATCAGGACAGGAAATCGCAATACATAATATCACAGTACTCAGTGTATCTCAAGATTGTGATAATATCATATCAAGTATCGGGATATATTGTATCATGGGGCTTCTAGTGATTCCCACCCCTGCTTAGTGGCATGGTCAACCAAGGTTTTCACTATTAAATGATGCAAAATTGAAAAGGGCATCTTTAAAATTGTTTAAATTCCCAAGACATTTAATTACTTATGCCTTGAAATGGGGCAACAACATCAGATAACTAAAGACTTTTGGGTACATCAAACAAACAAAGGTACATCAGAATTATATCAAACTGTTAGAGCAGTCTTAATAGCTGCTTAATATTTTTAACTAAAATCAGCTTGCTTAAAGGGGATGAATAAACACACACATGCACATGCACGCACACACACACACACACACACACACACACACACACACACACACACACACACACACACAGAGGATTTACCGATATCATCCATCACAGGGGAACTTTGTTGGTGCAACGTGGCATATCTTACAGGAGAAAAATGTCACTAATAAAACATTCTTGCTGACAAGCTTCCCAAGCACACAAAGGAAAATAAAGGTTCTTAAATAGTTCTTCACAGAACTCTGGCTCTTCAAAGAGCAATTACTGAAAAACCACTTTATGGTTATTTGCATTCTATATATTGCTCTTCAAATAACTAAGTTGTTAAATTCTGACAAAGTTGTATGGAGGCAGAATAAATGTTCTTTGAAGATCCTTTTGCTAGAAGGTTCTTTATGGAATGCAAAATGTTTCTTTTATGCGTCACTCTGAAGAACCTTTTGGCTCCCAGTGGGCACTGTTATTTTGCTGTGTAGTGGGAGGTGGGGGAGTGGGGTGTTTCTTGTGGCATATTGATCTCTTAACTAAAAAGTAACTTTCTGGGTTTTTACAGAGATAAAAGTTTTATTTATAACTATTAGCCATGTCTTTGGACTGTGTGTAGCTGCTTCAGAGCACAGGGTGTCATACAAACAAGACATTACGGTTCAAAACCTTTTTGCTCTAAAAGCTGTGCAAACAACTGCATTATTCTGTGGCCCCTCCAGTGAGCTGTGCGTGCAAGTTAGCCCAAGAATCTAATCAATATGAACCTTCTGCTTAAAAAGGGACAATAATTCCCAAACAGGATCTCTTTCAAACAGCATTACTATGTACTGGTACTACTATGGGTGTATGCTAATAAAGGGCAGTGAGGTCAGGTGCAACCTGCTTGGTGTAGTGCACTGAGACTTCTATACAGTTTTGACTTAAAAGGGAAAAATGCCTCCTGAGTGTAAATTACATCTTCAAATGAAAATTCCTCTGAACTCCTCCATATCCCCTCCTCCCTGCTGTGATCTTAACTCAGGCGAAAGTGATAAATTTGGCAAAATATTTAAATGCTGCATTACTCAGTGACAGCTGGTGTAAGGAGAATTTGTTTCAATGACTGCCCAGACTTCGACTGGAGCAAAGGGAGGCACTTAACAGAGCTCTTACCCTGGAGGAACTCACAAGTGCCATACAGCATCCGTCCCCAGGCCCGGCTCCCTCTATTGATGGAATTCCAGCAGAGTACTAAAGGCCTGTATGGGTTTCTCTCAATCTGCTGCTCTCCGTCTCTCTCCGAGTGTGTGTGACAGGGTCATCTGTTAGAGGTTTTCCTGGAGTGAGATGTCTACCCAACGGCTTCTGTCTGGCAGTGGTGTCATTTCAGGATAAAAAAAACACACCTTGCAAGCTATCAGTGTGCTTGCATTATAAGAACTTTTTGGCCCAATACACAGAGAAACTACTTTGAATGGTGTAATACACTGGGGACAAAGCAATATTGTGCTCATAGAACATCTATTAGAGACTAATATCGCCATCATCAGAAACCCTGAATAGACTGGGACAGAAGAGAAAGCAAAGTTTTGCTTGTTGTCGAAAATGAATATGACTTTTTCTGCCACACATACTGCATTTTTCTAGGTTGGGAATGAGATGGGACTTTGTATTCAGGGGTTGGAATCTATGTTCAAAACCACGCTGTGTACTCTTCTTTTCAAAGACAATGCAAAGATCTTCAACACATCCTTAACTCTCCACAAATAAGCTAAGCATTAAAATAATAAGTATGACTTGGGGTCAAAGTTACTATACACTGAGCAAATAATTATAATGAGATTTAGAAGTATAGAAGGACCGTATGAGGCTTTGAGCAAGTGTTCTCTCAGTAAAAATGGGCTGAACTGCAGGAGAGTTAGTTTTAGAGGCTATGGGAGATTTGAGAATTCTTACAATATAGTTTGTGGTTAAAAAGAGAAAACAAGGGCCATGAAAGTGTTTGGGGAGCTCCAGGAAAATGTGGAAACAGAATAGACGGGGAGTATGGGACAGGCTTAGAGCCAAACTATAAAATGGTAGTGGTTGTTGCAAAATCCCTTTGAGGCTAGAATCCTGGCTGCAAATAAACTGGCTACCTTTACTCTCTAGCATCCGTTCTGTGTGTTCGAGCCCCTGAAAGACTTCCTGGAGGTCTCGGAAGAGAACCTAAGTGGCAGTTGTGTACCCGCCAGCACAGAAGAGGGGCCAAGGTCTGGTGGATTCTACAGAGTGGATTTTGTTCTTTTTGTCCAAAGCTCGTTGTTTTTAGCTCACTGTCTGTGCCACTTTAGACAGCCAAAATTCCCCAGGAATTACATCCATATGGGCAGTGATGTCTGTTGTTAACATTCAGCACAAGTAAGAAAATAAAAAGTGCTTACTGTCATTAGTCGTAATAATAAGGTATGGCTGTCTCTTACTGAAACAGCACACAATAATAATAATAATAATAATAATAATAATAATAATAATAATAATAATAACAATACTATCAGGTAGTCATGAGGTAAAAGTTAAACTACATTCTCTTAAAGATTTACTTACCACTTGAAACAGCTCAACTTTCTTAGCTTTTTAAACAAATTTTGAAAATCTTAGTTTGTAATGACAACTGTGACCAATACGTGAAAAACAGCACTTTTTTTTTTATTAATTCCTGTGGGTCAGATTCCTTTAAAGCAGCTGAGGTCATGGTGTATACACTTAATTTTGTATTTTATTTAATGTGTTGTTAAAAAGTGGGGATTTTCCAAGCTTATATAGAGACCCTTTAATCAACCATTTTATTGGTCACAAACTTCTACATACTCTAATTTGATTCCATAACCGCAATGTTCCCTGGCCTCTGCACTACACTGTTGAGAACTCTGACTTACCATAGGCCACTGGATAGTTACATGCCCCCCCCCCCCAAAAAAAGAAGGGATTCCCTTTAATGGACAGTGTCTTAAATTGTCAGAAGCACTTAAAAATATCCTGCACATCGTAATGTCTGGTATAACATTTAGAGGATCTAAAATAAATCTTGCTGATTGGAAACAGACTGATTGGCACACAAATTAGCTCCCATAAAATGATTTTATTAGCTGCCATTTGGTTTGACAGAACAAACAAGTGTTCTTCAAAGTTATTTCCATCTTGAAGTCTTAATGGCTGATTACTTGAAACATACTTCCTCAGCATTCTCCTCTTGTGATCATTGCTAAAACTGGGCCTCAAGCAAACAATTTCACAACAGACTAAGCTGAATTTTTGTGAGTGGCACAGGTGGCTCAGTGATACAGTATTCTCAACCTCCTTATGGCAATAAGGTAGTGGGTTTTATGAGGCTTACTCTGTCCTTGTCAGTATGATGTGTGGCTTTTAGCTTGCCAGTTGCTTGATTGTGTTAGAGAAACGACCAACAAAAACCATGTTAAAGGCAATTGTCAGAATGTGGGTTTGAATCAAGCCCTCACTTTAGTTTGGTATTTTGGGATCTTCAGCATTTATTAGTATTATTATCATTATCATCATTATTATTATTATTATCATGTTCTTGTTTTATGTATCCATGTCTTGTCCTCAGTCCCTGGTTTCATAGCTTTATTATTTTCATCATCATGATTTTTCTTAGTTCTCGTTTGGGTTTTTACTTTGACAATGTTGTGTTTATTTTCACCTTAGCTTAATCAGTTGATTACTTGATTATCCACATCTGTTTTAGTAATTAAGCCAGCCTTATTTAATGATCGCTGCCCAACATCTGGTGCAGCAACCTTGAGTCATTTCAGCATCTCACACACAGTTCTGCCTGTCTTAGTATTCCTGTCAGCCTGTTTGCCAAGCTTAGCTTGTGTTTTTTGTTCAGCCCACGTGCTGCTTTACTTTTTGTTCTGTTTGCACATTAAAAACTATGGTCTGCCAAATTCACCTGGCATTTGGGTCCTCATCTTCTTCGCCCCGGAGGGGCTCTTATGACAGCAATGGGAACGACTCTTCACAATAGAACTGGTTTAACTTAAGTTCAGCAATATGTACCAGACATGTTCTCATTTTGTGCTTTTTGTGCATTAACATTTGTGTATTTTTGATCGAGATGACCTTCCATTGTCATATGTCCTCATTTAAGATGAACAAGGCCCTACTACGATGATCTAAAATGTGCATTTTCTTCACCACACTTTCTGTTTTGCACCGTGGTTTTGTTAGTTTATATAATCGCAGAGTCTGCTGTCATGCTTTGCATCATGCCATCTAATTACCAGCAGACTGTGTGCCACGCTTTACACTGCTAGGAGGTACTCATTTAAAAGAGGTGTAGCATCAGCACAATCTCAGTGCATTGATATTTTGGTGCATTTTCTCTCAATACGCTTTTGATCACCAAAAAGCATGTCTATAGTCAGTAGTGCATTGACAACAGCTAATGAAGTGGCATGTTTTAAAATTGTGGGCACGCACATACTAACAGGTGCACACAAAGAAACATTCACCAGTGCACTGGAATTTTCCACTATTTTACTGCACAAAATTGTAAAAGTAATAATCTAATCAAAGTTTTCTTACCTGTAATTGTAATTACAGTACAAGACAGTGAATATTTTTTATTCCATCCACATTTTCATTTTAATCACGAACTTACAGGAGGCGTATTGCCCATCAATTGGGCATTATTTCATTCATTTTTAGGGGAATGAATGAATGAATGAATAGGTAGTGTGTGCACTTCGCTTTCCACTACAGACTGGAATGTTCAGAAATTTGTGGAGACAGGAGGATCCGCTCTCCATTGAGCTTTGGCTGGTGCAGCGTCTATGACCAGTTCTGGACAGACCAGTGGCCAATGAGGATGCAATGCACAGAAGAAGCAATGTCTAAAACCCATGGTGGGATGGGACTGTCAGTCTAAGTATTTCAAACAAACCTCTCTGCATAACCCTAAAATAATTAGTGAAGTGAAATTTGGGATCTAATTATTTATTGAACTCCACACCAATAAATGACTTAATCCTTTTTATGAATCACCTACATTAAACTGTTACAGGTAATTGTTGGCATAACTGGGACAAGCATACAGTACAACACATGGGGACATTTTTCTGCCCATCTATCAAGGTTCTGTCAGGGATGGCCCTCGCGGGACATCAATGAGACGCTATAGGCCAGCCGATGAGTTTGCATATTTATTAACAAAAGGTACAAATGACAAAACAAACACCCACGTGGGGCAAAAACCCAAACATACACTTAGAACTCGATCTCAGACTATGAGGAAACACTTAATGGGAAACGATGACTCAAAAACGGAGACTGGAGTCGGGGTTAGGGACTCCAGCCAAATGTTGTGTGGGTCCAACGTTGTGCGAGGTCACAGCGAGGAGTAAACCTCAGCTGCTCCCTCAAATAATGCAATCTGACTAATCAGAAAGGAGAATGTAATCAAGGAATGTAATTCAGCTATCACGGCACGACTCAGCTCTGACAGCCGGAAGTCCCGTCGTGACGCTGTCACAACAAAAGCCCTAGAAGGCCATAATAACACAGTCCGAAATGGGATGAAACGGGGAAAATGCTGGACAACCTGAGCGCAGACAGAATCAGCACTCAGACCATGACAGGTTCTTCAGTATGTCACAAGGTCAGTGACAAACATTTGTTTTGTCACTGGAAGGCTGAAGGGCCCAGTACTGGAAGAGCAGAAGCAGTCATTATGATCTCAAGAGAACTGAATAAATACAGTGTGCTGAGTGGTTTACTTTGGAAGATTAATGACTGAGAAGATACAATAAAAAGATCCTTTATGTATACCGTAAATGTAAAGTATATGTTGCATGTCATGAGTGGTTTACTCTGGGAGATTAATGACTGATATAAGCAAATAAAAATACAATACAATAAGGAAAACTTTTTATAACATGAATAATTGGATAAGAGTGTGGATCTTTGAAAGAAATTTCCTCCACAGATAGACTTCAGTCCGGGGCTGAGACATTCTGTTTCTTCTGCCAGATATTGTTTTTGAGTGCTGCTACTTTTAATCAAGCTAATTAAAACTTAATCAATTATTTAGAAAATAGAAACAGCTGCGACCCATCTTTTGTTCTCCATGCTTGCGCTGGTTATCACCATGGAAACACATTCTGCTCACGCATGAATGATCAGTGGACCAACTCAAAAAGCTTTGGATACAAAATATCTTCGGGCAGCTCGGTGCCGTAGTGGTTAGTGCTGTGGTAGCACCATAAGAAGGTCATGGGTCCGATCCCACCCCCCTGACCGTTGGTGACCCTTCTGTGTGGAGTTTGCATGTTCTCCCCATGTATGCCTGGGTTCACTGTGGGTACTCCAGTTTCCTCCCACGGGCCAAAAACATGCAAGTTAACTGGAGACTCTACAGTGGCCCTAGGTGTGAATGTGTGTGTGAATGGTGAAGGGATTGGCTGCCTCATCCATCCAGGTGGATACCTCGTAATTTTCCCACTGTGGGACTAATAAAGGATTATACAAATTATAAATAAAATATCTTATTCTTGCCTTTAAGTCCTTTAACAGTGCCTTGAAGATTGAGGGCCCTATTTTGATGATCATCAGTGAACTTTTCCACCAGACTTTGCGCCATACGCCAGTGTTTTTGTTAGTTTCTCTCAGTGCATTGTCTGTTTTTTACACTTTGCGTCACTCCATCTAATTACCAGTAGACAGTGCACCCGCTTTGCGCTGGGAGGTGGAGGCCCATTTCAAAGAGATGTGGCAGCGTGCAATCTAATGCACATTCTATTCAATTCATCCATCTTCTTCCGCTTAATCCTTTTTGGGTCGCGGGGGGGCTGGAGCCTATCCCAACATCTTTGGGCGAAAGGCAGGGTCCACCCTGGACAGATCGCCAGTCCATCGCAGGGCCAACACAGAGAGACAGACAACCATTCACTCTCACAGTCATACCTAAGGACAATTTAGAATCCCCAGTTTGATACCAATTAACCTAACTTGCATGTTTTTTGGCATGTGGGAGGAAACCAGAGAAATCCCGGAGTAAACCTACACAGACACGGGGAGAACATGCAAACTCCACACAGATCACTGTTGGTCGGGGGCTGGGATCGAACCCAGGATCCCCCGGCCAAGGGTGAGTTGTTGTGCTGCCGCAGTGCTAACCACTCCGCCACCGCGCTGCCGCTATTCAATTCAATTCAGTTCAATTCAACTTTATTTGTATAGTGCCTAGTCACAACAAAAGTCATCTCAAGGTGCTAGATACATGAGCACAAATCATAAATAATTCAGAAAAAAGCTCCAACGATCAGATGATCTCCTGTGAGCAAGCACAAGGCGACAGTGGGAAGGAAAAACTTCTAGGAAGAAACCTCCAGCAGAACCAGATTCTGGGAGGGGCAGTCTGCTGCCACGACTGGTTGGGGTAATGGGAGAAAGGAAGAAAAGGAAAAGGGACGAGACTTACTATTCATAACATAACAACAACATGCAGATAGACAGATATGATGTGCAAATTCTATCAAAGCTAATTTGACCTAAGCTTACAGCATTTTATGGGCTTTTTTCAGGCTTATTAAGCTAACTAAAGAATCTCATAGATAGCACTGCAGGCAGACATATCCGTAGCTAGACCTGGTGGTGTAATGCCCAAACACTATGCACAGTGAGCATAAATAAGTGTTTTGTTTTTTAAAAGTGGACATAGTAGATGCTAATAATACAATTCAAAACTACGACATGCAAAATCCAATCTACACTTGTGAGTGATCTCCAGCAAAAACATAGTATCACGTCTAGCTAGCCAGCTGTCACATAGCTCATACACCAGACCTAATCAATTAGTGGCCCGTGGGCGACATGCAGCCCAGAACCAACCTCCGAGTGGCCCAGGCCTAGTCTGTGGTCCAGCCAGAGAAGCAAAGACCAACACATTTCACAGAATTGCAGAAATCCATTAATTACTACTAATTACCATAAATGCAACACCCCACGTAGCCTAGCAACCATCATCCCACAATGCAGCGCATTTGTTTTGAAGTGTGGGCTATGACTGTGGCTAACGGTGCTAGCGGCACCAAATACCAAATGCATTTGTAAAAATAAACTACTTTGGTAGATTTAAAAATGCCATCCTTTACATACATTACGGGCTGCACGGTGGCGCAGTGGTTTAGCACTGTGGCAGCACAGTTTTACCCTCGGCCGGGGATCGCGGGGATCATGAGATCGTGGGTTCGATCCCAGCCCCCGACCAACAGTGAGCTGTGTGGAGTTTGCATGTTCTCCCCGTGTTGCGTGGGTTTACTCCGGGATTTCTCCGGTTTCCTCCCGCATACCAAAAACATGTAGGTTTAGGGCGCTCGCGCATGCAGCAACCAGCAGCCGGTGGCTTGTCACCAGACTGCAAACCAAATCTACCTACGGGTACAAATAAGTAACAAAAAAAAAAAAAAATCAAAAAAAAAAATCAAGGAAATACAGAAATCTAGGTTCATTCTGCCAGTCATTTGTAATTTTGTGACGATGTTTAAGCAACAGAAAAAAGGAGGACCCACAATGACAATGGTTCTGTTTTCAGTTAAGGTGTGGCTGAGGACTTTTTAAAGGGAGAAGAGTTGGGAAGCTGCTTATTTTCAGAAAACATTGCAGGTCATAGCAATGATTCTGTCAGGAATAGCCAAGCTTTGCTTTGAGAATCAAATCTATAGCATGGATCAGTGGTCTCTGGGCTAGAGTTTCAATAAACTCCAGTCCTACACTTGCCTCGAGGTGGAGATTGAGCGATAGATTTTTTTCCCTCTGACTTTTTGTATGTACTCACTTGGGGCATCATACCGAGCATGGTGTTGCTTTCTTCTCTTTTTGTAGAAGAACAGCATCTAAACCTATGAGTATCTAAACCACCTTTCTGGCCTTAGAATTTATATAATTCCCCAAACAGTAGTATTTTGTTACCAGAATTACATCTACCAAACACTGGATGGGTTGTTGATGCATTTGTATTTCAGAGTACCACCCACATTCACATGCAAACACCTTCATATGCTTAGATTTTGAAGCGAAAAAACCAATTCAGAAAAATGGATGACAGTTATTCAACCCCAATTCAAATGTTGGCAGAGAAAAGGTTAGCCGCTGTTGGCACCAGGTGGTCCCATTTAAATGGGCAATAACAAACAGATACACACAGTCATGCATTTGGAGTCAGAGATCACACAGAGTGGGAACAGTGGAAAGATGAAATATTTATGGTTTAAAAAATACAATGTTTTCTGTTAGTCTGGAAAATACACAACACAGAGGTGCTTTTTAATGATTTATTAGCAGGACCGGACCTAAAAAAAAAACAAAATCAGAGTTGTTTAGTGGTATAATGGAGACATACATGACAGAATCACAGTAATCTATAAACTACTAAAAAGATGTAATCTCAAAGAGGAAAGCACTTCTGGACTACTCATCCAAAATAAGCTCCCTTGCTAAAGAATGAGAATCTCTAGTTCCTCCTTTCCAATAACACCTCTTAAGAGCCGATATATCTAAATACAGACTAAGAAAAAATACATCATCTTACTTTTGCCAACTAGACTCTTGAGGCAAATGTTCTGAAATGGAAGCCATCAAGTTAATGGGCAGGAATTAGAAAAAAGTTACCCTTGGACATTGTTGCAATTCTTGGTTTCCATTACAAAAGAGCAACTCATACATTACAACATTAGAAAATAAAAGTAGCATTTCTATTACCAGTGGCATCACATGACATTATAGGAAAATGCATGGGATCTATAGTGTTTTTAAGATATTCAATAGCTAACACGTAATTAATCTGAAACCAACAGCCTAATGTACTAGCCAGAACCACAAAACCCTATGGCTGTATTACAATGACGGGGTCGGTTGATTAGTTGTCAGTGATGCAGAACACGCTTATAGGCATTTCCAAGTTCATTTCCTTATCACAACGGCGTAAAAACAAACTTTCCGCTGGCGCATGACACAAAGAGGCCGGTCTAATCATTCAGAGGTGTGTTTGGGTAATCCAGTCCAAAGCATTCCTTCCCATCCCTTTAATGCAAAGATGCGTATTATCTAAAGTGAACTGTGATCATGACGGTTTAAGATGGCTTTTACACTGACCAAAGCCTGTGTGTGTGAGCCAAAATGCATGCAATAGTAATGCTGCTTGGTAATAAGGAAGACATTAATCACAGTTGATGCCCAGTTAGTCGTGTTAGAAAGAACAAACAGTGAAGAATGGGCTGAAAAAAAATCAGCTGTATGGTTTACAGTGCACACAGATGCAAAACAGACATGAAGAAAAGAGGATGATGCCTGTGCAAACTTTCATAAACTTTCATTAACAATGGTGCCAAAATCGCTCCTGGCTGTGGGGAGATGGAGTACTCAAGGGTCTCTCCATATCCGTCCTGGGTAGGATGGAAGGAGGCGATTTGGTGCGGCTTCCCGTCCACCTCCGGGCCCCCCCAAGAAGTGAACCCACTCTCAGCAGCCTCTGCGGGGGCTTACAGGTGGCTGTCGGGGAGCTTGCTGGGCTGGAAACCCCGAGTGCACAGCCTGTCTCTCTGGGGAGTTAGTGAAAAGTAAAACACTGCACAGTCCTTGTTCATTCATTTATCCCTCTAAAAAATAAACACATTAATGCCTAACAAGTCTGTGATAAAAATGACCCCCCCCCCCATGTGCCACATATCACAGTGGAATACACAGGCATACATGCACTGTTTATGCATTCTTTCCCCTAAAAAACCCTACATTAATGCCTTATCTATAGACTCCAATGGTAAATCCGCAATTAAAATGACGGTGTGGATGGAATTTAAAAAAAAACTAGTGTGTGATCATCATATAATTAAAATGACGAGCGATTATGACTGTTACAAGATCCCAGCGCTGCCATTTCCTGAGCTCCAGAGCGGTGCAATGTCAAAACACGCCACTGAAATTTCATTAAACAATGTGCTTCTGACGATAGACCTCTTTTTCCCTGATCAAAAGCAGATTCTGATGAAATGCACTATAATAGTGTAATTCGCATTTGATTGTGCGCCACCAAACCTCTTTGAAATGAGGTGCCCCTTCCAAGAGCCTAGCCGGCACACTGTCTACTAGTAATTTGATGGCGTGGCGCAAAGCATAAAAAACAGACAATGTGCTGACAGAAACTAACAAAAACACTGGCACATGGCAGAAAGTCTGTCTGAAAAGTACACGGATGACCGTCAAAATAGGGCCCTATAAGTGACAAGTCTAAACTCATTTTATTCTTTAAAAATTTACAGTGTGAACAGACATTCACATGTTGTTAGCAAACCTCTTTAATGTACTGTAAGTATGCCTTATAGGTTTGAAGTGACCATACCAATGTCCACCAATGATATTCAGTTCCCTACTCAAAAGTGCGCTCTTCAGATGTTTTGTGCATAAATTAGTTTTATACAACAGTTAGTTCTGACCAAGCAATTTGTTTGGACAATAGGGATTCCAGGAGTTACTAAAATCCACGTTATTTGCACTCCAACACAATCACTATCACTCTGCTTCAAAGGTGTTCATGTAACTGTTAATTACTTATTTACTGTCAACTAACTCAGTAACAACTGCAATACTGTGTTGAGTACCGTAATTTTCACACTGAGGCACTGTTTGTAAAGATTTCTTACCTGACCTGGAAGTCCCACCGCTCTGAAAAAAGCTTTATTCAGCAGCTGACAGTCTGCCCTTGTAGTGAAGCTATTTCACATCTGTTTAAAAAAATAGGCAGGGTTGGATTTATTGTCTTGATTAACAAACTACAGTACCATTGTAGTGATGGACTCTTTGTTTCATCTGAAAATGCAAAGAAAAGCAAGTGTGCTAAATCGTTAACATGCTAACTACGATGTTACGTCCACAAACCTGGTAATGACCACGGACAAGTGAGCTGGGCTAGAGCTGAACTTTATTACAGAAACTCTCAGTAATACAAGTGAATGAGCACTGTGGTCCGAACTGTGCCAGTAGCGAGAGAGCTAGCAAAAGACACACAACATGGCTGGCTCTTCCCTTATATAGGTCGGCGTGATGACGGTATGAGCCGGCTACATCATCACTCTTCTCACTGTTATAAATCCCTTTTACAACATTCATCCCCCCCCCCCCCCCTTGGAAAAAAACCCAAAACACTTTTACCAATTGTAACTCTCCCCAATTTGGCATAAACAACAATCCAACTGTGAGCCCGGTCACTTGGTTCCGCAGGCATGAACCCAGTTCATCACCATGAGTGGTGCTCTGTACAGCTGTATATGACATTGTGGTTGTAATAGTATGGTACTCCCGTTTGCTGCGGGGCATCCACCAGGCTGTGGTGGCTCTGCTACATCCTGTTGGGTCACAGACGCTTCACCCAATGCTGCAGCGGCAGTCCCTGGAGGCCAACGCTGGTCATGGATCCTGAAGACATCGGAGGCATCTCTCACAGGCATCTCTCCTGTGTCACCTATGGTCACAGACTCTTCACCTCCGGGCTGAGCCACGGCTCCGGTAGACTGGTGCTGAGCGAGGAATCTGAGGCAGTCCAGTTCTTTCTCACCTTCATTTGGTGCTGGTTTAGGTCTGGGTGATGTGCCACTATTGTCACATCTAACATCCGTATTGGGGTGGTGTGTCTCGGGATTCTCCGTGTGCGCGGGGTCCCTCTCCTGCAACTCCTGCAGCTCCGCAGCAGCTCCCTGCAGTTTACGTTGGGCGAGGAACAGAGGCGAGTCTGGTCATTGCTCTCTTTCTCCATATTGTTTTCACTCTTCATACTGTATCCACTCTCTATGCTACATCCGCTTTCTGGGCTGTGCTCTTCGGCTGCACTCACATCCGCGAAGTCTGAGTATAATGGACTTGGACCATCGATAGTCTGTCTGCCCAGGAACCATGAGGGTGAAACCCAGGTCACAGAACAAATCCCACCCCATAAGGTTTTCACCCTGTCATGTCACCTTGAACCGGAACACTGGAATTTTCCTTTTGCCATACTGCACAGCAAAGGTGATGTTCCTGCCGGTCATGGAGAATTCGTCATCCTGCAGTTCCACCGCATCAGGTCGCCAGGGAGTGAGCCTCTTAACCATAGCCTCGTTTACTAGGGACCGTGAGGCAACCGTGGCCACCAACATTGGTACACTGACGCTGTCTAGCTTCACCACACGCTGCGGTCCCGACCAGCCTTTGAGGCCACAATATTAACGCCGTCTCCGTAGGGTGTGAGGTCGACGAGTTTAGCTTTTTGTCACTGTTGGCAAGACTTCATGCTTCGTGCCACCATGTTATCGGATGTAGCAAAGTAGCTAGCTAGCAGTTCCACAGCTTCATCAAATGAGTCAGTTGGTCCAAGTGTATGAAAAATTCTCTGACCTCCTATGCCCAGGTTGTGGACCAGTAGTGCCCGTTTCTGTCCTTTGTCCAACTTACCTAAATCCAACACTGCTACATGTGTTTTCCAGAAACGGCTACATCCAGAAACAGGGTTTTCCAGAAACGGCTGTGGTAACCTCATGCACGCCTCAATGGTTTACCTCTTGTTGCCAGATGTTATGTCCACAAACCTGGGAATGACCACAGACAAGTGAACTTTGCTGGAACTGAACTTTATTACAGAAACTCTCAGTAATACAAGTGAATGAGCACTAGCTAGCAAAAGGCACACAGCATGGCCGGCTCTTCCCTTATATAGGTCGGCGTGATGACGGTACAAGCCGGTTATGTCATCACGCCGCTCACTGTTACTGTATAAATCCCTTTTATAACATACTAGCCATTTGGCTACGTTTTGATCTGGGGTCTTCTGCAGTACCAACTGAACAGGTATATGTTTTATAAACACACTACTTTTGCACTTGACAATATTTAATTTGTGTACATGTGTGTGAAATGACAATAGACGTCTTCATGCTGATTGAGATGTTTAGCAACAGTTACTGGCTCATTTAGAAGGAGCTATTTTTTTCTCAGCTGCACAAAATAACTGGTTAAACAAACAAATCATAATATTTTGTCCAGTATTGTCATTTAATAAATTGTTTGAAAATTAGTTTTCCTGAATTTCAGATATATGCTCAGTGAGAGAGCTGATGGGAAAAGCATTATTCAAGTTTTGCTCATTTAACCACGTGACTGTAAGCTACATAATGTTATCTAATTTCAGTCATAGCTACAATTTTTAAAAATCTTGTATTCATTCACATAGGTGGCTGTATAGTTCCACTGTAGGCAAATTGTGATTTGACATTTTTGTGAGAGGTATCAAAGTGGTAGAAGCAGAGTGTTTATTTTATTTTGTCTGCCTGTATAAAATCTGCAGAAAGTATAGTTATTAACTAGACAACATATAAAATTACTTTAAAATAATATGGTAAAGCCAGCTGGAGCAACATAATTTTTATGAGTTATCAACTTAAAAACTTGCCTTTAGGCTAACAGCAATTAAGTAAGGGGTAATTAAAATAATCTTTGAAGAGGAAAAGATAATTGTTGTTGAGTCCAAACATTTCTGTTTAGACTGTATGACTTTATTAGCTTACAGAGACTACTCATGAAGTCACTGTAAGCTGCTAAATTTAATGTGTTTGCTGACTGCTGCATTTGCACCCATGTAGAAGACATCAGCCCACAATAAGATAAGATAAGCCTTTATTAGTCCCACAACGGGGAAATTCCAGGATTGCAACAGCACAGGGATAGCAACACTCAGAGCAACAATCAGAAGGCAAGAAAAAAACAAGCAAGCAAGAGCAGCTAATATACATATGTACATATTACTATAAAATATATATATACACACACACACAGACACACAGACACACAGTGCAGAGCATTGTAGCTAGATGGAATAAATATGTAAATATATAAACACCCACAGTACGGAGCATTGCAGCTAGGTGGAATAAATATGCAAGTATATAAACACACACAGTGTGGAGCAATGTAGCTAGATGGAATAATATGTAGATATATAAAAACACAGTGCGGAGCATTGTAGCTAGATGGAATAAATATATAGATATATAAATATAAACACACCCAGTGCTGAGCATTGTAGCTAGATGAAATAAATATGCAAGTATATAAACACACACAGTGTGGAGCAATGTAGCTAGATGGAATAATATGTAGATATATAAACACACAGTGCGGAGCATTGTAGCTAGATGGAATAATATGTAGATATATAAAAACACAGTGCGGAGCATTGTAGCTAGATGGAATAAATATATAGATATATAAATATAAACACACCCAGTGCTGAGCATTGTAGCTAGATGGAATAAATATGTAAATATATAAACACACACAGTGCAGAGCATTGTTGCTAGATGGGATGAAACAGCATAACCGTCTACTTAGTTATCCTACATGGTATGATTATGTGCCCATACATATTCTCACCCTCCATAGCGACCGGTATTTTCCTAGTTGTATGCCGGAGGGGACCATTGTGTAAGTCTATTGCATCTTTTGCATTCAAAAAACTATTAGTTTGTTACGTCTTTTTGCTATCTCTGCGAGCAGCCCTGCTTAGGTTGTACAGTCTGACAGCCGTTGGTAGGAAGGACCTACGAAACCTCTCGGTTGTGCACCTGGGATGATGTAGTCTGCTGCTAAATGAGCTCCTCAGTGCATCCAGTATGTCCTGCATAGGGTGGAACTCGGACTCCAGCAGAGATGACAGTTTAGCCACCGTCCTTCTCTCTCCTATCTCCTCCATCGGATCAAGGCGCTGCCCCAGGACAGAGCTAGCTTTCTTAATCAGTTTGTTCAGTCTCTTCCTATCGGCTGCAGTAATGTCACTGCCCCAGCAGACCACTCCAAAAGTGATGGCTGATGCCACCACCGTGTCATAGAATGACTTCAGCAGCGCCCCTTGTACACCAAAAGACCTGAGTCTCCTCAGCAGGAACAGCCTGCGCTGTCCCTTCTTGTAGAGTGCGTCAGTATTGTGTGACCAGTCTAGTTTATTGTTCAGATGAACACCCAGGTACTTATAGGATGTCACCATCTCGATGTCTGTTCCCTGTATATTTACTGGTGCTGTGAGGGGCTGCCCATGCCTGCGGCAGTCCACCACCAGCTCCTTAGTTTTCCTCGCGTTGATCTGGAGGCAGTTCCGATGGCACCAGTCCACGAAGTCCTGGATAAGCCCTCTGTACTCAGCTTCATCTCCATTGGAGATGAAGCCAACGATCGCAGAGTCATCAGAGAACTTCTGTAGATGGCAGTGTGTTGTGTTGTGTGAGAAGTCCGCAGTATAAAGAGTGAACAGGAAGGGAGCCAGCACCGTTCCCTGGGGGGCCCCCGTGCTACTGATGATCGTGTCGGACACACAGGTCGGACACACACGTGTCGGACACACAATAGGATTTATAACAAGGCTTGTTAATGGTGTATAGCATTAAAGACAACAAAAACAGGGTTTACTGCCATTTTTATGTCTCAGTCCCTCTACAATATGGACTATACAGGTACATCTCAAAAAATTAGAATATCATGAAAAAGTTCAATATTTTTTGTCACTCATCTCAGAAAGTGAAACCCATATATTATATAGATCCATTACACAGAGAGTGATATATTTCAAGTGTTTTTTTTTTATTTTAATTTTGATGATTATGGCTTACAGCCCATGAAAAGCCTAAATTCAGTTTCTCAAAAAATTAGAATATCATATAAAATTAATTTTAAAAAAAATATTTTTCTAATAGAAATGTGGCCCGACTGAAAAGTATGTCCATGTACACACTCGATACTTGGCTGAGGCAAATTTTGGATTATTTACTGTATCAATGTGGCGTGGCATGGAGGTGATCAGCCTGTGGCACTGCTGAGGTGTTATGAAGGTCCAGGTTGCTTTGATAGTGACCTTCAGCTCATCTGCATTGTTGTGTCTGGTGTCTCTCATCTTCTTCTTGACAATACTCCATAGATTCTCTATGGGGTTTAGGTCAGGAGAGTTTGCTGGCCAATCAAACACAGTGATGCCATGGTCATTAAACCAGGTTTTGATACTTTTTTGCTGTGTAAGATGATGCCAAGTCCTGCTGGAAAATGAAATCAGCTTCTCCTTAAATCTTGTCAGCAGAGGGAAGCATGAAGTGCTCTAAAATTTCCTGGTAGACGACTGCACTGACTTTGGTCTTGATAAAACACAGTGGACAAACACCAACAAATGACCTCTATTCAGATAAAAGTAAATTTTTTAGATTTAGTATACTTTATTGATCCCCAGAGGGGAAATTGAGGGCATCCACCACCTGGATGGATGAAGCAGCCATGATATGGCGCTATCCCTTAACCATTCACACACACATTCACACCTAGGGCCACTTTAGAGTCTCCAATTAACCTAACCTGCATGAAATTTTGCATTTCATTTGGAAATTAAAGTCCCAGAATCTGGAGAAAGAGTGTAGAGGCACAGAATCTAAGTTGCTTGAGGTTTACTGGGAAGTTTTCACAGTCAGTGATGATTTGAGGAAACATGCCATCAGTTGGTGTTGGTCCACTGTGTTTTATCAAGACCAAAGTCAGCGCAGTCATCTACCAGGAAATTTTAGAGCACTTCACGCTTCCCTCTGCTGACAAGCTTTATGGAGAAGCTGACTTCATTTTCCAGCAGGACTTGGCACCCCCTCACACTGCAAAAAAGTATCAAAACCTGGTTTAATGGCCATGGCATCACTGTGTTTGATTGGCCAGCAAACTCTCCTGACCTAAACCCCACAGAGAATCTATGGAGTATTGTCTAGAGGAAGATGAGAGACACCAGACCCAACAATGCAGACGAGCTGAAGGTCACTATCAAAGCAACCTGGACCTCCATAACACCTCAGCAGTGCCACAGGCTGATCACCTCCATGCCACACCACACTGATACAGTAATTAATCCAAAATTTGCCCCGACCAAGTATTGAGTGTGTACATGGACATACTTTTCAGTTGGCCAATATTTCTATTAAAAAATATTTTTTAAATTAATTTTATGTAATATTCTATTTTTTTTGAGAAACTGAATTAGGGGTTTTCATGGGCTGTAAGCTATAATGATCAAAATTAAAATAAATAAACACTTGAAATATACCACTCTCTGTGTAATGAATCTATATAATACAGTATATGGGTTTCACTTTTTGAAATGAGTGACAAAAAATATTGAACTTTTTCATGATATTCTGATTTTTTGAGATGTACCTGTATATGCAATTCTATAATACATGGGGTGCTCATTAAAGATTTCCCCTGACCTACTTTCGGTTACTGTAGGAGACTGAAATTCCACATGCTTTTAATACTACATTTTTCTATAGGTCACATGGTAATTTGCAGCTCTCATCTCCTAAGAGTTTCTCTTTTACTGGTGCTAAGCTGGAGGAAGGTGTGGTAATGGAGCCAGATGAACGCAGAGCAGTCATTGGGTTTCTGTATTTGAGTGGCTGCACACCACAGGAGACGTCCGATGAGATGAAAGAGACTTATGGGGAGGATGCCCCATCATGTGACGTTGTCAAGTACTGGCTTCAACAGTTCAAGTGTGGTCGGACATTGGTGGAAATGGCATCCATTCCTGGGCGACCGCAGGGTGCCATTGATGAAGACACCATCTGGCAAGTGACAGCCACTATTTTAGAGAATCACTGCATAACCCTTATCCAACTAGCCCAAGATGTCAAGATCAGTGTGAGGTCTGTGGAACAAATCACCCATGCCCCTTGCACATGCGGAAGTTGTCTGCATGATGGATTCCCCGGTTGTTCACACCTTTCCTGAAGAAGAAATGAGTCACATGCCTCCAGACTCTTTTGGCCATGTGCCAAGAAAACCAGGAGGACTTCATTGGCAGACTAATTCTGCAGGAAGAAGTACTGGTCCATCACTATGATCCAGAGACTAAAGCACAATCAAAACAATCGAAGTTTTGTTACTCACCGCCTCCGAAGAAGGCATGTGTCCAACCTTTGGCAGGCAAGGTCATGCTCACGGTCTTTTGGGATAAGCAAGCAGCATTGATGAGGGCTTTCCTGGCAAAGGGTACCACAATTACCAGGACTTAATTCACTGCTGCAGAAACTGCAGAAGATCATCAAAACCAAGAGGCGTGGCATGTTGACCAAAGGTGACCACTTGCTGCAAGACAATGCCCGAGTTCACAACTCACATGCTGCCCAGATGGAAGCATGGTCCTGTGGCTATGAAATCCTTCCTCACCCTCCTTACTCTCCTGACCTTGGACCATCTGACTTCCTCCTCTTTCTAACCATGAAGCCATTTTTGAAGGGCAACCACTTCCAGGACAATGAAACAGTGATGTTGGAGGTCAAATCATGGCTTCTGACTCTGTCTCGGACTCTGTAAGCATCAGCACCGGATCACCCCAGGGCTGTGTACTTTCCCCCCTGCTCTTCTCCCTGTACACCAACTCCTGCACCTCCAGCCACCAGTCTGTCAAGCTGATCAAGTTTGCGGACGACACCACCCTCATCGGGCTCATCTCCAACCGCGATGAGTCCGTCTACAGGAGAGAGGTGGCCCGGCTGGCATCCTGGTGCAGCCACAACAACCTGCAGCTGAACGCTCTGAAGACAGTGGAGATGATCGTGGACTTCAGAAAAGTCACAGCCCCTCTGTCCCCCCCTTACCCTCACAGACTCTCTCATCACCACTGCGGATTCCTTCCGCTTCCTGGGCACCACCATCACCCGGGACCTCAAGTGGGAGCCAACCATCAGCTCCCTCATCAAAAAGGCCCAGCAGAGGATGTTCTTCCTGCGGCAGCTGAGGAAGTTCAAGCTGCCCACCAAGATGTTGGTGCAGTTCTACACAGCCATCATCGAGTCCATCCTCACCACCTCCATCACCGTGTGGTACGCAGGAGCCACCGCCAGGGACAGACTAAGACTGCAGCGCGTTGTGCGCGCTGCTGAGAAGGTGATCGGCTGCAAGCTCCCATCCCTCCAGGGCCTGTACATCTCCAGGATCCGGAGGCGTGCAGGTCGGATCATAGACGACCCTTCACACCCTGGACACGCACTGTTTGCCCCCCTCCCCTCAGGCAGGAGACTTCGGTCCATTCAGACTAAAACCTCCCGCTACATGAACAGCTTCTTCCCCTCTGCCATCAGACTGCTGAACACTATGACTTATTAGACTCTCGTGCACTATGTACAGCAGCTCAACTGGACTCATGACAATTATCACTTGTTTTCTTTTTGCATTGCCGACTGCACTATGTGGAACTCCACAATATCTGCTGCTCTTGTTAATATATTTAAAAATTGCATAGATTAGCATTACTTATTCTTATTCTACCTTTTATTGCATGCATAGTTTTTATCTTTAGTGTTACTCTATGTTTAATGTTGCAGCATTGCACCGAGACAAATTCCTAGTTTGTGTACTACATGAACAATGGCAATAAATCTCATTCTGATTCTGATTCTGACTCAGCCGGTAGACTTCTACAGGTGAGGTCTCCACAGCTGTATAAAATGATGGTAGAAGTGTGTGACCCTTAGTGGTTCTTATGTAGAGAAAGACAAATAACTTTTCCAAGTTTAGTTCTCCTAACTAGATGGGAAATTAGTCAGGGGAAACTTTTTAATGACCAGCCCTCATATATGTGTTTGACTATATTATCCCTAATTCTTGTAATTCATAAAAGTGATTCAGTTAGCTCAGAAACAGACTGCTTTTTTCAAATGAAATTGAGGCTCTGACAAAGCTTTTTTTCTCCCTGTAGTTGCCTCACTGCTTGTCTCTTGCTGATAATTCTCATCATCTGAGAGATGCAGCCTTCTCTGATTAAATCACAACTGTCTTTGCCTTAAAATAGAAAAGCAAATTAGACTTCTGCTTTAGATAAATCTAAATCTTGAGTAAAGACTCAAAGAAATGTGTGATGCCCTGGTATTGTTACAGTCTCCAGGGCAAAGATTACTGTCTAGAAAGTTTGGTGCTTGTTTGTCTGCTTTTTGTACAAGGTTGCCGTTCAAGACAAGTGATTATTCCTTTCATGACTACTTTAAAAGGAAAAGACAAGGGCAGGTCACTGTGGAGAATGATGCCATTTTGATCTTTTAAAGCTCTTTTAATGACTTGTCTATTATACAGTCAGCCCACAAGCCTATTCTGTTGCAGTATGGGCTTTGATACTGTAAATGGGGAGCAGAAGTCATGGACCACATTCAGAATATTTCAAATTTTAAAAGTATTTCATGTTTTATAATAATAGTAGTTCGACCAACAGTGATCTGTGTGGAGTTTGCATGTTCTCCTGGTGTCTGCATGGGTTTACTCCGGGAATTCTCCAGTTTCCTCCCACATGCCAAAAACATGCAAGTTAGGTTAATTGGCATCAAACTGGGAATTCTAAATTGTCCTTAGGTATGACTGTGAGAGTGAATGGTTGTCTGCCTCTTTGTTGGCCCGCAATGGACTGGCGATCTGTCCAGGGTGTACCCTGCCTCTCACCCAAAGATGCTGGGATAGGCTCCAGCCCCCCCCACGGCCTGAAAAGGATTAAGCGGAAGAAGATGGATGGATAGTTCAGCTTTTGGTTGATTTCATGCCAGACTTTTTGACATTAGATAATAGACAAATCTCAATGACTGATCTAATCAAAGTTACAGCACCATTATGATGAGGAGGATTTGTGGCACACTTTGCACCTTCTCTATGTGGTTTTATAATTTCTGGTGCTGCACTGCCCATTTCCATGCTCTTTTCCCTCATCCAAATAATAATCATAATAATAATAATAATAATAATAATAATAGACTGCATTTATATAGCGCCTTTCATGATACCCAGAGTACTTTACATTATTCATTCACTCCACAGACAGACAATGGTAGTGGTAAGCTACTTCTGGAGCCACAGCTGCCCTGAGGCAGTGCACACACCGCGCTCAGCCTCATGACAGGCATGCTGAAATAAATCGCTTGTTAGAAGAGAACAGGAAACTGAGGGCAGAGCTCTTCAAAAAGCAAATGGATGAACACTTTTTGAAAGATGATGACATTAAGGTGAAATATTACACTGGTTTACCAAATTTTGCTGTGTTGATGACTTTGCTGCAGCGCATTCTTCCCTGCATGTCAACACCAGGTCGAAAGCTTCCCCCTTTTCAGATGCTCCTCCTAACTTTCATGCGTCTGAGACTAAATTGTGGCAAAATGAGTCACAATGAGGACATTTTCAAAACTGAGGTATTGTTATTTTCATATTCTGTATTGAAAGACCTTCAAAATGATATTTAATTTGTAAGAATTGGGCAAAAACTGACTAGCAACAAGCCAATTTTGTTTATATCTTGGCTGGTTTGAAAACTCGCATTCGATCGGTCCTGAGTTACGTCTTCTGGAGAAATGTGTATTTTCAGAAAGTAGGAGTTCCAAGCTTTACAATGATACAAGGCACTGACGGGGGGGCTCCCGGGACTTGCCACTAGCAAACAAAAAAAGAATCATGATTTTTCACTTCTAGTGCCTGTAGCTTGAAATTACCCGGTACACATTCCGACTCATTTTGCCAGCACGGGTCACAACTTACCTGTACAACACATCGCACACCTTCTCTGCATCAGCCACAAGACTGTTTCCAACATATTTAGAGACACTGTAGATGTTTCGTCTGACCACCTCAGCCCTTTGGCGCACTGGCCAGAGATACTGCTTGCAAGGCAGCATGCCACATTAGTTTCTCAAGGCGTTTGGAAATCGTATTGCAGTCATTGTGGATTGCTTTGAAACCCCAATTGAAAAAAAACCATTAAATCTGCAAGCTAGAGCACAAACATTTTCCCACTACAAACACGAGCACATATTTAAATTTGAACATAAATCCAACATTTCACCACTAGGACTTAGAAGTCCAGAGCAGTGTTTTGTTTTGTTTTGTTTTTAATGGGAGCTTTTCGGTGTGCTGATTTTCTTTGATTTTTCTGACGTTGTGATTACTTATTACCTTCATTACGCATGGATTTAATATCAGCTGGACACTGAACTCCATAGGATGTTTGGCATTGTTAAAATTAAGCAGCTTCTCGTCTTTCAGGTGACTATATGTAAACTTCACTGTCCTGATTTAGTATGATTTTATAGTGGCTAATTATACCAGTAATTTTTTTTCAGTGTGCCAGCGTAAGAGTTGGGCTTAATTAAATCACCTTGCTTGATTAGTATTTCATGTCCAGTTGTGTAATAATGTGTATATATTTAGCAAGTATCATATGACAAATTTGTACATAAATCAAACATTTCACCGTGGGAACTTAGAAATGCCTGTGGCTGCAGAGACACATGCAAGGGCAGAAAATTGTGTAGAAACTATAATTGCTTACCTTTGTGCAAACGATGGTTTTCTGGTCATTCACCCGGAAGATTTGAGGCGGCTGGACCATCCATTGGTTAATTGAACATGAGCCTCTAATGATTTATCATTCTTAAATTGCTCTTGGGTGTATGTGCTCACCCCACAAACCAGGTAGGCAAACATATCTGACAAAGTGACTTGACGCAGTTGGTCGAGATCTATGGTCCATTTCTTGTGCTCATACAGATCAATCAATTTATTTATTTATTTAACTTTTTGGAGGTAGCGCTCCTTTGTTTATTCAGCTTCTCTGAATAAGGAATTTTAATTTTCTGTTTGATCCATTTTATCGCAGGTATGTCTGTCCCTGTTAGCGGTTGCAGTAGACTCCAGGTAAACAAAGAAACCAGACCACGAAAATGGCAACGACAGCACAGAATGCAATGTGGCATGACGTCAGTGCCCATTCTCTATACTCATGACTGCACCCCCAACCACCCAAGCAACTCCATCCTGAAATATGCAGACAACACAACAGTGGTCAGGCTCATCACAGGTGAAGATGAGACTGCATACAGGGACAAGGTGGAAAAATCGACATCATGGTGCAGAAATAACAATTTGGTCCTCAATATCACCAAAACAAAAGAAATAATAATGGACTTCAGGAAAAACAGAGGAAACTCTCAGCCCTTACACATCAACGGAGACCAGCTGGAGAGGGTCTCTGACTTCAAGTTCTTGGGACTGTACATAGACAACTGTACAACTTTACCTGGAAAACTAACACCATGGCACTGATCAAGAAGGCACAACAGTGACTTCACTTCCTAAGGGCCCAAAAAATACAGTGCCCTAGCCATAGAGCTGCTGAAGTCCTTCTATAGATGCTCTGTTGAAAGTGTACTGACTTGCTGTATTTCAGTGTGGTTTGCTAGCTGCACTGCCCACCAACCTCTCCTGGACTGTCAACACCAAGGTCCTGGTGGAGAAAGCCCATGCAGCGGCTGCACTTCCTACATGTCCTGAGGAAGAATAACCTGGACCAGAAGCTGCTGCTGGCCTCCTGTCACTGCCCAGTGGAGAGCATGCTCACCTACTGTCTGGGTGTGTGGTACGCCGACTACACGGCCGAAAACAGGAAGGCTGTGTAGATGGTCGTCAACACAGCCCAAAAAGACCATCGGCGGACCTCTGCCCTCCCTGGAGGACATCTCCAGATCCTTCTGTCTCAGAAGGATCAAGGTCATCACAGGAGACCACTCACATCCCACCCACCACCTATCTGACCTGCTCCCCTCTGGACGACGGTTCAGATCAACCAGATCCCACACCTCCAGACTGACAAACAGTTTCTTCCCCTGGGCCATCCGGACTGTAAACAGTCCAAGATCCCACCCCCTCCCTCTGAATAATCACATGCTCAGAACTGAGGACCTTTTCATTTATCATAATAATCACACCTGTCTTTACACTCCATATTTTCATGTATATTGACCCATCTACGAAACCATTACTATGTACAGTGGGGCAAAAAAGTATTTAGTCAGCCAGCCTTTGTGCAAGTTCTCCCACTTAAAAGATGAGAGAGGTCTCCAATTTTCATCATAGGTATACCTCAACTATGAGAGACAAAATGAGGGAAAAAAAATTCCAGAAAATCACATTGAAGGATTTTTAATGAATTAATTGGTAAATTCCTTGGTAAAATAAGTATTTGGTCACCTACAAACAAGCAAGATTTCTGGCTCTCACAGACCTGTAACTTCTTCTTTAAGAGGCTCCTCTGTCCTCCACTTGTTACCTGTATTAATGGCACCTGTTTGAACTCATTATCAGTATAAAAGACACCTGTCCACAACCTCAAACAGTCAGACTCCAAACTCCACTACGGCCAAGACCAAAGAGCTGTCAAAGGACACCAGAAACAAAATTGTAGACCTGCACCAGGCTGGGAAGACTGAATCTGCAATAGGTAAGCAGCTTGGTGTGAAAAAATCAACTGTGGGAGCAATTATTAGAAAATGGAAGACATACAAGACCACTGATAATCTCCCTGGATCTGGGGCTCCACGCAAGATCTCACCCCGTGAGGTCAAAATGATCACGAGAACGGTGAGCAAAAATCCCAGAACCACACGGGGGGACCTAGTGAATGACCTGCAGAGAGCTGGGACCAAAGTAACAAAGGCTACATCAGTTACACACTACGACGCCGGGGACTCAAATCCTGCAGTGCCAGACGTGTCCCCCTGCTTAAGCCAGTACATCTCCAGGCCCGTCTGAAGTTTGCTAGAGAGCATTTAGATGATCCAGAAGAGGATTGGGAGAATGTGATATGGTCACATGAAACCAAAATAGAACTTTTTGCTAAAAACTCAACTTGTCGTGTTTGGAGGAGAAAGAACACCATACCTACTGTGAAGCATGGGGGTGAAAACATCATGCTTTGGGGCTGTTTTTCTGCAATGGGACCAGGACGACTGATTCGTGTAAAGGAAAGAATGAATGGGGCCATGTATCGTGAGATTTTGAGTGAAAACCTCTTTCCATCAGCAAGGGCATTGAAGATGAAACGTGGCTGGGTCTTTCAGCATGACAATGATCCCAAACACACTGCCCGGGCAACGAAGGAGTGGTTTCGTAAGAAGCATTTCAAGGTCCTGGAGTGGCCTAGCCAGTCTCCAGATCTCAACCCCATAGAAAATCTTTGGAGGGAGTTGAAAGTCTGTGTTGCCCAGCAACAGCCCCAATACATCACTGCTCTAGAGGAGATCTGCATGGAGGAATGGGCCAAAATACCAGCAACAGTGTGTGAAAACCTTGTGAAGACTTACAGAAAATGTTTGACCTCTGTCATTGCCAACAAAGGGTATATAACAAAGTATTGAGATGAACTTTTGTTATTGACCAAATACTTATTTTACCGAGGAATTTACCAATTAATTCATTAAAAATCCTTCAATGTGATTTTCTGGATTTTTTTTTCCTCATTTTGTCTCTCATAGTTGAGGTATACCTATGATGAAAACTGGAGACCTCTCTCATCTTTTAAGTGGGAGAACTTACACAATTGGTGGCTGACTAAATACTTTTTTCCCCACTGTATATATATAGTCACAAACTCTCTGTGAGCTCTGCCATAGGGCACGGAGAAGGATGAAAGGATTCAGATGAAGGAGTTCACCACACACACATTTATTGACAACCAATGTACACAGGAACAGACGAACAAGTCTAGTTTTCTCAGAGAGCATACACAATGGTCCTTCCTGACATGACGAGCACACTGTGGAGAGCAGGAGTGACTTGTTCAATGACCCAGCGGCGTTTATCTAGCGAAGAGCTGCTTATGAACAACACCGCTGGCTAAACAAATTGCAAACACCTGGGCGAGGCGCGGGGAAGATAATTACCGGGACTGGGAACAACTGATGTTGTCAGAGGGAGAGCGAGGGGGCGTGGCTGGACCAACAGACTGTCAGCAACGTGAGAGAAAATAGGTCACTGATGCTGACTAACAGCTGCTGGTCAAGCAGTGGCTAAGGATATGGAATAAATACACAAAGTGTACATAAACAGTGGAGCCAAACCCACAGAGAGATCAGAGCCGGGGAACACCAAGCCAGCTCGGCTCATGACAGAGCCCCCCTCTAAGGGGTGGATCCCAGACACTCAAGGTTACATCAAGAAGCCCCCCCCCCCCCAACAGCTGCAACGACCACAAATAACACAAACCCGGGTAGGTGGAAGGGGGAAAAGGAAAGAGGGAACACAATGCCCCACCCAGGGCCTACAATTACCCCACCCCAAGTTCACCGGCATTGGGGCTCAGCAGGCCACCCAGAAATCCCAGGCCCAGCAGAATGTTTGGTGTACCAAATCCGGCGGCCTGCCAGAAAACATGAGTTACCTGACCCAGGGAGTCAATTCTTCAGGCGGCTGGCCCGCGTTAATTAGCCACCAGGATCGAAGGGGTGAAACAGGAAGCAGCCTGCCCACCAGAAGACTCACTGGTGGATAACAGGACAGGAGACAGGGGACCTCCATGGCGTAGGGCAGGGATAAAGGGACCCTGGCGTCCTCAGGGTGGTTCGCAACTGCACCCGCGGTGGACCCCAACCAGTCCGGCTCTGCTGCACCCACGGTGGACCCCGATCGGGCCAGCTCCTTTGCCCCCACTATGGCCTCTGACCGGGCCGGCTCCGCTGTACCCACAATGGACTCCAGTGGAAGCCTCGGAGCACCCATGGTGATCTCTGGCTGAGGCTCAGCTACACCCACGATTGCCCCCAACCAGACCGGCTCTGCTACACCCGCGGTGACCTCTGGCTGAGGCTCAGCTACACCCGCGGCGACCTCTGGCTGAGGCTCAGCTGCACCCGCAGCGACCTCCGGCTGAGGCTCAGCTGCACCCGCAGCGACCTCCGGCTAAGGCTCAGCTGCACCCGCGGTGACCTCTGGCTAAGGCTCAGCTGCACCCGCGACGGTCCCGGTCTGGGACGTGGCTGCACCCACGACAGTCCCGGTCTGGGACGTGGCTGCACCCACGATGGGCTCCAGCTGGAGCGCCGTTGCACCAGCAGTGACTCTCATCGGGGGCCTTATTGCTCCCACGGTGACCTCCCCAGCAAGGGAGGTGGTGCTCCTAACGCCACCTGGTGCTGGATCCCGATCCTCGGTGGCCTCCAGCAAAGTCAGCTGCTCTCCGGCGACCCTGGCAGGGGGCTCCGACCCCAAAGGGAGAGAAAAAGAGACTGGGTCAGGGTCACCGGCAGCAGCAGAGCCCAGTGAGGCGGCCCCGAGGGCTACTACGAGCTGCCCAGAGCCCTCCTCACCATGAGTCAGGCAGTGTGACATTGACAAATGAGATATTGGCATAATGGAGCACACTTGCCTGAACTCGGGCTCCACCGCCGTCCAGGACTCCGGCGATTTGGGGTGCGTAGTCTCTGTCATCGCGCCCGGTGCTGTGCCCCCGTCGACCTCCTCTGGGGCTGCCAACGTCCCGTCGTCATCAGTAGGCAACCCCGATGATGGTAGCACCTCTCCGGCGACCCTAGTGAGGGGCTCGACAGGCAAGGGAGAGAAGGAAGGGTTAGGGTCGCTGGCAGCGGCAGAGCCTGGAGAGGGAAGCCCAGGTGCGGCCGATAGCTGCACCCGACTCTCCTCCCCAAGAGCCAGACAAGATCTCTCAATCATAGGCAATTGAACTGCAGGAGAGAAAACTTGCTTGGGCTCGAGCTCTACTTCTGTCCAGGACTTCGATGCTGTCGACGGTGACGGTCCGGATCCCGTCGGCTGAGGGTCTGGTCCAGGGGATGACTCTGCTGCAGCAGTCCCTGCAGCAGGCGTGATGGTGGTTGCAGTCCTGGTCCACAGACGCTCATCTTCGACCCGGCCGTTGACTACAATGAGCAGATTAGCCCACTCCTCGTCTGAAGGTGAATCCGTGGGCTGAGCAGGCATAGGTGGTGAAACCCTCACAGCCGGGGAAGTGCGGCCTCGGGCCTCCCTCTCACGGCGCTCCTCCTCGACCCAGCGGTTGACGAAGGCAAGCAGATTTGCCCACTCCTCATCCGCCGGTGTGGTTGCGGGGAAACGTCTCCGTGCGGGCTCCTGGGATGGATCATCCAGGGCCTCAACCTCCTCCATCGTCTGGCGGCTCAGTTCTTGGACCGGCAGGCCTTCAGGGAGAATAGGGGGAGACACGGAGAGGGGAAGGAAACAATCATTAATTTCAGCTGGAGGAGAGGACCCAGTGGACTGCTGATACTGGGTCTCCCCCTCGGGAGACAGGCAAGATTCAGTGTTAATAAATGATCCTGTCATCCCGGTTGACGACATCTGCAGCTGCAGACAGCAGAGACTCTCTCCGTGCCAGCGATGAGGTGGACTCCTCCGCAGACTATTGGAGGAGCCATCTCCCTGATGACGGAGGTGGGTGTGGCCGTGGTGAATCCAGCAGGCCTCTCGGAGGCTGAAACAACGATGGCCGCTGCCGAAGAGCTTCTCCCGAGCTTCTCCCGGCGTCTCCTTGCGGGATGACACTGTCTTATGTGTTCCAGGACAGACTGTGCTGGAGCGAGTGGAGGGTCAAGCAGAGCGCCACGGAGGCTGCCAGTTGGTGGGTAAATGGACCTCCGTCTCGGCGTCGCAGGAAAGGCCAGACCAGGGAGGGAACGCTGGAGCGAGCAGACTGTGGAAAGCAGATCTGCGTACTGCAGGTAGGTCCATAGCCCGGGGTGTGCCTCCAGAATCCCCACTGCTCCATAAACGCACCACCAAGACCTCTCGGGTCCACTGGCAGCAAGAAACTCATCCACATAGCTCCGGATGTAGACAGCTGCCAACTCCTCCTTCTCGCTAGGAAACCCCGCAGACGATCCTCCTCTCCTCGGATGAGGTCGACAAGCCCGGGTCATCACACGCTCCACAACAGGTGAGTGAAAAAGACAGCTGTTAGAAAAAAGGTGATGTGTGGGTGAACCCACTAAATCCTTTACCTGGCTTGGTCATTCTGTCATAAACTCTCTGTGCGCTCTGCCATAGGGCACGGAGAAGGAGAAGGATGAAAGGATTCAAATGCAGGAGTCCACCACACAGACATTTATTGACAACCAGTGCTCGCAGGAACAGACGAACAAGTGAATTATAATACAATAAGGGTGAGCTCGGGAGAGCAGGGGAGACAACGGGAAGCTCTACTAACTCGGGGGAATGCAAACTGGGCACAGCCTAAGCGTAGCAGTCATGCTGCGTGAAGAAACGCCGCCAGAAGCGTAGCAGGATTACTGCAACGGGAGAAACACTTCTGGCCCAGCGTAGCAGCTGACCGCACAGAGAAACGCTAACAATTTACTCAGGAGTAGGAGCAGTCCCAAAAAGTCCAGTTTTCTCGGCAAGCATACACAATGGTCCTTCCTGACGTGATGATCACACCGTGGAGAGCAGGAGTGATTCGTTCAATGACCTAGTGGCGTTTGTCTAGCAAAGAGCTGCTTATGAACAACACCGCGGGCCAAACAAATTGCAACCACCTGGGCGAGGCGCGGGGAAGATAATTACCGGGATTGGGAACAGCTGATGTAGTCAGAGGGAGAGCGAGGGGGCGTGGTTGGACCGACAGACTGTCAGCAGCATGAGAGAAAATAGGTTACTGATGCTGACTAACAGCTGCCGGTCAGGCAGTGGTTAAGGATATGGAATAAATACACAAAGTGCACATAAACAGTGGAGCCAAACCCACAGAGAGATCAGAGCCAAGCCGGGGAACACCAAGCCGGCTCGGCTCATGATATATATATATATATATATATATATATATATATATATATATATATATAGCCAAGGGGACAGGCAGTTAAGCCCAACAGGTGGCATCCAACTCGGGGTTCGAACCCACAACCTCCAGCTACAGAGTCCAGCATCCTACCTGTGTCGCCAAGAGGGTCAATCCACTTGGCAAGCCAAGTAGGAATGCTTTTGACTGTGCTACATATTTCCCCCTCAGATTGACATCGTCCTGATGTCAGAGGTGCACTTAGCTTTCAGGCTTCATTAAGGATGGCCACCTTCTGACACCAGCAGTATCTGAGGAATGGCGCTCAAATGGTAAATGGCATTCACTTATATAGTGCTTTTTTCTCATCTCTGATTGACCAAAGTGCTTTACAGATCCTGCTATCCAGTCATTCACACACACACATTCACACATTGATGGCGACAGAGCTGCCATGCACTGGTGCTGGCCTGACCTACCAGGAGCGACTGGGAGTTCAATGTCTTGCTCAAGGACACTTCGACATGCAGACTGCAGACAGAGCAGGGATCAAACCCCTGACCATCCGATTAGTAGTCAGTAACTATGACTCTCTTAAGGTAGCCAAATGCCTCGTCATCTAATTAGTGATGCACATGAATGGATGAATAAGATTCCCACTGTCTCTAGCTACTATCTAGCAAAACCACAGCCAAGGGAACAGGCTTGGCAAAATCAGCGGGGAAAGAAGACCCTGTTGAGCTTGTCTCTAGTCTGGCACTGTGACGAGACATGAGACATGAGATGAGAGCTGTAAAATAAGTAGGAGGCCTCAGCCGTTGGTGAAATACCACTACTCTTATAGTTTTTCACTTATCCGGTGAGGCGGGGAGACGAGCCCTGGGGGTGAACTCGCTTCTGATGTCAACGTCATGTGTTGACATCTGTCGTCATGTGTGTTCTGATGTCAGCGTGTTCTGGGCATGACCCTCTCTGGGGACAGTGGCAGGTGGGGAGTTTGACTGGGGCGGTACACCTGTCAAACTGTAATACAGGTGTCCTAAGGCGAGCTCATGGAGGACAGAAACTTCCCATGGGGCAGAAGGGCAAAAGCTCGCTTGATCTCAATTTTCAGTATGGATACAAACCATGAAAGCAGGGCCTCACCATCCTTCTGACTTTTTGGGTTTCAAGCAGGAGGTGCCAGGAAAGTTACCATAGGGATAACTGGCTTGTGGCAGCCAGGTGTTCATAGCGACGCGGCTTTTTGATCCTTCGATATGGGCTCTTCCTATCATTGTGAAGCAGAATTCACCAAGCGTTGGATTGTTCAGCTACTAATAGGGGAGATGAGTTGGGATTAGACCGTCGTGAGACAAGTGAGTTTTACCCTACTGATGATGTAGTGTTGCAATGGTAATACCACTCAGTACAAGAGGAACCACAGGCTCAGACATTTGGTGTATGTGCCTGGCTGAGAAGCCACTGGTGTGATGCTACCATCTGTGGGATTATGACTGAACGCCTCTAAGTCAGAATCCTGCCTAGATGTAGCGATACCATAGTGCTGCGGAACTCCAGTTGGTCTCGGATAGCTGGCCCCAGCTGGTGATGGAACAATTTCGGCGACCGGGCCGGGGGATGGCCTAAAGACAGCTGTCCCACGGATGCATGTTCATGGAGAACGTAAATAGCTCATTTGATTCTTTGTATCAATATATACAGTATATATTGATACAAAGAAATTAATAGATAGATAGATAGATATTGATTTCTTTGTATATATGGATTACTTGGGTAGTTACTGATATCTGGTGAAAATGTCAGGTCAATGCTCCATAAGAAATATGTTTAATCAGAAAAATGTTGACGTGTTCAATACTTATTTTCTCCGCTCTGTGTGTGTGTGTGTGTGTACACTTTCATTTATTTACACTTCCATCCATCCATCTTCTTCCGCTTAATCCTTTATTGCAATTCTTATTTTTAACCTTGTATATATTTTATTTGTTTCTCTGCACTGAAGGGGACTGCACACAATTTCGCTGTACTGTGGTATAATGATAATAAAGGATTCTGATTCTGATATGAACCAATGTAGCCTCCCCATTATCACATCTCCAGTAGGTTGGGGTCTGTATTAATCTGACTTTGTGTAGTTTAGCTGGGGTCCAATACTTCATACTTTGGATCTTAAATTGAATAAGTCTGATTTTCAATTCTATGGACTTTTTTTTGTTATTCAACAAGATCCTGGTCCATTCCATTTCTGTAAAGTTCATGATGAGATCTGTTTCCCATGCAAATTTAAGAGAAGAAGAGCCTCTATCCCAATTTTTCCAGAACAGCAGGTAGTAATGGGAGGCCTCATGTCCCTTTCAAAATACCTTCAATATTTGTGTCAGAGAGCTCACTGTAGGTGGAGGAACAGTGTAAGATCTGAAGGTGGTGTGAAGCAGATGTCTGCACTACAAATACCTGTACTGCAAGTACCAAAACTGGTCCTGACATATTTGAAATTGGACCTTCAAGTCACTGAAGGATTTCAGTCTGCCCATATGATAAAAATCCCCAAGAGCTAAATTTCTCTATCGAGCCATGACCTCCAGAGAAACGAAGAGATCCCTGTGTAAAGTTTGGGACTCAGCCACGGTTTCTATTCTTGGTGTACGGGACAATACTCAGAAGAGTTAAGAGGAAAAACAAGATAAAGGCTGTGTGGTTTTTCTTAGAGAAGTGAGTGTTTTGATATTTATTCTATAATCACGTGACCAATAGATACATTTCAGAAGGTTAAAACCTACAAACACCACATTTTTTCAGTCAGTGATCCTTTACAGGTGGACTACTGTATGAGAAATTGCAGGTGATTACTGGTAACACCAGCTAGCTGTAATGAACATCATCCACTAGAATTTGAGAAAGTTTTTTTTAATCGATGACCCATGATGACTTCTTCAAGTTTGTCTACTTCAAGTGAGCCTGTAATTAACTGGTATAATTACACATTCTGCCCTTCTCTACAAATTAATGTAATTAAGCTACAAAACAGGATTTTTGGCTGTGAGCTGAAAACTGGCATATTCTCACCCTGCTAATGTAAACTGGTATTTATCACTTCATCACTTGCAAACATCATAAATGAATGCATAGCTCTGCAATATCATAAATTATCAAATTTGGCATGACAGCAAAAAAGATGTTTTTCAATACTCTAATCATATTTTTATGTATTTCTGGAATACATAAAAAAATAGATCCATTTTGTGGATCTTCAGTGACACCTTTACTTATGTACAATTGACTATATAGCAAAGTATTTATTGTGTAATAGGCTAAAACAGTCTGGTGATAAGGACATATATAGTTTCTGTTGGTTTATTTTCATACAGCTGTTTGGACATGAACGTACTACTAGAGGCTGTAATGAAGGTGTGAGGCAGGTGAGGGTGGTTCAACAAGGACATTAAACTCTCCAGGGTCTCTCTGGAGGAAAGGGGAGGGGTGGATACATGGACTGCATAAGCAAATCGCCCCATCCACACGCTGGTGGTGTGTGCATGGAGCGTCCACACACGTCATCAAGCTTTTATGGGTCTCTATCTGCTCACTAACACACACGATTTTAAAGTCTGTTGGCACAGACACTCCTTGGGACATTCATTCTGCACAGTAGAGTTACTAACAAGATAGCACCTTGTCAGATGACTGGAAAAGGTCTATTCTCACCCTGAGAACAACAAGAGGTCCCTATAAATCTATATTTAATGACCATTTTATGGTGCTCTGTATAAAAAGAGACACATTTATGCTGCAAAGAAAATCGTACCAACCTCTGGCATATGAACCAAAACACCTAAACACAGCAGATGACTATAGTGGTTGTAACATTTTTGATTTCCAGCACAGAGTCCCTAAACAGATTTTCTGACTCCTTCCTCATGAAGGGAATCAGATAATGACCCTATTATTTCTAGACCAGAAAACTACCCTTACTGCCTGTTGCTTGCATCAGTTCTCCAACTAGTCTTGAAGGAGTTTACTTTCATATGAGACAAAACACATATGTCGTGAAGAGAAATAAATAAAAAGTAGTGTGAATACTGGACAACTTACCCTTTTTAACCCATTATATAGAAAATCTAGAGGCAGGGGCCATGTTTGTGATCCCATGACCTCCCTGGCTTCTGTCCTCAGTCTGGGGGGATGGGGGGATCTAGACCACAATGATCCAACCAGAGCTCTGTGCTCCCAAAACTCCAAACTACTTGTGGTCCCCAAGGTCTCCAGAAGTAGACTGGGAGGTAGATCTTTCAGTTATCAAGCTCCCCTCCTGTGGAACCATCTCCCCAATTCAGTTCAGGAGGCAGACACTCTCTCTTTATTCAAGAGTAAGTTGAAATCCTTTCTCTTTGATAAAGCCTATAGTTAAAACTGCTTTGTCTGCTCTAAATGTTGCCGCTGCCAGGCCTTCACCCACATGTGGAGCCTAACTTGGCTTGATACTGGCAGGTCTGGCTGTGAAGGGTAATGTTGTATTTACTATGCTTGCCTTGAATGTAGCTACTGCCAGGCCTCCAACTTTTCTACCTCTTCTTTTCAACCCAGCTGGTCGAGGCGGATGGCTGTCCTTTTATGAGCTATGGTTCCATTCAAGGTTTCTGCCCGTTAAAGGTGTCATGAATCTGGGTTTGGTGGTTCCAAACCCAGTTCTGACTTATTATTGTTTTGCCCTATTTTCTATCAGGCACGTCAGGCAGCTGTTTGGGTCCTTCGCTCCCTGACAGCTTGGGCATGCCCCCTCCTCCTGTCAAGTGCCATCAGCTGTGCCTTGTTACGGGTGTTCACACACACACACTCCATTCATTCCTATTCACACGCTCATACACTCACCCGTGCACACCAGGGATCAATTATGTCCAGCCCACGCATTCTCACACCGGCGATCTCTTCCCTCGTTAGGATTATTATTATTTAAACGAGGGCTTAGTAGGAAGAGATCGTCGGGGCTTTCACCTCCATACGCGGCAGCTAGTTTCTCCACATATGCATTTATCACCTTTGTATTTGTTCAGCCTGTCATTGCAAGTACGGTTAATCCCTTGATGTTCGTGGCTGACCCAGCTTACTTCCTCATCCTCCAGACTGCATGGACAGCCCTGGATCGCTCTGGTCCTGTAAGTTTAATGTTTGCCTTTCTCCTTGTGCCGACAGCAGCCCTGCGGCACTAGGCAATTCCCCCGCCGGGCCGTAGAGCATCCAGGTGGCGTTCCTGCATGCTTGGCGGCCTTATTTCATCATTTCAATTCTCTGTATTTTCGTGGTTGACTGGACTTGTTATTTTTGTGGAAGTTTATGTTAATAAATGGCACGTTCTACTCCAGCAATTGAGTTTTTCATTCCCTCCCTCGTACACCGCGTTATGGCGCACAAGGAATTATGACAGAAAGCCCCGAACATACAGAAAAAACTCAGTGGAGTAGACGTGCGTTTTTTCTTTTTCTTTCACCTCTTTTTTCTTTCTCCTCGAGTACTGACGGGATGATCTGGACGGACGAGGAGCAGAGAGCCCAGGAGCTGTTGGAAGAGGCGATCTTTGCCATTCAGTGGCTACAGTTTCCTAAGGATGTGCTGTGGGCACGGCTCGTCGCAGAGGACGATAAGCGGCTCCACCCTAACCTCCGGATCATTCCTAGGGTGGAAGCTATCCTCTCCACCATCCTCCTCTCGCCAGACGTGGAGCCGGAGGGTGCCTCTCCTACACCGGAGCCAGCCCCCCATCAGAAGAAACGTTCTCGGCGGAGGAAGACCTCCTTTCCTTGCAGTTCTTTCTTGTCCCAGGCCGGCACCCGCCCAATCCTCAGACGTGATGAAGGAGGAGGAGAGACTGGGGTTGCTGGCCACGATAAACCATCGGATCAAGGAAGAGCGTCATGAGAGAGAAGCCCAAGGAGGCGCGTCCCCGGCTGTGAGAGTTTCATCCCCTGTGTTGACTCAATCCACAGGCTCGTCGACGGAGGAGGAGTGGTTGGCCCTGCTCGCCCAACTCAACTGCCGGGTTAAGGAAGAGTGCCGTGAGAAGGAGGAACAGAGACTGGCCCGGCTCAACTGCCGGATGGAGGGGGAGCGCTGTGAGGAAGAGTCGGACAAGGATTCCCCAGCGCTCGAGCTCCTCGCGGTCACTCCACTTCCTTCTCCAGAGAAGACGGAGCTTCTCGGCTCAGGTGACTCGCTGCTTAGCGCGGTGCTCCGCATCCTGGATTATTTGGTTCCCGAGCCACCCGTGAAGAAGAGGAGGAACTCTCGCCGGAAGAAGCAGCCTGCCTCGCCAACGACAGCCCTGCCCCTCTGCCCCGAGCCATGCTCCGCTCCGTCCCCAGAGGAATTGGAGGAACATCAGGAGAGAAGAGGAGACATCCGGAGGCCGCTGGGGAGGGCCAATGCCAGGAGAACAGGCAAGTTTTATTTCATTTGACTTTTTCTGTTGATGAACAATTTTGCCTGCCTCCTGGCGAGGAGACTCAGGGTGTGCAGTCCCCTGAGTGCTCCGCCCCAGCAGCATGTAGTGTCCCCTCACTCGACCTCATCCAGCCTCTTTTGTGTGCCCCCATGAGCTTGCCTGCACTGGAACCAGGTCGCTCGAGGGAGGAGGAACCAGAGGCCCAGGAGGGTCCAGCCCATGGGCCAGCGGAGAAGTCGCCCTCGACTGCCATGCCAGAGGAGCGGGTGGCATGGAGGACGGCACACGGGAGCACCAGGACTGCAACCACCATCACACTTGCTGCGGGGGCCGCCGCAGTGGAGTCATTCCCCGGACCTGACCTCCAGCCAACAGGACCCGGAACGTCATCGTTGGCATCGTCGGAGTCCTGGACGGCAGCAGAGCTTGAGCACAGCAAGTAATCTCTCCTGTAGTTCATTTGTCAATGATTGAGAGATCTTGTTTGGCTCTTGGGGAGGAGAGTCTGGTGCGGCTCCCAGCCGCACCTGGACTCCCCTCGCTGGGCTCTGCCACTGCCGGTGACCCTAACCGTTCCTCCTCTCCTATCCCCATCAAGCTCCTTCCTAGGGTCGCCGGAGAGGAGCTGCCACTACCGGGGTTGCCTATGGATGACGACGCGGGGCTAGCAGTCCCAGAGGAGGTCAACAGGGGTACAGCACCGGGCAAACCAACGGAATCCATGCACCCCAAGTCGCTGGAGTCCTGGACGGCGGTGGAGCCCGTGTTCAGGCAAGTGTGCTCCATTATGTCAGTAATGTCAATGTCGATGTCACACTGCCTGACTCATGGCGAGGAGGGCCCAGGGCAGCTCGTAGTAGCCCTCAGGGCTGCCTCACCGGGCTCTGCCACTGCCAGTGACCCTGACCTGGTCTCTTTCTCTCCCTCAGGGTTCGGAGCCCCCTGCCAGGGTCGCCAGAGAGCAGCTGATCTCGCCAGAAGCCACCGAGGATAGGGGCCCAGCGCCAGGGGTCGTGAGAAGCATTACCTCCCTCGCTGGGGAGGCCACCATGGGAGCAATGAGGCCCCCGATGGGGACCACTGCAGGTGCAACGATGCTCCAGCCGGAGTCCACCGCCGGTGCAGCAGAGCTCCAGCCAGAGTCCACCGCCAGTGCAGCAGAGCTCCAGCCAGAGTCCACCGCCAGTGCAGCCACATCCCAGACCAGGACCATCGCAGGTGCAGCCACATCCCAGACTGGGACCATTGCCGGTGCAGCCACATCCCAGACTGGGACCATTGCCGGTGCAGCCACATCCCAGACTGGGACCATTGCCGGTGCAGCCACGTCCCAGACGGGGACCATCGTCGGTGCTACGATCCCCCACTCCAAGTTTCGGAGAGCAGGGGGGCTCCTGTTCCTCGGTTTGGCCACCGAGGTTCCCGGGTGGATACGCTGCCTCTCTGCCTTCCCCTCCAGTTCTGGTGGCTCCACCACACTGGTCGGCCACCTGAAAGACTTGGCCTTTGGGTCGGGTGGCCCATCGGCCCGGGCAGGCCGCCGGACGCTATTCTGAGGGCCCCCTGCTGGACATGGGACTTGGGCAGGCCACCCGATCAGTCACCCCTCGCCATGCTGGGGGCCTGGGACTCTGGTCGACCCCTTGAACTTTGGACTTCTGGGGAGGGGGGTTAGTGTCCTAGGTGGGGGCTCTTAGGAGGGTCACTGTTCTTGACTTGTTTATTACGTGTTGTATTTGTCACTGGTTGCTTCCCTCTTAACCGGTTTTCCCCCACCTCCCACCCTGGGTAATTGTTTGTTGCTGGGGGGGTGGGATTCCCTTGAGGTGTGTTCTTTTTGTTTTCGGCTGATGGTACTGGGGTTCTGGAATCACCCCTGGGAGGGGGGGGGGTGCTTTCATTAATCTGGGTTCCAAACCCAGTTCTGACTTATTGTTTTGCCCTACTTTCTATCAGGCGCGTCAGGCAGCTGTTTGGGTCCTTCGCTCCCTGACAGCTTGGGCATGCCCCCTCCTCCTGTCAAGTGCCATCAGCTGTGCCTTGTTACAGTTGTTCACACATATACACACACACACATACACACACACACACACACACGCACACACACACACACACACACACACACACACACACACACACACACACACACAAACACACTCCATTCATTCCTATTCACACGCTCATACACTCACCCGTGCACACCAGGGATCAATTATGTCCAGCCCACGCATTCTCACACCGGCGATCTCTTCCCTCATTAGGATTATTATTATTTAAACGAGGGCTTAGTAGGAAGAGATCGTCGGGGCTTTCACCTCCATACGCAGCAGCTAGTTTCTCCACATATGCATTTATCACCTTTGTATTTGTTCAGCCTGTCATTGCAAGTACAGTTAATCCCTTGATGTTCATGGCTGACCCAGCTTACTTCCTCATCCTCCAGACTGCATGGACAGCCCTGGATCGCTCTGGTCCTGTAAGTTTAATGTTTGCCTTTCTCCTTGTGCCGACAGCAGCCCTGTGGCACTAGGCAATTCCCCGCTGGGCCGTAGAGCATCCAGGATGGCGTTCCTGCATGTTTGGTGGCCTTATTTCATCATTTCAATTCTCTGTATTTTCGTGGTTGACTGGACTTGTTATTTTTGTGGGAGTTTATGTTAATAAATGGCACACTCTACTCCAGCAACTGAGTTTTTTATTCCCTCTCTTGTGCACCATAACGCGGCGCACGAGGAATTATGACAAAAGGGAAGTTTTTCCTTGCCTGTGTCGCCGCAGTGCTTGCTCTTAGGGGTCTCTGCTGGTTTCTATAGATTTGAGAGTGTGGCCTAAACCCACTCTTTTGTAAAGCGCCTTGAGATAACTCTGTGTTGTGATTTGGCGCTATATAAATAAATCAAATTGAATTGCTCTGTTTACATGTTTGTTCATATGCCAGAGGTTGGGATGAGTTTCTTTTGCTAAAGACATGCCAATGTGCTTCCAGATGACTTTAAATGTTAAAAACAGACATTTTCTTTCATCAGTTTTCTTCTGCTTTTGTGGGTGCCTGGACATTAGAGCCAGCAGTATACAAGGAGACTCCCAGACCTCACTCTTACTAGCCACTGTCTTCATCGATTCTGGATAGGGTATCAAAGTTAACTAGAGTCTTCCAAGTTTGACATAACCGAAAAAGAAAAAAAACAAACATCCTAGCCTGGTATCTCAACCATTGCAATTTAATAAATATCTCGCTGGAGAGATTACATCTCCCAGCTGGTCTGGGAACACCTTGGTATCCTCTCTGAAGAGCTGGAGCAGGTGGCTGGGGAGAGGGAAGTCTGGGCTTCTCTACTTGAACTGCTGCCCCCGCAACCCGGACCTTGGAAAAGTGGTAGAAGATGGATGGACGGATGGATGGATGGATGGATGGATGGCTTTAATAAATTAATAATAAGTAAAGTATCACAACTTAGGCTAACTTCTATTACAAGTCACATGACACTTTTCTTCTACCTTCTCACCTCAAAACAAGCTAGTACAGCTCTCCACACAGCATTACAGAGCACATTAAAAGAGATTAAACAATGTGTTTCAGTGCAATCAGGTTTTTAAGGCAACATAATTACCCTATCTGTTTCACTGTCTGACACTGAAAGAAACAGTTCTCTTTAATGACTGCTTAACACTCTACCCAGAATCTTCTGGCAGCACTTATGACAAAAATCTAAGCAAGCAATTGTCCCAATCCCTGCATTTGCACTTGAGTTTTGGTTCAGCACTGAGTGCTCCAGGTGCAGTTGGAGGGGTTGGGCTGAGGTCAGAGTGGCCAGACATGGTCCATCTGCAGCCTCGGTAAGATAACAGACTCTCCATGAGACTGCGACCCACTCAGGCAGAAACACAGGCATAAACTACCACAGCGTAAAGTAAAGGGTCATCCTGGCCAACTACTACACACTGGAGGCGAAAGGCTCGGCAGGGTGGTGGATAGAGGTGGTGGCAGTGTGTGTTTTTGAGAGTGTGCACATACAGGATACCCTGTCCTGTCAGCAGATCTTCTCTCCAGGGGCTGAGTCTGTGTGTGTGCGTGTATCGATTTTAGATGCATGTGTCTGCGTGCATTATTCAGCCTTACCCTTTAGGTAGATCTTATTTTCCGGGCTGTGCACCAACACAGAGCTCACTGAATCCAATCTGTCGTAGTTACTGCAGCCGAGAGGGCCGGTCCTTGTTTCAGTTACCTAGAGGAAGCAGAGGAAGGAAAGATCTGTTTGCTTACATGTAGTCTACATATTCAGTTATGATGCCACATTAGAAGTGACTAAGGCCTTTTTTTTTTTTCTCCTCTGAATTCGGAGCAGCTGTAGCAGAGTTCTGTTTTGCCTTCTTTTACTTATCTTTACCGCCACACCTGCAGTGGCAGCTGGCTGTAATGTGAGGGCTGTCTCATTAAGAGCAAACAAAAAAGAGGAGGAAGGATGAGAATGTGGGAGGGAAGACACTGAGCAACTGTTTGTAAATGACGATTCAAACTTTAAAGCATTAAAATCCAAGGCAGAATGATGGACAACTCGACATGAGTGATGGTAACCACTGTGATACATTTACATTGTTTAATCAGCTAGATTGTTCAGTATTTTAGAAGTTAAAATGAGAGAGAGCAGATGTCACGTTTGATATTTGAGCGATTTCTGATGATAAAAGCTAAAATCTACTCATTTTCTTTCCCTTGAAATAACAGTGATGAACATAGTTGTATAGCCACATGAAGTAGATTTGACACTGACTGCCCAAGATCCAAAACAGCATGTACAGAATTGCATGCCCATTGTTTAAAATTTTATGTCTCCTCACTAGGCTTTTTTTCTCTTGCATTTTACTAAGAAAAACTTCATGTCTGACCAGAGGTGCAAACAGGTGGAGGCGGACATATTTAAAAGGATTTAGCAAGTTCCGTTGCATCCCCACAAAGGAAAAACCTTTGCAAATTAAACTAGAAAAGCACTCGGAGAGTGCAGACCTCCACCAAGCGCCACAGTTCCCCCCATACAGTGTTAGAACCTGTGGGCATCTTGTCCTGTTTTTTTGTTTTTTTGCTTTTTTTTCCAAGTGTTCTGACGATTTTTTGGCAGAGTTACATGCACAAAAAAAAAAATTGAAAAAATATTGAATATTGAAAATGGCCCTATCTCGCAATGTTAAATAAAAAAAAAGAATCCTTTAAAAAATTCCTGGATCCACATGGTGATCCGGATCACCACCAAAATGTAATCATCTGTAGGATACCCCATTTCTGACAATCTCTGAAAATTTCATGAAAATCCGTCCATAACTTTTTGAGTTATGTTGCTAACAAACAAACAGACAGACAGACAAACCAACGCTGATGAAAACATAACCTCCTTGGCGGAGGTAATAAAAAGAAAATGCCATTGGACAAGGACAGTTAATGCAAATAAATTAATAAGGGATGACATCAAGACATGAGATGGAGAATGACCCACTGGCAAATGAAACTGATGAAGAGGAGGGTAAGTTACCAGAGAGTGACTCACTAATTAGCAAACAGTGGCACACTAACACTAGTTTATTATATCTACCAAATCCTAGATCAGCAAAAAAAAATGCTGCAGTAACAAAGAAATCAGTCTTTAGCCCCTAAAGACATATTATCAACCATTATGCTCTGAGGTGGGAGCTGGGCCAACCATGGCACTGGGTCTCTGGGACACGGGCCAATTTTCACACAAGATGGTTGTCAAGAATCTGAAACCTTAAATCTGAAACCTTAAATATCACCTGATCAATGATATGGTGGTGATCATGACATGACACTGGGCAGAGTTGCCCTGATACAGTTACACAGTGGAGCAGCCGAGCATCTGCAGAGAAAACGGTGCACTGCACAGTGGAAAAAAGGGACAAGTTGCACTCTTTTTTATATGCAGCAGTGGCTGTGATCTGATTATTTTAGTCATTGTGTTTTCTTAGCATTAATGAATGTTACTGGCCCTCCTACCAAATCTACACCAACATGTGGACTTTCCAACAAGAGGAGACAACTTGCTGGACTTGGTGTACACAACCCACAAGACAGCATACAGAGCCACCCCCCCAATGGGGGGGGGGGAGGGTTGGCTCACCCCAATGGTGATGTGATCAGAGAGACTGGGTCTCTCTGATCACATCACCATCTTGCTAAGACCTGCATTCAGACCCAGAGTGAAAGCCATCAGACCAATTAAAAAGCAGGTACGTGTGTGGCCAGAGGGGGCCTCCTATGTCCTCAAAGACTGCTTTAGCACCACAGACTAGGACACTTTCGAGCATGCAGCCACTCACAATGATCACACAAATAGAGGAGTACACTGAGGTTGTTGCATAGCTAAATGCATTGATGATGTCACTCCCTGCAAAACCGTCACTGTTCGTGCAAACCAGAACCCATGGATGACAGCAGAGGTCCACAGGCTCCTGAGGGCTCGGGACGCAGCCTTCAGGGCTAGCAACACTGCAAGACTAACAACAGCTAGAGCCAACCTGTCCCGTGGCATCAAGGAGGCAAAACAACAGCAAGAAAATATCCGGCCACTTCAACAACACTAGAGATGCACATTCCCTCTGGCGTCGCATACAGACCCTCACTAACTACAAACCTCCACCTCAGACCTGTGCAAGTGACATCGCACTGCTTGACAACCTAAATGACTTCTTTGGCCACTTTGAACCACAAAACAGCACATCAGCACAGAAGACCACTCCTCCTCCAGACGAGCAGGCCATAAGTCTGGATCCGGCTAGCGTGAAGTGGACCTTCTCCAGGAGCAGCCCACTCAAGGCAGCTGGACCAGATAACACACCAGGTCACGTTCTGAAGGACTGTGAGGAGGAGCTCAAGAATGTCCTGGCCGACATCTCGGTAAGTCAAGCTGTTATCCCCACGTGTCTGAAAACTGCTACCCTAATACCAGTCCCAAAGAAGCCCGTCCCATCCAGCTACAATGATTACCGTCCAGTAGCACTGACATCCATCATAATGAAGTGCTTTGAGTGGCTGGTCATGCAGAACATCAAGTCCACCCTTCCTCCCTCCAATGACCCATCTCAGTTTGCATACAGGTTAAACAGATCCACAGAAGATGCCATCTCTGCTGCTCTCCATCCAGCCCTCACCCACCTGGACTCAAAGAACTCCTATGTGCAAATGCTGTTCTTGGACTTCAGTTCAGCATTCAACAAAATCATCCCCCAGCACCTGATGCAAAAACTCAAGACACCTGGGATTCAAAACCTCTCTCTGTAACTGAGTACTGTTGTGTAATGAACAACTCTAGGCACCAAGTGCGCAAAATAACAAAAGTACAACACTTGCAAAAAACTGATAAACATAGAGTCCACAATCCACAAAATACAAAAACACAGAATAACAGGGATGGCCGGATAGGAGTCACTTTGCCCAGAATAGCCTAAAGGCTAAAGCGTATGAAAAAACGCCAGAATACAAGGGAGGCTGGTCAGAACTACTAGCAACCACACTAACCATAGATAGACAGGGGATACCTGTCAAGAGTGAAAAGGTACTTACAAAATATGATGCAGACTAGGAGAGCACGTCTAATCACCATGAAGACCGCAGCCCCAAATGATCAGTGCTGTGGGCTTAAATAAGGCAGGAGGTGAGAGTGATTACACAATTAAGATCAGCTGTGAGTCATGAGAGGAGAGGAGACAGGACTGACAGCTCGGCAGAAGCACCGCCCACTATCAGAGCAAAACCCGGAAGTGCTACTGACAGCTGCAGCTCCGGAGAGAGAAGGAGAGAGGAGGACCAAAAGGAACTGGCAAAAAATACAAATATCAAATCACCCTTATTGTCACTCAACCGTACAACCAATCATGTACAGTAGAACGAGATTGTGTTTTACCTATCTACAGTGTTAATCACACACACCCCAAGTGCAGAATCAGAGGGCCGCTGCCATGCAAGGTGCTGCCACAGAGTTCCCTCCTCCATTCCATTTATTGCTGAGCACCAAGCTGGACGGCAGGAAGTTCCACTTTTATAAGGTCTTCGGCATGACCCGGCCGGGATTTGAACCCCTGCCTCCCGGGTGTGGGGCGGATGCTCTACCAACTGAGCCACCACTCCGGTATATAAAACAAGGACTAAAATGAAGACAGAAAGACTGAAGGATAAATACAAGCAAATACCAAACATATAAATACAAGACTGCGATGAACGTAAACAGAAGAATGAATTGAACTAAGAAATAATACAAAATATATAAACCAACCAAGGATAAAATGACAGGAAACTAAGAACCCAAAAATACAACAAATATACAAATATGGAAAAAGACAATGAGACTGAGCACGGCGGAACCCCCCCGTGCTCAGAGCATGACACTTTTCCTCAGAAAACAGAACTGATGCACCTCTTTTCTAATAAAAATGACTACAAACGATGCTATGCAAGCTCAAATTGTGACTTTCCTTTTACAAGAAACTATCAAATTTACATTGCTCTCTAAAGTCAGACATCAATGAAATTTCTACAGTGAAACTCAATGAAATATTCATCATAGCACAACCACCTGACCTGGATTAGTGCTAATCAAACAGATGGAAAATGTGACAGTCAATAAGATTTAAGAATATCCCATGTATCACATTTCAAATGAGCTTCTCATTGATGACAGACAGCAAAAGAGCGAACGGAATAACAGAAATATGCATGAAAGGAAGAAAAGTCAAGTACATGAATAGACAAGGGACAAACAAAAGAACAACACAAAAGAAATGAGAAATAAAGAGATGAGATCAGAAAATAAGTAACAATATGAAAAATAGTTAATTTCCTGAGCGGGTGTTGAAAATGGTATAGCATTAGAAGACTGATTATGTCCTCTGGCAGAGTTGGTCCCTTGCTAAATCAGGCTATTTGGCAAATGATGCAGCCTGTGCAAATTTTACCATCCTCATAACAGAAGTGTTTCTCAAATCTCCACAATGTGCCTTGCATTAAGATTTCATCTATTAAAAGAAATGGAAGTTACCCTTCAAGGCTTTATAAAAGATACAGATCAGAAACATCTCTCAATTCACTTGTACATAAAAAACAGACATCACTGAGATGGAATTCCAGATTAGTAAGAGATAAAGGCGACTGAAAAAGTGTGATCAGTGAAGGGGTGACGAGGCTGTGCTGGGGGGCGGGGGGGGGGGGGGGTTTCAGCCCCAGATGTGCTGCATAAAGTCTTTGAGAAGAAAAGTAGCTGTTGAATCTCATTCATGTTTTTGCTTCTCTGTTCACATTAAGTTCAGTTTCTTCAGTCATCAATTCAAACACAAAGGGAATCTTACGTGGAGAAGTTTGCAAATAGAAATAAAGATAGACAAATTCTACTAGAACATGAAAGCTTGCAGCATTTTCAGCAAATCCCAGAGGAGTGTGTTACTACACTGGAAGTGAAAATCAACAGAAACCGAAAGGTCATAATGGATATGAGCTTTTAATCAAAGATCCACAATCATAATCAGTCACGGTGAAATGGAGCCAAATGTGTCTGCTTAAGTAAATATTGATATTCCCAGTTTTTGATATGAAATATGATGGTGTTGAGTCTACCATTTATTATAAAATGCAAATTTAAAAAAAAAAAAACAGCTCAAAACTGTAACACAAGCAATAATCAAAGAGACTAAATAGTTGTGAGAACTGTTTACATTCTACAATACCAGTCCTGGTGATGTCGGGGCGTTGTGAAAAATGTAAACAAAAACAAAATACAAATATAGCCACAGGTGGTGATCATTGGGTTCCAAGCAGGTGTAGACTTCAAGGTCTTAGCAACAGCATTTAAAACCTAAGATCTGCTACACATTGGTTTTTAAAGCAGCACTATGTAACTTTCTTGTTCTTTGTAGGAACACTGAAAAGGCCACAACCACGGCCTCAGTCGGCAGGGCTTTTTGTTGCTGGTGGCTAAAATCGCACCCTGTGATTCGCTGCAGGGACCGAGGCCACAGCTGCTGCCCCCTCAGTGATCACACCAAAAGAACAGCTGTTGCAGAGAATGTGGACCCACTCAGGTTATGAAGGAAGTGATATTCACACAGTCAAATGCTGGTGTACCATTAAAATAATTTTGCAAACATTATTTTGAGGTGAAAATCTTACGTAATGTTGCTTCAAAATGCACAGGAGAGCCACGCTGTACTTCAGAAGAATAAGACTTCCCTAGCAAGATTCAAACTTCAGACCTCCTACAAGCCAAGCACTCACCTTAACCAAAACACCACACAACTCTTTAGCTTGCACTCTAACTTTCTCAGATGAAATATGTTCAATTGAAAGGATTCCCAGCTGCAGTAGCAATTCAAAGTTAACTTGCACCACACATTTTTTTCAAATACACAATGCCCTCCAGAAGAACAACACATAAACACTTATTTTGAAGCTTGGGTCGAAAATATGTTTACTGTGCATGTCTGTACGTCAGCCACACGTCGATGTGCCGTATTTCCGCCTTTACAGCAGCTAGCGGAAGACATGGCGGGAGTAAAACAAAACTGGTCTGTATCGTCCTGCTGTCTCCCTCTGTTCGTCATATGCAGAAGTATGTACTTGTAGCTTCATTACGGAGACCAGCAGAAGCAAAAGTGCAGTCTGAATAACACAATACAGGTCCATTTCAAAAAGAAAAAGACACGAAGCGGGGTTTGTTTACACCGGAAGTTGCTTCTTCTTCTACTATTTTCAGAATGTCGAAATGTCGACGTGCACATGTCAGAATGATTTAGTCCGGTCAAACGTGTGACACATGGAAACGTACGTCCTAATCGGATCAGCTTTTTTAGGATCCATGCAAACAGTAAAGTTCTGATCTGAATTGTAATCAGACTGAAGAAATTTTGCCCACGTAACCGTGGCTTCAGTCAGAATGAAATTTTGATCCGAATGAGTGTGATCGGGTCAAAATATTCAGATTGGCATGTTTACAAGAAGCATTTTTATTCCAAGCAGGCATTTGATCTGGCTACTTGTGTCTATGCAAACATGGCTAGTGTCAGTCTTCAGCCTTGCCACTTACATGCAGAGATTTCTCCAGATTTTCTGAATCTCATGATGATATCATGAGCTGTAGATTATTTTTTTTTGAATTTTGTATTTGAATTTTGTATACTTTATTGATCCCCAGAGGGGAAATTGAGGGCACCCACCTGGATGGATGAAGCAGCCACGGTACGGCGCTATCCCTTCACCATTCACACACACATTCACACCTAGGGCCACTTTAGAGTCTCCAATTAACCTAACCTGCATGTTTTTGGCAGATGATGAAATCACTAAATTCCTTGTAATTGTACATTGAATAAAGGTGTCCTTAGACTGTTGGACTATTTTCCCACACAATTGTTCACAAATTGGTAAACCCCACCCCACCCTAGCTTGTGAACAACTGAGCCTTTCAGGGATCTTCCCTTTATACCCAATTATGACACTCACCTGTTTCCAAATAACCTGCTCACCTGTGCAATGTTTCAAAAGGGTGTTTGGGTTTTTTTGTTTGCTTATTTTTTAGCATTCCTGTCCCCTGGCCCAGCTTTTTTGGAATGTGTCACATACACTACCGTTCAAAAGTTTGGGGTCAAGCGATAAATGTGGTAAATGACTATTCTAGCTGCAAATGTCTGGTTTTTGGTGCAATATCTACATAGGTGTATAGAGGCCCATTTCCAGCAACTATCACTCCAGTGTTCTAATGGTACAATGTGTTTGCTCGTTGCGTCAGAAGGCTAATGGATGATTAGAAAACCCTTGTGCAATCATGTTAGCACAGCTGAAAACAGTTTAGCTGGTTAGAGAAGCTGTAAAACTGACCTTCTTTTGAGCAGGTTGAGTATCTGGAAAAAAATTATTATTTCAAATACAAATCATTATTTCTAACCTTGTCAATGTCTTGACTATATTTTCTATTCATTTTACAACTCATGGTGGTAAATAAGTGTGACTTGAATGAATGAATGAATTTATTTTATTTCGGATAGTACATTACAGGTTAAAAGAAACTGTATAATATAACAACAAGGTCAAATTAGACAAAGACTCCTTCTACTATACAATTCCACGTGAGTTATCCGAAATGGGTGATGGCTGAAGCCGCAGCTTATATAATATAATATATCCCACTTTTCATGGAAAACACAAAATAATTGTCTGGGTGACCCCAAACTTTTGAACGGTAGTGTACATTAAATTCAAAATGAAAGAATATTTGTAACAAAGCAATAACGTTTATCAGTTTGAACGTTAAATATATCTGGCTGTAATATGACACTGTATTCAGTGGTCAGTTGTGCATTTACTGTAGTGGGTGTGTCCCAGTCCATTTTGTTAGTATGGGCATTGGGGAAAATGGTCTGTACGCCGGCAAGAGGTGCAGAAAGGCTCTAATTATTCAGATCCCTTTGATGCACAGAGGTGCATTATCTAAAATGAACTCTGATCATGACGGCTTGTTTAAGACAGGTTTTCTGCTGAGCAAATGGTGTGATGTGAGTGAAAATGAGTGCAATATTAACGCTGCTTGGTATTAAGCAGGCATTAATCACAGTTGTGATTAATGCCTGCTTAATCACTGCTTAATCACTGCTAATGCCAGTTAGTTGTTTTAGACAGGATAAATGGGGAAAAGATGATGTTGGGCTGAACCACCGAGCTGAATGGTCTATGCACACATGTTCCCTGTTCATTCATTCATTCCCCTAAAAAATGAATACATTAATGCCTTATCTATAGACCCCAACGCAAATCTGCAATTAAAATGAGAATGTGGATGGAATAAAAACAAACTATTAAATGTATCATCATATTATAATTAAAATGACGGGTGATAATAACTGTTAAAATGCTCTCCTTTAAAATAACAGAAAATCCTGGTGCATGTTGTATTTCCTCATGAGCTCTTGTCAGTGGAACCTGAGCAATTTCAAAACACGATGCCGAAACATCATTAAACAATGCACTTCTAATGACAGAGCTCCTTTTTCCTGATCAAAAGTGCATTGTCATAAAATGCACGATAATACCCATGCGCGTGAGATTGTGTGCTGCCACACCTCTTTGAAATGAGGTGTGGCACACTGTCTTCTGGTAATTAGACAGTGTGATGAAAAATGTAAAAAAAACAGACAATGGCACTGACAGAAACTAACAAAAACACTCGCATCAGCCAGGAAGTGTGGTTTAAAATGCACTGTTAATTCTCATAATAGGGCCCATTGTCACTGGAGTGTATTCAACTGAATATAGGCAGAAAAAAGATTTATAAATCATTGTTTTTTGTTTTTATTATGGTTTACACAATGTTCCAACTTCACCGGAATTTGGGTTGTACGTCTAACTACTAACTAACTAACCTGCACTTATATAGCGCTTTTCTAGTCACAAAGACCACTCAAAGCGCTTTCATTAATACTAACCCTCTATTCTAAGGGCCTATAGGAAACAGATATCTAGGGACAATTTAGAACAGCCAATTAACCTAACATGCATGTTTTTGGCATGTGGGAGGAAACCGGAGAAATCCCGGAGTAAACCCACGCAACACGGGGAGAACATGCAAACTCCACACAGATCACTGTTGGTCGGGGGCTGGGATCGAACCCACGATCCCACGATCCCCACAATCCCCCGGCCAAGGGTAAACTGTGCTGCCGCAGTGCTAACCACTGCGCCACCGTGCAGCCCTGCAACGTCAGTACTGTGAAGTACTGCAATCAGGTGTAATTCATGAGGGTCCAGCACAGCGGACATGAAGTCTGCTGTCTGACTGCCTTGTTTTGTTTTTCTTCTTCTTTCCAGCATTATGGACTGTGAGCCTGGTCTTTGCCAAAGAAGCTGAAGCTGTGCAGTGCAAGAAAACAAAGAATAGGCTGCAGTTTGCTTAATGCCCACAGGCGTCACTAAAACTGAGATTTTCTAGGCCCAATGCCAATATTTGTTGCAGCTATGGGGCAGGTTTACTAAGCCAGTGCAAATTAGTGAGTGCACAAATTAGACAGAGCGCCTAAGGGAGTGGCTAATTTTTGCCAGTGATCTACTAACAACACGCAAAATTAAGAACAAAGACGCAGACACTTCATTTCAATAATGACCATCCATCCACCAAGAGCACCGCAAAATTGTGCACAGGGACATCTGAGGAAGTGGGTCATCAACACAGGCACAGCCAGTTAGGAGGTGCATAATATAGGAGTTCTTTTTTTTTTTTTAATCTTTTGTTTAAGTGCAAACTCCAGTAAAAGTTTATTTTTGTTCATCATATACCAAAGTTTTGACTTTCATTTCACATGACAGACTCCCTTGTTTAACACGTATATTAAGTATTTGTATAAAATTTTAAAAAGGACTACTCATGAATAAACTGATTATTTGACAAGTGTGTTTATTTTATTAACACAAGAACCGTGAAGATGGTCTGATGGAAACTCTGGGGATTTATTATGTGAATAACTTTGTTTTAACAAAATCTACAGGTCTCCCAGTCCGTGACTTATTATAAATATGTATGTTTTGTGTATTCTGAAATTTGGAACATAATAAAATTAAGCACACACGATTTAACTTATTCTTCAGACCGCCACAGCAGAGACTGCTGTCACTGAGTTATTATGATGTTGCAATTTTGGGGGAAATTCTATGGATCTGTGCTCTGTTTGTCCACTCCAGGTAGGAAGCGCTATCCTGTTTTATGGATACAAATTCATTGTTTAGGAATTTTTAATGTCTTGGTGTGTCATCGTAAGTAGTATCTCTTAATGTTTGTCTTTATTCTTATTCTTAATCCTATTTGTGTAGTACTTTGAGATTTTGCCCCGAAATGTAAAGTGCGTCATAAATGAAATAAATTATTATTATTATTATTATTATTATTATTATTATTATTATTATTATTATTATTATTATTATTATGCTATATATAAACAAATGAAATTAAAAAATATCCTCTGCCAGCTGATGTCCAGTTCAGCACAACACCGATCTCTGTGAGATTGTTTCTGTTCATATTAATCTGTTCTGTCATGCAAAATAAAGTCACGTGCAGAGAGAAGCTGTCTCTTTGGTCACACGCCCTCGGTTCTCACCGGTGTCTTGGCACCAGCAATTGCTTTCATGTCAGGCATAGATGAATTAACATGAACATGCTTTTTTGGGGCATTAAATCCTGGCGCATTTAGCAGGAGATTGACAATCGCAAAGCTTAGTAAGTCACCTTGCGCCAATCATTTAAATACTCTCCTCCCTCATATTTGTGCTTTGACATGACATCTCCCACAAATACATATGCAATGAGGCCTGGCGTAAAATTAACATAGTCCACACCTTTCCACTGCTAACTTTCCCCTGCGCCCTTTAGTAAATCTCAACAGTAGTTTTTTAACACCAAAACAGGGATTTGTGATGGTGCAGTACGTTAGTAAATCTGCCCCTATAAGTGCAATCTGAACAGAGCTTTGTCCACAGGGAGTGACTGATTTTATAAGCACAATATACTGTTGATTTTAGGAGAGGTATCGCTTTAATGGATGTTTTACATTTTTCTCTTTTCCTCAAGTGAAGTGACTTTTATTGCCATGATTTATATCCTCTGGGCATAAACATAGACTACTCCTTGTCTGTGGGAGCCATAAAAGCATCAGAGCTTTCAGCTGTGCTACTCTAAATACACACTGGGCTTTTTTGCAACTCCGATGAGGAACTTCAATTTTAATCCACCTGAGAGCTACCACCCCCGCCTCGGCTATGGTTTACAACTCCCAAGGGCTCTTCAGTGACTGGATCGCTCAGCATGTTTACCCAATAAAGTGCATTATTTGAACATGACAGGATAATGTAGTGTTTTGTGTGTGTGTTTCTGTGTGTGTGTGTGTGTGTGTGTGCATGTGTGCGTGCATGTGTGTGTGCTTGTGTGTGTGTTTTTACATGAGTCTAAAAAAGTTTCATGTGGGTTTGCCAAGTTAAGTACTGTATTACTGGTTCCATTTCAGCAGTCATATTATTTTAAATAATTCAATTGAACCACCTGAAGCACTGACAAATGGCTGCTGGAGGAAGGGAATGCCAACAGTTAGCTAACAGCAATAACTCATGGATGTGCACATAAGGTGATAATAAACAATGTCCCATAACTACTGTGAATGACATGTCATTAAGGTTTTCATTACAACCAAAGCATTGTTATTTGGAATAAGATAAGATAAGATAAGCCTTTATTAGTCCCACAACGGGGAAATTCCAGGATTGCAACAGCACAGGGATAGCAACACTCAGAGCAACAATCAGAAGGCAAGAAAAAAACAAGCAAGCAAGAGCAGCTAATATACATATGTACGTATTACTATAAAATATATATATACTATACACACACACACAGACACACAGTGCAGAGCATTGTAGCTGGATGGAATAAATATATGAATATATGAACACACAGTGCAGAGCATTGTAGCTAGATGGAATAAATATGTAAATATATAAACACCCACAGTACGGAGCAATGTAGCTAGATGGAATAATATGTAGATATATAAATATATAAACACACCCAGTGCTGAGCATTGTAGCTAGATGGAATAAATATGTAAATATATAAACACACACAGTGCAGAGCATTGTTGCTAGATGGAATGAAACAGCATAACCGTCTACTTAGTTATCCTACATGGTATGATTATGTGCCCATACATATTCTCACCCTCCATAGCGACCGGTATTTTCCTAGTTGTATGCCAGAGGGGACCATTGTGTAAGTCTATTGCATCTTTTGCATTCAAAAAACTATTAGTTTGTTACGTCTTTTTGCTATCTCTGCGAGCAGCCCTGCTTAGGTTGTACAGTCTGACAGCCGTTGGTAGGAAGGACCTACGAAACCTCTCGGTTGTGCACCTGGGATGATGTAGTCTGCTGCTAAATGAGCTCCTCAGTGCATTCAGTATGTCCTGCATAGGGTGGAACTCGGACTCCAGCAGAGATGACAGTTTAGCCACCGTCCTTCTCTCTCCTATCTCCTCCATCGGATCAAGGCGCTGCCCCAGGACAGAGCTAGCTTTCTTAATCAGTTTGTTCAGTCTCTTCCTATCGGCTGCAGTAATGCCACTGCCCCAGCAGACCACTCCAAAAGTGATGGCTGATGCCACCACCGTGTCATAGAATGACTTCAGCAGTGCCCCTTGTACACCAAAAGACCTGAGTCTCCTCAGCAGGAACAGCCTGCGCTGTCCCTTCTTGTAGAGTGCATCAGTATTGTGTGACCAGTCTAGTTTATTGTTCAGATGAATACCCAGGTACTTATAGGATGTCACCATCTCGATGTCTGTTCCCTGTATATTTACTGGTACTGTGAGGGACTGCCCATGCCTGCGGCAGTCCACCACCAGCTCCTTAGTTTTCCTCGCGTTGATCTGGAGGCAGTTCCGATGGCACCAGTCCACGAAGTCCTGGATAAGCCCTCTGTACTCAGCTTCATCTCCATTGGAGATGAGGCCAACGATCGCAGAGTCATCAGAGAACTTCTGTAGGTGGCAGTGTGTTGTGTTGTGTGAGAAGTCCGCAGTATAAAGAGTGAACAGGAAGGGAGCCAGCACCGTTCCCTGGGGGGCCCCCGTGCTACTGATGATCGTGTCGGACACACAGTCCCGGGTTCTCACAAACTGAGGCCGGTTCGTGAGGTAGTCCAGGATCCATGATGACAGGTGCTGGTCCACCCCTGCGCGCAGCAGCTTGTCCTTCAGGATCATCGGTTGGATGGTGTTGAAAGCACTGGAGAAGTCAAAGAACATGATCCTCACCATATTCCCGGGCTTCTCCAGGTGGGACAGAGAACGGTGAAGGAGGAAGATCACCGCATCCTCCACCCCAATGCCATGCTGGTAGGTGAACTGGAGTGGATCCATCGCTGGTTCCACCAGGGGGCGGAGGTGAGCAAGGAGCAGTCTCTCCAGGGTCTTCATCAAGTGGGACGTCAAGGCCACCGGTCTGTAGCTGTTCAGGTCTTTGGGGTGGGAAGTTTTTGGTACAGGTACCACACAAGATGTTTTCCACAGCTGTGGTACCCTCCCCAGTTTCAGGCTCATGTTGAAGATATACGTCACAATCCCACACAGCTGGTCTGCACAGGACTTGAGGAGCTTTGCGCTGATGCCGTCCGGTCCCGGCGCCTTCCTCGCCTTGATCTTCCTCAGCTCCGTCCTCACCTGGGTCCTGGTCAGGGTCAGGATGGGGGGCTGTGTGTTGGGAGTGGGGGGGTGTTGGTGGAGTGGGGAGTGGGCAGCAGGACTTGATTTCTTTAGAGGCAGCAGTGGTTGTTGTGCAGTCAGGGGGGAGGGCGGTTGGTCAAATCTATTGAAAAACAGATTCAGGTTGTTCGCCCACTCCCTGCCCCCTGTGGCCTGGGGGGAGGTATTCTGGAGCCCCGAGATGGTTTTGAGGTTTCTCCAGACCCCGCTGATGTCGCTCTGTTGCAGCTTGTCCTCCATCTTCTTCCTGAAGCTGTCCTTGCCTTCTCTGATCTTTCTCCTCAGCTCCCTCTGTACGGACTTCAGCATCTCCCTGTTCCCTGACCTGAAGATCCTCTTCTTCTCTCTCAGAAGTGTTTTTATCTCAGGGTTGATCCAGGGTTTGTTGTTTGAGTGACGCCGTATGGTCTTGGTGGGAACGGATTTGTCCACACAGAAGCTGAGGTAGCCCGTGAAGGTGTGAATGAGGCCATCGATGTCCTCACCATGTGGATCGCAGAGCTGCTTCCAGGCGGTGGCTTCAAAACAGCCCTTTAGGGTGTCCATTGTCTCCTCAGACCATAACTCCACAGTGTGCATGGCCGGAGGTTGTCTGTGCACTAGGGGTTTGTACACCGGCCGGAGATGAACCAAGTTGTGATCCGATCTCCCGAGTGGGGGGAGTTGTGATGAGGTGTACGCCTCCTTAGTGTTTGCGTAGAATAAATCCAGTGTTTTATTGTCTCTAGTGTGGCATGTGACATACTGGGTGAACGTGGGTAGAATGGGAGACAGTGAAACATGGTTGAAATCGCCTGAGATGAGGAGAAGAGCATCTGGGTGTTCTGTCTGCAGCCTGCTGGTTACTGAATGGATGACGTCACGTGCTGTCCCAGCGTTCGCCGTCGGATTTGCATAAACAACAATGCAGATCACGTGTGAGTGTTCTCTCGGGAGATATGTAGGCCTCATGCTAACAGCTAGCAACTCAATGTCTTTGCTGCAGTGTCGTTGTTTAACAGTGATATGTCCCGGACTGCACCAGTTGTTGTTAACATACATTATCACTCCACTGCCCCTAGCCTTGCCACTGTCTGGTGTTCGATCAGCTCGTATCATGTGAAAACCCTCCAGCTCAATGTTAGCATCTGCTGCTAGTTCAGTTAGCCACGTCTCAGTAAACAAAAGGAGAGAGCACTCCCGGTATGTGCTATCATAACGGGAGATAGCCGCTAGCTCATCTAACTTTCCCAGTATCGACCGTACATTTCCCATGACAACAGATGGAAGGGAGGGTCTGTACCTTATATTTTTTGTCCTCCGCCTTACTCCAGCCCGGCAGCCGCGGCGTTTTCGCCTCAGTTCTCTCGGTATGTCGAGTTTTTCCAATGGGACCGGGTGGCGGTTGAATGCTAGCAGCTGTTCTCTGCTGTATCGTATCCTGCTATAAACAGTGGCTCCGTCCACCGGCTCAGGAGACATTTAGGACGATCTGTGTGTCCGTGATATAAGTGGGGTGAAAAAAAAAGACGGATCAAAAGAGAGAGGAAGGGAAAAAGACTCGGAATCGAGCCGCTGTTGCAAAAGGCAGCCTACTCGAGTGGCGCCGAGAAAAAAAAAAAAAAAAAAAAAAAAAAAAAAAAAAATGGGTCAATGTCTAGGCTAAGCAGAGCTAAGCATGCTAGAAACATTAGCCACTATATATTATATACTGTGTACATAACTTAATAATAAAATAAAATAACACAGATCACTACTAGGATTAAGTAATATGTTTTGGTGTGATTCACAGGGAGGTCAACTGAGGGGTGACCTCTCTTTTTCAAGGACACCCTGTTGAATTCACATTCACAGCTAGAAGCTGCCAGTACAACCACAGACTGACCTGTGGCCACTGTGCAGCTCCACTGGAGCAGTAGGGGTTAAGTGGCTCAAATATATATGTATAAATAGTAAAACCAGATATAGTGATAAATTTGAAGTGGTCGCTTTGGTCTGTTAATTTTTTCCAGAGCTGTATGTTATGCAATAGTTTACAGTTAATGTTATGCAATATGTAAATTGCATATTTGCAATACAATTTTGCATTACATATTATGTTAAAGAAAAAAAACATTCCAGCCTCCACCGTGCCAGTCTGGTTCACATATACTGTACAGGAATTTCACTCCAACTTGTAGCTGAAATTTGGCAACAATAATAAACAGTAAAAATGATGAAATAAGCCACATGATAAGTAGGAGTGAAATATTTATTTCAGGGTCATTCCCAGGGTTATTAGAGCCCATGCTGTGGTATGGGTACATGGGTACATGTTTAATAACTTGAGTAAATAACACATTAACTGAGCAGTATGGTGACTCATTCCCATAAGCCTTTACAGCATGATGGTGCGTGATGTCACATTGTCAAGTAACAGAGGAGGGCCAAAGGTTTCGAGAAAAATAAGAAACGTGTCACGATCTGAGCATAGGGGATTTCACCATGCTCTGTCACTTTGACTTTTTGTTTTTCCTTAGTTGTATAATATTGTATTTTGGAGTTCTATGCCGGTGATGTTATTTCTAGTTTGTTTCCACTTATTTGGTATTGTTTCTTTGTATGATTTATTTTCCTGTTTACATTCAGTGTAGTTTTGTTATTTGGGTTTATTTGTCCTTATTTGTTTCCACTATATTTTGCCAGTGTCTTTTCTTTCTCTCTCAGGAGTTGCAGTTGTCAGGGGCACGTCCAGGCTTTTCCCTGGTTGTGGGGGGTGTTCCTGTCAAACTGTCAGCAACGTCTCCTCCTCATGACTCACAGCTAATTGTCATTTTCTCCCCAGCCCGCTCATGTGATTCACACTGGTTACTTTTTGTGTTAATTGTTTCTAATCCTATTTAACAGCTGTTATTTTCATTTCTTGTTGCCGGAGTCTCTAACCTCATCTCCATCAGAACCCAGCTCTTGTTCTGGTGAGGTCATTTGTAAGTTTACTTTGCTTGTCTTTTGGATTTTGTGTTTGAGAACTGTTTTGGACTTCGTGTTTTGTTTTCTTAATAAATTTCACTAACTGCAGTCCTGCGTGTGGGTCTCACCTCTCTGCTCCGAGGGGCAATTCATGACAGAAGACTCCGACCAGTTTGAGACCCAGTGGCTGCAGTTTGTGTTAATTTGATTTTGTTCACTCCCGCGGCAGCGAAGGCTCACAGGTTTTCCCAATTTCTCCACAGTTTTGTCACCCCAGATTTGTCAACCCTGGGTCTGAGCGAAGCGGAGTGGTGGTGTGTGTGCATCCTGGAGGACATTCTTTCACAGGCTCGTGCCTCCCAAAGAGAGTGTCTGGAGAGCGTGGCACAGGTAGTCGAGGCATGCCTCAGCCTGTGGGAGCACCCAGAGCTCGCGGACCTACTCCTTTTCATTATCACACTACAACCTACGAGTCACGGGCTGGGGGAATCCACTCTTTTGTCCGTGTCTGCGCCGACGAAGAGCAAGCGCCCCCGGACACAGAAGCCTCCAGCCTCTCGCCACTCTCCAGCGGCTGCTCAACCTCCTCCTCCCAAACACTGGCCCGCACCATCAGCCGAGGAGCTGGAGGAGCGCAGATGGGCCATATTAGCAGAGACAGAGCTCCTTCAAGAATATAAGCCATGGCTTCTACCTCTTCCACCTCTCCAGGAGCAGACATCTCCGCCTCCCGCCGTCGCTCAAGGAAATCTCGCCAAAGGAACGCTTCCACCTCAGTTGGCAGTCTCTCCCACGTCAAGCCAGACAACTCCCGCAGCAGTTTTCTCCTTATGTTTCTCCTCGCTGGCTGTCCCGTCAGCCCACTCATCCTCCTTTACTGCTGCAACTCCTGTCTTCTCCACGTCTCCTCCCGCTGCTGAGAGTCCTGTTGATTTTTCCCCGGCTCAGCCCGTCACAGTGTCTGCAGGGGTGACTCCTCCACGTTCCTCTGAGGGGCCTACAACCATTGAAGTCATGGAGAGGGCTGATTTCCAACCAGCTGCAGCAGATGGCATCGCATCCCGGGAACCCAGGCAAGTGTTTTTTCACTCTCATTCACCTAAACATGAATTATCTTGCCTGATTCCAAGTGGTGAGGTTCAGACTAGGCAGTCCTCAGAGTCCTCACCACCTGCTGCAGCTTTTGACTCCTCACCTGCTCTCTCCATGTCTCCCCCTTTCCCCCTTGAATGTCTACTGGCCACAGGACTGAGCCACCAGGCTATGGAGGAACCTGCGGTCCTGGAAGACCTGGTTTCAGCTACACAGCCACAGTCTGGATGGAGTGATAGTGCTGCGAGTGAGCCAAAGCCTGTGCAGATGATAGAGCTTCCTCTGGCCTCGGCAGAACAGGGTCCAGTGCCAGCAGGAAGCCGACCTCCTGTGTCCATGTCGGGTGAGCCACCTGCATCGGTCATATCACTGGGAGGGTCCCAGGACTGCATTGACCACCATGCCTGATGCTGGGGCTGCCACAACGGAGTTTGAGATGGACCTCCAGAGGGCCAGGCCCGAGGAGTCATTGTCCAGATTGATGGAGTCCTGGACGGCGGTGGAGCTTGAGATCAGGCAAGTGCTCTCCTTTGTCTTTGTTGTTTCTATTTTGGAGAGATCTTGCCTGGCTCTTGGTGGGGAGAACCAGGTGCAGTCGTCGGCTGCGCCTGAACCCACTTCTCCGGGCTCCACTGCCACCGGTGACCTTGACCCTGTTTCTCTGCATCTCTCATCTGAGCATTTCCCCAGAGTCGCCGAGGATCGTCCAGTTTTTCCAGAAGTCTCTGTGGGTCCAGCCTCGCCGCCTGAGCCTCGGCTCCTTCTGCCGAGGTCATTGCGGGTGCTGCGTCCCAGCCTGGGCCCTCTGTGGGTGTAGTTTTGGCCCAGTCCGGCCCTCCGTGGGTGCAGCTCCTCCTCAGTCCAGGTCATCTGTGGGTGCAGCTCTGACCCAGTCCGGGTCCACCGTGGGTGCAGCTCTTACCCGGTCCAGGTCCACCGAGGGTGCCACCTCGCCCAAGCCCGGAGCCTCCACAATAGCAGCTTAGCTCCAGCACAGAGCCACCACGGGTGCTGCATTGGTCCAGCCAAGGAGCCATCACAGGTGCTGCGTTGCTCCAGCTCTGCGCCACCATGGGTGCTGCTTTGCTCCAGCCCAGAGCCACCACAGGTGCTGTTTTCCTCCAGCCCAGAGCCACCGTGGGTGCTACTTTGCTCCAGCCTGGAGCCACCGCGGGTGCAGCTATGTCCCAGTCCGAGACCACCGCAGGTGCTGCTATGTCCCAGTTGAGGACCACTGCGGGTGCTGCTATGTCCCAGTCCGGGACCACCGAGGGTGCTACAGGCCAATCCGAGGATGTCATGGTTCCCCCTCCTTTGCCAGGCGCCGTTGTGGTTCCTGCTCCTCTGCCAGACGGCGTTGTGGTTCCCCTCCTCTGCCAGATGCCGTCATGGTTTCTCCTCCCCCACCTGACGCCGCCATTGTTCCCCCTTCACCGCCCAACATCGTCACGGGTTCCCCAACTCTTCTGTTCCCCTCTAGTTGGTCTTCGCTGTGGGGCAGCCGCCTCCTGGGCCACCCCTTCTACTTAGGTGGCTAAAAAACTCTGGTCGACCGCCTGAAGGACTGTGCCGTTGCGTTGGGTGGTCCATATTCTCCGGCAGGCCACCCGACTCTTACTACCTCACCTTTTGCCAGGCCTGGGACTTCGGCTGGCCATCGGAACTGTCTAGCTCCTTGGTCCAGGGGGCCTAGGTCCCTGGTTTTGTCTGGTGTGAATCCTGAGCATTTTTTTTGTTTGTTTGTTTTGTTTTCTCCTAGCCTGGGTTTTGCTGAGGTGTGAGTCATGGGAGCTCTTATTATTTTCTCTGGTTTGTTTCGGTCCCTCCATGCCTGGGTCCCCCTCCTCTTGCCAGGAGTGGGGTTGTTTTCTTGTCTTTTGGTGGGGTGGGTTCTTAGTGTGGGTGGGCCCTTGTTTTCCCTTGGATGTTGCCCGGGGTGTCTGGTACCCATCCCTTGGGGGGGGGGGGCGGGGGGGCTCTGTCACAATCTGAGCACGGCGGATTTCACCGTGCTCTGTCTCTTTGACTTTTTGTTTTTCCTTAGTTGTATAATATTGTATTTTGGAGTTCTATGTCGGTGATGTTATTTCTAGTTTGTTTTCACTTATTTGGTATTGTTTCTTTGTATGATTTATTTTCCTGTTTACTTTCAGTGTAGTTTTGTTATTTGGGTTTATTTGTTTCCACTTTATTTTGCCAGTGTCTTTTCTTTCTTTCTCAGGAGTTGCAGTTGTCAGGAGCACTTCCGTGCTTTTCCCTGGTTGTGGGTGGTGCGCCTGTCAAACTGTCAGCTCCGTCTCCTCCTCATGACTCACAGCTAATTGTCATTTTCTCCCCAGCCTGCTCATGTCATTCACACTGGTTACTTTTTGTGTTAATTGTTTCTAAAAAAGTGGTCAACTGGACTGGCAGTGTAAGTAAACAGGGGTTGTGTTTGCTGAAAATGGCCCTTCATTGACAGATTTTTTTTTTTTTTTTAGCAATGACTGAGAATTCTGAAGGCTGGCAGATTATACTGAGACTGATCTAATTAAAGTCAATTAAAATAACAGATAATACTATACTATGACAGTCTGTCATAGTCTGTCAAAGTCATAGTCTATCAAAAATGACAGATAAAAAAGTCTGCGTAGTGCAACCTCTGAAGTAAAGAAAAAAAGAATATTGTGGGAAGAGAGTGACTGACAGCACTCGACTGACAGAGTGACAGCACTCGGCCACAGATAAAGATTTAAGTTGTTCATCCTTTTTAATAAAAAGTGCAAAATTTAACTTACAACACCTTTAAATCAAATAAGCTTATATATTTATACTTACAGTATATAGAACCAAATCACAAATAACAACATTCACACAGCTTGCAAGAACAATGTGAATCCAAACAGCCTCATCCATACATTTAGGGGCAGATTTACTAAGGCAGTGCAAATTAGTGGATGCACAAATTAGACAGAGCGCCTAAGCAAGTGGCCAATTCCTGCCAGTGATCTACTATCAACACGCAAAATTGTGAACATAGACGCAGACACTTCATTTCAATAATGACCACCCATCCACCAAACGCACTGCAAAATTACACACAGGTACAGCTGAGGAAGTGGGTCATCAACACAGGCACAGCCAGTTCGGAGGAGCATAATATAGTTTTTTAAAGCTTTTTTTAAAGCTTTTGTTTAAGTGCAAACCCCAATAAAATAGTCTTTTTTTTGTCATATATCAAAGTTTTGATTTTCATTTCACATGGCAGCCTCCTTTGTTTAATATGTCTAAATTAAAGATTACTCAAGAATAAATTGATTATTGACCAACACGTTTATTTTATTAACACTAGATCCATCAAGATGGGTCTGTGGGAGACTCTGGGGTTTTATTATGTGAATAACTTTCTTTTAAATTCTACAGGTCTCCCATCCATGACTTTTCATAAATATTGTATATGCGTTTTATCGTTTCTGAAGTCTGGAACATAATGAAATTAAACACACACAATTTTACTTATTCCTCAGACAGCCACAGCAGAGACTGCTGTCACTGAGTTACTACGATGTTGCAATGTCGGGCGATGTTATGGATCTGTGCTCCTTTTGTCCACTCCAGGTAGGAAGGGCTGTACTATTTTATGGATACAAATTCATTGTTTAGGAAAGCTTTTTCACTTTTTTTGTTTTATTTATCTGACCTTTATTTTACCAGGTAAAATATTTGAGAGCAATTCTCACCAGGGATGTTCTGGTGTGTCATCGTACGTACTTAATGTTTGCTTTTATTCTTGAGCTTAATGCTATTTGTGTAGAGATTTTGCCCTGAGATGTAAAGTGTGTTATAAATGAAATTATTATTATTATTATTATTATTATTATTATTAATATTATTATTATTATTATTATTTGTCTCTATAAACAAATGAAATAAAAAAATCCTCTGCCTGCTGATGTCCACTTCAGCACAACACCGATCTCTGTGAGATCGCTTCTGTTCATATTAATCTGTTCTGTCATGCCAAATAAAGTCATGCACGGGGAGAAATCTCTTTGGCCAAGCGCCCTCGGTTCTCACCGGTGTCTCCTGGCACCGGCGATTGTTGTCATGAGGCACAGATGAATTAAGACAAGCTTTTTGTAGGTGTTAAATTCGGGAGCATTTAGCAGGAGACTGACAACCACAAACCTTACTAAATCACCTTGCGCCAGTTATTTAAATCCTCCCCTCCCTTAAATTTGAGAGCTGACATGACAACTCCCACAAATACATATGCAATGAGGTCAGGCGTAAAATTAACATAGTCCACGCCTTTCCACCGCTAACTTTGCCCTGCGCCCTTTAGTAAATCTCAACTGCAGTTTTTTAGATAGATAGATAGATAGATAGATAGATAGATAGATAGATAGATAGATAGATAGATAGATAGATAGATAGATAGATAGATAGATAGATACCTTATTTCGAACAAAAAAGTATAACAAAAACAAACAAATGACAAATGCAATAAAGTAACAGTATACAGTGTTCGAAAGGGAGAAGGAAGAGGTGAACACTTAGTAATTTTATACAAATTACCACCTTTAAGACCTCAAGTAAACAATTTACTGTATTTTTTACAAATCAACATTAACACCCATCCATCCTAACATACATTGATGTCCATACATCAAAAACAGCCTCAAACAACACAGATATACACAGTGCTGTCCCACCCACCATTCCATAGTGTCCCATAATGTCCCAGAGTGAACATAATGAATCGTACATATAAATACTACCCTTCTAACATATATCCTTTCAACAAATAATGTTTATACCTCTTTTTGAATTGATTTCTGTTTGTACATAGTTTCAGTTCGGGCTCCAGACTGTTCCACAAATCCACCCCACAGACAGATATGCACATACTTTTCTTGGTTGTTCGTATCTTGGGTTTTGTAAAGTTTAAGTCTCCTCTCAAATTATGATCATTGTCTCTTTTTTTAAATATTTTTTGTATATTAGTTGGAAGTTGATTATTAATTGCCCTGTACATTACTTGTGCTGTCTTAAATTTAACTAAATCGATGAACTTTATGACATGTGACTTTAAAAACAACAAATTGGTATGGTCTCTATATCCTACATTGTTTATTATCCTTATAGCTCTTTTTTGTAATGTGCATATTGACTGTAGGTTGGTCTTGTAGGTGTTTCCTCAGACTTCTACACAATAGTTAAGATAAGGTAAAAACAGTGAATTGTACAATAAGACCAATGATTTATAGTCCAAGATGTGTCTTGTCTTCCCCAGTACGCCTATACATTTTGCTAACTTGGCCCGGATGTGACTGATGTGAGGTTTCCAGCAGATTTTATTGTCTAGCGTCACCCCCAGAAACTTATTTTCCTGTACTGTTTCTATTCTGGTATCATCTATCGTTACCATTATTTCATGATTTATTTTATAATTTCCAAACAACATAATCTTTGTTTTTTTTAGATTTAGAGATAATTTATTTTTGTTGAACCACTGCGTTAACTTTTCCATTTCAGTTGTGACCACCTCTAAAACCTGCTGCAAATTCTCACCAGTGCAAAGGATATTTGTGTCATCCGCAAACAAAATAAATTTCAGAATTTTTGATACTTGGCATATGTCATTTATATACAAAATAAAGAGATTGGGTCCCAAAACTGACCCCTGGGGCACACCACAGGTGATGTCCATGAAGGGTGATTTGTGCTCACCAATTTGTACAAATTGTTGTCTGTTACTTAAATAACTTTCCACCCAACTCAGTCCTGCCCCTCTTATCCCATACCTTTCCAGTTCCCTTAGTAGTATTTTGTGGTCAATGGTGTCAAAAGCTTTCTTTAAATCTATAAATATTCCTTCAGCAACCTTTTTTTTTCATCTATACAACTAGTAATTTCTTCTATAAGTTTGATCAGTGCCAAAGATGAAGATTTATGTGCTCTAAAACCATACTGGCTATCTGTAAGGAGGTTGTGTTTTTCAATGAAATCATCCAGTCTCTTAGTGAAGATTTTTTCAAGTATTTTGGAGAATTGTGAGAGTAAAGAGACTGGCCTGTAATTTGTGAAGCGATGACTGTCTCCTGTTTTATATAGAGGTATTACTTTTGCTATTTTCATTTTGTCTGGAAATGTACCAGTTTGAAATGACAGGTTACAGATGTGGGTGAGTGGCTTAACAATTCCTTCAATTACTTTTTTCACTATTGTCATGTCAATTTCATTCCAGTCCGTTGATTTTTTGTTCTTAAATTTACTCACAGTCTAGATAATTTCCTTTTCAGTAACTGCACCCAAAAAGATTGTGTTTGGATTTCTATCTTCTATTTCATTCACAGAACCACTGTAGTTTGTTTCTGGTGTCACTATTGATTTTGCTAATTCACGACCAATGTTTACAAAAAATTTATTGAAACCACTGACCACATCTTCCATATTATTTATCAAATTGCCATTTTCAATAAAATATTCTGGATAATTAGCATTCTTAGGACGATTACTAATAATCCCATTGAGTACTTGCCATATTCCTCTTAAGTTATTTTTGTTATCCTCTAATATTCTATTGTAACATTCTTTCTTACAGGTCCTCATTATATTAGTAAGCTTATTTTTATATCTTTTATATTTGATCTCAGCTTCCACCATTCTGCATTTAATGAATTGTTTATATAATGTATTCTTTTTACATGCATTTATTAACCCCTTGGTGACCGAAGGAATATTTTTTTTGTTGTTGTCTGTCACTGTATTGTTTTATAGGACAGTTTTTATTGTACAATGATTGAAATATTTGTAAAAAATTATCATATGCTTTATTTATGTCATTTTCATCATAAACTATCTTCCAATCTTGTATTAATAATTCCTTTGTCAGTAAATACATTGATTCTTCGGTTCTTATTCTTTTATATTTAATATTTTTGGTATGCTTTTTCTTCCTATAATCACATTGATAGACAACAAAAATCGGCAGGTGGTCACTGATATCATTCAATAAAAGCCCACTCCTGATATTATTTTCCATAATGTTTGTGAATATGTTATCTATTAGTGTGGCACTGTGTGACGTGATTCTGCTAGGTCCGGTAATTGTTGGATGTAAGCCCATGCCGTACATTGTGTTGATAAATTCTTCTGTCAAACTATGTTGTTTTGAGTTCATCAGATCTATATTGAAATCCCCACAGATGAATATAACTTTATGAGTTAGTTTTGCATACATTTTTTCCATCCAGTCCTTAAATAAGTCAATGTTTGATCCAGGTGTTCTATATACACAGCTCACTACTACATTCTTCACATTGTCCAGACAGATTTCTATTGTAATACATTCAAATAAATCATCCACAGTTACTGACAGATTTTCAACAACCTTGTATTTCAAGCTCTTGTCAACATAAATTGCAACTCCTCCTCCTTTTTTCACTTTTCTATTTATATAATTTAATTTATAGCCATCCATGGTAAAATCCACTCCTTTCTTTTCACTGAGCCACGTCTCTGATATTGCCACAATATTGAATGGCTCTTTAAATTGATGTAAATAATCTTTAATGTTATTAAAGTTGGCATAGAGACTTCTGCTGTTGAAGTGGATCATAGAAATATTGAAATCAGATGTGACCATTGTGTTAAACTGATCATCTGTGTAGTAACTACAGTCATTATTGATGGAGCTAAATAAATTATTATCAGGGTCTATGTTATATTCTACGTCCTGTGGGTTGTGATCTGTATATTCAAAAACTTTCAGTTCCTGTTGTTCCTGTTTGTTGATCTTTTGATTCATGTTGTTCAATGTCTTGTAGCAGATGAGTATAATCCTTCAGTGTCCTACAGTTGTCTGATTGTTACTGTTGTAGCGGTTTGATTCAACCTCCCCACAACGCAGAGACAGAACACTAGACAGTCAGCTCACACTCCTTGGTTTTTCCCGCTGCACTACTGAGATGTAATGTGCCATGCATGTATTGTGATGTAATGTGCCATTCATTTATAGTGTTCATGCGTCCTGTCCTTACTGTGACCTAGAGGCTGAGATCAATATGTAGATGTGCCTTGTAACCTCTTTGTCCTGCAAACCGGAGCAGAGGCTGCATCTGCCTATTGTTATGTAGGTCTTACAAATGCAAATGTCTCATGCCTGTTCTGCAGTCCCTTTGATCAGACCAACTGCTGTGAATCTGCTTTGATGTATTGTTTGAGTTTGGTATAAATACTGCACAGGTTCTGTAACACATCCTCTCATTCCCACTTCTGCAACTGCTGCTGCTGGACACAGACTTTGTGTCCCTCTTCTCTGAGAGCCGTTTGGGCTTGCTCCCGGCGTGCATGCATGGCGCCGGGAGCGGAGCCCGTGACGGCGGTATGATAATAAACTCTACTTAAAACCTACAGCATTGCTTATTATTTTTTATCATCCGCCGCACTAGTGACCCCTTGAAGACGTACATGCTTTGTGCGACGCAGCCTTCTGATTTGGACGGCCACGCTGGCGAACCGACGCTGAAAAAAACACGCTGCCAGCGAACACAGCAGCCTGACGAGCTGCTCTTCCTTCGGCTTCAGGGAGACCTCGACGCGGAGCCAACACAGGCGAGCCGTTCCCCGGACATCACCCACGACCGGGAAACTCTGCAGAAAACATCATGGCGCGACCCTTGCCTGAGATCGGGACGTCCACGCTGGACCAGCCGAGGGACACAGAACGTTTTCTCCCTCTCACCGCTACTCCCCCCTCTCAGCAATCCATCTCATCTACCCGAGCCTGAGGAACAGAGATCGTCTATTCCCTCCCACCGCTCCAATGCATCTGCACGAGCCTGAGGGACAAAAGATCGTCTATTTCCTCTCACCGCTCCAACGCACCATGGCCAATCTGCAGCCACAGCTCAACCTGGATTTTATCGGCGCCGTCTGCGCCGATCTCCGCCAAGATTCTGCACCCTGACTCGCCACTCCAGCGGCCCACCCAAGCACGGAACCCCCGCGCGCGCACCGGGGAGTTACGAGGATGGCACACCACACATGGGACAATAATGGCTTCACTGACCGCCTTCCTTCTGCTGCACACTGGCCCTTCAGGCTTGCTTGTACACCTGAGGCCCGCAGCTTGTTCTTGTGTGACTTTGTGTCCCTCTTCTCTGAGAGCCGTTTCGGCTCGCTCCCGGTGCGCATGCACGGCGCCGGGAGCGGAGCCTGTGACGGCGGTATGATAATAAACTCTACTTAAAACCTACAGCATCGCTTATATTCTACTATGCCGCCGCACTGTGACTCCAGTTCATAATATTCATTGATAAAACAGGGTTTTGTGATGGTGCAACATGTTAGTAATTCTGCCCCTTAATGCCATCTCTTTTATTTTAGGGGAATAGTTCTCAGCAACATGGGAAATCTGGAGATTGGCCAGTAATCATATAACAACTAGTGCATGCCCGTAGAAAGCAAGTATTCCTGTCTGAAACAGGCAGCCCAATCAGGCTTTACAGGCCCAAATGTAGGCTGTGATTGAAAGTGGAATACAGAGGTGCAGCCTATATGTAGGCAATCACACGTTAGACGCTGACAAATATGAAAGAGATTTATTTGATTGTTTGAATATTAATTACAGAATTAATAGAAAATGAATGAGACATGCAATGTTAGCCACTGTTTAAGAACCGCTGTTTATTTTTTGTCAGATCACTTATTTGTGTGATCCTTTATGACTTGTATTCATAATAGTGTATCTTGCACTTTGAGGAATGGGACTTGTTCAGTCACCAATATAATTTAGTTTATATGTGTAGTTTACAGTCTACCATCAATAATCTCATGCAGTACTATAACAGGACACATTTACAAATATTTGAGACCTATTGTAGTGCATCCTTTAATATTTTAGCACTATTATAAGTACAAAACACTGACCATTATTATTTTCATTTTTTTTTTTTTTTTGTATTTTTATCTTGTATACTTTATTGATCCTCAGAGGGAAATTCGGGGCATCCACAGTATGGCAACAATCCCTTCACCATTCACACGTATGCACACACACATACACACACACACACACACACACACACACATAGAGCAGAATAACTTGTTTGGCTGCAACCGTTGCATCAGTGTTGCCCATTTGTCTGTAAATATTTAAATAAAAATGATTAATTTCGTTGTTTGGGCATTTTTGCATCTTCTTGTCATTTAATCAAAGCGTGTATATGTGTCCGCATATGATATGTAGCTGATCTGGCCGTTCCGCTCCACAGTGAAGCAGCCGTCTACCACTGACCAGGCAGGCTTGACGTGCTTCCCCGTGAATGATCGTGGAGTGCCCGGTTGGACACCGGTGTTGGAGAAGCAGCAGCTGAACCGGCGGATCGCAGTCCTTCGCAGGGAGCCAAGCCCAGCCTGCCCCACTAGCCCCCCTCCCCCTCCCTGCGCACCTCGTGTTCTTCATGCCAAATTATCCATTAGACCTACTCAATCACGGCAACTTTATGGTGTAATTTTTTAAATACCTTAAGCCTATCTTTTGTCGCTATTTGCACTACCGGAAGCAATACTGTACATGGACTGCTGTTGTTGTTTTTCCAGTCACTGAAGACAGAGACAAATGCTATTTCTATTCTCCTGTATGTCCTGTAAGTATATCAGCTGTTCTGATAGACAGAGCCAATCAGCTGACCACAGAGCTCAGCTGTTTTCCATGATAAATCAGCCTCAGTGCAAAAGCACACTCCATGCATTATCTTTTTTTTTTTCACTTTATGGAAAATAACTTTTTTTTATCGCCATCAGTTAGTGTGCCTTTGAGCCAGGTCGTGTCTGGCCACTGCTTCTCCCGGCATGTTCTGTGTTGATTTGTCAGACTTGGTCCCCGCTGACGCTTCACCCAGTCTGCTCGTGCTCCTCATTCTCCACATATGGCGAATTATCCTTTAGGCCTACGCAATCACGGCAACTTTATGGTATAATTTTTTTTAATCAGTTAATCTTCAGTATTATCTTTTTTCTAGTCAAATTAGTCTTTTTCATTTCCTTTTTTTGTCCAGGGAAGACTGTGGTGACTGACAGGTTGCAACGCTGTGTATTACCCAATCAAGCCAAAACCCCACCCACACTTCTTGAAGCCAGGCATGAGAGACATGGAGCGGTGACGGAGCAGTGGCTAAACTTTTATTGATAAAAATTACATATTTTGACTGAGCAACTCCATACTCAGGCATGCACACCCTCGTAACCTCAGGAAACCACGTATAAAACTTTAGGTCAGTCTGACAAACGGTTCAAGAGATATGCGTGGAACAGACAGACAGACACACAAACACACAGAGACTTCCTGAATTTATAGATAGTAGTAGTAGATTAGTTTATTTGACAGGGACAGTGCAATAAACATAGACAATTAATCAAAGACAATCAATCTGATGTGTTGCACATAGAGTGTATAGCTATTAGCTAATTTGCAACTCTTGTCCCTGGATGGGCTTTAGAAAAAAGAATCAAGATAGATACAGTACATGCAGCATTGTATGTTTTGTCTTGTACAGGTTTTTATTGCTCCCTTAATACTACTGAAAAAATACTTCCAATACTGCTGATAGAAAGGCTTATTAGTAAGGGTTAGGTAAATATGTATGATACAAACCTAAAAATAGTTTCTAGCAAATACCCTATTTATTTCTAGATAATTTAGATATGATACTTCATATTTAACTTCACTGAGTGTGTCTGAATGAAGAACATACAGAATAATAATAATCATATGTGAATAAAAAAAAGTTTAAATGAGGATTAAAGTATTTTGTCATCAGTTTCCCCACTTATTTTGGCATTTGAATACAGAGTTGTGGTAAAAATACCACTATTTAATTTGCGTCACACAGCCATTACAGGAGATCTATTTCTGTCTAGCAGAACTGTAGCCATTCCTCCACATTATCGTTAGAGATAAAGATAATGTACACTGCTCCTACCACCTGCTTTCTGGAACCCCAGAGGCAACGCATGGGCACAGGTCAAGTACATCCCTCTTAGTGTCGTTCCCTTTTGGGTGATAAGTTGCTGGGGAAGAACACGGCACAGCAGGTGGCCTGCACACCATGCAGAGATCCTCATTTAGCAGAGACATGTAATGGATGCTCTTCTCCAAGCGGGGGACTGTGTGTTTGCTGTGTTCACACACATTTGCAAGTGTCTACGTGTGTAGGCGAGTGTGCGAAATCACTGGCTGTTTGAAGTTGTTCAAAAATCACAGTTTGTTTACCTGCCAGTCAGTCCACACGAAGAAGAAGAAATGCTCCAGTCTTCATGGGCAGGCAAATGCTGTGGAATGTGTATTTTTACATTTGCTCCATGTGCATCATAACTTCGGGATCTTGATAGATAAAAAATATTAAAGGCATCAGTGCGTATATTTTAAATCTATATGCACATAATGCATGCTTGTTTTTAGCCATATGTCTATAATAGGAAATGTTTTTTTTTTTCACTGAAGACTCCAGCTTCAATCAAGGGCAAGCTATAACTTTATCTTTACGAAAGATGCTGCAGACAGTTGGCTTGCTCTGAGGAACTGTCTCTATCTCCCTTCCTGCTGGAGCTCTGACTGCAGTTCAGAGGATGAGTGGAGGTCATTTACTGAATCCCATGAAACAATATTATTATGGGCTAATCTGGGAAATCTGGAATTTAGTGTGAAACTGGTTTTATTTCAGTTTGTGGCACACTAGTCACTAGACAAAAATCCAGCCAACTCAGTTATCATTGCTTGCTTTACCTGATAGCAGATAAAAGTGATGGCTGGAAGACAGTTACAGTGATACGGCATTCTGACAGCTATAGGACAATTCCCTTTAGACATCGTGTGAGCATGTCCAACTAGCAAGAGACCTGAGCAACTTACCTAGAATACCATGAAGGGTTTACTATACATCACATGTAGATTGAAATTAAGCCAGTGGACTTGGTGGCTAATATATAGTCGACTTGTGTGCTGGATACGGCTTTAGGGAACAGCTAGATTTTCAAACAGACCTCCAAGTTATTTAGCACATTCTGAAATTCTACCATTGGTAGTGAAATTATATCTTCTTTTTAAGACTGTTCAAGCAATCAAGATCAATTACAGATACCAAAGGCAAATATTTTCTGATTCTGGGCTATTGTACAATGCAAATAACTTGCAGTTTCTTTGTTGATTATATAAAGTTTGAGTTCTTATTTCTGTCTTTTCTTACAAAATGTCTCCACCTGACATCAATGCACTTTAGATGCATTTATGATTGAGGAATTCTTTCAGCTTTATTAGTTTTTGAGCTTTTGTGGAATGCTGCTGTGCCTCATGCTTCCCATTTTAGGGTTAGCTTTACTAAAACTTTTCCCATGAGATAATGAAGAGAATGCTGTAAAATAAAAAAACAACTATAGTGTTTCTGACAACAGAAAAATACCACAATACATTTGTGACTTACATGCAAAAAATTGTAAACCAATCATCTATTGTTAGGGCTGCACGGTGGCGCAGTGGTTAGCACTGCGGCAGCACAGTTTACCCTTGGCCGGGGGATTGTGGGGATCGTGAGATCGTGGGTTCGATCCCAGCCCCCGACCAACAGTGATCTGTGTGGAGTTTGCATGTTCTCCCCGTGTTGCGTGGGTTTACTCCGGGATTTCTCCGGTTTCCTCCCACATGTCAAAAACATGCATGTTAGGTTAATTGGCTGTTCTAAATTGTCCCTAGATATCTGTTTCCTATAGGCCCTTAGAATAGAGGGTTAGTATTAATGAAAGCGCTTTGAGTGGTCTTTGTGACTAGAAAAGCGCTATATAAGTGCAGGTTAGTTAGTTAGTTAGTTAGTTAGGATGGCTTTAAAAGTGAGTCAATCCTATAAATTTTTATGTTAAAGACTGCCAAGTTTAGCATTACAAATGTATTTTTATGAAACAATTTCTCATAGATCTTAGATGTTATATTATTCTGTTTCTTTTTAATCTTTACTTTTAATCTATCCGAAAAATAAAGATTGATTGATTCATTCACTCATTCATTCATTCAGATCTTTTTTTTTTCTTCATAAAATCTATTTAACACCTTTCATATAACATTTGTCAGCATTTGAATTTAGTTACATGAGTCTGAACAAGTACTGGCCCTTTTACTTGTTCACTGGTCCTCTCATCCATGTTCATGTAGTAACTGCATTTTGGGAAATATTTCATAGAATTCTATCACCAGTCATAAGGCCTTCTCTGAGATACAGAGATAGAATGTGTCATGGTCCGTGTGCTGACTCTGTCTGCACTCGGGTTGTCCGGTAGTTCCCCGTTCTCTCCTCAGGCGCACCACTTGGCCTCCAGGCGTTTATTCTGACAGCGTCTCGGCGGGACTTCTGGTTGTCAGAGCCGAGCTCCGCAGGACGGCTGGATTCCAATCAGCTGATGACTTTCTCATCAGCTGATTAATCTGTCAGCCCTATTTAAGGGAGCATCATAACAGTAGGTCGCAGCACAAAAGGAGACGCCGGTCACCGTGAGTTTGCTGTGGAGCTTGTGTTTTTCCCCTTCTCTGGGTGCTCTTATTGCCCGTTAGCATGTCTGCTTTCGTGCGAGAATATTGCCCCGAGTGGTTTGAGGAGATTGATGGCTACCTGTCGGAAGCCCGTCGCCTCATGCCCACCTACGCGGCATACGAGCACCTGGATCTCACCCAGAGGACATTGTTAAAGTATCACCTTACCTCCTTTCTGGAAGGGAAGGAGAGAGTGGCATGGATTGTGGTGCAACGAGGACTGATTGAGAGAGCGGCCGTGAAGGCAGCCAAGGAATCCTCATCTCCTTCCCTGAATACGGCCGTCCCGACGAGGGGGGAGACCCACGGACTGGAGGTAAACTCCGGCAGGAGGCCGACGGTGAGGCATCCCCGCTCCTCTCCTCGGGATCCAGCTCCTGTTACCCGTCCAGCCCAGGAGCGGTGGTTTCCTGACCCAACCTTCGCCTCGCCCTCTGTTGGTAGACGTCGTCACAAAGCCCGTGTAAAGCCTCAGCGAGAACCCTGCCCGGATCCAGTTCCGGGTTGCCGTAGGAACTCTGCCTCCCAGCCAGCTGGTTCTCCTCCGTCATGACAGGAGGAGAACCCAGCAGCCTCCGCCTCTGGGTCATCTGTCCCTGCTGTTCCGTCAGCTTTTTGTGCCCGGATCACCTCGGCTGTCACTCCCTCCTCCTCGACGCTCTCCCCAGCTGTTGTGAGCTCCACGAGCCCTACTCCGGCAATGCCCGTCATCGATCCTGTTTGAGCGGCTCCTCCCCGTCTTCCTGAGGGGTCCTCCGTTACCATCCAGCAGGGAAAGGAAAGAACCAAGCCCACTGCAGCAGTCTCCATCGGCCCTCAGCGGAACAGGCAAGTGCATTTTCATTCTTTTCCTTCACTGGGTGAATTGCCTTGTCTGACCCCTGGGGGTGGAGCTCGGGGCTCACAGTCACCTGAGCTCCCCCCACCTGCTGCAGTAATTAATTATGAACCTGCTACCTTTGTGTCTCCTTTCCCCGAGTGTTCTTCAGCGTCAGGTCTACGCCGTCAGACGAGGAAGGAGCCTGCGGCTCTGGAATACCTGGTTCCGGCCCCGCAGCCACATCATGGGCAAAGGAGGAGGGCGGACTGCATTTTGGAGCCTGCGCTGACGAATAAGCATCCCTGGGTCTCCATGGAGGGACAGTCTGACCTGGCATGTCACGGATCCCCTGCCACCACGCCGTGCGGGCCCTCGGTGTGGACATCAGCGTCAGGGAATCTCTGGACTATGGACACCATCATGCCAGCTGCGGAGCCCGCCATAGCCGAGTGGGAACCTGAAGATGACCTTCTTCCTTCTGAACCCGGATTGTTGAAGTCCTGGATGGCGACAGAACTCGAGATCAGGCAAGTGCTCTATTTTGTCTTTCTCCTATCAATTCTGGAGCATTTTTGCCTGTCTCTCGGGGAGACGAGCCGGGTGCAGCCGTCCGCTGCATCCGAGCTTGTCTCGCTGGGCTCTGTCGCTGCCGGTGATCCTGATCCCGGTTCTCTTTCTTCTCCTGAGCCTTCTCCCAAGGTCACCGGTGCGGAGTCCATCCCAGTCGTTGTACTGGAGGTTCCGGGTTCGGGTTTGGAGGCTGTCCCTGGTGCTGCGCTGACCCAGTCGGGGTCCGTCGTGGATGCAGCTCTGATCCAATCGGGGTCCATCGTGGGTGCAACACTGACCCAGTCAGGGTCCGTCATGGGAGTGGTTCCGGCCCAATCGGGGTCCATCGTGGGTGCAGCTCTGACCCAGTCGGGGTCCGTCGAGGGTGTGGTCCCGGCCCAGTCGGGGTCCGTCGCGGGTGCAACATTGACCCAGTCAGGGTCCGTCATGGGTGTGGTCCCGGCCCAGTCGGGGTCCGCTGTGGGTGCTGCACGGTCCCGCTTGGGATCCAACAGAAGCACAGCCCCAGTCCGTGTGGGGTTTGGAGAAGGAGCTGCAGATCTTTCGCTGATCAACGCTGGACTGGTCCCTTTCCCTTTTCCAGTTCCCTTTTTCCTTCCATCTGGGGCAGCTGGGATTTCCCATTATCGGCTCAGCTCTCCCTCGCTATTCCTCTCAACAGGGAAGCCGTCTCCGAGCTCTCCCCTGCGGTCCTGGTGGCTGAATGATGCGGGTCGGCTGCCTGGGAGATTGCTTCGCCCGTTTGGCATTCTAGGTCAGCCAACCGACAAACGTAACTCTGTTCGGCAATCTGGTCCTGCCGCCAGAGGTACTTTTTTCCTGGCCTGGGACTGGGGTAGGCCACCCGAACTTTTCCTTTTTTCCCTGCCAGCCAGCGATTTGGACACTAGATGCAGGAAGACCGCCCAAGCTATTTGCTTTCATGCTATTGTGCTCTGCCCGCTGTCATCCTTGTTTTTTTTTTTTTGTTTTTTTTTTGTCTGCTCTTCTGTAATTTTAGAGATGCGCTGGTGTTATTGAACCGTGTATTTCGCCGCTCCTTAGCGTGTGTTTTTCTCTCTCTCTCTCTCTCTCTCTCCTCTGTAGTCTGAGGGTTGTTTCGTTGTTGTCTGCCCGTTATCTGGACTATTTTGGACTATATTTATCACTGCTTTGTAGCATGAGGTTTTTTTTTTTACCCTCCTTCCTGGTGTTATGGGGGTACGCTGCATCTTTGTGTATGTTTTTGAGTTCCCTGTGGGTTTTGAAGATGTTTTTTTTTTTTTTTCTCTTTGACTCTATTGGACTGATTATGATGTTCTGTCCGCAGTCATTTGAGTTTTTCTCTGTCTTCTCACCACAGGTTTTTCTTGGGTGCAGGGTGTGTGCCTATATTTTTTGGCCCCTGTTGTCCTTACTCTGTTCTGATTGTTGTAGCCTGTTTTTTCTTTTTTTTGTCTCCCTCTATGATGAGGTTTAGTTCTGGCCCTCCTGGCCTTTCCCCCTCCTCCCTCCCTGGGATGGTCCTGTTGACCTTCTAGGTGGGGGGGCTCGATGTTACACCGCGTCTGGAATCCGTCTCATGAACGGGGGCAACTGTCATGGTCCGTGTGCTGACTCTGTCTGCACTCGGGTTGTCCGGTAGTTCCCCATTCTGTCCTTAGGCGCACCACTTGGCCTCCAGGCATTTATTGTGACAGCGTCTTGGTGGGGCTTCCGGCTGTCAGAGCCGAGCTCCACAGGATGGCTGGATTCCAATCAGCTGATGACTTTCTCATCAGCTGATTAATCTGTCAGCCCTATTTAAGGGAGCATCTCTGTTTTCTTGGGGCTGCAAATTTCGCCTTTCCAGTCTGGTTTCCCTACGTCCGAAGCCAGTTCTTTCCAGCGTTCGGTTCCGTCCTCACTAATTGTATGTAAGTGTTGTGTCTTGCCTTTATTTGTGTTTTGCCGCACGAGGCTCATTATTTTGTAGTTTACGTCCTTATTTAATAAATGTGCAAACTCACTGGCTGGCCTATAGCATTTCATTAGCAGTCTGCCAGGACCGCACCATAACAGTATGATGCTCATTATTCAGTTTAGCTGAGTGAAAGTCAAGTAATGTGTAAGTGTTACTTAGCACTTATTACCTGGTCTCAGTAGGCTTTACAGTTAGGAAACTAACTGATAACAAATCCATCCTGTCTAAAAAGTGTTTCAAAAGTTAGCTAAATGTTGACTGTTGTTAGGGCTGGGTGATATACCAAATATATTTATTGTATCGATACATTTAACCGCCCACGATACAAAAATCATTTTATCGTGGATACTCAAATATTTATTATGTAAAAATAAGCTGCTGCTGCGAAACAGGTTTGTCTGCAGCTTGACCACTGAAGTCTGAAAGCGGAAGCTCATTAGCTCAGCGCAACTGCCTCGCCGCCTGCATGTTCACAGAGAAATCTAAACTGCAGTGGGCAGAGATGAAAAGGAGGATAACAGAAGAAACGTAGGCTCACCTTAAGCACGGGAAATGGTTGGGGGGGGGGGCAGGAGAAGATAAATATTTCAAGTCTGAACTCTGCATGTTGGTTCACTAAGTGAACAAACTTAGTAAACAAACTTTCAAAATAAGAGCTCCAATCCGGTCTTTCAACCCTTCAGAATAAGAATGAGTGGCTCGCCAAATAAACAACTGATGTAGACACATTAAAAAAAAAAAAAAAAATAAGCGATAAATTATACTTCTGTCACTTATTAGACCTCCAAGTGATAAATATGTGTGGTAAACTGAAACATTTGTGTCATGGGCAGTGAGAGCGTGCCCCTCCCATCCTGCCGCATGTTCACAAACTCATCACTGCACCTGAGGCAGAGGACACACCTGCGCCTGCTCATCAGCCAGCGTACTTAAGGAGGCCTCCTCCGCGCAGTCAACACTGGCTTGTCTGGGTATACTGTCCTTAATTCAGGCAAGCAAGTCGTTTTTGCAAAGTTTAGACACTCTGTCTAACTTAGCTCTCTTCTCCCTTTCAGGTTGCTGCCATCATGCGGGTGTGCCTCAGGTCTGCGTGTGCTCTGCTGCCACATCACCACATTTCCCAGTAACAAATCTCCACCTGGTCAGGCACTACCAGCTCATCCCCCCTACCCTACTAGTTCGTCTATTCCCCGCTGAAGTCCTGCCGGTCCTTCCTCGGAACCCCATGTAAGTGGCTTTTTGGCTCGCCCATTTCCCCTTACTCCATTCCTCCACTGACAGCTCTCGTCTTCTCTCCACAGGTGGAGTGATTCCTCTGGCGAGTGGCTGTTTCTTTAGCTGTGCGCTTATTTTCTATATTTAAACTGTTGAACGTTCCTCCTTGAGTTGTTATTTCCTGTGCTATCATCGTGCACGTGAGCTGTCAGTTTAATCATGACACATTTGTGCTCATGTGGATACAATTGATCACTTGATAATATGAGTTCTGTTAAAGGAAAAAAAGACACTTTGCTCAGTTGCATATTGTTGTGAAGAATTTTCTCTGACATAACTTTTCATTTTATTTTATTTTATTATTCAGCTTTTTCATAAGTGAAATGAATATATGTATATAAATTTCTAATAAAAATGGAAGTAAAACAAAATTTTAAAGGACATTCAGTACACAAAATACATATTGCGATATGTATCGTGCATCGCAGTGGTAGGCCATGTATTTTACAACTAGGCCTTCAACGGTGAGCTACCCGATTTAAGTGTCATTCATACCAAACACCATTAAAATAGCCTATAGGCCCCTCCACACAAAGCATGTTAAAGACAACTATAAAATTATAGTTTTAAAAATCTTTACCTTTTTTTTGTAGAGCTCCATTTCTATGTGCATTTGTTCATTAATCCATGCAGCTCCACTGTTGTTTCCCCTAAAAGTACTATTGCTTGTCCAGCTGGCAGCTGTGCATTGGTGTCTTGCTGCTGCCTTGGTTAAGGCCCTGTCACACCTAGACGATTTAGGCAACCAAAATGTATGAAAAATTTGGAGAATATGCTGGGGTACATGAATCAGTCATGGCTCAGTTTTGTCTAAGTGAAGAGCACACTGATGCACGCTGGTATACAGCGTTGTTTGCCGAGCTCATCTGAAAATTAAATTTCAGCATGCTGAAAATTTTCTGATGTATCCAGCATATGGCTGATACGTCCCGCATTAGAGGAGGAAATGGCATATTTGCAGCGTTGGTTTACAGGAAAAACCCATACAAGCATTCTGCCTGCAGCACGCGTGCGCACACACACACACACACACACACACACACACACACACAGAGCTAAACACATAGGACCTGTCGGGGGTTTTTACATTTAACTGACGTTTATATGATCAGCTGTCCAGTGTTGTTCTGATGGATATGCCAAAATGCCAGAACACCGGAGGAGGAGGATCCAACCAGCTGATCACCTGAAGCACAGTGCTCAGCTGTTTACTTCTTGTAAACAGCTGAGCACTGTGATAACCAAGAGAATAATGGAGTGTGCTTCTGGTTATCACCACTGTGGTTATCTTGGTTATCACCACTGTGATAACCAAGATAATAATGGAGCAGAAGCACACTCCATTATTATCTTGGTTTTATTTTTTTCACTTTGTTGAAAATAAACTTTTTTATCACCGTCAGCTCGAGTGCCTTTGAATGAGGTTGTGACAACTGTTATCTGATGTTCCTGATGTGTCATATCAGCTGTTTTAGGTGTGACTGACCTGACAGATTTGACAGCTCTGCCAGATCAGTCACACACCCCTGCCGTGGTCTCTGGAGGAGAGAATCATCTCAGTTGAACAGAGATGATCTCCCCCAAAACTAGGATTCATGGATCAGGAGGCAACAGCAGTTTGGCATGACTGCGCTATGCAGAAGTTAGACTATTGTTGCGCATAAGTTGTGAATATCGCAACATGCTGAGCATTAGTTGGTCTAAGTTCCATCCATCCATCCATCCATCCATCCATCCATCCATCCATCCATCCATCTTCTACCACTTTTCAGGAGGTTTGGGTCGTGGAGGCAGCAGCTCAAGCAGAGAAGCCCAGACTTCCCTCTCCCCAGCCACCTGCTCCAGCTCTTCACAGAGGACACCAAGGCATTCCCAGACCAGCTGGGAGACACAGTCTGTCCACCGAGTACTGGGTCTGCCCCGGGGTATCCTCCCAGTGGGATGTGCCCGAAACACCTCAAGTGGGAGGCGTCCAGGAGTCATCCTAATCAGATGCCCATACCACCTCAACTGACTCCTTTCAATGTGGAGAAGCAGTGGTTCTACTCTGTGCCTCTCCCGGATAACTGAGCTCCTCACCCTGTCTCTGAGTCCAGCAATCCTATGGAGAAAGCTCATTTCAGCCGCTTGTATCCGTGATCTCGTTCTTTCGGTCATTACCCAAAGCTCATGACCATAGGTGAGAGTAGGAACGTAGATTGACCGGTAAATCGACAGCTTTGCCTTAGAACTCAGCTCCCTCTTCACCACAACAGACCGGTACAATGTCTGCATCACTGCAGGTGCTGCTCCGATCCGTCTGTCAATCTCTCGCTCCATTCTCCCCTCACCCCAAGATACTTAAACTCCTCCACTTGGGGCAGGAGCCTGTCCCCAACCCAGAGAGGACAATCCACCTTTTTCCGGTGGATTGTCCTCTGTGGGTTGGGGACAGGCCTCATGGATCATCACCTTATCGTGGTGGGGGGGTTTGCGTGCCCCAGTGATCCCAGGAGCTATGTTGTCCAGGGCAATTTGCCTCTGATAGGGTCACCCAAGACAAACTGTTCCTGGGTGAAGGGCCAGACTAAGAACGATCCAACAGATTCTCATGATAAATTCTATATCAAGGATTCAGTGTACCCCGCCCGGTATGGGGTTACCGGGGCCCCACCCTGGAGCCAGGCCTGGGGGAGGGGCTCGATGGCTAGCGTCTGGTGGCCGGGTTTCCACCCATGGGACCCAACCGGGCTCAGCCCGAAGGAGTTACATGGGTCCACCCTCCAGTGGGCTCAACACCTGCAGGAGGGATCATGGGGGTCCGGTGCTATGTAGATTAGGTGGCAGTCAAAGGCAGAGACCTTGGCGGGCTAGTTTAAGTTACTATTACTTAATTATATGTCCAAGTCATTATGGCTACGTGATACATATGGCCAAAAGTGAAAATTTCAGCATATCCCATCGTTTTAGACCAATTTTTATATGTTTGCGAATGCTGCCTAAATCATCATGGTGTGACAGACAGCTCAAGTTTCCAAACCCTGTCTGGCTCCAAGTATCTACTCCGTCAGTTGCAAACAACAAACATTCCCAGCAAGATAATTTGCAGCACTCCGTGGAGGCTGTAATCCAAGGATACCGCTCGTTGCTAGTATGGAAGTGACAGACAAATCCATTCCCCGGCTGAGACGGGCCTGCTAGCTCCAGGGTTGGACGACCTCTCTTCACAATGACCAGCTTTTCTTGAAAAGTCCATCTGGAAAATTGTTTTTTTTAAATATCAGTGACCAAATCATTTTCCCCTCCCCTGTCAGCCATTGTGGGTGGAAAAACAGCTATTATATTTAAACAGATACAGTATATTGTAGCTGCTTTAAGTGCTGATGACACGATTTCGACTGCATCTAATTTTGCAACACATAATTTCAATATGACGAAATAGGTAGGTCTGTGCAGTTCTATGTCAGACAGGCTTGTTTTCATGTGAATATCCAACGTTTCCAAGAGCGCCACGGCACCAATCGTGTCAGTGGTTGGAAAACCCCCCAGCCATGTTATCAGCGGGAGAACACAGCGCTTGGCTGCCCATTGCGCATGCAGGATGGAAGCAGTAGAAAACATCGACGTGTTTCCAGCACATGTAGTCTGGAATTGGCTTGTGTTGTCCAATCTTCAGACGATTATAGTTCAGAAGAATGGGATGACAATGAAGAATCTGGGGGGATCAGACCAGGTTTGAGCCGTACCAAGCGGACATCGTGCCTAGCGAGTCAGACTCAGAGAGTGACGGTGGTGAGACAACGAATTATTTGTTCATAAATATAATTTATTTAAACCTGATTTTTCAATAAAATCATAGCAGTGTACTTATAATAAAACTGAAACATCTACCTGATACTGTCAATGCCCCCTTCCCCCAAATAAACAAATCAAAAGATACTATTTTTTTATTTTTGCAGGTGCCAGTGTGGTCTGTGTGTGAGCATGACAACAGGAGGAGGGTATTTGCTGTCAGGAGCAGGACAAGGTGAAGCAGAAAATTCTGCACGGTGCTATAAAGTGTATCACTGGTCATCACAACTTCCCCGTGGTGTGTCTGAATGAAGATGTGGTGGCAGTGGCCTACTTCACCTCTAAACATTATGTGAATGTGGATTATGGGAACAATTGAAAGTGATGTACAGCTTACAGACAGTTCATCCGATGGTGCTACCACTACCTTGGTGAGAAAGTCCGCGTGCCTATACCTGCCTGTGTCGTTAACAAGATTAGAGAGATCTTTCCACTACAAGAGGGACAATATGTTGGTTTTACTTATGCTGACTAACTACCTTTATGTTTTCATGGTATTGTTTTTCACTCCATACATGTTTATCTGAACACAAGTGTTGTCAGTTTTTACAAGAAAATAAAATTACAAAATATTTATAGTGTGATACTTGAAAATCTCATAACTGTTGTCATCACTGGGACTTTGCATGCAATCCTGTATCAATCCTGGGTATTGATAGTTGACCTGGGTATTGGTCAACTGGCATGTGGTTTTCAACAATAATAAGAAAAGCAATAGAAGCAACTGATAGTCCTCATTTTTTCAAGAGTTTGGTCACAAGAAAAACAATACTCATAACTGGTATAGCACACATGTACTATAACTATCAAAAATATTAAATTAATTATTATAACAGGAAAAAGTCCAAATTAGTGGCGATGAATACAATCATCATCATCGGCGGTCACTCGTAGTTGAGCATGACTGTCCTCCCTCTTGGTCCTTGTGGGTCTTCAGGTGGGCATAGAGGCCAACTCTGGACCCGATTATTCTGCTTTAATGTGGGCAGGGGAATGTAATGGTGGTGGATTTGGGTTGGTCCTGTTTGTTGGTTGCTCTGTCCTTCCTGAGTCTGCGTTTGTCTTGTACAGCATGATGGAGGTCAGCGTTGTACTGCGCGGCACCCTCACGGACAATGTTTCTCCAGGTCGCCCTGTCGGTTGCCATATTTTCCCAAGCTTTTAGGTCTATGTGGCACTTCTTTAGGTTTGCTTTTATGTTGTCCTTAAATCTCTTCTTCTGGCCTCCTGGAGCCCACTTCCCTTCAGCTAGCTGGGAGTACAGGACTTGTTTTGGGAGGCGAGAGTCAGGCATTCGGATAACATGGCCAATCCATCTGAGCTGGTTTTGGGCAATGGTGACAGTGATGGTGGGGAGGTTAGCCTCCTCCAAGATGCTGGTGTTGGTGCGTCTATCCTCCCAACTAATCCTGAAGATTTTTCGGAGGCATCTCTGATGGTGTGCCTCAAGTGCCTTTAAGTGCCTGCTGTATGTAGTCCAGGCTTCTGATCCATACAGGAGAGTGGGGAGCACCACCTCTTTATAGACCAGGATTTTGGTATTCGCTTGGAGATCGCAGTTCTCAAAGACTGTCCTCCTTAGCCTTGAAAAAGCCCCACTGGCATTACTGAGGCGGTGGTGTATTTCATCATCGATGACGGCTTTTGATGAGAGGAGGCTGCCAAGATATAGGAAGTGGCCCACATTTTCCAGTCGGATGTTATCAGTGGAGATGTTTGGGGGTATGGCAAATGTACTGCAGTTTGGTGATGGCTGGTGGAGTATTTGTGTCTTTTTTATATTGACGGCCAGACCGAGCTGTTTGCATGCTTTGGCAAAGGCAGACAGGATGCACTGAAGGTCCTCTTCTGAGAGGGCTACGAGAGCGTTGTCATCTGCATACTGCAGCTCCATGATTGATATGGTGGTGGTTTGACCTTTAGCTCTAAATCGGTTGATGCTGAGAAGTTGACCGTCGATTCTGTACATGATTTTGACTCCCGGGGGCAGATGTTGGTTCGTAAGATGGAGAGTAGCAGCAATATAGATGGAGAATAGTGTTGGAGCGATGACACATCGCTGTTTGACTCCCGTGTCAATCCTGAAGGGTTCTGTTTCGTCTCCACTGCCACTGAGTACCATCCATCCATCCATCCATCTTCTACCGCTTTTCCGGAGGTCCGGGTCGCGGAGGCAGCAGTTCAAGCAGAGAAGCCCAGACTTCCCTCTCCCCAGCCACCTGCTCCAGCTCTTCAGAGGGGATACCAAGGCGTTCCCAGACTAGCTGGGAGACATAGTCTCTCCACCGAGTCCTGGGTCTGCCCCGGGGTCTCCTCCCAGTGGGACGTGCCTGAAACACCTCAGGCACTGAGTACCATGGCAGACATATTGTCATGCAGCAGTCTCAGTACTCGGATGTATTTTTCTGGGCAGCCAATCTTTGCCAGAACCAGCCAAAGGGCCTGACGGTTTACTGAGTCGAAGGCTTTGGTAAGGTCTATGAAGGCCATGTATAATGGTAGATTTTGTTCCCGGCATTTTTCTTGCAGTTGGCGAGCAATGAAAATCATGTCTGTGGTGCCTCTGTTTTGGCGAAAACCACTCTGGAACTCGGGAAGAATGCTCTCTGACAGGGGGGTGAGTTTATTGGCCAAGACCCGGGCAAAGGCTTTCCCTATGGTGGACAGGAGAGAAATGACACAGTAATTCTCACAATCTGCCCTGTCCCCCTTTTTAAAGATGGAGACAATCAAGGCATCTCTGAGCTGTGCAGGGATTTCCTCTACTTCCCATATTTTCAGGAACAGGGCATGGATGTGCTTCAGAAGATCAGGACCGCCTTTCTTCAGGACTTCTGCTGGGATGCCGTCAGGTCCAGCAGCCTTGTTGTTTCTCATCTTCCTGATGGCGTCCTGTACCTCATCCAAGCTAGGTGGTTTTCCCATGCTTTCCTCTACGGGCTGTTGAGGGAGTTGATCAAGGGCCTCCATCTCAGGAGTGGTGTCCCTGTTTAACCCTCCTGTTGTCCTCATATTCTGTATACACCCCGTGTCCTCCGGGTCAAAATGACCCGTCTTCACTAAACCCCCAATATATGCAGCTTAATTGAATTTTAAACACCAAATTTTATTTTGCTTGAAGAAACAACTTGTCATTCACCACAAAATGTGTGAATACCTGAGTTTTCCCTCTTCACCTGTATAAGAAAGAATAGAAATGTGCAAAAAAAATGAGTTTTGAATGCATTTTTATTCATCCCAATGATTCAGTTTCTTTTGATTTTTTTTTCCTAGTGAACAATGTAAGAAAATATATAATACAAAAATGTGAAAAACAACATAACTCATTCAACTAATTAGCACATGTAGGGCAGTATGCAAGTGCACAGCCTTTGCAGATATTTTTTCTTACACCTGCAGCACACTGTGTGTGTTTTACAGTCCTTCTTTGGCTGGCAGAACTGACATCTCTTCCTCTTACTTTCCCCAGCTGGGGCAACGTCTGTGGCAGCTGGATCCTCAGGTTGATCAGGAGGCTTCTGTGTGGGGGACATGCTTCCTTCTTTCAATGAGTGGAGTTACAAGTGCCTTTCCTAGCTGCTCCAGAAACACGCTCCTCTTGTTCTGCTTACGAGGCATCTAGGTCGGGTTGAGCTCTCTCCAAATCACAAAGGCATTGTAGGAGGAAACATCAATAATGTTGTGGAAGATGACCAGGGGCCAACGGGCAGTCATCGTTCTGCAGCTGTATGTCCCAATCACCTTATCTAGGTTGTCCACACCTCCTTTGTTGCAGTTGTAGTCTAGGATGATGGCTGGCTTCCTGTCCTCACGATCGCTAATGGCAGCGTCTTTGTGCTGTGTGCTCAGAAGTACTACATTCTTGTTTCTTGTTTGTTAAAAGGAAAGTCTCTCTTTCAGCTTCAGGGTTTTCTTCTTCTTCTTCTGAAGATGATTCATCATGCTCTGGGTTGTATTCCTCCCTATCTTCTTCTTCTGATACATCCTCCACTTCCTCTTCTGAATCAGAGTTGTCTTGCTGGACATCTGAAAAAAATTAGCTCTATAACCTGTTCGACAGTATAACGCACACTCATGGCTTCAGCTGAGAGAGAATTCAGGGTACTGTCATCTGCAGCACCTTTATAACCTCTGGAAATCCACCTGTCTTGTCTTGTTTACGTCTGCTACTGATTGATCTGAGACCGTTCAAAGGCACTGCAGTCCGCGAGAAGGCCACTTGTCTTGTCTTGTTTACGTCTGCTATTGTGTTGTTTACTTCTGCTACTGATTGATCTGAGACAGAACTAAAACATTCTCACATTCTGTGGTGTGTAAATAACTCATTGACTGTGATTTCAACTCAATTTGACTGTTGGGTCATTTTGACCAGAAGACGACCTTTGTACCTTTTTTTGTACAGCTTCCAAATGTGAATAAAGGCAACAGTTCACTTATCCTAATGTTGGGGTCAATCTAGGAAAAGTCATTAAATTTTAAGTTGAAAAAATATTGTTTAGGGGGATTTTTTTTGTTTGTTTTTTAACACAGTGGCGGGTCATTTTGACCCGAGGACAACAGGAGGGTTAAGAGGTCCTTATAATGCTCTTTCCACCTGTCTGCAATTGCTTCCTTGTCCTTCAGAAGCGAGAACCCATCTTTGGAGCGAAGGGGGGTTAGGCAGTGGTGGCTGGAGCCATATACCGCTCTTGTGGCATCAAAGAATCCTGTCATGTCTCCAGAGTCGGCAAGCTGCTGGATCTCCAGGGCCTTCTTTGTCCACCACTGGTTCTTCAATTTCCTAACAAGTGTTTGTACGGCTGCCTTCGCTTTGGCATGGGCTGCTCTTTTAACCTTGCAGTGAATTCAATATAATCAGTTGGTGTCACAAACCGAGCCCGTGTTATCCTGTAGGCTCGGTTCTGACTGTTCTCTGTGGCTCAGGCATCGGGTTTATTATGTATTATCTTTTGAGTTCTTGTTGTTTTTATGTCTGTGTTCCTTTTCTTTTCCATGCCTGTAGCCGCCGCTCTGGCCGGCAGTTGTTGGGCAGCACATTTTGACTCACTTTCAGGTGGGCGCTGTCCAAGATTTGCAGGTCCGACCAGACCCCCTCTCTCTTTAACAGTCAGCTGTTGATGTTTGGTGTGCATCATCTGCCGTGTTGTCAGCCAGCCAATATTGCCAACACTATCACAACATGTTAGCCACTACACACAGCCGTGGTTCTGTTGCGCCCCTTGAAGCGATGTTGGCCCTGGGGCGCAACCGTGGTTAACACGTCTCCTCTCCATGCGTACACTGGGCGATGTTGGCCCCGAACGCCAACTGTAAGTGTTTCTGTTTATTTTTGTAAGTCTTCACCTTTTTGGGAACTGTTGTCATCAGTCTTATGTTCAATACATGTGCTGTGCTGAATCCTGCACGTAAATCCATTCATCCTTCCCCTCCTCCGTACGCTGCGTAAAAGCGCACGAGGAGCGCACGGGGAGGCTTATGATAGTTGGAGCTGAAGTGTGTGATGTGGTCTTTCACGGCCTGCTGTTTATTTAAGCCTACGACACAACACTAAGGCATAGCCGTAAAACTAAAACAAGAAACCAGAGAAACTGTCTGCTACAAAGCTGCTGGAATTCCAGTCAACAACACTGGCATCCGTTCTCTCGCTGATGTCATTTCAGCCTCCTTCTTCATTTGGTGTGCGGCACCACAGTCCAGTCAGCGGCTGCGTTTTTTTGATGATAACTATGTTATGCAGGTGTGCTTGTAACTATTATATTGATCATCGACAATGATTTTTTGGTTTATACAACATGCTACAAAATGCCAAAATCATGTCATGAGCACTTTAAGCAAGTCCTTGCACTGATGTTTTGCTAGCCCTTAGATTCATAAGTGGGGTCACAATGACCCCTGTGGTTGTTTTTTTGCAATATCTTTGTAATTTTAAGTTTTTATCATTTAATCTTCCATGTATTCCTCAAATAGGTTGTCTTTGACATGAGGCCATTTGGATTTGTATCTAATTGTTATATTTTTTAGTAATTGCATTTTTTTTTGTATCAGTACCACACTTTTCCTTATGTGGGGTCAAAAATGACCCCAAGCATTTCCCAAGCTGTTCCCTTTGAATTTCACTGCGGTTATCAGTAACACTGTAGACGCTGCAATTAGCATCTCAGACTGGATGCCAAGGGTAAACAGAGAGGGTAAACAGATGAGGACAATAGGTATTGTTAGATGCATACTGTAAGTTGGGTCAAAAATGCCCCAGCGATTGTTTTTTTTTTTTTTTTGCAATATCTTTGTAATTTTAATTTTTTTATCATTTAATCTTCCAGGAATTCCTCAAATAGGTTGTCTTTGACATGAGGTCATTTGGATTTGTATCTAATTGTTATATTTTTTAAGTAACTGCATTTTTTGTATCAGTACCACACTTTTCCATATGTGGGGTCAAAAATGTCCCCTTCTTTTGTTGACCAAAATATAATTATTAATAATAATAATAATAATAATAATAATAATAATAATAATAATAATCATCATCATCATCATCATCATCATCATCATCATCTTTAACCAAAATGAAAGAAATTTCTTAAGTTTACAGCATAAAACACACTCATTCTAATTGGGGTCATTTTGGACCACACTCATGGAAGAGTGTAGGAATTGGTTGGTCATGCATCTAAGGGCCTAGCTAGGATCCTCTGCATTGTGGGTGGAGGAATCTAACCATCCAATCAAAAGACGTAAAAATGCCGACGTTCTCAGATGCTTTCTATGCGTACCTTTGGACGTACAGAAGACATCTGACTGGTTAAAGCTACGGGATAAGTTTAACAGTTAATTTAACCTACAGAGCGCACTGTTTTTTTTCCACAATATCTTTATTGAACCTTTTTTTAACAAACATGACACAAACAATCAAACACTAACACTAAAGTACTAAAAAAAAAAAATGAACTAAAAATGCCAACAACCACTAACAAAAGCAAGTCATCAACAATGCTCCTCTGTTTAGTCTAGGCAATCCATTACATAAGTATACATATTATACATTCATCAGTTTGGAATTTACAAGGTCCACACACATCATTCACCTTCTTCTTCAAAAGTTATGTTTAAATTCTTTACATAATCAATGAAAGGTCTCCATATATTCTCAAACACAATTTCCTTTGATTTCAATATGTATGTTATTCTTTCTAGTGGAAGGTTTGTTAACATCTGTCTTAACCACTGAGTCACATCTGGTCTATGAGTCTTTTTCCACAGTAGTGCAATACATTTTTTGGCATTAACCAAACTGAGGTCTATGAATGCTCTTTCACTTTTATTAAAGTTATGCTTTTCTAGGTACAGACCCAACAAAACAATTTAGGATTCAATATGATTTGTTTTGAAATTATTTTTTCAATTGTTACCCTCACCTCTTCCCAAAACATTCTAATTTTTCTACATTCCCATACACAATGAAATAGGGTTCCTTTACTTTCCACGCATTCTGTGCACGTATCTGGTATGTTTTTGTTATATCTATTTAATTCCACCGGTGTAACATACATCCGCATTAACCATTTAAAATGTATCAATTTAAGACGTACATTTATTGATTTGGTTTGGGCTTCTGTACAAGCCAATCCCCATTGTTCCTCTGAAATTTCAGTTTGTAGGTCTTCTTTCCAATAGTTTAATCTTTTCTGTGAGTTTTCACTTGAGGATAGTGTCAGTGAGTTATAAAACTCTGAAATAATACCCTTTCTCTTACTCTTTCGTCAAAATTTTTTCCAAGGATGAATAAATAGGTCGAGTGAGAGCATTATTTTGATTTGATCGAATAAAGTTCCTAAGCTGAAGATATTTAAAAAAATGTGTTCTATTAAGATTAAATTTGATCCTCAGCTCTTCAAAAGACATTATGTTATCTGAACATGACAGATATAAATCTTGAATCCCTTTTAAATTCCATACTTTAAATACAGCATCCGCTCTCCCTGGTTTAAAATATTGATTACCCCATATTGGACTAAATTGTGACAATAAGTGTGGTTCTTTTAAATAGTTTTTAGTTTCACACCATATTTTGATCATATGCTTTACAAATGGATTTCTAACTTGTTTCTGTAATTTTTTTGCCGAATCTGAGTATATGAATATGGGAAGAGGTAAAGGTAAATTGTATGATTCCATTTCAGTCCAGTGAGGGAGATCATTTGATGAAAAATAATATGTCATAGACCTCAGTTGTGCCGACCAGTAATACAACATAAAGTTTGGACATTTCAGACCTCCACGATCAAATGGTAAATATAGTAATGACAGACGTAATCTAGCCCTCCTGTTGTTCCATATAAATTCCACTAACTTTTTTTTAATTCTTGAGAATAGATCTGAAGGTGGTGGTAAAGGAATGTACTGAAATAAATAAAGTATTTTAGGTAAGATATTACTTTTAAGTATATTGATTCTCCCTATCATCGACATTAGTAGTGACATCCATCTCTGAATTAACTCATTAATGTCTGTCATTAAGGCTTCATAGTTGGTACTGGCGACTAATTCTAGCTTAGGCACAATTTGAATTCCTAAATATTTAAACTGATTTACAACATTGAATTGATTTGCCTCAGGAGCTGGGTGATTTCTCTGGGTCTCATTTAGCATTAATATTGAAGATTTAGTTTTATTTATTTTATATCCTGATATTTCACCAAAATTCTTTATTAAATTCAACAAGGTCGGAATTGATTTTTTAAGATTCGACATAAACAAAATTATGTCATCGGCATACAGGGAGATTTTATGTTCTGTTGGTCCAACTTTAATTCCATATATTTGTGATTGTAAATGTACTGCCATCGCTAAAGGTTCAATTGCCACAGTAAACAGTAAAGGTGAAAGTGGACAGCCTTGTCGACAACCTCTATTGATTTTTATTGATTTTGAGATATTGCTATTTGTTAGGATTTCTGCTGTAGCATTATTATATATTATCTGAACCCATTTTATGAAATTATTTCCAAGTCCAAACCTTTGTAAGACTTCAAAAAGAAAGAGCCATTCGACCCTATCAAAGGCCTTTTCGGCGTCCAATGATAGGAGAGCTGTATCCGGTGCTTCTTTATTAGAATAAATAATATTAAATAGTCTTCTTACATTATGGAAGCCTTGTCTTCCCTTTATAAAGCCATTCTGATCTCGGTTAATAATATTTGGTAAAATTTCTTGTATTCGTCTTGCTAAAATTTTACAGATTATCTTAAGGTCAGCATTTAATAGGCTTATTGGTCTCATATTTTCACATTTATTAGAGGGTTTACCTGGTTTTGGCAACAGTATAATTAAGGCATTATTCATGTATGATGGTAAATTACTATTTTGAAATGCTTCTAAAATCATTTCCAACAAAGGTTTTATTAATTTATTCTTAAATTTTTTATAAAGGTCAACTGGAAGACCATCTGGTCCTGCACTTTTTCCTGATTTCATATTATCAATGGCTAGCCCAACTTCTTCTTGACTAATTTTAGACTCCAGTATCTCCCTGTTTTCATTTGGAATACACGGTATAGATAGTCCGTCCAAAAACCCATTTAATTTTGTTAAGTCTGTTTCATTTTTTGTATCATATAATTTTTCATAGTAATCTCTAAAGGCTCTATTAATTTCTAAAGGATCTATAACTACCTGTCCATTACTTATAATACTGGTAATTGGTGTTTTAAATTCTAATTGTTTAATCTGCCATGCCAATAATTTTCCTGATTTTTCACCTTGTTCATAAAAAGATTGTTTCAATCTTAGAAGACTCGAGGCAGCTCTATTTGCTGATTTTTTGTCATATTCAGCTCTCAGAATCAGTAATTCGTTCTCTAACTTTGGGTCACTTCCTGCATACACTTTTTCTTGAAGAATTTTTAGTTTATGTTCTAATTGGACTCTCTCCTCTCGAGTTTTCTTAGATTTTGAACCTGTATAACTAATAATATGTCCCCTAATAAAAGCTTTAAAAGCCTCCCACTTTATACATGCTGATGTTTGTGTAGTATTGATATCAAATAACTCATCTATCTGTTTTTCTATGTACTTAACAAATTCCTCATCCTGAAGCCATTTATGCTGAAATTGCCACCTACCTGGTTCCTTTGTCAATTTCTTATCTACATATATTAAACAGCAGGGTGCATGATCAGAGATCACAATGTTATCATAAAAGCAGTTTTGAATCTTGGACCTTAATTCTGTGGAGCTCAAAAAATAGTCAATACGTGAGAATGTCTTGTAGGTATTAGAATAACAAGAGTAGGCTTTAACTTGTGGTTTCATTTCTCTCCATATATCTAGCAATCTCAGTTCTTTCATAAAATGATTAATGATCATCCTGCATCCATTGTGCGTACAGTCCAGTCCTGTTGATCTATCTATACCGGGATTCAATGTACAATTAAAATCCCCTGCTATTATATGTTGCCCTGTAAGTGATGATAAGATAAGAAATAAATTAGCAAAGAACTTTTGATCATCTATATTGGGACCATATAAGTTCACCAGATTTATATTTTCTAATAGCAAAGATCCTTGAATGATTAAATATCTTCCAAGTTTGTCTCCAATTACATTTTTCACTTGAAATGGAACTGATTTATGTATGAGAGTCATAACTCCCCTGGCTCGGGATGAAAATGATGAGGTGAATACACTTCCTTGCCATCTACTCTTAATTCTTTTTACATCCTCCTCTATTAGATGAGTTTCTTGTAAAAACACAATTTTTGAACCCATGTCTTTTATTTTATTCATAACTTGTTTAAGTTTTTTTTAAATTTTGTAGACCTCTGCAATTCCATGAAGTTAAATTAAGATTAACGCTTTGGTCTATGATCAATAGGGAGTTTGGGATTACCTCGTAATGTAAACATGCTCATACAGAGAAGCAAAAACATGAGTGGTTGAACATTCATCCTACAAACTGCACACAAACAAATTCCCCCTTTCCACATTTGTGGTAATTCCCCCAAAATCAAAAGAAAAATTCCGTCTCCCGATATAGCCATCGACCGCTCCACACCCACGAGGATCAGCCAAAGCCACTCCTTCTTCATCCTCCCATTCACCCTAAACTCTACTGCTTTTAATGACATAACATTAACTCTCTTCTGTAGTTTTCCAACTTAACTCCAAAATTTTTAGCAACTTTGTACATCATAGATTTTTTTTTTAATATATAATACAATCTATATTTTGTAAACTTGCTATTTACTTCAGATCAGTTAGATGCCTGTGCAAATGCTTAAATATTCTACCTTATACTTTGTTCATGTTTAGCTCCCACCAGTCTCTTCTTGGATCTTCTTGATGAACTCCTGCGCCTCCTCAGGTGTCTTGAAGATGTGTGTTCCGCCCCCATATGTGACCAACAGTCTCGCAGGGTGAATTACACCATGACGAATCCCAAGGTTGCGCAGCTCTTTACGGACGGGGTCAAACTGCTTCCTCAATTGTTGGATTCCTGTGGCCAAATCTGGGTAGAACCACACCTGCTGGTCCTGGTATTTAATCTCTCCTTTGGCTCGCGCAGCGTTGGAGATCTTCATCCTGTCTCTGTAGCTGAGGAACTTCATAATTAGGGTCCTCGGTGGTCCCTTATCTCTCGTTGGGCCAATTCGGTGTGCGCTTTCTAGAACGACTGATGATTGCAGCTCCGCGTTGTTCAGCGCTTCTGGGATCCACTTTTCCAAAAAGGAACACGGGTCCCGACCCTCGGTTCCCTCCGGTAGACCCACCAGCCTCAGGTTGTTCCATCTCGACCGGGACTCCAAGTCCAGGACATTATCTTCGAGACATTTTTTTTTTTTTCCAAAGTGCGCACCTTTAATTGAAGGCCGGCGACATCATCTTCAGCACTGGATACTCGAAGCTCCATCTGCGCCACTCGTTCCACACAATCACCCAATTCCTTTTTCATTCCCTCTATCGCTGTTATAATCCCATCCAATTTAGCGGAAAAGTCTGCTCTCATTGAGCTAATGGCAGCGAGCACTGCACCTGTGCCGTTGCCCGCAGTCATCGCACCACCGTTAGCTTCCTCCACTTCCATATCTGGAGCTTTTTCTGCTGCGCCACAGACGTGAAAGTCCATTAGTTTGGACTGTTTCGGCGTTTCTATTTTTTTCCTCCACCTGATTTCCCAGCCTTAGGCTTCCCCGGCATATCCTCGCCCAAACGCTGGGATAAGTTCAGTTCCAAATAAGAGAGTTATATGCCGATTTTTATCTCTAGGAGCAGAGCAGAGTGAAACATGTCCTCTCACGTAGCCGCCATGACCGGAAGTGACAGAGCGCACTGTTAATTCCTGAAGGCCCAAGGCAGATTTGCTTGACCATGGCAACACAGATGGCTGAAATATGATTGGACAAAAAAACTCTAACATGCATTACACTACTGGAAAGAGTGCAACCAAGAGAAAAGATACAAAATGAAGAAAATAGACTATTGGGAATAATTTAATACATCCTCACGGAACAAATATGTTGTAAAGGTTGTAAATGTAACTCTGATAATGTTTAGGCCAGCAGAGAAAGCTTTGCTGGCCATGAGGTCCAACATTGGTGTATTGCGATATAGAGAAATTATATTGCAATACATTTTTTTAGCTACACTATATCACCCAGTCCTAACTGACCTGGACTCACTGTGGTCCTCAAACCATTCTATAGTTGTGTGTTAACTAAATTAAATCTTCCTTGACTCATCACAGAGACTTGGGCCTAGCTTATGACTTCATAACGGTGGGGGGGGGGGGGGGCTCCATTTTTATCCCGGGCCACATCAGCAACATGGACGCCCTAAAAGGGCCAGATGTACGACTAGGTATATATATATATATACAAAGCTAAAAATATATAGACTACATAGTTTTTAAACTGAAAGTATGAAAATGTGGAAACAAATAATTAACAAGTCTTGAATTGCAAAAATATGTAAAAATAAAAATTGACTCAGAGTCGAAAATACAGCATAGACAATAACATTACAAAAAATGTAGTTGTGTCATTAGACTTGCAGGTAATTCTTTAACTCTGCATTTTGGTAATGGTAATGACTGATGTCAAAACACTGTCCACCCCATAGAGATCATATATAACTGGCTATAGAGCCCATCACTAACCACCAGGTTAGTGTCAGGCGGTCATATTGCTGCTGAAAAGAAACACAAACGAGTGAGTGCACCACATAGGCATGTACTGCATTTTCTTCATTTAGTCTCAAGAAGTTGAATATTATATTAAATACACATTTTAAGCCAGGTCTATGTCCACCACATCACAGTGGAAAAGCAATAAGCATTTATGAAGCTAGCTTTGGCTCAGCAACAGTTATTTTTCTGCTTAAAGACATTTTTGTTTCATCCAGGAATAATGCAAAGAAACGGATTTTCTTCCCCCAGGCCACAGCTGAAATCCCCTTTTGTTAAAACCAGCCTAAGGAATTTCCCCAATGTCCTGCTCCATTTTATTGCCCCCATAAAACATGCAACAGATCCACACTCAGCTAATTCCCTTAAACTGTGAAAATGCTGGATTTAAACAACTTTAAAGTACATTATTACAAACTCAATTCTAAACCTTCATTCTTTTCAGAACTATGAAAATGCAGATGGACTCTGATGTTTTTGATGTGGAAAATCAATAATGTGTGAAATGCATTAATCTGTGATTTTATATATATATATATATATATATATATATATATATATATATATATATATATATATATATATATATATATATATATATATGCATGGTAATGTTAAATGAATGTTTATTCCTGCATGTTGATTCAGAAGCACTGCTTATAAGATACACTAAGGTTAGTTTAGTTATACATAAGAGTGTAACAGTACATTCCAATGTATTTAAAATTGTGTATTCCTGTGGACTGATATCATGTATCAAAGTTTGCCTCTAAAACCATGTGACTCCCACAGCCAATCGCTGCACAACAGCTCTTCACCCCAAAGGACTCCGAACAATAGACTGTTTGTTCATTGGACTAAAAGTTCATCGAGCCCGCCCACGAAGGACGCTCATTGGCTGAGACTCCGGTCAGGCCAGAATCCCGCGAAACTCAACAGAGCTTATAAAAAGGAGAGAGAGACTCGGTTTCAGCCCTTTTGCTTTTTTTTCGTCAGACTCTTCTCTTTTCGTCACTCTTTCTGCTGCAGATCCTCTGTCCGGCTCGGCTCCCTTGTCCTGATCTCCTCCATTGCCTACACCCAGCAAGGAAGAATAAAGGACCACATGGCGCTTTTCTGAACACAGAGCAGATAACTCATAACTTGTAATTTATGTAACTGTGTATTTTCTTTTCCTCTTAAATGCCTAGGAATTCCTATTTCTTTGAGCTCATTTCTTAATCGGAGTTAAACTCCAATTTTTACTCTTCACTTTTTCTGTTAAACTTTCTGTAAAACCGCCGTTTGTTTAATTTTAAGGTAAACTTTAATCTTGACTTTATTTTTATAATATTTTTCTTGACCAAGCACCTACCAGAAACTACTATTTTTATCTAAAGTCCGAAAGTTTCTTTTCTAATTTGAAATCGGATTAGATATCTTTTAATTATTATCGAAGACCTCTTGAAGAAAGACGCAGCTGAGAAATCAACGCGCAGCTATCCCACATCGCTCTGAAGAAAAGTCATCTAACCCAGTTACAACTCTGGGTCATACAGCCCAGAATCCAGCCTCCTTCGACCGCTTGAATCTAAAGGTCGAGCTGTGGACCCTTGAAGTATCTGCGGGCAGATATTTCCCCTCACATCCACAAAGTCTTGGGCTGAAGACGGACGACAGAATTAACATCACCAGAAGCACGTGAGCTGTAAAAACTTTAATTCCACTGCTGAATTAACTTCTGAGGCTCGGTAATAATTGTATATCTAATCAGATGCAAATTAAGAAGCCCTTAACATAACTCTTCTTTTCATTAAAATTCCGTTTTTATTTTCTTAAGATTAATTTAGGACTTTTTCATAATTAGCAAACTTTCTCCATAAATTTGCGTTGTTTTTAATAATCTGTTAACTCAAACTGATAGAAATTCGTTTCTCAGTTTAACCCTGGTTCCGAAAATATTGACATTGTTAATCTATCATTTACAAGATTGATTTATAATTATTAATGAAATTACTACAATGTCTTTTAATCATTTCGTTTAATAAATATTTAAAAATGAGAAGTTGTTGGGAATTCATTTCATTCTGAGTCTGTTTCAAGCCCAGGTATCGAATTCACGGAAAATTTTTGAGACTGATCACTGATTAATTTATTGAGTGATCAAACAGGTATAAAGTGAAATTAAAGATCAAATTGCTTCTTAAAGATAGAAGCTGGTGCCCCTTACGAGTGTTTAACTTTTCTGATGTATATGAAATGAGATTTGAGCTCAGTTTCCAATACATCAATATAAATTAAATAATTCATACCTGATCATATTTATTATTTATTAATATCCCATTTTTCACGTTACATATTTTGGTGCCCCGTGTGAGGCCTGGTTGAACTTGAAACGACTCAAGAATGAAAAATTAACCTGTGTGTGATTTTGGTCAATTTTAACTCACAAAAAAAAAAGGTGGTTCAATTGTCTGCAGCCAGTCTATTGTCTGTCTCTGTGTCACGAGGGGGAGGGGGTGAATTCGCCCCCCTGATTACTCCTGATAACTGCTGTGTGTGTGTCGGCTGACCAAGAGAAGGTGGGGGTGAAGAGACCCCACTCTAGTCAGTTTTTAGTTTTTTTTGTTGTTTAATGCATGCTTAAAAGTGATTACACGCTGAATAATTAAAATAGGCCTGGGAACAAAATAGCGAAGAAATCCTATTTGTTTTCCCCATTATTTCAACATCCCACAGGCGAAGCAAACCCTTAGGGATTTAATTGAATTAACCATTGTATAAACTTGTTGAATAAAGTTTAGGGAGACTGAAGTTTTCCCGCCTTTGGAAAGCAAGGCGTGGTTTTATGGACTGAAGCTTGAGCTCTGCATCCACGTGGCATGTGCACGCTCAGTCGCGCACGCGACCGTCAAGCTGTGCATGAAAACTGCGCATGTGTAGATCGGCTCAGTGACGCCATCTTAAGTCTAGGTAGAGTTCCCTGTAGCCGCCATTTTGAGTAGAGATCCTTGACTCCTTGCGACGTCATTGGGTTTCCTCTTCTGGAAGTGCAGACGAAAACTGCCTCCATCTTGTGGTGAAACATAGGGACTGCAATTTTAATTTAAACTTCTAATCTTTAAAGACGATTTATAACCAAATTAATTCTTCAAAGTAACTTCAAAGCAATTCATATTATTCGGAATAAACTAAATTTAACACTAATCCTAACTTTTATGCCAAGAAAAAAGGAAAAGGACCTGTTGGCTTCTGAAAGTTTTTTCTCAGTGGTGAAACCCCACTAACTGCATAGACACCTATAGCAGGAACATATACAAACACCTCTATTGTATTTAATCACTTATATAATCACATATTATGATCTTTTAAGCTAAAAGCAAACATATTTACACACTTTTAAGCAAAAAGTTACAAACTTTGAAGCTATATGTGTGCTTATTTTGCTGTTTTTAAATGTGATATGGTGTGACTCCCTTCCCACAGAAACCCAGTTTTAGCTTAAGGATTCTAATGCTGATGTTTACTCAAGAGTAACATTAAAGTAGAATTGATCCTGTGCATTTTGACAAATTTACAAACTTAGTGAATATTTATAATTTTTCCTCTTTCTCAAATTTAGGAAACCACATCAAGCAATTAACACTTAAGAGAAGCTCTAGGTGTTATTTAAATTCACTGTAGCATTTCTGATTCATGCTTTCTCTACAGGAAAAGAAAAACACTTAACCAACCAGCATAATTTTCAAATTTTTCCCAGGATTTAAGAAAAAGTCAAAAAGGTGCAAACATTGATTATTCTGTAAATAAGATAAGATAAGATAAGATAAGATAAGCCTTTATTAGTCCCACAACGGGGAAATTCCAGGATTGCAACAGCACAGGGATAGCAACACTCAGAGCAACAATCAGAAGGCAAGAAAAAAAAAACAAAAAAAAAACAAACAAAAAAAAACAAGCAAGCAAGAGCAGCTAATATACATATGTACATATTACTATAAAATATATATATACACACACACACACACAGACACACAGTGCAGAGCATTGTAGCTGGATGGAATAAATATATGAATATATGAACACACAGTGCAGAGCATTGTAGCTAGATGGAATAAATATGTAAATATATAAACACACACAGTGCAGAGCATTGTTGCTAGGTGGGATGAAACAGCATAACCGTCTATTTAGTTATCCTACATGGTATGATTATGTGCCCATACATATTCTCACCCTCCATAGCGACCGGTATGTTCCTAGTTGTATGCCGGAGAGGACCATTGTGTAAGTCTATTGCATCTTTTGCATTCAAAAAAAAAAAACAAAAAAAACCTATTAGTTTGTTACGTCTTTTTGCTATCTCTGCGAGCAGCCCTGCTTAGGTTGTACAGTCTGACAGCCGTTGGTAGGAAGGACCTACGAAACCTCTCGGTTGTGCACCTGGGATGATGTAGTCTGCTGCTAAATGAGCTCCTCAGTGCATCCAGTATGTCCTGCATAGGGTGGAACTCGGACTCCAGCAGAGATGACAGTTTAGCCACCGTCCTTCTCTCTCCTATCTCCTCCATCGGATCAAGGCGTTGCCCCAGGACAGAGCTAGCTTTCTTAATCAGTTTGTTCAGTCTCTTCCTATCGGCTGCAGTAATGCCACTGCCCCAGCAGACCACTCCAAAAGTGATGGCTGATGCCACCACCGTGTCATAGAATGACTTCAGCAGTGCCCCTTGTACACCAAAAGACCTGAGTCTCCTCAGCAGGAACAGCCTGCGCTGTCCCTTCTTGTAGAGTGCGTCAGTATTGTGTGACCAGTCTAGTTTATTGTTCAGATGAATACCCAGGTACTTGTAGGATGTCACCATCTCGATGTCTGTTCCCTGTATATTTACTGGTGCTGTGAGGGGCTGCCCATGCCTGCGGCAGTCCACCACCAGCTCCTTAGTTTTCCTCGCGTTGATCTGGAGGCAGTTCCGATGGCACCAGTCCACAAAGTCCTGGATAAGCCCTCTGTACTCAGCTTCATCTCCGCTGGAGATGAGACCAACGATCGCAGAGTCATCAGAGAACTTCTGTAGATGGCAATGTGTTGTGTTGTGTGAGAAGTCCGCAGTATAAAGAGTGAACAGGAAGGGAGCCAGCACCGTTCCCTGGGGGGCCCCCGTGCTATTGATGATCGTGTCGGAAACACAGTCCCGGGTTCTCACAAACTGAGGCCGGTTCGTGAGGTAGTCCAGGATCCATGATGACAGGTGCTGGTCCACCCCTGCGCGCAGCAGCTTGTCCTTCAGGATCATCGGTTGGATGGTGTTGAAAGCACTGGAGAAGTCAAAGAACATGATCCTCACCATATTCCCGGGCTTCTCCAGGTGGGACAGAGAACGGTGAAGGAGGAAGATCACCGCATCCTCCACCCCAATGCCATGCTGGTAGGCGAACTGGAGTGGATCCATCGCTGGTTCCACCAGGGGGCGGAGATGAGCAAGGAGCAGTCTCTCCAGGGTCTTCATCAAGTGGGACGTCAAGGCCACCGGTCTGAAGCTGTTCAGGTCTTTGGGGTGGGAAGTTTTTGGTACAGGTACCACACAAGATGTTTTCCACAGCTGTGGTACCCTCCCCAGTTTCAGGCTCATGTTGAAGATATACGTCACAATCCCACACAGCTGGTCTGCACAGGACTTGAGGAGCTTTGCGCTGATGCCGTCCGGTAAAAGAAATGTCATCTATAAAGAAATTTATAGATGACAATCAAGACAGATCACTATTGGCTTCAATCCTAAGAAATCCTTGGACACCAAATATTCAAACAATTCACTTGTTTCTAATTTGTAAATATTTTAAACATTTAATGCTTCAAAGGAAAATAGGCTTTAACAAATAAAACCAAAGGAAAGCCTTAACTTTAAAAGGAAGTGGAAACTTATAATCCTAAATCTTTAAAGCATTTAGCCTCTTTTGCTTTTGGATTTCTTTTGTAAATAAAATCCTCACTTTCAAAGTGACATTTTGCAAAATCCCAAAGTTAGTTATTGATGACAAATTCCAATACTAGACTTTGAAAATCAAAGGAAAGAACTCAATCCACACAACTGAAATTTTAGTTTTGTTTTGCGAAACAAATTTAATCCAATTTCAATTCAACTTTATCTATCAACATACAGTTTCAACGAACAAATTATTTGAAGCATCACTACATTTCTAAATAATTTCAAAATTCTATTTCCCATCCTGCAAGCCTACAAGTTGAAACAAATTCTAAAGGAACTTTCAACTATCACGGTTGTAAAATAAAACACTCAAGGTTAAACCTTGCTGAACAAATTTAAGAATAATCAACCAGTCGAATTTTTTTTTTTAAATCTAAATAACAACAACGGTCAAACATGATGAGTCAACAGACAACCAACCAATTTACCAAACTGGATGACCTTCAAACAACATTGGAAGCATGGACTTCTAATTTAATTTCTAGCTTCACAACACGGGTCAAGGAAACACAACCCGAAGAATTGGAGCAACTCACTGAAGAACTTTTGAATGAACACACTGAAAAACCACCAGAAGGCAAGGACCTCACCAGTGTGCTAGGTAAGTTTGCGCTAATATTAGTCGCAAGATTAAAGGTAGCCGAGAACGAGCTAGCAAATCAACAAACAACGATCCTATCTCTCCAAGGAGAGAATGAAACACTGAAAGAAAATTTGGAACAATCTCAAGAGGAGAATGACAAAACTCAAAACCAACTGGATGAAGCGGTACAAAATTTGGACCGTGCAGAGTCAGAAAATAAATGGTTGATGCATAACAATGACGTGCTTCACCAAGACAACAATGAACTTGAAGATGCCCTTCAAGACACAAAGAAGGAACTCAGAAGAGTTGAAGGTCAACTTGAAAATGTGAAGAAGGATTACAAGGAATGTCAACTGCTCCTAAAGGAAAGACATGAACACTGGGACATCCACCGCGCTCCCTCCCCCGATTCCCATTTCGAATACGGACGACCGCGTGGACAGCGTGCGTGTGCCCCTTCAGATCGCGACCTTGACAAGATCGCGCAAAATATCACCAAATTTGATCCAGGACCTACGGGTTCACCTGATGCCAAAGTCTATTTACAGGACATTGATTACTACCTGCATAAGTATCCTGATGCTACAATTGACGATTGCATCTATCTGATTAAACTAACATCTAACAGGTCAGTGTCAAAATTCATAGACCGACAGCCGACAAACATCAAAGCAGATTACATGCTGCTCCGCGAAGCCATCAAAAAGGAGTTCTCCGACGACTGCCTACAGGCAGGGCTAACCACAGCCCTAGCCGTGAAGCAAGGACGCTCAGAGCCGACACAAGCCTACTACCAGAGACTCCTACTTACATATTTTGGATCCCAAAATACACCAGGGATGGAAGAAGACCACAATTTCAAGACCCTCTTCATCCAAAACCTCCATCCCACTGTGAGCCATTACCTAGGAGTTACAGCTAACCCAAGGTCAAACTCAATAAGTCAGCTGAGAGAGTTTGCACACTATGCGTTCCAAAAACAGCAACAAAGTCGCAACAAGCACGCTGAGCCTGCCACAGTGCTAGCTATTAGCGATGCATCTAACACCTTGGAGTTGGAAGGAGCCCCTCGCTCTACTCCACCTCTTACACCGCGAGTACATCAACAGCCGAAGCATTTTCCCAAGCGACCTCAAGGTCAAAACCACACTAGGTCCTCTGGATACCACTTTGGACCAACTTTGCGAAAACCCGACTACCGTCGTAGACCATATCCACGGGACAGGTCACGAGAACATGATACGGACTACCATGATGACAGATACCGATATGAAGACACACGTAACCGTGACAAATGGTCTCCATCTCATCACAGAAGCTCAGAAGCAGAGACCTATCACAAACCTTGGAAGGAAGAAGAAACTTCTACATTCAGTAGAGAAGCTATTGAAATTGTCCAACACCTCCTAGCAGAGATTCAAAGCAACAAAGAGAATAAAACTGCTAACATTCTAGCTATATCAGCTGTGCCAACTCAAAACAAGCGTTCCAAACAAAGGAAACTCAAGAAGAAAATCCCTCATGCAAATGAGGAAGGACCAAAGGACTCAACGCAGTCCAGTGCTGTTATGGCAGCCCAACCACAGGTCACAGACCACTCCTCTAACATGTCGCAACTCTGTGTCGAACCACCAGTTCCACAATTCCTATGCGATTTAAACGAGAGGGGGGTGGCACGGAAATTCTACCTTCCACTGACCCTTGAAGACATGGTGTGTCAGGACGCTGTTTTAGACACCGCTGCTGACATCACTCTCATGTCACACACCCTTTTTGACAAACTACGTGTAGCCGCTAACTGCGCTAACAAATATTTGAAACTGGAACCCTGTTCATTAGCTGTGCGACCATATGCGCTCACTAAAACAACCCTGTTGGGCGTATCACTACTAAACATGTCCATTGGACCCATGACCTTGACACATCCGGTCTACGTGTCCAAACTTGACGCCATTCCATTGCTTGTTGGCAAAGACCTACTGAACCGTTTTGAGCCACTGATTGATTTCAAGAACCTCAAACTATGGGCTCAAACGCAACACCCTCACCCATTTGACCCAACAAGAACAACTGAATCACAGTGCTTTGTTCTAAACACTTTGGACACCCCAAGTCTCACACAACTAGCACTGTTGGAACAACTGCAACCGAGTGAAAGCGACCGCCAAGACCAAGGTGAGTACTGTCCACGAGAAGTCAAAAGTCACCTTCAAATACAAGGTCAAGCCAAACACTCAAATGATCTTGAAAACTCAATGGCCGAGCAGAAAACCCCAAACGGCCCTCTTAAAACCCTTGATACCCATGATTCTATGGTGGTGTCACATTTTGAAACCCACCCACCTGCCCATGAGGCCTGCATGGTCACAAGATCCCCACCAACCAGCTCTCTAGACCCTCTAAAACCTCAACTTTTTGCGACAACGAACCCAACTTTTGCAAACGCAAGGCGCACAGTCACTCAACCTTGCAACCAAATGATCCATGAAACCGTCAAACACCGGTTGGATAAAACGGTACATGCGCTACCCGCATCTAAACCCTATGACATACCAAAATTGATACCACTTCATGCGACACAATCTTCTCTGCAACTATGCAATGGCACTCCTGTTCATGCTTCCGACGAACCATCATCGCCACCGCTCAGAGTTCCTCGAAACCAGAGGGGGGTGATGACTGCCAATGCCTATAACATTCCAGCTGCAGAACACAAAAACGTCAAAACGACATACAAAGCTCCCAAGGCTGTATTTCAAAACCACTCGGACCGAGTCGCTAAACAGAAAGCGTACAACAATCAAAAACTCTCGCATGTCAAACTGCGAAGGGGGGACAAGATCTTCCACCCCACATTTGTACCGCAGACACCTGAAATAAATTTACAGGAAAGGAAAATCACTCCTAAATTCCTGCCCGAGTGGATGAATCCACACATTGTCAACAACAAACTTTGGCCACTCAAGAGCCAAATCCAGGACCCCATTTTCAAATGGGCTCACCAAAATCAGAGTAACCTTTACCAAAACCCCATGGGACTTGTCGGGTACAACACTGTCAAAGTAAGTCCATAAATAAGATTAAAATCAAACCTACGTCTGAGAAATAACTGTAGCTAACTACTAGCCTCAGGTACACTCAGTCAAATTTCTCCAATCAGTTAAGTGCATCAAAACCTCCAGAAAGGAAAGGGTATATTAAAACCAAATTAGCCCTTAAACTAATTTCAAAGACCTCTGTAAAATCTAATAAACTTCAATCAACTTACTATTATCAAATAGTACACGCAAATACATTCAACACCATTAGCTTGAGCTAATAGTCTTAAAACTCCCATCAAAGGTGAGAAAAACAAGCACAAGGTTTAGAGTTCAATCTCTTAAGCTCTATTCTGTAATTTCCCAGTTTTGGGATCAATAAAGTACATCCATCTAAAAGAAATCTTTTCACCTCTAAGAGGAATTTTCATTTGCCAACCAGGTATCTAAAGAAAGATCAACAAGAAGATTAAGATCCAAAACCACTCACTTTTATGTTTGCCAAGATGATGGCCCTCCTGTTTATCAGTTTAGCCATCTGCCTAGCAATCACACCCACTGTTACCCAGTCAGAATTGGGCCAAGCCAAAACGAAAGGTCAAAGATCCTCGGATGGATTCTTAATAACAGCCTCATCGTTAGAGCCTCTAGTTAACCTTAGCATGCCACTGTTAACTCGGTCAACACCGCTAAACCGAAACGCCAGGTTGTCAAACCACAAATGGTTACCAAAATCTTACAAGACACTGTGTTGGTTTTGAATGCTTGCTCCGAAGCTTCAATCAAACTCAACAAGGTCTTGAACTCTTTGCTCTTTGTGTTAGAGGTTGACTATGCTCACACACAGCCAATGTCTATGTTACTCTCAGAAGTAGCTAGAAACATTAGCTTTTCAGTTAACGCTTTAGCAATGAATATGCTCTCTCATCATATCCTTTTTGCAGTAAATCCAAATTTACTTCTCATTGCCATCCAAAGAATGATAACGACATCCTATGCCCACTCAGTTTTTCTGAACAAAAGCCTCAAACACCCTATGATTTGGACATCTGTGGAACCGTGGTTTAGTCTAACTAAACAAATTCAATTTGAACCTCCTTGAGTCACCTCAATACTGATTAGTCTGAATCTACCTCAAATATGAAAGAATTTTATTTTTGCTTTTGACTAAGATTTTTGGATACATGCATGTGTATATGCAAATAATCCTTTATACTTTATTTAGATTTTATGCACATTTAAACTGTTTTTGAAATTTTTACTAGATATTTTTCAGCAAACCCAAAACATTTATATCAAGTATGTCAAAACCCACATACTTCTAGTTCAATTTTTTTTTACAGTCTTTACAGGCTTATACAGAACTTTAGTATATCCTAGACAATTATACAATGTTTATATTTGGTCACACCAAAATTATTTTTGAAATTTCCAGAAGTTTTTCAGAAAACCAAATTTAAGGACCTACACTTTGGAATAGATACTGTTTACAAGCTTAAGACTTATCGACATCAGAACTTTAGTTCAGCATTTGGATCAAGCCTCGCCAAATTGGGATTTGATGCCTAGGATTGCTATCAACGCTGAATCAACGTCACCATTGATACCAGAGGGGGGACTGTAGCATCATCTCGCTTTGGCTCAGCAACAATTATTTTTCTGCTTAAAGACATTTTTGTTTCATCCAGGAATAATGCAAAGAAACGGATTTTCTTCCCCCAGGCCACAGCTGAAATCCCCTTTTGTTAAAACCAGCCTAAGGAATTTCCCCAATGTCCTGCTCCATTTTATTGCCCCCATAAAACATGCAACAGATCCACACTCAGCTAATTTCCTTAAACTGTGAAAACGCTGGATTTAAACAACTTTAAAGTACATTATTACAAACTCAATTCTAAACCTTCATTCTTTTCAGAACTATGAAAATGCAGATGGACTCTGATGTTTTTGATGTGGAAAATCAATAATGTGTGAAATGCATTAATCTGTGATTTTATATATATATATGCATGGTAATGTTAAATGAATGTTTATTCCTGCATGTTGATTCAGAAGCACTGCTTATAAGATACACTAAGGTTAGTTTAGTTATACATAAGAGTGTAACAGTACATTCCAATGTATTTAAAACTGTGTATTCCTGTGGACTGATATCATGTATCAAAGTTTGCCTCTAAAACCATGTGACTCCCACAGCCAATCGCTGCACGACAGCTCTTCACCCCAAAGGACTCCGAACAATAGACTGTTTGTTCATTGGACTAAAAGTTCATCGAGCCCGCCCACGAAGGACGCTCATTGGCTGAGACTCCGGTCAGGCCAGAATCCCGCGAAACAACAGAGCTTATAAAAAGGAGAGAGAGACTCGGTTTCAGCCCTTTTGCTTTTTTTTCATCAGACTCTTCTCTTTTCGTCACTCTTTCTGCTGCAGATCCTCTGTCCGGCTCGGCTCCCTTGTCCTGATCTCCTCCATTGCCTACACCCAGCAAGGAAGAATAAAGGACCACATGGCGCTTTTCTGAACACAGAGCAGATAACTCATAACTTGTAATTTATGTAACTGTGTATTTTCTTTTTCTCTTAAATGCCTAGGAATTCCTATTTCTTTGAGCTCAATTCTTAATCGGAGTTAAACTCCAATTTTTACTCTTCACTTTTTCTGTTAAACTTTCTGTAAAACCGCCATTTGTTTAATTTTAAGGTAAACTTTAATCTTGACTTTATTTTTATATTTTTCTTGACCAAGCACCTACCAGAAACTACTATTTTTATCTAAAGTCCGAAAGTTTCTTTTCTAATTTGAAATCGGATTAGATATCTTTTAATTATTATCGAAGACCTCTTGAAGAAAGACGCAGCTGAGAAATCAACGCGCAGCTGTCCCACATCGCTCTGAAGAAAAGTCATCTAACCCAGTTACAACTCTGGGTCATACAGCCCAGAATCCAGCCTCCTTCGACCGCTTGAATCTAAAGGTCGAGCTGTGGACCCTTGAAGTATCTGCGGGCAGATATTTCCCCTCACATCCACAAAGTCTTGGGCTGAAGACGGACGACAGAATTAACATCACCAGAAGCACGTGAGCTGTAAAAACTTTAATTCCACTGCTGAATTAACTTCTGAGGCTCGGTAATAATTGTATATCTAATCAGATGCAAATTAAGAAGCCCTTAACATAACTCTTCTTTTCATTAAAATTCTGTTTTTATTTTCTTAAGATTAATTTAGGACTTTTTCATAATTAGCAAACTTTCTCCATAAATTTGCGTTGTTTTTAATAATCTGTTAACTCAAACTGATAGAAATTCATTTCTCAGTTTAACCCTGGTTCCGAAAATATTGACATTGTTAATCTATCATTTACAAGATTGATTTATAATTATTAATGAAATTACTACAATGTCTTTTAATCATTTCGTTTAATAAATATTTAAAAATGAGAAGTTGTTGGGAATTCATTTCATTCTGAGTCTGTTTCAAGCCCAGGTATCGAATTCACGGAAAATTTTTGAGACTGATTATTGATTAATTTATCGAGTGATCAAACAGGTATAAAGTGAAATTAAAGATCAAATTGCTTCTTAAAGATAGAAGCTGGTGCCCCTTACGAGTGTTTAACTTTTCTGATGTATATGAAATGAGATTTGAGCTCAGATTCCAATACATCAATATAAATTAAATAATTCATACCTGGTCATATTTATTATTTATTAATATCCCATTTTTCACGTTACAACTTGCAGGTAATTCTTTAACTCTGCATTTTGGTAATGGTAATGACTGATGTCAAAACACTGTCCACCCCATAGAGATCATATATAACTGGCTATAGAGCCCATCACTAACCACCAGGTTAGTGTCAGGCGGCCATATTGCTGCTGAAAAGAAACACAAACGAGTGAGTGCGCCACATAGGCATGTACTGCATTTTCTTCATTTAGTCTCAAGAAGTTGAATATTATATTAAATACACATTTTAAGCCAGGTCTATGTCCACCACATCACAGTGGAAAAGCAATAAGCATTTATGAAGCTAGCTTAATGCTAACATATAATGGAAATTCCCATAGACAGGCTAACACATTAGTATTGACCCAATAACCATATCAAACAGGGCTAAAGAGAACCATTTCACTTCACTTCTTCAACACAAACTCACAATGTGCTGATACTTACAGGGATATATCTAACTAACTACCCTACACTTATATAGCGCTTTTCTAGTCACAAAGACCACTCAAAGCACTTTCACTAGTACTAACCCTCTATTCTAAGGGCCTATAGGAAACAGATATCTAGGGACAATTTAGAACAGCCATTTAACCTAACATGCATGTCTTTGGATTGTGGGAGAAAACCGGAGCCCCCGGAGTAAACCCACGCAGCACAGGGAGAACATGCAAACTCCACACAGAAAGGTTCCTACCCCTGCCAACCTGGGGATTCGAACCAGGAACCTTCTAGCTGTAAGGCAACAGTGCTAAACACTGCACCACTGTGCTGCCCAATCGATCGATCGATCAATCGATCCATATCCATATATAAAGTTGTCATCCATATCCCCTATGGATAGAAGTGATTCTTTGTATACCGCTGCCAGGTTGATCAGACACACTACACTGCTTAACACCTACAGAAACGCAGCTACTCAGACTCGTATACTCCCTCTAGCGGAGTGGTGGAACTATTGCAACCAAACAAAGACAACACAGCATTGTTTTTAAGCTCCATCAGGCCATATAACATCACTACTGATGTGCTCATATGATTTGAATCTACTAGGAGCCAATTTAGGGAGACTGACATGGTTAAATATTCAAAGCCTGACTCCCGACATGTAAAATTTCAAATCCAGTATTTTTACACCCAAGTACCTTTTACAACATCAACTGTAAGCCCTCACATTACAAAATCCAGCAAAATCTTCATATTAATAAATACAATATCCAAAACTGAGGACATGTATCCCAACGTTCCTGAGAGGCAATGTGGAGCCAATGGCATGAGGAAAACTAAGTGATGTGGAAATCCATCTACTCTTACTTGTTTATCTGCCGTTTTCATTTAATTTGCAGAAGACAACGGATTGTTCTACCACACCAGTCACTCATTAGCCTCTCCCTACAGACACCAAAGCAACAAACTGAGCAAGTCTTCACTTCATAATTAATTCAAGCTCAGCAGCTTTTTTCTGCTGATCTTATAGATGCAGAATTTGTACTCAGCATCCTTCACTAAGCAGGAAAATCCCCAGTTTGTTATTTTGCTCACATATTCATACTGGTTCTAGTTTTCAGTGATGGATCTGGTCAATTAATATTAAAAAGAGACTGTGCGGGGGTTATCATTTCTTTCTTTTGGATTCACTGCAGTGTTGTATGTACCGTTTTTGCTTGGACAACCTTCGGCTAATGTGATAGAAAAACAAACATTTTTTTCAGATATCAAAATTCAATTTCATTTCTTTATACTGTGCAAACTTCTCTCTCTCTTTCTCTCTCTCTCTCTCTCTCTCTTATTGAGGAGGCTTTGTGTTCGGTCTATTCCATGTAAAACACTCAAGGTTTTGTGGGAAAGCAATCAAGTACTCTGGGTTCTGTTTTCTTTTAAGCAGACTCTTGCCAACTTAAAAAAAAAAAAGAGAGCCAATCTCACCTCTGTATATCGTGATTTTTGCGGCTGCACTTGGAAATGAGCCACTTTGTTCAAAGTACACCCAAAGTTGACTCTGAGCAATTACTCATTTCAATCAGGTCTGCTGTTTAAGTCAAAGCATGAAAGAGAGGTCCACCCACCCACCCACCTGCTGTCATCCCATGGAAGCCAGCAGATCAGGTCTGATGTGAAAACTGTATGGCTCAGTTCTGCTTCACTTGCAATAGTGGGGGCTGGGTATGGAGAAATTAAGGGAAAATCAGGCAGAGGAAATAATAGGATTTTTTTTTATTCAGTTTCATTCAGATTCAGTTGTTTGAATGGATTCAAAAAGGTACCCTCTTTGCAATTTGCGATGAAAAGAGCTTGCAATAGCCTGAAGGTGGATTTTGGCTGAGTGAATGTGTACAAGTAAATAAAACAAAGCCAAGAACTGGGTTATGTGCTGTAAAAAGAGGGTTAAACATAGAGTAAGTGGCATATAGAATATGTAAGTTATTTCAGGTTTCAAAGATCGAAGCTTAAGCAGAAGTAATTACATTCCAGGAGGGTGCAGCTGCCCACGTGGTAGAAACACTATAGAACTAGATGAAAACACCTCTTTTGCTCCTCTCATGACCTGACGGGTTATCAGTGGTTCAGTCAAAGGTTTCTAGTCTAATGGCACACAATTTAATACTCTTAATGACAACACAAAGGATGATTTTGGTAACGCTTGCCTTACATCTCAGTAATATGTTTCATCTTATTCATTTTGAGGTGTTGCTTTGTTTTCTTATTAGAACACCTGGGAATGTTGGTCCATAAGCCATCATCCATCCATCCATCCATCCATCCATCCATTCATCCATCCGTCCATCCATCTATACATCCATCCATCTGTCCGTTCATCCATCTATCCATCCATCCATCTATCCATTCATCTGTCCGTCCGTCCGTCCATCCATCCATCCATCCATCCATCCATCCATCATCTGCAGTCCAAACAGAGAAGCCCAGACTGCCGCCCAGTTCACATAGCGCCATGATGCCCATGATCCCTCCTGCAGGTGGTGAGCCAACTGGAGGGTGGAGGTGGATACCCGCCTCTTTTGGGTACACTGGTTCCTTGATGTAACTTTTTTTTAATAGGGATCTACTGGACTGCTCTTAGTCTGTCCCTTCAACAAGGACCAATTTGCCTTGGAAGACCCTACCAGGAGCAAACTGCCCCCATTAACATAGCTCTTTGAATCAGTAGGGCTCCCAAACCCCTCCACCACGATAAGATGATGATCCATGAAAGGTCCATTATCTGACCCTCAGCTTTAATTTTTTTTTTTCCAATTGCATGATAAGGTCTTATATTACTTAATTGTGTTTTAGTCTGGGCCACAAACACCATTTTATTCCAGAAATTATGATTATGCTGTTATTTTTGTGCTTGTGTAATGTAAGTGGATACACACAAACGCTTAATCACATATTGAGGATTTTGCATCAATGTCACCAAATCGCGTGACATTCTGTCTATGTCTCCATATTGGTAGTTTTAGTATACTTTATTACTTTATTAATATGTAGTTAATATGTAGTTAATATGTACTACTTTATGTAGTTAAGCTGTAAATGGGCACATAGTGCTGCCAATGTGTCTGTGCTAGATTAGACTGGAATAAACTTCAACTCTGACTGGGATGGGAACTCGGAATTGAACTGAAAAGATTGTATTGATATCAATGGCATTGGTGATTTTGCTTATCGATCCAATTCTTTTTCGATTCCCTGATCAATTCTTGATCAGTTTTCTGTGTGGGGAAAAAAGCAGGTCTTCACAGGATTTCAGCATCAGTGCAGGAATTTTGTTATTTTTATGACTTTATGCAATGCTTCTTCTCATAAAAAGATATGATTGCTGTTAATGACAGTTAATGGCAGAAAGCGCGAACAGTACTTTTTTGGGCTAGCTGCCCTCTGTACTGGAAGTCGCTCTGCAGCCGTAGACACTGGCCGCAGCATACAGACATTGTGAAGTCAAACAAGCTGGATCATAGCCATGGAAAGCCCCAAAACGCTGTTATACTTAGGTTTGCAATTATATATGTCTGAGCTCTCAAATGGATAATTGTCACAGCCTCCTCCAAAACTTTGCCTGGATGTTGGTTTGGAAGCTGGCTAGCCGGCTAGCAGTATAAACAGCTACATGCTATGGTTGTAGCTTGCTGCCAGCATCTGACATGGACAAACGCGCCGCCTGTTTCATCCTCATAGCTTTGGGTCCAACTGTCGGCAGGTGAGCAGCAGTCTAAAATTCTCAAGTTGTGTTTGTAATGTCCACTGACTCCCATGCCCTGATTTTGTGGCATGGTGGGTGACGTCACAGCCGAGATAGTTGTTTATATGTTTACAGTTTTTCTGCTAAAAGGGAAATTGTGTCTGTTGTGACACACAAGGTCCATTGTTTTGTGTTGAGCTGCTTAAAAGTGGTGTATGTTTGCTATGGGAGAAAGAGCAAGCTCCTTTTGTGGCTACTGGCTGGTTGTTGTTCAGTGACGTTACAAAGCCCTGGTATTCTGTTATTTGCACATACAGTAGTACTTATACATACAACTTACAACAGTTGTAACAGTTGTAACAGTTTCTCATACAACAGTATGAGAAACTTGAAAAATTGCCAACTTAAGGTACACTGCATCTGAATGGAAAAACATGCAATTAACGCATTATTAATCATGATTAACTCAACATTCCAAAAGATTAATCACGATTAAAAATTTTAATCATCTGACACCACTAAATAAAATCAAATATAAGACTGTAAACCTGTTTTCCTTAGAAAAATGGGCATTTATGCCTTGTTACATTTGTTATGTTTAAATGCTGAAATGCAATTTAAATAAAATATATAGAATATATATGCACAGTATATACACCCACACATGCATAAAATGCTCAATTGTATATTAACATACTGGTAAAACCTCAAGACTGCTCAGTCTGAGAATGAGTCCAGTTCAGTGTTAATCTGTAACCTACGTTACACGTACCACCTACCCAAACCTACTGCAGTACAGTCATGAATGGATGAAAGCCTATCACTACAAACTTAGTTACAGCTCCGTGTGCAATTCGCATCAGTGGGTTTTCCTGGCTAGGAGCATAGGGCAAGCAGGTTGGTAAAACCTCAGTGCTACCTGTTGCTGTCATCGTCTAAAAAGAATAAGATCATATTACAATATCAGACGTTTTTAGCTTGGTTTTGTGAATTAAAAAAAAACTGATTAAACTTAGTCTGCAAGGCTGCTAACATACTACTACTAATAATAAGCTAATATTACCGCCACTAATGGAGGTGCTGCTGTTTGGGAATCAGGTGCGGGTGCACTTCGTAGACTGTCAAACACATTGCAGTCTTTCATTTTATCCCATGTACGGTGTACATTTTAGGACATCCTCAGGTCTCAGAGTCAGGTGTCAAACCTAAGACAAAAAAGCATCAAGTCTCAGGAAAATCTCTGTCATGTGTCAGACTCCAGACCAAACACACAATTTTAGTAAAGCATTTCCGTTTAAATATGCATACAATATGTAATATAAAGCTAGAACTCTTAATACTTTTCATAACACTTAGTATTTACACATGTAATCATTAGACATATTTTGATAGGAGCCATAATAAAAGAAAAATAAAATACCAGCTCAGCTGAAACTTACAAGTTTTGCTGAAACTCATCAAGTTTTGGTGTATGGACAGAGCTGTTGTGGTCACATGATGATGACGCAGTTGCAGGTTGATGGTGGTCTGAGGCCATTTGGTCTGAGGCTGTTTGGTCTGAGGCAATTTGGGCTGAAGGAGTTTGATCGGAGGGAGTTTGGTCTGAGGCAATTTGGGCTGAAGGAGTTTGATCTGATGGAGTTTGGTCTGAGGCCGTTTGGGCTGAGGGAGTTTGGTCTGAGGCCATTTGAGCTGAGGGAGTTTGGTCTGAGGCCGTCTGGTCTGAGGCTGTTTGGTCTGAGGCAATTTGGGCTGAAGGAGTTTGATCTGAGGGAGTTTGGTCTGAGGCCGTTTGGTCTGAGGGAGTTTGGTCTGAGGCCATTTGAGCTGAGGGAGTTTGGTCTGAGGCCGTCTGGTCTGAGGCCGTTTAGTCTGAGGGAGTTTGATCTGAGGAAGTTTGGTCTGAGGCCGTTTGGTCTGAGGCCATTTGAGTTGAGGGAGTTTGGTCTGAGGCCGTCTAGTCTGAGGGAGTTTGGTCTGAGGCCATTTGGTTTGAGGGAGTTTGGTCTGAGGTCGTTTGGTCTGAGGCCATTTGAGCTGAGGCCGTTTGGTCTGAGGCCATTTGGTTGAGGGAGTTTGGTCTGAGGCCGTCTGGTCTGAGGCCATTTAGTCTGAGGGAGTTGGGTCTGAGGCCGTTTGGTCTGAGGCCATTTGAGCTGAGGGAGTTTGGTCTGAGGCAGTTTATTCTGAGGCCATTTGAGCTGAGGCCATTTAGTCTAAGGAAGTATGGTCCGAGGAAGTTTGGTCTGAGGGAGTTTGGTCTGAGGAAGTTTGGTCTGAGGGAGTTTGGTCTGAGGCTGTCTGGTCTGAGGTCGTTTGTTCTGAGGTCGTTTGGTCTGAGGGAGTTTGGTCTGAGGGAGTTTGAACTGAGGGAGTTTGGTCTGAGGCCGTCTGGTCTGAGGCCATTTAGTCTGAGGGAGTTTGGTCTGAGGAAGTTTGGTCTGAGGGAGTTTGGTCCAAGGCCGTTTGGTCTGAGGCCATTTGAGCTGAGGGAGTTTGGTCTGAGGCCATTTGAACTGAGGGAGTTTGGCCTGAGGCCATTTGGTCTGAGGGAGTTTGGTCTGAGGCCGTTTGGTCTGAGGCCATTTGAGCTGAGGGAGTTTGGTCTGAGGCTGTTTGGTCTGAGGCTGTTTGGTCTGAGGCCGTTTGTCTGAGGTCATTTGAGCTGAGGGAGTTTGGTCTGAGGCTGTTTGGTCTGAGGCCGTTTGTCTGAGGTCATTTGAGCTGAGGGAGTTTGGTCTGAGGCCGTCTGGTCTGAGGTCATTTGGTCTGAGGGAGTTTGGTCTGAGGAAGTTTGGTCTGAGGGAGTTTGGTCCAAGGCCGTTTGGTCTGAGGCCATTTGAGCTGAGGGAGTTTGGTCTGAGGCCATTTGAACTGAGGGAGTTTGGCCTGAGGCCATTTGGTCTGAGGGAGTTTGGTCTGAGGCCATTTGGTCTGAGGCCATTTGAGCTGAGGCCATTTGAGCTGAGGCCGTTTGGTCTGAGGCCATTTGGTCTAAGGGAGTTTGGTCTGAGGCCATTTGGTCTGAGGCCGTTTGGTCTGAGGGAGTTTGATCTGAGGCTGTTTGGTCTGAGGCTATTTGGTCTGAGGGAATTTGGTCTGAGACAATTTGGTCTGAGGGAGTTTGGTCTGAGGCTATTTGGTCTGAGGCTGTTTGGTCTGAGGGAGTTTGATCTGAGGGAGTTTGGTCTGTGGGAGTTTGGTCTAACTAACTAACTAACTAACCTGCACTTATATAGCGCTTTTCTAGTCACAAAGACCACTCAAAGCGCTTTCATTAATACTAACCCTCTATTCTAAGGGCCTATAGGAAACAAATATCTAGGGACAATTTAGAACAGCCAATTAACCTAACATGCATGTTTTTGGCATGTGGGAGGAAACCGGAGAAATCCCGGAGTAAACCCACGCAACACGGGGAGAACATGCAAACTCCACACAGATCACTGTTGGTCGGGGGCTGGGATCGAACCCACGATCCCACGATCCCCACAATCCCCCGGCCAAGGGTAAACTGTGCTGCCGCAGTGCTAACCACTGCGCCACCGTGCAGCCACCGTGGTCTGAGGCCATTTGGTCTGAGGCTGTTTGGTCTGAGGGAGTTTGGTCTGACGGAGTTTGGTCTGAGGCCATTTGGTCTGAGGCTGTTTGGTCTGAGGGAGTTTGGTCTGAGGCCGGTTGGCCTGAGGTCATTTGGGCTGAGGGAGTTTGGTCTGAGGCTGTTCGGTCTGAGGGAGTTTGGTCTGAGGCCATTTGGTCTAAGGGAGTTTGGTCTGTGGGAGTTTGGTCTGAGGGAGTTTGGTCTGAGGCTATTTGGTCTGAGGGAGTTTGGTCTGAGGCTGTTTGGTCTGAGGGACTTTGGTCTGAAGTCTGACACATGACAGAGATTTTCCTGAGACTCGATGCTTTTTTGTCTGAGGTCTGACACCTGACTGTCAGACCTGAGGATGTCCTAAAATGTACACCATACCCATGCTGCTGTGTCAGAATATGTTTCTGCTCGTTTTTACCATTGGGCTTCCATCATTATCCTGTGGTAGTAACGGTATCATGGTGATGCTTGATAATGGCAACATGTGGCGTCATGACACATGCCAATTTAAAAAAAAACATGGAAGTGTAAAACTTGCAACACAGCTCCTCTTGATGTTATCAAGAGGAATTGATAACATCAGTGATGTTATCAATGTACAAATTATTTCTATATTTTATATATATTTTGTTGCCACTCTATTAATTACCATTTTTTAAATGCAAGCAGCCACCCAGCTTCAAGTCTGTGCTGATCAAGAAAGTGAGAGGTGCCCTTTATCACCCCAATTTTCTTTAACATTCCAATAAAATAATGTTGTCGCATGCCATGATACATCGTTTTCTGTCCTTGTTCCTTTCATAAAGCTTGCCCACATATGTGGCGACCCAAACAAACAGCATTTGACCAGTGATGTCACTTGTAAATCCTCAATAGCCTTGTCTGGATGGCACAAACTCAGGGTTCTTTTCCCATTGGGACTTTAGAAAAACATTACCATTTGTTAACGACCCTGCTTTGGTGCCCCTGTTTCCTGCAGTGCTCAGTCTATATTTTTAAACCAGCCTGCCACTTAAAATAAATGTCATGTCCTTGCACACTCCCTCTTTCATCTCTCACCAGCTTTTAGCAACTGTATACCTTGAAAATAATCTCGGAATAAAGACTGTTCTTTTATAACTATTCATTTTAAGAAGGGCATGGAGCAATATATCCCAGAGAGACAGTTTTATGGGCCCAGTAATGTTTGTGTCTACCTTGATGGGTGGTCGGTTAGGAATATGGAGAGTGCACCTCTGCTAATAGCGAATAAATGGTCTATTTGCATACATGCACAGTGAAACACATTTTTCAAAAAAAAAAGGAATAAATTAAATTATGTATGTGCACTATAAGTAAAGGTTGCCGTGTGAATGTGAACAGTACCTTAATAGCAGAGGTGGCGATCTGGAGGTGATGTAGTCGTCTTAGTGTACTCTCTCTGTCTGTGAAATAAGAAGCAGCCAGCTGATGGAGCAGCTCCAGAGACACCACCGAGCTGTTGCCTTCTGACTTCTTGTTCAGCTTCTGCTTGTCCAGGAAAATGGTCAAAGACTCTTCTCCTGTGGATCAGTAAGTCATAAATTAATTCAGAGTGCACTGTAATGAATTATTATCTTTGAGAAAATTCCTGATTTCTTTGAAAATATTCCTCAGTAGAAGGGTAACTTCTTTTCTCCCAAAGCAATAAGCTGATGCACATTTATATTAAAACCCAAAACAAGAGCATTACTTTTGACAGTTCTTTGGCAGGTGCTGTCTCTCGCTGTGGTTTATGGTTTATTTACTGTGATGTAGACAATGGATCACATGTCTCCTTTTGCCAGACAGCTGACCTCTGAAATGCTTTAAAACAAGACAACTGATCTGTGTTCTATGGAGTCCAGCGGGATTTGATGACATGCTTGTGGTGCTACTGACTGAGAGAGTCTAACTGCTGGACAACTATTAGGGCTACAAGCAGCTTTGCTGTGGGAAAAATATTGTTTTTGTTCCATTTCTTCTTCTTTTTATTACTATTTTTCTCTGCTACAAGTGCATGGGGAGAAAAAAAAAACAGTAACAAGTAGAAACTTGAAATGTTAAAGTCTGATCAGAAATTTTCCCAAGAGACCAAAACTCAAGGCAGTGCGTACACCGTGGACATACTATATTAAACAGTTTTATGTTTTTACAGATATCTTGACAATGGCTGGGCCTAGACTAAAAATTATTCCATCATTCTATTCTCTGAAATCTTCCATAACTTTTCTTCACTGGTTTTATGCTCTCAAAATGAAGCTTTCTGCACCATATTAAAAAAAATATGCACGTGAACACAAAATAAACTCCTCCTAGGCCACTCTGCAAATTAAGCAGAGCTCATCAACAAACTTTTACAATAAGAAGTTTTTAAAATCATCCAAAAATGTCAATCCGTTTTGATTTATTGGCCAATCAAGTCGTACAGGTTCTCTTTGCATAAATCTTTGGGTTTAGCTTCTGGTATAATGATCAACAGTACTTTTAAACCTTTAGGGAAACAAGAATGGCTCTGCAGCTCAATGAACAAGTGTGCAGGGAAATGGAGCTCTACAATGAAAAAGTAAAGATTTTTAAAACTATAATTTTATAGTTAGTTATCTTTAACATGCTTTGTGTGGACGGCCCTATAGGCTATCTTTATGGTGCTTGGCATGAATGGCACTTAAATCGGGTAGATGGCCACTGATGGCGTGTGGGGGACAGCAGGACGGAGACAGAGTCCTCCGTGAGCAGCAACGGAGACTTGCAGATAAAGACCCGCTTCCAGACGGTGCAGCCCGGGACGTTCTGGCTCACCCGGGTCGTTCTGCTTCGCTCTGGCTGCTTCATTTACTGTTAGTGGGAGTGAAGATGGCGGAGCATGAAAACACGGTTGCCTGTTCTGATGTGGGCCTGTGGGGGGCGGTAGCTCTTATTACCGCCGCCAAGGTTGGCTGGGCTGTTAGCAACATAACTCAAAAAGTTATGAACGGATTTTGATGAAATTTTCAGAAAAGGTGTGTAATGGCACAGGGAACAGATGATTAGATTTTGGTGGGGATTTGGATCATGATGTTAATGCAGGAATGTTTTAATATTATTTTATATATATTAATATGGCGCTTAGACGAGGGCACTGCGTGGTACGGCGAGGTGCCTGAGGCAGCGAGCGGTGCCGACGAGCGGGCTTCGGTTTTCCCCGGAGTGCGCAGGGCGAACTGTCCAGTAACCGGAGGGTTGATGATTGGTTGATGGAGGTTGATGATTCGAATTACGTTTTTCTTCAGTTTGAGTCCTTTCATTTGTAAAGGACATTTCAAGATAAGACAGCTGTGTTTTATATTAAACTATTTTCCTTCTTGCAGTACTCTTAACTTTAGTGTGTGTTTTAAACTTGCTCGTTTGCAATAACTCGAGCCATCCGTTTCAAAGTGAAATGCCAGTTCCACAGTGTCGAAGCCATGCAGGGTTTAATGACATTAACAGCTGGTTTAACCTCTGAATTATCTTAGCGGCTTTGAGCCTTTTGTGGTATACTGACGTGGCCGTTTTATACAAAGGTGGACTCTCCAACACTTGAGACTTTTAACTGGAGCAGCAACCCCTTAAAGATGTGTCACCCTTAGTGAGACGGAGGTCTGTGTGAATGAGCTCCCCTCCTGTCTGTGTTGAGGGAGGGTGTTTTAATAAAGCCTGTTTCGTCACAGTCATCTCTCCTTTCTTGTGTGAACCCCCACTACGTCACAATATAGTGTAGTTAGAAATGTACTTTAAGTAAGTTAACATCATTCTTAAAATGATGTTTTAAAAACTCAAAGCAATCAGAAAATGGCCATAAGGACTGGAAGAGAAGCGGGAAAAAAAAGAAAGAAAAATCAGCAAAATTTAAAACAATGTGTCATGGGTTTAAGTTTCCCCTGAAGTTTATGTTTCCTGAAATTGTGACTTAGATTAACCACTATAATTCAATAAGTGACTCCGTGAAACACTCATGGCTGCTCTGTTCATTCACAGACCAGAAAATTCACGCTGTTATCCTGTTAAATCAAAGGGAATCTTCATTCTTTTGCACGTCCTTTTGTTGTTAAAATTGTGTTAACAGGCACGGTGGCCGAGTGGTTAGCACTGCGGCAGCACAGCAACTCACCCTTGGCCGGGGATCCTGGGATCGATCCCAGCCCCCGACCAACAGTGATCTGTGTGGAGTTTGCATGTTCTCCCCGTGTCTGCGTGGGTTTACTCCGGGATTTCTCCAGTTTCCTCCCACACGACAAAAAAACATGCAAGTTAGGTTAATTGGCATCAAACTGGGGATTCTAAATTGTCCTGTGAGAGTGAATGGTTGTCTGTCTCTGTGTTGGCCCTGCGATGGACTGGTGATCTGTCCAGGGTGTACCCTGCCTCTCGCCCAAAGAAGCTGGGATAGGCTCCAGCCCCCCCGCAACCCGAAAAGGATTAAGCGGAAGAAGATGGATGGATGGCCTGAGGAGTTGTTAGTTCCTGGCCAGCAGGTCAGTTGGGGGTGGGGGTGGGGGGGATCAGTGCTGCTGATAAAGCCACGTCACCCTTTTACCCTTTGGTTTCCATCTCAGCAGCAGCTCTGTTTGAATTGTCCTCAGAAGGGAACATATAAATCGACAGAGGTGTGAAGTTTGGCCCAGCAGTTCCCACTGATGTCATGGGGGGGTGATCTGTTGGGTGTCATGGGGTGTCATGTGTTTACTCTTCCTGGGTTAACTGGATTATTTTTTGCTGCTGGGAATCACCTATTCGTCTTCTTCACCTTTCCCAGCTGATTAATGCGGATCTGTGGGATTTAACACCTCTGAGCATCACCACTTAGTTCCTCCTCACGGCTGTCTTTTTAAAAAAATGGCCAACACACACCAATTTATCACATCCTTTTTCCGTGTAAATTAGAAACCTTCTTTTGTAAATGTGAGGATTTTTCTCATAAATTTGCAGGATTTTCCTGCAGAGTTAGAGCCATTTTACTCAGAAATGTGCAGCTTCTTACTTGAAAATTTGCAGCTTTATATTATTCATAATTTTGCAGCTTTTTCCTCATGAATTTAGAACTTTTTTTACTCTTGAATTTGCAGTTTAAAAAAAAAAGCTTAAACTTGCAGCATTTTACTCAGATGTTATATCTGCATGGTTTTAGGTTGTAAACAGCTGGAAATTTGCACCTTCTTTTGACTTTTTGCAAAAGTTGCAGCTTCTTACCCATAAAATTCCACTTTTTTTGGTCAGAAATTGGCAGCTTTTAACTGAGACTTACAACCCTTTTTTTGTTTGTTTTTTTGTTTGTTTGTTTTTTTTTGTGTGTGTGTGTGTCAGGTCAGGCATTGACTTGCTTGCTACCAGACAACCATGAAAACTGGTACTACCTGTCTCATGGGTCGGGCCGTCGGCGACTCAGCCGGCATCCCCGCCCTTCAGAGGGCGGGGAGGGTGAAACAGGGCATCCTGGCAGAACTAAAAACAATATCTGCCACAGGTCTGTGGTGGACCACTCCCAGTTACACAGGGTGAGACTGGACATCCTGGCAGATAAACACATCTGTAGCAAGGTCTGTGGTGGACTGTGCCAGTCGGTGCATTGTGACATGCACTACACAAAGAGCAGAGATAAACAAACCTATCATCTGGTCAGTCACTGCAACAGATACTGGAGTCAGTTTGTCTTGGCTTGTCCTTGCCACTGTTAAAACCTTTATCTGCCAAGAATGTGCTGCTAGACAGGAAAAGCTAGCAGTACTCAAATACTTTGCAAGCAGTTTCATGAAATGGTCAATCAGAAAGCAACTCATACTGGCTTGGACGTCGCCCGGGCTTAAAAGGTCCACGCTGATCTGTTCACACTCCGACAGGAGTGTGAAGAAGAGGAATACAGCAGCCTTGTGTGTAGCAGAATGGAATATACACACTCTGTTGGACAGAACAACATCACAGCGCCCAGAAAGACAGACCACGCTTGTGGCCCTGGAAATGAACAGGTACAATGTAGACATACTGTAGCTGCACTTAGTGAAACAAGATTGCCTGGATATGACAGCTTGGAAGACCATGGGTACATCTTCTTTTGGAGTGGGAGATCAACTCAAGAAAGGAGAGAAGCAGGAGTGGGCTTTGCAGTTGGAAAGAAGATGATGAGGAACCGGTGCCAATCAATGACAGGATAATGACTATGAGACTCCCACTACAGCGGAAGATGTATGCCACACTCATCAGTGTATATGCCCCAACAATGACCAACACAGAGGAGGTGAAGGAAGCGTTCTACAGTGATTTACGTGAGACCATCAGGCGTGTACCGACTGATGACAGGCTGATACTCATTGGAGATTTTAATGCCAGAGTTGGTTCGGACACTGAGAAATGGAAAGGAGCGCTAGGCAGTCATGGAGTAGGCAAGTGCAATGCTAATGGAGAACTTATACTTGCACTATGTTCAGAGTACAACCTTGTGATAACCAACACTCTATTTAAGCACAAGGACACACACAAGAAGACATGGATGCACCCAAGATCCAAGCACTAGCACTTATTAGACTACATCATAGTCAGGCAGAGAGACATAAGGGATGTATTGGACACCAGAGCAATGAGAGGCGTGGACTGTGGTACTGATCATGTTATGCTGAGATCTAGATTAAGGATTTGCAGACGAAAACAGCACTGCAGGATGGGTGCGATGCCACCACGGAAGCTAAACACTAGTGCACTGAAAGGCCAAACGAAGCAGGAAGAACTTACACAGGAAATGGATGAAAACTTGAAAGACTGGGACAGCAACAACTCAGAGAATGACATAGAAGAGAAATGGGCAACACTGAAGGATACGGTGTATCAGACTGCGAGTGATGTATTAAGCTACCCTGAGAGGAAACATCAAGATTGGTTTGATGAGCATGATGAACACCTGGAGAAACTACTAGAAGCGAGGAATACAGCTAGGCAGGAAAACCTACAGTGTAACACAAGGTCGAAGAAGAAGAAATACTCAAAGGCTCAGGGTGAGCTACAGAAGTACACCAGAGAGATGTCCAACTGGTGGGATGAAAAAGTGGAGAAACTTCAAACTGCAGCAGACAGGAAGGACATGAAAACATTCTTCACAGGTCTGAGAGAAATCTACGGCCCTAAACCAAGAGGATTGATCCAACTAAAGGCTATGGATGGTGAAATGGTTTTGCAGGAGAAAGACAAGATCCTGGACAGATTTGCAGACCACTTTGACCAACTACTAAACAACCCTGGAGATCTCACTGAAGAGGTTAAAGAAGGTCTAGTGCAGCGACCAGCTGTATTAAGTCTGGATGAACCACCAAATTTTGATGAACTAATGGCAGCTATCAGGACAACACAGGATGGTAAAGCTCCAGGAAGGGATGGAATTCCAGCAGAAGTGTGGAAATTTGGTGGTGTTCAGCTGATCTACTGCCTGCACAAGCTCATCCAAGAGATATGGGATGTCCAGAAAGTACCTCAAGACTGGAAGGATACAAGTATTGTGCCTTTGTTCAAGAAAGGTGACAGGAAAGACTGTGGAAATTACCGAGGTATATCACTGCTAGCCACTGTTGGTAAGATTCTCTCACGTGTACTACTTAACAGACTCAGTGAACACATCTCGCAGAATGTACTACTGGAAACCCAGTGCGGCTTTAGAAGTGGAAGAAGCACAATGGACATGATTTTCTGCTTAAAACAGGTTCAAGGAAAGTGTATCGAACAGAACATGCCGCTTTATGTAGTCTTCATAGACTTCAGTAAAGCCTTCGATACTGTTTCGCAACAAGGACTTTGGCAGGTACACAAGAAATATGGTTGTACAGAGAAGTTCGTCAGCCTGATCGAGGCACTCCATACAGGTATGCAAGCAAATGTGGCAATAAGTGGTTCAGTATCTAAATACTTTTCAGTAAGCAACGGGGTAAAACAAGGGTGTGTGCTGGCACCTATACTCTTCTCACTATATCTGGCAGCCATGCTTGAGGTGGCCTTCAAAGACACTTCAGAAGGAGTATACATTCAAACAAGGAAAGAAGCAGACTTGTTCAATGTGGCACAGTTTAAAGCCAAGAGTAAGACATCGATAAAGGTAGTAAGAGAAATGCTCTTTGCCGACAACAGTGCTGTAGTTGCACACAGTGTGGAAGATATGCAATCTTTAGTGGAGAAATGTGCAAGAGCAGCTAGCCAATTCAGCCTCCAAATCAACATCAAGAAGACAGAGTGCCTTTATCAACCACCAAAGTTCCAGTTATCAACATCACTACCAGAAGAGATCAGAATTGGTACAGAGCTACTAGTCAAGTGCAAGACTTTCATGTATCTAGGGAGTACTGTTTCGGAGAATGCTAGGCTGGAGGATGAACTATCTCTCAGAATGGGAAGAGCGAGCACTGTGTTTGGAAACTTGAGGGAGAGACTGTGGAACAATTGACATGTGTCTATCCGTGTGAAATGCAAAGTTGACAGAGCAACAGTACTGGCTACTCTATTGTATAGTGCTGAAACTTGAACTGTCTACAGAGTGCAGGTGAAGAAACTCCACGTATACATGATGAGACACCTTCGAGCCATAATGAACATCTCATGGAAAAACAAGATAACCAACATAGAAGTGTTGAAACGAGCTGGTCTACCATCAATGGAGGACATGCTAATACAGATGAACCTGAGTTGGCTCGGACATGTTGAGAGGATGGACCACCAGCGTCTCCCTCGGCAGTTACTCTACTCATAGTTATGCGAGGGCAAACGCAATCAGGGTAGACCAAGGCTCAGATTTAAAGACACTGTAAAAAGAAACTTGAAGAAGTTGGACATAGACAGGAGTTCCTGGCAGCGGAAGGCTAAGGACAGAGCTGTGTGGAGGAATATGATCAGACCTAAATGAAACAGTCATTGTAGCCCACGACAGATTGCTATGATGATGATGATGATGATGATGACGATGATGATGATGATGATGATGATGATGATGATGATGATGATTCAAATTTGAAGAAACTTCAGACTCACAATCACAACAGTCTTCTTCAGCAAACCACCAAATTTCATGCAATTCTCTTAATGTTTCAAAAACTGGTTTATGAAATGTCTATCAGGCTTCGTGTCTTGTCAGTGGAACATTTTGTTTCTGTGTGAGAAAGTCAGTATATGTCTCAAAGCAGTTGTGTGCTGTAAGGGGCAAGATGCTCATCTCCCACAGAGGAGACTTGAGATCAAATCCTCCCAGTAATGTGTTGTTTATTTTGTGCATTTGAAAACAATATGCAGTGCATATTAACTTTTAAAAGCTGTGCTACTGCTACTGGGAAGCCATTCAAATGACCATTGATCAATTGTGAAGGATAGAGTGCCAGCTAAAGTGGTTATCTTGCGTTGTAGTTAGGGTGAGTATTTGGTATTCAGGAGGTCCCAGGTGCAGGTCTTGCCTTGATGATCATATTCTTCTGAACAACTGAAGTACGGCAGGCTTCTCCTGTGCATTTTAAAGCAACTCTATGTAAGGTTTTCACCTCAAAATAATGTTTACAAAATTATTTTGATGGTGCACTGCATTTGACCATGTGGATGTTACTTCCCCCATAGCATGAGTGAGCCCACATTGCATGCATCAGCTCTTTTTTTGGTGGGATTAATGGGGGGGGACAGCGGCTTTGGCGGCTGTGGCCTCGGTCCCAGCAGCAAATCACAGGGCACAACTTTAGTCACCACCAAGTTGTTGTCTGCTGGGACTGGGGTCGTGGTCACCGTGGTTGTGACCTTTTCAGTGTTCCTACAGAGAACAAGAAAGTTACATAGTGCTGCCTTAAAGACTAATGTGTAGCAGACCTTAGGTTTTAAGTGCTGTTGCTAAGCAATACAAGACCTTGAAGTCTACACCTGCTTGGAACTTGAGGCTATATTTACTATTATCATTTGCTTTTTAGTCAGAGCTGTGTGTATTCAAAAGTCATTCCGAGTTCTAAAACGTGCATTCCAAACTTTCAGCTTCAAAGCAGCATCTGAGTGCAGAAATACTCATCACACTGGAATGTTATGCACATTTTCATATCAACATTTCTAATCCTGGAATCCACCAGAGAAGCTTTGCATGATTTAGAGATTATACAAACGGACCCTCGTCTATCCTTCTAGCCTACAGTGGGCACTGGTGCAACCACTCAGATCATTGTCTGCCTGAAACTAGCCGCTTTATCCAGTTTTCTTTGTTGTTACAGTTTCTTTAAACATGACCTGATCACTGTGTTAGAGCACATATAAGGATCTCCACTATATTACATCATGAAGACCCAACAATGGAAACATGGTTAAAAATGCATGAAGAGCAGTGACTCTAAATGATACAAATTATGCTGGAAATAGAGCAAAAATAGGGTGGCTTGCTTTATTAAAATTTATTTTAACTTCTTGCTACATTTTACTTGATTTATCATTTTCAGGACTAAATGAACTTTCAAACATAGGGTCTAGACATCATCAATGCTATTGTAACTAAAATGCAATATTCTGGCTAAAGTGCCAAAGAAACAAACATAATAACAACTGATGTTGCCTAATTAAAGCTATAAGTTAAAAGTTAAGCTAGCAAAAATGTAAAGAATTAGCATCAATGTCACATGTATTGTTATATCTATTTACACAGAGGGCAGTTTAGCTCATCATCATTTAGCATCTAGCATTATTTTGACAAACATTGCATGTTTAGTCTAATCATTGTTGAAATATTATTTGTCAGGGATGACCGGAGCGTCATTCCTGCTCTGTATTTACTTCTGCTTCTTTGCGTGTTTTGTTTTTTGGGTTCATGTTGTATTTTCTGTATTTATCATTGTCTGTTGGCGTTATGACTGGATCAGATCAAGTATTAAGATAAGATAAGATAAGATAAGCCTTTATTAGTCCCACAATGGGGAAATTCCAGGATTGCAACAGCACAGGGACAGCAACACTCAGACCAACAATCAGAAGGCAAGAAAAAACAAGAACAGCTAGTAAACATATGTACACATTACTATAAATATATATATAGACACACAGTACGGAGCATTATGGTTGGTGAATGTGCAGCAGAAAGTCTAAGCTCTCTCTCCGCGGATGCGATGGGCCAGCTGGAAGTCTTTGGGCATGATGGTGACCCTCTTAGCAAAGAAGAGACCCACCAGGTAGGCCTCGCTGGCCTCCTGCAGAGCCATGACGGCGGAGCTCAGGAAGTGCAGGTCAGTCTTGAAGTCCTGAGCGATCTCCCTCACCAGGCGCTGGAAGAGCAGCTTACGGATGAGCAGCTCCGTGGATTTCTGGTAGCGACGGATCTCTCTCAGAGCCACGGGCCTGTAATAGTGAGGCTTCTTCACTCCGCCGGTGGCCGGAGCGCTTTTCCGAGCAGCCATGGTGGCTAGCTGCTTCCAGGGGGGCTTTTTCCTCCAGTAGATTTTACGGGCGGTCTGCTTGGTTCTTGCCATCGCTCTTTATTATTCTGTCTTATATTTCTTGCACGCCGCCTAAACTCCAGCCCGGCACCCGCATCGTTTACGCTACAGTTCCCGGTATGTCGAGTTTCTCCGTTAGCACCGGGTGGCGGTTGAGTGCTAGCTAGCACTAGCTCTTCCCTGCTGTAACGTCTCCTGCTGTAAACAGTGGCTCCATCCGCCGACTCGGGAGACCTTTGGGGCGATCTGTGTGTCCGTGATATATATATATATATATATAGAGAGAGAGAGAGTGAAAGGTGTAGAAAGAAGAAGGAAGATAAAAAAAAAGGCTGTTGCAACGGGCAGCCAACTCGTGTGGCGCCACCGGTCCGGCGGAACCGGAACCGGAAAAAAAAAAGTTATGATTAGTTATGATCTGAGGTTAGTCTGCATTTATATTATGTTTATCTTGGTCCTGTTTGTCATTTTGTTATCATATTTATGTTATATCTTGGGTTTGTATTGTATGATCATGTCTCCCCTGCATCTCCCTCTGTTTGTGTTAACCCCGCCTCCTCTTGTCAGCTGTTTGTCATCATTGATTTCTTCACCTATCTCTTGTTTTCATGATTATGTTGTGCATTATTTAAAGGATGCAGCTCCTATGTGTGGTGCTGCGTCACTGATCATCATTTTGGCATTTAACACACGCTTCTGCCTGCCTGGTCAGTTCCATCACCGGTGAGTTTTCTGCCTGCCTGTTTTTGTGTTTCAGCTCCCAAACTGACTTTTGTGTTTAAGTTTATTTATTAAAATGATTAATGCTCGCTATGTGTTGGAGTCCTGTTCTCTGCCCCGAAGGGCACAACACGACAGGGTGACGCAGCCAGTTTTGGATTCCGCTAGCAAGCCTGGCAGAGGAAGGAGGCTGAGCCGCAACGGGCGTGAGTCTGTGGCCGCTGTGGAGGATCTGGCAGCTGCCACTCGAAGCAGCCTCACTCTGGAGGACATTTGGGATTGCTGGGGGGGAGTAGCAAACTTGACAGCACCTAGACCGAGTTTGTGCTTCCATCCCCGGACTCGGAAACGGACGCTTCCTTCACCGCCTCAACTACCAGCTGTCTTCTACCAGCTGTTGGCTAGAGCCAACTTTCTGGCCACTTGTTCTCTCTCCGGCAGAGCCGAGAGAGCTTCTTGGCTGCCAATTGGCGTTCGGGGGGCCCGGGTGGAAAGACAGGAGGAGACGCCGCTCCTCTTGTCGCTCTGCCTCTTCACCCACAACTCCCAGCCAGACGTTCTCCAGAGCCACCCAGAGGGAGGTGTCTTGACATTCTGCACCAGCAGAGGAGAAATTCAGGCAAGTACCTGTTCATTTTTTAACACCAATAAATCATAGGTCTTGCCGGTTTCCCAGTGGGAGGGGCTGGCAGTGGCCGGTTGCCGCTGCTAAGCTCTTACCACCTGCCTCTCCCATTTACTCTGGCGTCTGTTCCATCCCTCCATCCTCACCTGCATCCCCTGAGTCTGTGTATGTTTTTGCCGAGTGTTTGCCAATTCTGGGTGGAAACCGGATTATCTGGGAGAAGTGTGCTGCTTCAGAGGGCCCTCAAGCAGCAGCTGCCTCTTCTCTGATGCCACTGGACACAAAGTTTTGCCAGATTGGGACTGCTGCTCTGAAACCCCTGTGTGTGGGTGACGAAGAGGGACAGGAGAAGCGTAGGCAGGTTGTACTTGCTCAGGAGGCGCTTATGCTGGATTACAATTACAAGCCGTGGCTCCTTCCAGAGCACGTATCCCAGCTGGGTCAGACCCAGCTGGCTATGGACATTCCAGCTTCAGAACCTGCTCTACGGTGCTACCAGCTCCAGTTCCTGTTTCACGTCGCTCCACAGCTCCAGTACCTGCTCAGCATTGTTCCCCAGTTCCAGTGCCTGCTCCATGGCAGTACCCAACTCCAGTTCCTGCCCCACATCATTACACGGGTCCTGTCTCTGTTCCACGTTCTACAGTTCCAGTTCCTGCTCCATGTTGGTCCATAGTTCCTGAGCCTGCTTCCTGTTGTTCGCTGGTTCCCGTACCTGTTCCACATCTCTCCCTAGTTCCTGTTCCTGCCCCGCCTGTCTGTGTTTCTCATCCTAAGGAGGTCACTGCTGCAGCAGAGGATCAAGAGCTCAGGCAAGTACTTTTCGTTACTTTCATAACATCAATATTAGTTAAGTCTTGTCTAGCTCCTGGTGTTTTAGGTGACGCCTCACTCTGCCCTTTTCCTCCGTCCGAGGTGGCCGAGTCGAGGATGCAGTCACAGGAGAATCAAGTTTCAGCCATCGTCCCCGAGGTCAGAAGACCCCCAGCCATCGTTCCGAGGTCAGGAGACCCCTATCCGATGTTGCTTCCTCCCCGTCTAAGATGGCCGGTTCGGAGATGGATCCCCAGATGGCAGGACTTGAGGACCTTCAGCCCTTGTCATCTGGTTTTGCCAATGGTTGGCTCACCTTTGGTGTCCCGGAGGCTGAGGATTTCCCATCATGTGTTCCTGTGGCCAGGATTCCTCCATCTCCCGAGGTCTGTGTTCCCAAGTTGTCACCTCTAGAGGGTAGAATGTCTTTATCACCTCCAGAGGTCAAAGTAGCTATGTTGCTGTCATCCCGAGGTTGAGATGTCCATGCTGTCACCCCCAGTGGCTTAAGTGTTCATGATTTCATCTTCTGAGTTTTTGAGATCCTTGTTGTCATCTCTGGAGTTTAAAGTTTTCATGTTATCTTGTGTTCTGGAAAATCCTGTGTTATCTTCCAAATGTGACAATTCGCCATTGAAATCTTTATCCTCTGCACAGGATCCTTTGTTGTTTTCTGAACTAAGGGCTCATCTGTTTTCTCCCGTCTGGTGGCTCAGGGATTTTGGTAGGCCACCAGATGCATCATGTTCACCTCTCAGGTGGCTTATGAATTTGACTATGTTTATCATGGTCCTGTTTGTCATTTTGTTATCATATTCATCTTATATCTTGGGTTTGTATTGTATGATGATCATGTCTCCCTCTGTTCTCTGCCCCGAAGGGCACAACATGGTAATTATCAATAACAATACTGGTTGAAATTTGCAATGAAAAGGTGGTGTTAAAAATCTGAAGTCCATCTAACAAAATTAAAAAAAAAAATGGTTAAACTTCTTCTATGGTGATTTTGAATTTATTTAGATGTTTGAATTGTCTCTTGGAGTAAAACATCAGTATGCTGTCATCAGAGGTTGTGCTACAGTTTCTCATTATCTGCCATTTTGACACAGGAATGTAAATATTCTGTCATAATCTATTATTAACTGTCATTTCAATTTCCATATAATAAAATGCTAAACAGCTTTTGTGTTGTTTCACAAGTTTAGTTTTAAATAAGAACATAGAGGTTGCAGATTATGCATTTCTTTATTTAATTGAAATGATAAATAGAGTCTGGAGAGATGATACTAGAAAATCACTATTTATTATGTGGTATACAGTGGACAGGTAGGAATTACAGCAAAAGCTTCGTATAATTGCTCATCTGTCAAAATGACAGCCTTCAGATTTCTGTAATGGCAAAAAAAAAAAAAAAAACAGTCAATGACACACTATTCAGTTAACACAGCCTTTGGTTGTCATATATTTAGGGCCTGATTCACTAAGATCTGATCTGTGTGGCAGTCATAAGATCCCCTCATATAAAGCAGCCAGCACAGCTTGCTGCCTTTGGCAGGCAAGAGAGTGGGATAGTGGATATTTAGTCACTGATTGCAGAACAATAGAGGCCCAACAACACAGTCTAATTAAATGCATTTAGAAAATAAACAATACTGGGCCATAGCTCAATCCCAAACCTGAAGTAAGTCTGCAAAGCCAGAACGACCAGTTTATGTAGGCATCGACCAAGAATTGCTGCAAGAACACAGAAATCAGGCTGCAGCCCTTGAAGACTGGCTATTCTCATTCTAAAGGAGATGTTAGCTGTGCCATCACTGGCACAAACCCTCAGGTGGGACAGTCGGGCCAATGCCACTCACCATGCACCTGATTAGTGTTTTATCTGGCAAGTGCCAAGGCAACACAATCCATGCAGTGCTACAGCTGAGCAACTGCAGACTAGAGAGGGAGGAGTGTACAATTTGAAAAAGCACTGTGAATTGAGCACACTAACAGAGTTATGTATCTTAACCCAGCCACAGGGGGTCCACAAGCCAGTGTACTCCTAGTGTCGGTCCCAAGCCCGGGTAAATGGGGACGATTGTGTCAGGAAGGGCATCCAACGTAAAACCTTTGCCAAATCAAACATGCGGATCATGACGAATGAGACTTTTATACCGGAACGGTCGAGGCCCGGGTTAACAATGACCGCCACCGGTGCTGTTAACTGACAGGGTGCTAGTGGAAATTGGCCTACTGTTGGTCAAAGATTGAAAAGGAGGAGAGAGGGAAGGTGGGTTAGGAGGGAGAGAGAGAAAATGAAAGGTAGAAGTTTGAAGGTGAGAGTAGAGACGTTAAATGTACGGACTATGACGGGGAAAGGCAAAGGGTTGGCTGATACAATGGAGAGAAGAAAGGTAGATATACTGTGTGTTCAAGAAACCAGATGGAAGGGAAGCAAGGCTAGGAGTATTGGAGGTGGATTTAAACTGTTCTACCATGGTGTAGATAGGAAGAGAAATGGAGTAGGAGGAATCTTGAAGGAAGAGTATGTGAAGAGTGTTCAGGAGGTAAAGAGGGAATCAGACAGAATCATGAGTTTGAAGCTAGAAGTCAAAGGTGTCATGTCGAATGTTGTCAGTGTGTATGCCCCACAAGTTGGATGTCAGGTCGAAGAGAAAGAGGAATTCTGGAGTAAGTTGAATGAAGTGGTAGAGAGTGTTCCCAGGGAGGAGACAGTGGTGATTGGAGCGAACCTTTATGGACATGTAGGTGAAGGGAACAGAGGTGATGAGGAGGTTTTGGGTAGGTATGGTCTTAAGGAGAGAAATGTGGAAGGACAGATGGTTGTGGATTTTGCTAAAAGAATGGAAATGTCTGTGGTGAACACACAGTATACTTTAAGAAGAGAGAGGAACATAGGGTGACTTACAAGAGAGGAGGAAGGTGCACACAGGTGGACTACATCTTATGCAGAAGGAGAAATCTGAAAGAGATAGGAGACTGCAAGATGCTGGCAAGGGAGAATGTAGCTACACAGCATCGAATGGTAGTCTGTAGGATGACTCTGCAAAGCAAGAAGAGGAAAACAGCGAAGGCAGAGCCAAAGATTAAGTGGGGGAAGTTACAGAAGGAAGAAGGTCACAGAGTTCAGGAAGAAGCTGACACAGGCTCTGGGTGGTAGGGAAGAACTACCAGATGACAAGGGAAGTTCAGCAAAGGTATTGAGGAAAATGAATAGAAGGTATGTGGTGTATCCAGTGGACAGAGGAAGGTAAGAAAAGGAGACTTGGTGGTGGAATGTGGAGGTACAGGAAAGTAGCCAAAGGAAGAGGTTAGCAAAGAAAAGTGGGATAGTCAGGGAGATGAAGAAAGTAGACAGGAATATTTGGAATCTAGGCGCATGGCAAAGAGAGAGGTGGCAAAGGCAAAGGAAAAGGCATATAGTGAGTTGTATGACAGGCTGGACACTAAGGAAGGAGAAAAGTACTTGTATCGATTGGCTAGATAGAGAGATTGAGCTGGAAAGGATGTGCAGTAGGTTAGGTTGATTAAGGACAAAAATGGTAATGTACTAACAAATGATGAGAGTGTGTTGAGAAGGTGGAAGGAGTGCTTTGAAGAGCTGATGAATAAAGAAAATGAGAGAGAGAGGAGGATAGATGAAGGAAAGATGGTGAACAATGAAGTCCTGAGGATTAGCGAGGCAGAAGTGAGGGCAGCTTTGAAGAGGATGAAGAATGGAAAGGCAGTTGGCCCAGATGATATACCTGTGGAAGTATGGAGACGTTTAGGAGAGATGGCAGTGGACTTTTTAACCAGATTGTTTAAAACAATCTTGGAGAGTGAGAAGATGCCTGAGGAGTGGAGAAGTGTTTTGGTACCAATTTTCAAGAACAAAGGTGATGCTCAGAGCTGTAGTAACTACAGAGGCATAAAGTTGATTAGCCACACTATGAAGATATGGGAAAGAGTTGTTGAAGCCAGGTTAAGAGGACAGGTGACAATCAGTGAGCAGCAGTATGGTTTCATGCCAAGAAAGAGTACTACAGATGCAATGTTTGCGCTAAGAGTACTGATGGAGAAGTATAGAGAAGGTCAGAAGGAGTTGCACTGTGCCTTCGTGGATCTAGATAAAGCATATGATAAGGTGCCAAAAGAGGAAGTGTGGTATTGTATAAGAAAGTCAGGAGTGGCATAGAAGTATGTGAGGGTGGTGAAGGACATGTATGAGTACAGTGAGACAGTGGTGAGGTGTGCTGAAGGAGTGACAGATGGATTCAAGGTGGGGGTGGGATTACATCAGGGATCAGCTCTGAGCCCCTTCTTGTTTGCCTTGGTGATGGACAAGCTGACAGACGAGGTCAGGCAGGAGTCTGTGCAGACAGGGTGGAGTGGGTGGAGAAGAGTGTCAGGAGTGATTTGTGACAGAAGGGTAGCAGCAAAAGTGAAAGGGAAGATTTACAAGATGGTAGTGAGTCCTGCTATGACGTGGTTTGGAGATGGTGGCTCTGAAAAAAAAGACAGGAGGTGGAATTGGAGGTGGCAGCGTTGAAGATGCTAAGATTTTCATGGGGAGTGACTAGGATGGATAAGATTAGAAATGAGTTTGCCACGGGGACAGCTCAGATTAAGCAGTTTGGAGAGAACGTAAGAGAGGCAAGGCTGAGATGGTTTGGACATGTGGAGAGGAGGGATAGTGGATATAGTGGACAAAGGATGCTGAAGATGGAACTGCCAGGCAGGAGGAAAAGAGGAAGACCACAGAGAAGATTCATGGATGTAGTGAAGGAGGACATGGAGAGGTTTGATGTTACAGAGGAAGATGCAAGGAATAGGGTGAGATGGAGGCAGATGATCTGCTGTGGAGACCCCTAAAGGGAGCAGCCAAAAGAAGAAATAGAAGAAGAAGAAGAAGAAGAAGAAGAAGAAGAAGAAGAAGAAGAAGAAGAAGAAGAAGAAGAAGGGAGCTATGTATCTTAGCATAAAAAGAAAAAAGGGAAAAGAAATAAAGAACAAAAAATCCTGAGTTTGATCCCAGCCCCCGACCAACAGTGATCTGTGTGGAGTTTGCATGTTCTCCCCGTGTCTGCGTGGGTTTACTCCGGGATTTCTCCGGTTTCCTCCCACATGCCAAAAACATGCAAGTTAGGTTAACTGGCATCAACTGGGGATTCTAAATTGTCCTTAGGTCTGACTGTGAGAGTGAATGGTTGTCTGTCTCTCTGTGTTGGCCCTGTGATGGACTGGTGATCTGTCCAGGGTGGACCCTGCCTCTCGCCCAAAGATGCTGGGATAGGCTCCAGCCCCCCCCCCCCCACCACCACCACCACCACCACCACCACCACGACCTGAAAAGGATTAAGTGGAAGAAGATGGATGGATGAGGATTACAAAAAAATTAGATTCTATGCTCTATATAGTGGCTGTGGATTTGAATGTTTATTTTAAAATCATTGTGAGCTTTTTTGCATCAAAAATATTACTTGATAACATTTTTTTTCATTCATGATTCAAAATATATTAACATGAATGACGATTGATGAATGCATAACAATTTCTTCTTTGCAGTCTGCTTTGATGGAATAACATAAGCAACCTGTGTGTAAAACATATTCACCCCTGCTTCTGAAGTGTGTTAAATATAAACCAAAAACACCAAGCTTTCTTACTGTCTTGATAAACTGCCTGAGCTCAATGAATCTATTTGCATTGCGTCTATTAAGTATTTTCAAAAATGGCCTACTTAGCATATTAAAAAAGGAAAAGATGCAAAATTCCCACCATGCACTATTTTAGTCATTTGAATTATGCAATCCTTATTGTATAGCCTTAGTATATTAAGTCACTTACTTTTTTTTTTCTTTTTACATGTTTTGCACTTTACATATGTTTTAGTACCAGCAAATGTTTAGTAAATTACACCCTTACTGTCTGGCTTGATAAAGTAAATCTAATTTGTTTTGGATAAGTCCCAAAATTACAATTTTACTGAATACCTGAATAAATCACACACCACTTGATCTTTCCCACACCCTGTCTGAGAATGATATGTCCAGCTGCCGAGAATATTAATTCCTATTATTCCCTTACTGAATCTGAATGGAGTTTAAGTGTGATATCTAGTAAAACTGACCCTCCCAAAGTGTCTTCCTAAACATGTGTCTACCCAAATCACATAAAAAAACCTGCATTTTCCTGGTCCTCAGTAAAAGCCACTATTATTCATGCATGAGAGCCAAGAGGCTTTAAATCCATTAAGAGAGTGACAGAGAGACTGAGGCTAGTTTTAATTCCTGACTGTGTCGTTAGCTGCAAGACTCCGGATGTTCCTGCAATCATTCCCTATTTACTATAACACTGTATTTAACCTCTGCCATTTCATTTGCGTTTTCTAATTCAAAGCAAAAACAAATGCATCAGCAATAATGGCTGAAAAATGGGGGCCCTCACAATTTAGCACAACTCATTTTGTAGCTTTAAACATTACCATTCTGACACACCATAGCTTATTTTTTCCATTAAGTCAATTTATTCTCTTCGTCTGTTTAGCAAAATCCACTTAGATGTAACCATGCCAGGCGAGACTGGAATAAAAACAGCAGAACACAAAAAAAGATATCTGATATGTGTGCCTTTGCTATGCCAGTCTAATTAGTATGCAGACTGGCTCTGCCCATTTAGTTGAGGCTGTTAATTACATATAGAGTCTAACTATCAGTGTGACACTGCATTCATCTCTGCTCCGTCTCCCACACTGATGCTCCAATGCATGCATCCAGTGATAAGTGGCAGTAAAGTTAGGGGTTCTGGGGAATACAAATACCTAAGTGGTTTTTAGAAGACTGGGTCTGATAGGAAACAGTTCATGTCTGACAAGACATCTCAGAGTCAAATGATGTGTTTTATCATAATTTAGAGTCAGCTGTATTCCATTTAACTGAGTGAGTACCCTTGAATATGTTACATATTCGCTGTTCGTGATCTGAGTTTTCTGGGATTGTGAACCCTGCTGTGATTCAGATGAAATGGCTACTTCTCCACTCAACTCTATGCTATTTGATGAGCTGTTTACAGGGCTGATGGTCTCAGTGTTCCATAGGTCATTGTCCTGTTGTTGTAAAGCGCACACAATCAATGTTGCTGCCAATTCTGTTTTGTGACTTCAAGTCTCTCCAAGGAGATCAAGGTTAAATGAAATTTTACGGGTCTAATGTACAATCCAAGCCTGAAAAATTACCACTCCTGCAAACAGCTTTTATTGAATGCTGTAACTGTAAGGTATGGGGAATATTGCAATTGTTTCTTTTATGTATTTGGAGGCAGTCTTTCAGCAGCTACACCCTCTGAGACCCAAAGTAAGTTGGTTCTCTATTTTTGGTGCTTCTAGACACTTCCTGACACAGAAAATGTAAAGCATACTGCATCACCTTGATGGCATCTCTTACCTCCCAGGGTGGCAGAAACAAGGAAGTGAGTCCCGTACTTCTTGATGAGGTTTTCGTGGATTTGTTGAAGAGTTGGCCGTCGCCCCAGTAACCGTAGATTGCGTAGGAACTCTGGCGCTAAGGGCAATGGAGCTTTGAGGAAATCTCTCTTCTCTGTAGCCAGGCTGTTCACCTTCCAGTGACTGAACTCCCTGCAATTATGAACGGATTAACGGGTTAGCTGACAGCACTGAGTGGTTCATTGCTAAATAAGATTAAATGAGGATAAAAGTATTACATGTAACACCAGATTTACACTTTACACCAGTAATTGCCTAAATCTAGACAAATACATGGTCACACGTTCTTGACTATGAGAACAATACTTTTTTAAGGCCCTGGTCAGAACTGTACCCCTTTGCTTCTTTGGCCTGAGTTGACCACTGGATTTTGCTTTTGGAATGACAACCAGTGACTTCTTCTGTCTGCTCCCTTTAAAGGTTTCCACAGCATATCATCACCTGATGTCATCTGATATTGTGATGATCCACATACGTATTTGATCTGAAAGGATTTTACGTCGGATGCCTGTCCTGATGCAAACCTCCCCATTTACCCAGGCTTAGGATCGACACATGCTGGTGCTCCCCCCATGGCTGGATAGCCAGCTTTCCTTCTCCCATTCTATTATGCTGAGCACCAAGCTTGAAGGTGGTAGATACCACTTTTATATGGTCTGGTGATGTTAAGGTAAATATTGTGACGCAAGTTATAATATTCCCTTTTAGAAATTGCTGGTACCTGAGGAGTTAGGCAAGTATTACAATAACAAAAGGACACCTTGTGTGTAGAGAAGACACATCAGGGGCTCTGCTAAAGGCACTAACTGACACCCCAAAAATGAGAAAGGGCTGACAGAACAAAATTTCCCTTTAGGATAGTATCTCTCAGAGCAGCGAATGCTGAGGAGTATAAACTGTTATAGGTGACACCAGTTTTAAACTGTTTGTGACCTGTTGTGCAACCTTTTTTTGTATACTTTATTAATCCCAGAGGGAAATTCACGGCATCCACCTGGATGGATGAGGCAGCCAAGATGCGGTGCCAATGCCTTCACCATTCACAACTAGGGCCACTTTATGTCACAGTGGCCCCCTCAGGGCAGAAAACAAGTCTCACGTGCTGGGCGAGATTCTGACATTTTATTAAGAAACACACAAAAGTAACTCACAGCTTGTGGGCTGGAAACGAAAGCTAAGGCTAGGCAAAAACTGGTAAGACAAGGCAGAAGCGTGTTGTTCACACCAACTATGATGTAAGGATGCCGTGCACAGGTTAAGGGGCAGTGTTCCTTAAATAGAACAGAACAAATTAACAAAACACAAACAGTCGTGGCTAATCAGGAAATTAACAATGCAAGAACTAAGGCTGCATTCACACCAGGATAGTCCGGGGGTCTCGGTTTGACTGGGCAGGAAATACCCAGAAATTTCACACCTTCATTTGGTTTGGTTTGCATTCACACTGCAGCGGACCAAACTGCCTGAACAACGTCATGCAGTTACAACAACTGATTGTTTGGGGCGCTGTAGCTGAAACCACCACTGACCAGGAAGAAAAAGTCTCAGGGAAGAAGAAAAATCCGGCTTATCGATTAGCCAGGACTGAAAATGGAAATTCATTCTTTTCAGCCAGGTTGTTTTTCCACCACAAACGAGACATTTTTTTAATTTTTCTCCTCAGCTTTCTCCTGTGAAAGGATTTCTTGGATTTGCGCGGTTGTCTTTATTGTTATTTTCTACCCAAAATGTACTACGGTAAATGCCACTTCCTCTTCTCAGACTACGTGTTGCTATGATTACACAAACACCGAGGGGCCCTTCCGCCCATTGGTCCACTGGATAGTCCATTTGGATTCGCACTGCAAGCGGAGCGCACCAGACATTGTTTGCAAGTGAACCGAGACCCCCGTTTTCAGGCGGACCAGACTTCGCTTGTTTGGTGTGCACCAGAGTTCCAACGCGTGTTCAGACTGCACCAAACAAACCGTACTATCTGCAGAAGCACTGTTTGGTCCTTTGGTCCAGACCAAACAGTGGCCATCTGAATGCACCATAAGGTGGAAATAAACACACACATCAACTCATACCCAAGACCAGAACAAAGAACATAAACGTGACTATAATAATGACAAACAAGACAATGATAAACTAAGGCTAGGATAATAAAACATAACCATGACTATGATAATAATAATAATAATAATAATAATAATAATAATAGGCAGGACCACTGAGAACTAAAGTAGGACTAAGGTAGAGATAATCAAAAACATAAAACAGAGACCATGAACCAAAAACACCAATAACAAAGAACACAGAGAATCTCATAAAACAATCTCAAAGCAAGAGCGTGGGCTGAGTCCATGTCCTGATCACAAGAAAATATAAACAAGAAAACAGAGTGCGGACATGGGCCCAACCCACGGCCTGTCACTTTAGAGCCTCCAATTAACCTAACTTGCATATTTTTGGCCTGTGGGAGGAAACCGGAGTACCCCGACACAGACATTGGGAGAACATGCAGACTCCACACAGAAGGGTCACCGATGGTACGAAGGTGGGATCAAACCCACGATGGTCAAGGGTGGAATCGATCCTGTGACCTTCTTCCTGGGCTGCCACAGCGCTGCACCACTGAGCTGCCCACACCTACACAACCCTGACGAAACCCCTTCCCTCGCAACATTCGTGAATGTTTCTCAGCATTCACCGATCCGTGAGATACGGGCTTAAAGGTTTTTTTTTTTTTTAAATATGACCACTGGATTTTGAGACATTTTTGATAAATTCTCAGTAAAGTTCATCCCAGAGGTTTTCTTTCTCTGCCTTTCTCTCTCTTTTTAAACTTGGCCTTCATCTGCACAAACCTGCAAACCTTAAAGATTAATATCTCATGTAATGGTCTTTTCAGACTTATTGTAATGGTCTGTCTTAGATCTGTGGTGACACTAACTGACAATATCAAATTAACATTTTTAACAGTCGTCTTTGTTTTCTCTTTTTTACTGAATCATACATAATTAAAATAGTATGAACCAAATGCAACATTTCTGATTGTATAATTACTTTAGAACTACTTAATTTGTAAATTCTAAACATACAATGACATACTTCAAACTTTTGAAACAGTTGAAAAATTATAATCATTTCACATTTCTGATTATTTTGAAACATTGTTGTTTAGCAAAAATAAAGCTACATATAACAATCCAGCTAGTATTGGAAATTCAGTCATCTGCTGAGTCTTAGGTGAGGATTTGTTTTTCTTTAATCATGTCATGATGGGAAGCAGATACTAATGTGAACAGAAATTGATTTGCTCAAAATAAAGTGGTTGGTCCCTAAAGTATTTGGTGTAAGTGGTGCCAAGGAGTTCACAGTTATTATACTGACTTGAATGAATTACAATTAGCTGAGTGCAATATACAAGGAGGACTTGAGCTGCAAAACAAAATATTAAAATTTAAGACTGAAAATATTAATTACTTTTTACTTACAAGGACAGTATGGTGTAATATTGACTCTATAGATCTACAGACAGCAGCGATTCATCTTTATGTCAAATGTGATTATGAATATGAACAATTGTGGCAAAGGGGCATCGATGCCTCATAATTTGTATTTTTCTATCTGCTGTCCACTTGGGTCTGAGTGTGACTGGCCAATCAGGTTAAAGCAAGCTTTGACGCTTATTTGCAAGATTGTTAATAGCAAGTGTGGAGAGCAAAACTGTAATAGCATTTTCCCAAAAATATCAAGTAACCAGGAGGCTAGTGATATTGATTTAACTCTAAAAAGCCAGTTTAACAATTAATAGAATTTGTATTCAATAAAATGAAAGTTTTTTTCCTCTATATCTTGTGGCTACATCAGAAGCCATTACTCCAGAGGATAAGCCATCAGAGTATCTGATGGGCCCCAAGACGGAGTTATGAGTGACTCATTCATGGTTTGAAAGACATTAAGGACCTGGACTGTGTATTCTTAATTATCAGACCATTTCCAAATCAGCAATGTGGCATTTCACTCAAGTAAAATATGAAACAAAAATGTGCCAAAAGTATTGCATATTTAGGAAAATATGACATGCTGCAGCTATGCAACAATAGTAGGGCTGTTCTTTTATTTTTAGACCAACTGGGATTCATATTATCTCTGAGCTCATTTATAGCTCTATTTCAGGCTGTAAAACAATCTCACTTGTTCTCCACTATATCTAACCAAATGTCTCACATTTAAATGCTGGATAGAGTACCACAGGGGCTGCCAGTATTCTCAGATGTGATGCTGTTTGTTCCAGTTTAATGCAGTGAAACCTCAAAGATGAATGTGGTAATTATTATACGACATCAGGAAATTACATGTGGGACACGTCTTTAATTAACCAAATTAAGGCTGACCACTCTGGGCCTTTTTTTTGCCAGTGGTAATAAGATGTAATATTTAGCATCTACAAACTTGCCTTTGCCCTTCAATAAACTTAAATGTCACCAGACATTATCAAATGATAAAGGCTCTGGACCTGAAAACTGTTCTGGATCGGCCTCTGGGTCTACTTCCTGTGGGACATGCCAGAAACATCTCACATGGGAGATGTCCTGGCGGCATCCAGAAGAAATGCCCAAACTGCCTTAGCTGTCTCCTTTCAGTGTGGAGCAGCAGCAGCTCTACTCCCAGTCTCTCCCAAATAACTGAACTCCCCACCCTGTCACTTAAGGTGGGCTCAGACGCCCCACGATGAAAGCTCATTTCAGCCACTTGCATCTGTGATCTCATTCTTTCAGTTGCTACCAAAGTTCGTGCCCATAGGTGAAGGTGGGAACATAGACTGACCAGTAGAGTGACAGCTCTGCTTTGCAGCTCAGCTCCATCTTCACCTCTTCACCACAGCAGCCACATGACTGCAGACGCTGCTTTAATCTATCTGTCAGTCTTCTGCTCCATTCTCCCCTCACTTGTGAATATGACCTTGAGATACTTGAACTCCTTCACTTGGGCTCATCCCCAAGAGCTCATCCCCAACCTGGAGAGTACAGTCCACCCTATTCTAGCTGAGGACACTAGACTCGGACCTGAAGGTGCTGATTCTCATCCCAGCTGCTTCACACTCTGAAGCCAACCACCCCAGTAAGACCTGTACATCATTGTTTGATGAAGGCAGTGGGACCACATCATCTGCAAAAACATGACTGTGTGGGGGCACGGCATTGGACTTCTCCACCCAGGGAACAATGGACCAAAAGAGGAGGTGTCACTGGGGGGGGGGTTCAGACGGGACAGTAAGGACTATGCGCCCCCCGGGGAGAGGAGTAAATGCCAGGCTGCTGGAGAAGGGTGTGAGAGTGGCACGGGTGTACAGCACATAGAGAATTGCTGGATCTCCATCTGGCGACGTGCCATTTCCAGTTCTGGCTGGAGGGGTGCGAGTTCACCGCATTCGTGGACCACAGCCACTGACGCACGCGATGTCCAAGACCTCGGAACCGTGGTCAGCCCTGCAGCAACAGCATTTGGCCGCAATTTCGGAGTTTACTACCGACAATCAACATGTTGCCAGTAAACTCAACGTCGTGGCCGATTGCCTGTCGCGCGCATTAATCGCCCCGGTCTACATGGGAATTGATTTCCCTGCCATGGCTGCAGAACAAGCTGGGGACGTGGACATTTGCACGCTCCAGTCTGCGCCAACTGGGTTAAGGCTGGAGAGCAGGGTGGTGCAGGAAGGGTGCCCTCCCTTACTCTGCGATGTCTCCACCGGCTGCCCACACCCAGTGGTTCTGAGCTCTTGGCGCCATCACATTTTTGAGTCGGTCCACTCCCTTTCGCATCCAGGAGTGCGCACTTCGGTGAAACTAGTGGGTGTGAAATTCATCTTAGACTTAGACTTAGACTTAGACTTAACTGTATTAATCCCTCTGGGATGACTCCCTCTGGGAAATTTAAAATTTCCAGCAGCACATAAAAGGAGCATACAGATCAGAAAAGCAAAAAAGAAAAAAATAAACACTTAACATAATATACACATTATAAATACAAAGCTAAATATGGCTTGTACAAGTATGGTAAGTTAAGGTTATTGCACTATGAATACCCTACTGTCCTCTGTACTCTATGCCCCCCCCCCCCCAAGTGAGGAGTTATAGAGTGTGATGGCATGGTGGGCAAAAGAGTTCTTGAGCCTGTTAGTCCGACACTTGGGAAGGAGCAGTCTTTCACTGAACAGGCTCCTCTGGTCACTGATGACGGTGTGCAGAGGGTGGCTGACATTGTCCATTATATCCAACAGTTTATCCAGAGTCCTCATCTCTGCCACCGTCACCAGGGTGTCCAGCTTCGCGCCGACCACAGAGCCGGCCCGCCTGATCAGTTTATCCAGTCTGGACGCATCCTTCTTGGATATACTGTCCCCCCAGCACACCACGGAGTAAAAGAGGACGCTGGCAACCACCGACTGGTAAAACATCCGCAGAAGTTTACTGCAGATGTTGAAGGACCGCAATCTCCTTAGGAAGTACATCCTACTTTGTGTCTTCCCATACAAGTGGCTAATGTATGTTGTTCAATCCAATTTATTGTCCAACCACAACCCGAGATATTTGTATGAATCCACAACCTCCACCTCAGCTCCCTCTAACAGGACTGGTTGAGGTCTTGGTCAAGACCTCCCAAAATCGATAACCAGCTCCTTCGTCTTAGACGTGTTGAGCTGTAGGTGGTTAGTGTGGCACCATGCAGCAAAGTCCCCTACCAGTCTCCGATACTCCTCCTCTCTGTCATCCCTGATACACCCAACAATGGCTGCGTCATCGGCATACTTCTGAATATGACACAGCTCCGAGTTGTAGCAGAAGTCTGAAGTGTACAGGGTGAAGAGAAGAGGGGCCAATACTGTGCCCTGGGGGGGGGGGGGGGGGGGGGGCTCCAGTGCTGCAGACAACTGTGTCAGACGTAATGTCCTTCAGCCCGACATATTGTGGTCTGCCAGTGAGGTAGTTGGAGATCCAGTCCACCAGGTGGGAATCCACTCCCATCTTGCTTAATTTATCCAGAAGTAAGGGGGGCTGAATGGTATTGGAGGCACTGGAGAAATCCAAAAAGAGAATCCTCACTGTGCCACTTCCCTTAACCAGCTGGGAGTGGGCTCGATGAAGCAGGTAGAGGATGGCATCCTCCACACCAACACCTGGTTGGTACGCAAACTGCAGGTGGTCCTGGGCGTGTTGCACCTGGGGTCTGAGGAGGCTGAGGAAGAGCCGCTCCAATGTCTTCATCAGATGTGAGGTGAGTGCCACTGGTCGGTAGTCATTCAGCTCGCTGGGCCGGTTCTTTTTCGGAACTGGAACGATGCGGGATGTCTTCCAAAGAGTGGGCATTCTCCCAATCTGCAGGCTTAGGTTGAAGATCCGTTGTAGTGGTTCCCCCAGTTCTGCAGCGCAGGTCTTCAATACTCTTGGACACACTTTGTCCGGGCCTGCAGCTTTCCTGAGTCGGAGCTTCCTCAGCTGCCCTCTGACCTCTTCTGTGGTAATAAATGGCAAGGGTTGTACTGATGTGGGGGGGGGGGGGGTTTGCAATATTTGGGGGGAGGTGTGTAGAGGGGAGGGGGGACGTGGCTGTAATGAAGGCAGGGGTGGGAGGGGCAAGGGCAAAGGCTGGTTGAGCCTGTTGAAAAAATCGTTCAGTTCATTTGCCCTCTCTATTGTCCCCTCAACAACTCTGGTCTTTGTGTTGAGACCTGTGATGGTCCTCAAACCTTCCCAGACCTCCCTCATGTTGTTTTCCCTCAGCTTCTGCTCCACCTTTCTCCTATAGCTGTCCTTGGCTTCCTTCACACAGTATTTCACCTCCTGCTGTACTGCCTTCCTGGCCTTCCTGTCTCTGCTCCTAAAAGCAGCCTTCTTCTTGTTGAGGACCATCTTGACTTCCCGTGTTACCCATGGCTTGTTATTAGGGTAGCAACGGACAGCCTTGACAGGGAAGACCACGTCTGCACAGAAGTTCAGGTAATCCGTCAAACAGTGTGTCAACCCCTCTATGTCCTCACCATGCGGGTCCATCAGCACACCCCAGGCTGTGGTGTTAAAACAGTCTCTCAAGGCACTTTCCTTCTCAGGGGACCATCTCCTGACTGATCGAGTTGTCAAAGGTTGCTTTTGGACCAGGGGAATATACAGTGGCTGTAGATAAACCAGGTTGTGATCAGACTTCCCTAGTGGGGGAAGGGGAGTTGCTCTGTATGCATCCCGTACATTAACATACAGCAGATCAATTGTCCTGTTGTTTCTAGTCGGACAGTCTACAACTTGATTAAAAACAGCCAAAGTAGCATCCAAAGTTGCATGGTTAAAGTCCCCAGAGATGATCATGAGTGCCTCAGGGTGCTGTGTCTGCAGCCTTGCTGTGACTGAATGGATTTTTTCACAGGCAGTGGCTGCGTCCGCTCTCGGAGGGATGTAAACACAGATGGTGATCACGTGACTGAACTATCTCGGCAAGTAATATGGCCGCAGGCTAACAGCTAGCAGCTCGAGATCCCGGCAACATGAGACTGTCTTTACAGAGATATGACCTGGGTTACACCAGCAATTGTTAACATACATGATGAGTCCCCCACCCTTTCTTTTCCCGCTAGCCTTAGTGTCTCTGTCAGCTCTCACAGCAGTGAATCCTAGCAGATCCACGTTAGCATCCGGTACTAGGTGGTTCAGCCATGTCTCCGTAAAAATGAACAAGCTGCTCTCCCGGTAAATCCGCTGGTTGTTCAAAGCGGACAACTCATCGATCTTGTTCGGCAATGAGTTCACATTGCCCATGATGACGGAGGGAATCGACGGTTTGAAGCACCTCCGTTTTTTCGCTAGCTCAGCCTTTAGCTTAGCCCCAGCCTTGCAGCCCCGTGATCTCCTCCTCAGCTCCACCGGGATAGGATGTCGTATCCCGGCTCGTCCCTTTATTCGCAGAGCCAGCAGCTCCTCCCGTGAAAAAGTGAAGAAACTGGCTCTTAGTTACATTTCAAAGTTATAAGTATCCATAGGATATCTAGACACACAATCTCTTTGCAAGAACAGTAAAAAAGTGGGAAACGAGGTTAAAAGAGGTTAAAAAGGAGCTAAATACCGAGCTACTGGAAAGGCAGCCGTCTACACAGTGCCCCTCATGAGGATCTGGCTGCACTTGTGCAAAGATGTGAAAGAGTGGGCTGCAGATTGCATCGCTTGCCAGTGGGCCAAAGTGCACAAGCACACCAGAGCTCCCCTCGAGCCGTTCCAAATCCTGGCTAGGAGGTTCAACCACATCCACGTGGATTTGGTGGGACCCCTCCCGCTGTCGCAAGGTTTCACACACCTTTTGACAGTTGTGGACCGCACCATGCGCTGGCCTGAAGTGGTCCTGCTGGCTTCAACCACGTCCGCAGAAGTGGCACATGCTTTTTTGTCAGCTTGGGTTGCACGTTTCGAATCTCCATCGGACATCACGTTCGACAGAGGTCCACAATTCGTTTCAGAACTCTGGTACGCGATGGCTCAGAGTCTGGGGGTCAAAATTCAACGCACTACCACGTACAACCCCCAGGCTAACTGGTTATGTGAGTGTTTTCATAGGTCACTTAAAGCAGCGCTCAGAGCTTCACTCATGGACACAAACTGGGTCGACCGCCTGCCTTGGGTTCTAATAGGGTTGCGTTCTGCACCTAAGGAGGAGTTGGCAGCTTCCCCAGCAGAACTCATCTTTTTCTCAGCCACTGCGGATCCCCAGAGAGTTTTAACCAGAAAACCCCACGCCCGGGGCCAATCCACACATGCAATTTTTGCACAGCACGGAGGCTGTGAGCATATCGGGCCTGGCCCACCATTGTTTTCCCCGCACATTTCTATGTCTATATATATACATTTATAGTAATATGGACATATGTTTGCTAGATGTTGTTTTTTCTTGCCTTCTGATTGTTGCTCTGAGTGTTGCTATCCCTATGCTGTTGCAATCCTGGAATTTCCCCATTGTGGGACTAATAAAGGCTTATCTTATCTTATCTTATCTTACATTTGTCCCAAAAAGCTTGCAGAACGCCAGTTCTGTTTTTGTCAGGCACGATGTGCACCGGACCCCTCTGTGCCCACCATACGACGGACCGTTCAGGGTGTTGAAACCTGGGGTGAAACATTTTGTGTTAGGCTTGGGGGGGGGGGGGGTGTAGGGAGACTGTCTGCATCTACAGTTTGAAGCCCGCTTTTGTGTTAGCAGATGAGCAGGTGGTGTTGGCCCAAGCTCCCCGGCGTGGTTGCCCACCGTTGGTGGCTCTGCAGGTTGGTGATTCCTCAGCTGGGACCGGCGCTTGCGAAGCTGATGTGTTTTCTCCCCCTCCCTTTTTCCCTCTACAGACTGATGTGCCCTCCTGTACACCCCGCCAGTGGGACAGTTCGATCGGCGACCCCCGCTACAGCTGCTATGGATGCTAGCTCAAGCCCAAAGGATGGGGGGGTTAAGGCCCATTCTGGGTGTTTGGGGGGGGGACTGTGTGGGGGCACAGTGTTGGACTTCTCCACCCAGGGAACAATGGACCAAAAGAGGAGGTGTCGCCGGGGGGTTCAGATGGGACAATAAGGACTATGCGCCCCCTGGGGAGAAGAGTAAATGCCGGGCTGCTGGAGAAGGGTGTGAGAGCGGCGCCGGTGTCATGTCATGTTAATGACCACACATGCTTTGTTCTAAATATAATGTGTTATGGTCAGAAGTTCTGGGCCTCGATGCATGGAAATAAAGATATAAAAGAGGGATGCACAGAGGCCCGGGAGATTCTTTTGTTATACTGTTTTGTTGGAGAAAGAATAAAGTCTTGTGTTGTTCAGCTCATTGCCTCGCCTATTCCTTTCTCCACAACACCCTCCATTTCTTTGTTGTGGTTAGAACTCCTGTACAACTCTCACTGGGGACAAGGTTGACTGGTTGCTAACTGTCCAAACCAAACAGTCATCCACAGACATACATACATTTGCATATCGGTACTTCTACCAACCTGCATCACAAGTGGATAGAGGTTTTCATTAATAGTCAAAGTCATTCACTGTGTGTCTGGGGCCTTAGAACTGGTCAACAAGACACAGTGACAGAGGTGAGTCTAAAAAAACAAAACAAAGTCATCTATTTCAAATGGCTCATAATCAGCTTATCACCACACTCTTGCCCCAAACTCTGAGAAGATTATGCAAATATCAGCAGAAAAGTACAGATCCACTTCATCTGCACACATTTGCTAGAAAGACAACAGGCGCTGGGTATAGTGCCTTGTTTACGCATTTGCACTGAACAAAATAGCAGCAGTGACACACTGTTTTCCCCGGAGTGCACTTTTTCCCTCACAGTGGAGCTGTGCACAGAGGGAGATGCACATCCTGTATCATTGTCTCAGCTGCACTTGCTGCTCCTTCAATGCATGTTTGTGGTCAAAAGTTTAGAGTTTCCCACAGCACAATGCTGGTGACAACACTGTGATTACACCAGGACACATGCAAGGGTTCATTTTCCTCAACAGTACACAGTAAACATGTACAGGGTCATTCACATAATACCATAGTAAAGGCTGTTATTATCTTTGTACTTACTGTCTTGCATATTAGTCTTCCAAGGAGAGTGCACATTTGTAACCATTTAGCACAAAGCATGACATTTAGCACAAAGCATGGCCTCGGGGGCACACGGTCAAACTAGCGCTTAATTAGGAGAGTCATTGTCAAATAATGCACCAATCAATGTCGCTGCGCTGTTTGCTTACATTATCATTAGCTCCAGCCACGTTGTGCAGTTGTGAAAGAAGGGCATTTCATGGAAACTGGGTCCAAGGGCAGCTGACAGAAAGAAATAATCAAAAATGTAATAAAAACGAGAGGGGGCTGTTTTCTTTTGGGCCACAGTCATGTAAAATGCACACTGGCAAAATAACTAGCATATAAATCGAGCCCTTACAGTCATAACAGGTAGTGTTTTATCAACGACTGTTAAATTTCTAAAATTCACACTCTTAAATCAGATGTGTTAAAAACAACACAACTGTGCTTCTAGATCAGGATGACACATTATGTGTTAATTTTGACACAGTTCTTGTGTTAATATATTTGACACGTTTGTTGTTGTCAAAAGTTTTTACACATTTATTTGTTAAAAATTACACATCATGCATTAAATTAACATACAATTGTGTAATTTTAACACATAACTGTGTAAAAACATTTTAACAACAAACGTGTCAAGTATATTCACACAAAAATTGTGTCAAAATTAACACATAATGTGTTATCCTCATCTAGATGCACAGTTGTGTTGTTTTTAACACATCTGATTTAAGAGTGCAGTTAGACTGGGCTAGAGGGCTTACTTTTTCTGAGCCATTATGGTCATCTACATAAAACAGAGCTAAAAAAAAAAAAAAAAGCGCCTACCACTGATTCAACAGCAAAAGACAAAACCAAAGAGGTTTGACTGTCAGGCTTTTTTGTTTTTTCAATCAGCTGACTCCGTCTGCCTTAGACATTTTGACATTTATTACCTTTTTACTTTGCACACATTATTACTATTAAAATATTTGTATTTTTTAACTGTCATTAAACCATTTAACTTGATTTACTTCATTAAAAAAGGTTGCACGGTGCTTTGATAAACAAAGAGTTGTGACTAATGCTATATTATGAATTATATAGTCACCTGACAAATAAAGTAACCTGAACCTGAACCTGAACCTATATAAAGAGCCTTAAAAATAACTGTATTGAACTGTGCTTTACCCAACACTTTCAAGGCTGATTTTGTGACTATTTTTTAGTATTTAAGAAGTCTGTGGTGTAGGATTGATTGATTGATTGATTGATTGATTGATTGATTGATTGATTGATTGATTTTTTTAATAACATAGACATGCAGCTCTGGGAAAAAATAAGAGACCACTGAATCCTTCTTATATTAGCATTTCTACGTGTAGGGCAGCCTTTCAAGGTGAGTATCTGTTGAACTGCAACACAAGGACACCTCAGGAGGTATTGATTAGGTGATCATCTAAGCATGGTAAGATGCATGAAAGCTGTGACTAAAAAAACAGTTATTCCACAAATACAGATTTTGGAGTTCTTCCAAAGTTGAAACTTAAGTATTGTAATGTTTAAGAATGATCAAGAACTTGTTTTCTTTGCCTTATCTGATCTAAAAGCACAGTACATCTAAAATAGCATCTCTTCTGTTGTTTTGGCCAGTTTTCATTTTCTGTAAATAAATGCTTTAAATGATATTTTGTGTTGGAATTTGGTGTTTTCAGTAGGTTGGAGAATAAAACTAAATTGTTCATGTTACTAAAACACATAGACATAAAGAGTAAAACCAACCGAAGTGATAATTTTGCACTGGTCACTTTAGTCTCTCAATTTTTTTTTCCAGAGCTGTACATGGAACATGTTTACTGGGCTGAACGCTTCAATTACAATGATGGCACTTTTTTTCTTGATATTGTAGCTTGACATATTTGGAATTTACAAAGAGCACAAATTATGCCAAGTGAGCAGCTATTATAAGAGCAAAAAGAAAATGCTAAAATTCAATGCTGTGGTAAAGTATTGTCGTCAAGAGCAGACCAAGACCAGAGGCTCCCAAGACCAAGACTGTGACCACTGTGTATGTGGGTCTTGGTCTTGGGAGACTCTGGTCTTTACCAGGTCTCGACTGCAGCACTATTGTGTTGTATACAAGCTCTTCCTGGTTTCAGTCTGGATTTGTTTGAGGTGATCATTGGATGGGATAGGCATAAACTTGAATATCAAAAACTTGCCAAGGCACACTCTTTTAAAATAATTAAAATGCCTCTATTTTCATGGCATGATTCATTTTTTCCATAAAAATAAGGAAAAAACAAAAGAATACTGGTGGCTGAATAACAATAAAGTGGAGAAAACACAAAAGGGTCTCCTCACAACAAACATGCCAACTAGCAGCCAACCCTTACCTTTGTATCTCATGGAGCAGCGAGTGCTGGCAAATGTAGCCATTTTGGGGTTTCGTCAGGGTTTATAAAAGGTTGCTAAACAGTTAGCAAACAGTTTTTAAGGTCCCAAACAGTTTTCTTGCTGCTAAAAAGTTTTGAAAATATTGGTGAATGCATTTTTCCACCAACCGTTGCAAACAGATGGTCTTAAAAGCTGTGTGTGAACTGTTTTGCAATGTTTCATGAACCCTGACAAAACCAAAAAAGCATTCTTGAACATTACTCATGACTCACCACTCAGTGAGATGCGAGCTTGATTTTCACCAACATTCATCAGAAAAGTTGGCAAATCCAAAAATCGCTAGGTTCGTCAGCATTCACCACACCGTGAGATACTACCCTTAGAAACAAAGCAGTCATTAAAAAATATGTGAATGAAATTAAGGTACTTTGTGTTTGTTCTTGTGGTTAAACCTATAGGACCGTATTACGAGGACGCGGCCCATAATCAGTTGTCACCAACGCAGAATACATGTATGGCCATTTCCAAGTTCATTTCCTTATCACAGCAATGCAAAAACAAATTTTCCACCGGGCGCACGGTGTAAAAGAGGCTGGTCTAACTATTCAGAGGTGTGTTTTGGATAATCCAATCCAAACCGCTCCTACCCATCCCTTTAATGCACAGAGGTGCATTATCTAAAGTGAATTCTGATTGTGACCTCTTGTTTAAGACGGGTTTTGTGTTGGCCAGAGGGTGTGCACGTGAGCGAAAATACATGCAACAGTAACACTTCTTGGGATTAAAAAAGACATCAATCGCAGATGATGCCCAGTTAGTTATTTTAGAGAGAACAACCAGGTAAGAGACAATGCTGGGCTGAAAAATCAGCTGAATGATTTAACATTGTACGCATGGATACAACACGCAGACATGAATGGGTTTGAAACTTCAGGAAAAGAGAATAATTCCTGTGCAATCTTGTATAAAATGGAAGGATCATTAACAGTGGCACAGAAGTCACTCCCGGCTCGTAGGGAGATAGAGTGCTCCCTGTCACATTGCTTTCGCCAACAGAGGGTCTCCCCTGTCTTGTGCAGGAGTCTGCTGAAGTTTGTGGTTCTCTGTCACAGTCCCTCCCAGGTGGAAGATTAGGAGTTAGGCATTCAGTCCACCACTGACCCCACACCATGAGGTAAGCCCACTTTTGGCAGCCCCTCCCAGGAGCTGACGGGTAGCAGTCAAGGTGCCTGCAGCTCAAGAACCCGGAACACTGGAGTGGTGCCGGTGGCCTCAGCCTGGCTGGAAACTTGGGCCGCAGGCAGATGTGGACATATCTCCTGTCTCTCTGGGGAGTAACAGTGAAAAGTAAAACCCTGTTCATTCATTCCTTCATTCATTCCTTCATTCCCCTAAAATAAACACATGAATGCATGATAAGTCCATGATGAAAATGAAAATGTAGATGGAATAAAAATCTTCAGACTGACATGCCTCCCACCCCCATGCATCACATCCACACCAGAACACACACATCCTCCCTGTTCATTTATTCATTCCCCTAAAAAAATCATACATTAATGCCTAATCTATAGACTTCAATGGTAAGTTCTCAATTAAAGTGAGAATCTGGATGGAATTAAAAAATTATTTATTGTGTCATCCTATAAATAAAATGATGGATAATGATATTATGACTGTTACAACTCTCTCCATTAAAATAACAGAAATGTTTCCTTATGAGCTCTGGAGCTGCGCAATTTCAAAACACACCACTGAAATATCATTAAGCAATGCGTTTCTAACAACAGACCTCTTTTTTTCCTGATCAAAACTGCATTGTCATAACATGCACCATAATACCGGTGCGCATGAGATTGCGCGCCACCGCACCTCTTTGAAATGGCTCTCCACCTCCAAGCACAAAGCAGGCACACTGTCTACTGGTAATTAGATGTTGTGATACAAAGCGTTAAAAACAGACAATGCACTGGCAGAAACAAACAAAAACACTGGCATGTAGCAGGAAGTCTGGTACAAAAGTCCTCTGATGACCATCAAAGTCAGCCCATGATGTGTGTGATTGTATAATTAGATTTAGTGAATAAGAAACAAAATTCAATCATACTGTTCTTTGTTCATTCTTTAAAAACAGGACAAAATGAAATTTAAGTGAAAGCAAAAGGAGACAAACGTTGAGGCAATCTAGAATATTAATTTCCTCCAATTATGCAATGGTTTAAAATGTTCTAAAGCAGAATGGAAATTTGACATTGAATAGAAAAATACATATTTGCATCATGATAAAGCAACACCACAGTAAACTCTCTCTCTCTTTCTGCTTTCAAGCTGATTTCTTTGATGATTTAATGTGACTCACTCTTCTCAAAGACTGGTATTTCTCTCAAAGAAATATGAAAACAAAAAAAAAAAACAGAATCTCCCCACCCACTTCTGTCCTGTGAGCAATTACTGATACGCTTTCAGACACCTACGTTGACTAGACTTTAATGCCTTTTAGCCCCTCTTTCACTTGCTTGTTTAGTGTACAGTCAGTCAAAGACATCTCACTTAATTCAGACACTTATCTCTCCACCGCATGAGCACAACATACCTCTCACTGCTTTGTTCTCAGTGTTTCATCCTCCACACAGGTCCGGATGTTTAATGACTTGTTTTTCAAACTCATTTACACAGGTTAAATGACAGGAAAGGAACTTGTATCTCAATTACTTTAATGAAACTTATACCCCCAGTACACAGAGGTGGAGATCATTGAGAGATCCGTGGTTATACAACAAATGCTCAATGATCTCTCAGCAATCTCTCCTGGTCTCTCAATGATCTCTCAAGAATCTTTCAAAAATCTCTTTAGATCACTATTAAGTTTGCCGAAACATTTACACAGAATCAGCTTTTATGAGGCTTTAGGAGGCCGTTGAGAGATCGGGTCAATTTCTGAGCTCTCAAAGGTCACCCAATGGTCTCTGTATGTGTAACATTGCAAATATATTTAGGCTGTAAGGGATTAAATGTGTCATCATATTCATGTCCAACGTCAGTAACTCTAATTCTGCACTGTTCTACAGAGATGGAGCAGTTTGTTGTTTTTTTAGCAGTTTCCAGGTAATCCAAGACTAGGGACACAACAATGGGTGACATTACCAATCCCTCTCTTTACAGTCTAGACTTCAAATCAAATAAGTGTTTTTTGTCCTTTAATCAGGATGCATCTTGCTAAAAAAAAAAAAAAAAAGTAAGCTCACACTATTATCAGGGCTGCTGAATGTGAAGATGATTGTTATTCAAGGTTACTGAATGTTTGCATAGCATCAAATTTGATAGAATTTTTGTATCTACCAGCTCCCTCTTATCAGGTTGGAGAGATTTCACTAAGTGGAAAATGGCCACTCTCAGCAAAAATTATTCAAATTTTACCTTGTCCTAGTAATGAGCATACCAAGCACTGGTGTTTTGAAAATTTTCCCCCTAGTGTCTCTTTCCAAGAGAGCCCAAGATTGTTCAGTCACCCTGGCACTTGAGGACCACTCACTGACGCTGATGGGATGATTTACCAGCTGGAACTTTCTTTAAGACTACAATCTAGCCACTTTATATTTGATTATAGGGAGTGATGTGACAAATAAACAAAATGACAAGAGTGCATGTTGTGGAGGCTATTGTATTCTACCTTTATAAATATGGCATTATCACTTTAAAACCTGAATGTCAGTTGGTCCTAAACAATTTTAAGGTCAAGAGTGTCCCTTGAGTGTGGAGGGTTTATTGATGATTATTTGTATTACATTAAAGAGGAAATAACTAATGAGAAGCTAGATTAGAGATCACATTAACTTCTTCAAGGGTTCAAGTAACAACACCAATCACTGTGAGGAGACTGTGCACCTTATCCTGCTGGTCAACCTGCAGTGGAGAGGCAAAATCAAGATGAACATGCAGTATATTTGTCTGACAGATACATGGGATGGTGTCATGTTGTGGACATGGTTTCCAACCATGTCCACGTTTTTTGGACTCTTGTTATTTGGTTTCAATGTCAGTAGTGGTGTTCCTTGGTTCTTGGTGATGCTGCATATTCCTAAAGTCATTCTTGTCTGCCCTTAGTCCTAGTGTCATTGTGTTCCCCCTGCTCTTCTGTGCATGTCTCATGTGTATCCCCTGTACTTGTTTGCCTGTTGTTCCCAGTCCCTTGTGTTCTAAACCCATAGTCACTTTTCCTCATGTGTTCCTGTTTAGCCCCTGATTGCTGTCCCAGCTGTCTTGTGTTCCCCTGATTATCAGTTACCTTATATATGTCTGTCTCTGTCTCTACCCGTTGTGGCGTCATACCATGGTTTTCCCTCTGACCGTCTGTTCCTGGTATTACTGTTTCCAAGTTTCTAGTAAATGTGTTTAGCCTTCCACGGCACACTTTATGTTTCAGCCCTTGAGCTGCCTTTATTTTATGTTTTGGAAAATAAATTGAGTTTTGACTGTAGTTCCACTTGCCTTAAGAGTTCATTATTTCCTGCCTGTCAAGAGGTTGCTCCATGACAGCTTGCACCCCAGCTGTGTGAGGATCGGCTGGCTGTGAAGGGTTCAGCTGGGAAGCAAGTTTTGGATAAGCGCCACTCGGGACAGCTGGCCAAACAGCCTCCTCCCATTTCAAGCTCCTGGCCACCCATGGCAGCTCCACATACTCCACCTCACCGTTCCCCAGCTCCTAAGCCACTCGGTGGGCCGGGAGAGGACTCACCTGTTTCACCGGAGCCTGTGCCGATGATGAAGCATCCCCTGGTTACGGCATCTCCTCTCTCCTCCCTTCCGAGCTCCAGGTCTGGTGTTCCATCTGCAGCAGCCATCATGTCCAGGGTTTCGCCAGCTGCTGCTTCAATGCCAGGGTCTCCAGAAGTGGCTTCTGAAGTGACAGAACAGGCCAGGCAAGTACCTTTTTCTCTTTTTACACCTACTAGGGAGGGGTCTTGCCTGGTGCTAGGCGGGGGTTTGCACTGACAGTCACCCACCGCTTCTGAGCCTCCATCACCTGCCTCTGCTGCCTTGTCAATCTGTATCCCGTCACCTTCCATTGTCCTCTTCTCTTCATCTGAGGTCATCTTCCCCTCAGTTTGCATTTCTGAGGAGATGGATTTCATGTCGTCTGGTGTTCTTTCATCTGTCTCCACATCATCTGGTGTTCCATCCACTGCTGTGCCTCAGGTCTCCTTGTTAGCTGCTGCTTCACCTGTTGCTCTCCAGGTCTTCTCGGCTGCTGTTGTGCCCTGGACCGACTCGCCCACTGTTCTGCCAGCGTCTCCTGAAGCAGCAGTATCTTCAGAGGTTGTCGTCACCTCTCCAGCAGTGGAGCCACCAGGGTCCTCATCAGCTGAAGAGCAGGAGTTAAGGCAAGTCCCTTTCTTTGTCCCTGTAACATCATTAGTAGAGAGGACTTGCCTTGCTTCCGGTGGGGATACCCAGTTGCAGTTACCATCTGCCTCTCTCCGCCGAGCTCTGTTACTGGTGATTGTGGTGTGGATCTGATATCAACCTGTGTCTTCTCATCTGCATTTGAGATGGCTGCATCAGGGATGGAGGAGCATACCGCAACACCAGCTGTCTCCGAGGTGCACGCCACAACTCCAGCTGTCTCTGAGGTGAACCACAGCTCCAACTGTCTCTGAGGTGCACACCAAAGCTTCAGTTGTCTCCGAGGTGCATGCTACAGCTCCAGCTAACTCCAAGGTGTAGGTTACCACTCCACCGCCATCTGAGCAGTCTGTTCCACCGTGTTCATCGGAGCAGTCTGCTCCACCCTAGTCTTCTGAGTAGCCCACTCCACCGTGGTCATCCAAGCAGTCTGCTCCACCCTTTATGTCTGAGCAGTCCATGCTACCGTGGCCGTCCGAGCAGTCCGCTCCCTTTTTGTCCGAACAGTCTGCTCCACCGTCGCCATCTGAGCAGTCCGCTCCAGTGTGGCCATCCGAGCAGTCCACTCCACCATGGTCATCTAAGAAGTCTGCTCCACCTTTGCCGCCTGAGGTCACTGCTCTTCAGCTGCTGTCACCCTCTGTGTTAAAGGCTCCTCTGCTGCTGTCACCCTAGCTCAGTGCTCCTGTCACACCTGATGTTCACGCCCCTACAGCATCTGATCTTCTGGTGGTGCACGCCTCTCAGCCTACGTCTCCGGATAAGCAGTGGTCATCCATCTGGTGGACTTTGATAGGCTACCTGATACATCATGTTCTGACTTCTGGTGGTCGTGGGATTTTGGCTGATCACCCAATGAACATTTTTTCTTTGTGCTTGTATTCTTGTTTTGTACTGCTGTGACCATGTCCCCCTCCTCCCACCCGACTGGGGTGCTCTTTGTTTTGTTTGGAAGACATCTGGATCCTGCCCTTAAGGGGGTGGGGGCATGTTCTGGACATGGTTTCCAACCATGTCCACATTTTTTGGACTCTTTTGTAATTTGGTTTCATTGTCAGCAGTGGTGTTCCTAAGTTCTTGGTTATGTTGCATATTCCTAATGTCATCCTTGTCTGCCCTTATTGCGAGTGCTATTGTGTCCTCCCTGATCTTCTGTGCATGTCTCTTGTACAGCCATGGACAAAATTGTTGGTACCCCTCTGTTAATGAAAGAAAAAACCATAATGGTCACAGAAATAACTTGAATCTGGCAAAAGTGGTAATAAATAAAAATTCTATGAAAATTAACCAATGAAAATCAGACAATGCTTTTGAATTGTGGTTCAACAGAATTACTTTAAAAAACAAATTCATGAAACAGCCCTGGACAAAAATGATGGTACCCCTAGAAAAGATTGAAAATAATGTGACCATAGGGACATGTTCAACCAAGATGTGTCCTCTAATTAACATCACAGGTGTCTACAAACTTGTAATCAGTCAGTCGGCCTATTTAAAGGGTGACAAGTAGTCACAGTGCTGTTTTGTGACATGGTGTGTACCACACTAAACATGGACCAGAGGAAGCAAAGGAGAGAGTTGTCTCAGGAGATCAGAAAGAAAATTATAGACAAGCATGTTAAAGGTAAAGGCTATAAGACCATCTCCAAGCAGCTTGATGTTCCTGTGACTACAGTTGCACATATTATTCAGAAATTTACGATCCACGGGACTGTAGCCTACCTCCTTGGACGTGGCTGCAGGAGGAGACAGATAATACGAATGGTAACAAAAGAGCCCAGAACAACCTCTAAACACATTCATGGTGAATTCCAAGGTCAAAGTACATCAGTGTCAGATCGCACCATCCGTCGTTGTTTGAGCCAAAGTGGACTTCATGGGAGACGACCAAGGACGACACCACTGTTGAAAACAAATCATAAAAAAGCCAGACTGGAATTTGCCAAACTGCATGTTTTACAAGCCACAAAGCTTCTGGGAGAATGTCCTATGGACAGAAGAGACAAAACTGGAACTTTTTGGCAAGGCACATCAGTACTATGTTCACAGACGCAAAAATGAAGCATACCAAGAAAAGAACACTGTCCCTACTGTGAAACATGGAGGAGGTTCTGCTATGTTCTGGGGCTGCTTTGCTGCATCTGGCACAGGGTGTCTTCAATCTGTGCAGGGTACAATGAAATCTCAAGACTATCAAGGTATTCTAGAGAGAAATGTGCTGCCCAGTGTCAGACAGCTTGGTCTCAGTCGCAGGTCATGGGTCTTGCAACAGGATAATGACCCAAAACACACATATACACCCAAGAATGGCCTAGAGCGAAACATTGGACTATTCTAAAGTGGCCTGCTATGAGCCCTGATCTAAATCCTATTGAACATCTGTGGAAGGAGCTGAAACATGCCGTCTGGAGAAGGCACCCTTCAAACCTGAGACAACTGGAACAGTTTGCTCATGAGGAGTGGGCCAAAATACCCAGGAATGTACGGTACCAGAAGGACTTTAAGAACTGCTGTGTCATGGCTTTCACAGAATCTTGGCTTACTGCGCATGACCGAGACACAGACCTGTGGACTGACGGCTTTGGAGCCCCGCTGCGCTCGGATCGGCAGGAAGAGGTAACAGGGAAACGTCAGGGGGGCGGAGTATGTTTATATATTAATAAGCAGTACTGCACATCTGTCACGGTCAGAGACCGCATCTGTACACCCAATGTGGAGCTGCTGTCTGTGTCACTATGCCTTATTTGCCTCGCGCGTTCCCCCAACTTTTCATCACAATTGTGTACATTTACCAGAGGGCAGACGCTGACTCTGTCTGCAGCACTATCTTTGATGTGGTCCAGCAGCTGCAATCAATTTCTCCAGAGGCGCCAAACTTCATTCTTGGGGATTTCAACCATGTTTCTTTAAAGAAGACACTTAAAAACTTTTATCAGTATGTCTCCTGCCCAACCAGGCGAAAAAAGACATTGGACCTGTGCTATGGATCCATTGAGAGGGCCTATAAATCACTCCACCTTCCTCCTGTAGGATCCTCAGATCACAACTGTGTACATTTGCTGCCCTCATATAAAACTGCTCTCAGAAGAGGCAAGGTGGAGACGAGAGACATTGATGTGTGGACAGAAGATTCAGTGCACAGCCTCCAGGAATGCTTTGACTGTACAGACTGGGAGATGTTCACACTGTCCTGCAGGGATGATTTGGACTCTTTGGTGGACGTCACATGCTCATACATGGCTTTCTGTAAAAATAAGATTGTTCCACGTAAACGTGTCAAAATATATCCCAACAACAAACCATGGGTTACAAAATCAGTTAAATCCCGCTTACAGAGGAAAGCACTTGCCTTTAAACAGGGGTCTGTTTCTGAGCTACAGGTTGCCACAAAGGAGCTGAAGGCCGAAATTTTAAGAGCAAAACAGAATTATAAATCAGAATTGGAAAGCAAGATGGCAGCAAAGAAACTTGGTTCAGCCTGGGCCAGTATGAAAACTATTGCAGGCCTTCAGAGCACAGAGCGCAGTAATCGTGTGTTTTTAGATGATTTTAATTCAGACACAGAGCTGGCTAATGCTCTTAATTGTTTTTATGGTCGTTTTGACTCCTTTGATTTTAGCACAGAAACCCAAGATTTGAAACAAAAACTCAAAGACAATCAGCACTTTAATATTGAGGTGCAGGATGTTAAAAGGGAGTTCTGCGCTGTAAAAGTGAACAAAAGTCAGGGCCCTGATAATATATGTGGGCGCTTGGTAAAGTCCTGTGCACATGAACAAACATGTGTCGGAGCAGACATGACAACAGACACATTATAACAAACCCTGGATCAACCCTGAGATAAAAACACTTCTGAGAGAGAAGAAGAGGATCTTCAGGTCGGGGAACAGGGAGATGCTGAAGTCCGTACAGAGGGAGCTGAGGAGAAAGATCAGAGAAGGCAAGGACAGCTTCAGGAAGAAGATGGAGGACAAGCTGCAACAGAGCGACATCAGCGGGGTCTGGAGAAACCTCAAAACCATCTCGGGGCTCCAGAATACCTCCCCCCAGGCCACAGGGGGCAGGGAGTGGGCGAACAACCTGAATCTGTTTTTCAATAGATTTGACCAACCGCCCTCCCCCCTGACTGCACAACAACCACTGCTGCCTCTAAAGAAATCAAGTCCTGCTGCCCACTCCCCACTCTACCAACACCCCCCCACTCCCAACACACAGCCCCCCATCCTGACCCTGACCAGGACCCAGGTGAGGACGGAGCTGAGGAAGATCAAGGCGAGGAAGGCGCCGGGACCGGACGGCATCAGCGCAAAGCTCCTCAAGTCCTGTGCAGACCAGCTGTGTGGGATTGTGACGTATATCTTCAACATGAGCCTGAAACTGGGGAGGGTACCACAGCTGTGGAAAACATCTTGTGTGGTACCTGTACCAAAAACTTCCCACCCCAAAGACCTGAACAGCTACAGACTGGTGGCCTTGACGTCCCACTTGATGAAGACCCTGGAGAGACTGCTCCTTGCTCACCTCCGCCCCCTGGTGGAACCAGCGATGGATCCACTCCAGTTCGCCTACCAGCATGGCATTGGGGTGGAGGATGCGGTGATCTTCCTCCTTCACCGTTCTCTGTCCCACCTGGAGAAGCCCGGGAATATGGTGAGGATCATGTTCTTTGACTTCTCCAGTGCTTTCAACACCATCCAACCGATGATCCTGAAGGACAAGCTGCTGCGCGCAGGGGTGGACCAGCACCTGTCATCATGGATCCTGGACTACCTCACGAACCGGCCTCAGTTTGTGAGAACCCGGGACTGTGTGTCCGACACGATCATCAGTAGCACGGGGGCCCCCCAGGGAACGGTGCTGGCTCCCTTCCTGTTCACTCTTTATACTGCGGACTTCTCACACAACACAGCACACTGCCATCTACAGAAGTTCTCTGATGACTCTGCGATCGTTGGCCTCATCTCCAATGGAGATGAAGCTGAGTACAGAGGGCTTATCCAGGACTTCGTGGACTGGTGCCATCGGAACTGCCTCCAGATCAACGCGAGGAAAACTAAGGAGCTGGTGGTGGACTGCCGCAGGCATGGGCAGCCCCTCACAGTACCAGTAAATATACAGGGAACAGACATCGAGATGGTGACATCCTATAAGTACCTGGGTATTCATCTGAACAATAAACTAGACTGGTCACACAATACTGATGCACTCTACAAGAAGGGACAGCGCAGGCTGTTCCTGCTGAGGAGACTCAGGTCTTTTGGTGTACAAGGGGCGCTGCTGAAGTCATTCTATGACACGGTGGTGGCATCAGCCATCACTTTTGGAGTGGTCTGCTGGGGCAGTGGCATTACTGCAGCCGATAGGAAGAGACTGAACAAACTGATTAAGAAAGCTAGCTCTGTCCTGGGGCAGCGCCTTGATCCGATGGAGGAGATAGGAGAGAGAAGGACGGTGGCTAAACTGTCATCTCTGCTGGAGTCCGAGTTCCACCCTATGCAGGACATACTGAATGCACTGAGGAGCTCATTTAGCAGCAGACTACATCATCCCAGGTGCACAACCGAGAGGTTTCGTAGGTCCTTCCTACCAACGGCTGTCAGACTGTACAACCTAAGCAGGGCTGCTCGCAGAGATAGCAAAAAGACGTAACAAACTAATAGTTTTTTGAATGCAAAAGATGCAATAGACTTACACAATGGTCCTCTCCGGCATACAACTAGGAACATACCGGTCGCTATGGAGGGTGAGAATATGTATGGGCACATAATCATACCATGTAGGATAACTAAGTAGACGGTTATGCTGTTTCATTCCATCTAGCAACAATGCTCTGCACTGTGTGTGTTTATATATTTGCATATTTATTCCATCTAGCTACAATGCTCCGTACTGTGGGTGTTTATATATTTATATATCTACATATTATTCCATCTAGCTACATTGCTCCGCACTGTGGGTGTTTATATATTTACATATTTATTCCATCTAGCTACAATGCTCTGCACTGTGTGTTCATATATTCATATATTTATTCCATCCAGCTACAATGCTCTGCACTGTGTGTCTGTGTGTGTGTGTATATATATATATTTTATAGTAATACGTACATATGTTTATTAGCTGCTCTTGCTTGCTTGTTTTTTTTTTTTTTTTTTTTTTTTTTTTTTTTCTTGCCTTCTGATTGTTGCTCTGAGTGTTGCTATCCCTGTGCTGTTGCAATCCTGGAATTTCCCCGTTGTGGGACTAATAAAGGCTTATCTTATCTTATTATAAAGTATGCTGATGACTCAGTTATTGTCAGTCTCCTCCAGGACAGTGAGAGTGGCCACAGCCCAGTAGTTGATGATTTTGTTCACCGGTGTGAGGATTCCTACCTGCAGCTGAATACGACAAAAACTAAAGATATGATTATTGACTTTAGGAGGAAAAATCCCAGGCACAAAGTCACCGTACTAAAAGGCCAGACTACCGAATGTGTACAATCCTACAAATATCTTGGGACGATTATTGATAGTAATTTAAACTTTGAAGAGAACTGTGAAAGGGTGTGCAAAAAGGGTCAGCAACATTTGCATTGCTTGAGAAAACTTGCACGTTTCCAAGATGACCGAACCATAATGACAATGTTTTATCGGGCTTTTATTGAATCTGTTTTATCTTTTTCTTTAGTGTCATGGTTTGGTCAGATAAAACTGAAACAGAGGAAATCCTTGGATCAGGTAGTTAGATGGTCCAGTCGTTTGCTTGGTGAGCCACAGCTGAGCCTGACATCCCTGTACACCAGACAAGTACAGAGGATGGCTACCTCCATTTTAAATGATGACTCACACCCTTTGCACTGCAACTTTCAGCTTCTTCCCTCCAGACAGAGGTTTGCTGTCCCAAAAAGTAGAACCCAGCGCTACAAAAACAGCTTTGTTCCTGCTGCTGTCAAAGAGTTGAACAAGCTGTAAAAATATATTGCACATAATTTAGGTACCTATTTATTAACTCCATTTTATATTTACTTATTTTTGTAGGATGTCACTTGGGTTCTAAATATTTTATTGGGTTTTAGACCTTTGAGTTTTTAACCTCTTTGACTAGTTTTTAACTTTTAATATGACCCTTTTCTCTTACGTCTGGTTTTTCTCCCATCTCTTTGTCTTTTTATACCCTGATTGATGGAGCTTTGAGTATTTTTATCATGTTTATAGTCAGCTTCATATGTGCCTGTGTTTGTGTCTATGTTGAATGTAATTTGTGGCTTGTATATATGGATGTCACCAGACTGCAAAACAAATCTATCTACGGGTACAAATAAAGTAACCTGAACCTGAACCTGAACCTGAAAATACCTGCTGAGAGGTGCAGAAGTCTCATTGACAGTTACAGAATTCGTTTGATTGCAGTGATTGCCTCAAAAGGTTGTGCAACAAAATATTAAGTTAAGGGTACCATCATTTTTGTCCAGGCCTGTCTCATGAGTTTGTTTTTTAAAATAATTCTGTTGAACCACAATTCAAAAGCATTGTCTGATTTTCATTGGTTAATTTTCATAGAATTTTTATTTATTACCACTTTTATTTATTTATTACCATTTGAGATGATTATTGACTTCAGGCGGTCATGGCCTGAACACGTCCCTCTCAGCATCAGTGGCCGTTTGGTGAAGAGAGTGGAGAACATCAAGTTCCTCGGAGTGCAGATCTTGCAGGACCTGACCTGGAGCAAGAATTCCTTGGGGATCAGGAAGAGGACCCAGCAGAGACTGCACTTCTTGAGGAAACTCAAACAGGCCTCTCTCCCCATCTGCATCCTCAGGACCTTCTACAGAGGTGTGGTGGAGAGTGTTCTGATGTACTGCATTGCTACATGGTACTCCAGCTGCAGTATGTCAGACAAAAAAGCCATGTAGAGGATAGTTAAGGGAGCTGAGAGGGTAATTGGAGTTTCCTCCCCTCTGTCCAAGAACTTTTTCAGAGCAGGGCATTGAACATTGTCAAGGATCACTCTCACCCTCTGTATAAACACTTTGAACTACTGCCATCTGGCAAACGATTCCGGAGCATCAGAGGCAGAACCACCAGACTGATTAACAGCTTCCTTCCACAAGCTGTTAGGATGCTGAATAGTTGATCCGGAATCTTTCATACATACTACTGCACCTTATGGACATTATGTATATTATTTGTATATTATAGTTCTAGTTAGTTTTCAAGTATGTCTCAGGGATGTGTGAATGGCTGTGTTGGGGGTGGGGGGTGAGGGTGTGTGTGAGTGTGTCTTAAATTATGTTCTTTTTACTTATATGGATGCAGAGAGAAACGCAATTTCATCTTGCCTGCACTACAGTTGTATGTACAGCAAGATGACAATAAAGGTTGATTTGATTTGATTTGATTTGCCAAAAGCATGCAAGTTAGGTTAATTGGCATCAAACTGGGGATTCTAAAATGTCCTTTGGTATAACTGTGAGAGTGAATGGTTGTCTGTCTCTCTGTGTTGGCCCTGTGATGGACTGGTGATCTGCCCAGGGTGTACCCTGCCTCTCACCCAAAGATGCTGGGATAGGCTCCAGCACCCCCGCGACCCGAAAAGGATTAAGCGGAAGAAAATGGATGGATGGATGGATGGATGGATGATTTGATTTTGTCAGATTCAAGTTACTTCTGTTACCATTGTGGGTTTTTCTTTCATTAACAGAGGGGTACCAACAATCTTGTCCACGTGTGTATATCCCCTGTACTTGTTTACCTATTGTTCTCAGTCCCTTGAGTGTTCCATACCCGTAGCCATTTTTCCTCATGTATTGCTGTTTAGACCCTGACTGTTATCCCAGCTGTCCCGTGTTCCCCTGATTATCAGTTAGCTTACGTCTGTCTTTGCCTCTACCCGTTGTGATGTCATACCATGGTTTTCCCTCTGACCGTCTGTTCCTGGTGTTACTGTTTCCAAGTTTCTAGTAAGTGTGTTTAGTCCTCCATGGCTCACTTTATGTTTCAGCCCTCAAGCTGCCTTTATTTTATGTTTTGGAAAATAAGCCGAGTTTTTACCATAGTTCCGCCTGCCATAAGAGTCCATTATTTCCTGCCTGTCAAGAGGTTGCTCCATGACAGATGGACTCTAAACATTTGGAAATCTGGACTTCTCTGTGAGAAACTAAACAAACTGCAATCCGTCATGGACAGTCCTGATCCTGATCACCCCCCCCCCACCACCACCACCACCACCACACACTGGGCAGGCAGCGGAGCACTTTCTCCAGCAGACTGCTACAGCTTTGCTGCCGAACAGTTGTCGTCAGCCTCCGTCGGTCTATGATGACCATGGAAGAGAATCCTAAACGTCTACTCTGCTGGAACAGCATCGCCTGTGGCTGAACAGGCCGATGCGCACCGGTGTTCTACCTTCCAGCGTTGAGCGTTGGTAGGATTCAAGCCTGGGCAGGAAGATATGGAGGACAAGATGTTACCCATGCAGCATGTCCCCCCTCTCCACGTCACTGATGAATCCAAAGGAACAGCAGGGCTGCTATAGTTTGGCACCAGCGTCATCGCAGGAGCTGCCAGAACGATGTTGAGCACAACAGAGAACTGCCTTAGGAGCTCCGACTCCGGATTTTTCCTCAGGGTTGACTCCCGAAGCCTTTCCCGTGACTGGGTGTGCCGCAAGGCAGCGGAGGTTTGAAATCAGGGTTTACCTTCCCCTAGATGGGCTACCTTCCCAGGTTGACGAGCCACCATCTACCCAAAGCATCTGGTTTTAAGGCGGCAGAGATCCGCCCTCGCCCCTTCTCCTATTAGTAAAAGCAGTTCCGTCGGGCTTAGAGACTAAACCACACGGGCAGGCTAGGAGTTGGACTTAGTTGTCAGAGGCTTTTCGAGACGCACGCCGTAAGGAGCATTTTATGAGCACTGGGAGCTTAACCCCAGTGCCGCTCCTGGCTATGACAACCTTGGAACCAAACAGCCGAAAAGTTAGGTACAGGAAATCTTTCCTGCCACATGCCATTTCCCTGTACAATAACTCACTCTAATGTTGAATTCTGGTCATAACTATGCTGCCATACTGCACCTTGCAGCCTAATTTGTGCCTCACATTTCACCCTGTACCTGATAGTTCTGCATTGTACATCGGGTATGATTTATGTATCTATATGGGTCACCATCTATTCATCTATGATATATATAAGATGAGATAAGATAAGATAAGATGAGATAAGATACGATAAGCCTTTATTAGTCCCACAATGGGGAAATTCCAGGATTACAGGAGCAAAGGGATAGCAGCACTCAGAGCAATAGTCAACAAGAGAAGAAGAACTGGTTAGCCAAAGCAGTAGATGAATATACATATGTACACAGATATATAGACAGTGCAGAAGCATTACAACTAGATGGAATACGGTTTGTTAAGTTACCCTGCAGAATATGAATATGTACCCAGACAGTATATTTCGCATTTGAATCACAGTGTTGTTGCCACCCTCAGTAATGGTTGTTATTACCCTAGTTGTACAGTATATTGGAGGGGACAGTCTCTATTGTGCAAAGTTGTTACATTTAGGACATTTAATACGACCTCTACGAGCAGCCCTGGTTAGGATCTAAAGCCTGACAGCCGTAGGTAGGAAGGACCTGCGGAACCTCTCCGTTGTGCACCTAGGATGGCACAGCCTACCGCTAAATGAGCTCCTCAATGCGTTCAGCGTGTATTGCTTGGGTGGGACTCGGACTCCAGCAGAGATGACAGCTTAGCCACAAACCTCCTCTCTCCTATCTCTTCCACTGGGTCGAAGCGTCGCCCCAGAACAGAGCTGGCTTTTTTGATCAGCCTGTTCAGTCTCTTCTTGTCGGCTGCCTTGATGTCACTGCCCCAGCAGACCACTCCAAATATAATATAAGCTATTTAGGCAGTTTTACTTTCCATGGGTAATCCCTTTGTCTATTATGCTGTGTGTGTTTCTGTCGTTTTAGTTGTCTACTGTCATGCTGCTGTTACACTGTAATTCTAAGTCTAATACTCAGTTTGGGATCAATAAAGTACATCTATCTATCTATCTATCTATCTATCTATCTATCTATCTATCTATCTATCTATCTAAATACAAATGGGAGTGATGAAGACATTAGATCTGAATGTGCAATTCCCTCTAGGTGGGAACTCCTCATGGTTGATGAGCTACAATGGTATCAAGGAGCTTCCACTGTCAGAACAGCAACAGTGTGGCTACAAAGTTTCTGCAGAGGAAAACCATTAAGTCTGATGAGAATTTAATGAAACCAACATCTAATCAGCTGTATGGGCTCTTTCACCAAAACATGAAGAGTGAAGGATTGCTGTATTGCATAACCCATTATCCACAATAACTAGCCTGAACCCAAGTAAGGTGATTTGGTCAAAAACTGGTGTAGAGAGTTGAAAAGGTGTGTGCTCATCATGTCTGAGAAATGTTTTAAGACCTGTGAAAAAGCTTGAGGAGATGACCTCATAAAAATGATTTGGAGAATGAATTGGGTGAAAACGGTTTTAAAAAGCTGGATAAGCAGAAGAATGGCCATTAGATGAGTGTATTTAAGTGGTACATTAAGTGATGTGAGGCTTATCATTACTAGACAAAGGCCCTGTTGCATACACAAGTACATTTATGACCATTTAATTATTTTATATTGAGTATGTGACTTCATAAAGGTTTGTCATCTATTAAATGAATGAAGCCACAGCCTCACTCCCAATCACATCAAGATACCTGCTTGTGGAAAAGCAGTTACACAAACAACCCCTGTGCACATTTATTCTGTGCACAGGGGTTGTCTGGATCTCTGTATATGGCATTCATTCCTGCTGTAAAAATTTTGGCTCAGATGAACACAACTTGAGTCAGTAAAAATTCCACAACAAAAAATTGCCACCTGAATCCATTTGACTTACACTACATGTGGCCAAGCTGATCTATTGTGTTGATTTACACCAACATTAATTTCCATTTAACAGTGGATTCTTCTAGAGAAGATCTGCTCGACCAACAGTTTAATAATCCAGTGTTTTTCAATCTTTTTTGATCCAAGGAACCCTCTTTATATTACACCAACCAAAAATGTTACAAAATGACACAGTGTAGCCTATTACAGCTTATGTAATGGCAATTTAGTATACTAATTCAGTGTGAAATTTGGGCCTATTTAGATAAAGATAAAGCTGATATCCTGGCAGGAACTGAACAAATGCATACACAGAGCTCTTCCTTGTCATTTCTGGGTGAACGTGTCAAGGATTGCACTTTCCAGAATTTTTTGTCAGAGGTTTATGTTTGAATGGAATCCATTTATTTTGTCTGTGCCTGTGAGCAGGTTCTCATCTCTGCCTTGCATTCTTGTGTTCAGTTCATTCAGAAGCTGAAATATATCTGCCAGGTATGCCAGCCTTGCACACCACTTATCAGTCAAAAACACTTTTAGTTCCACTTGGAGCTCATGCACCTAGGCCAGCACTCTGCTGTGCGTCAACCATCGGACCGCTGTATGGACCTATAAGGTTTTATGCTCCACTCCCATTTCCTCACATAAAGATGGAAATATATGGCTTTTCAGAGGTCTTGTCTTAACAAAGTTTACCATCCACATGACGTCATCTAACAAAGGAGCTAGGTCTGCTGCTAAAGTCTTGGCAACAAGCACCTCAAGATGCAAAAAAAGAGTGCATTAACAACATTTGGGCGTGTCTTTCACTTTGCTAATGAAGCCTTTAGTGCCCCCAACCATGGCGGCTGATCCATCAGTACAGGGCTCAGTTCCAAATATGAATCTTTCCTCTTCAAATATTTATCCATCACTGTTTTTTCATCTAGCTACTGCAACCTCAAGCACATCTTAACAAGGTCATTAATCTTCATGAAACACATGAAGAGGAAGAAGAGGAAAAAGGAAAAAGACAGTAGCGGCCATTATTGCCAACTACTGCCAACTACTGACATGGAAGATCCACTAGAGGCATCCATGCACAACATTGGCAAATTACTTGCAATTTTTTGGACCAATTAGGAAGTGAAATCAGACAATTTCCTACAGACTTCTGAACCTTCTCTCAAGGATGAACAGCATTCAATGTCAGTACCTCAGGTCCTCTAGTATATAAATCAAACCATATAAAGTCATTTTAATATGGTCTTTAAGGCTACACTTTCTCTAAGCTCTCTCTTCTCTAATTGTGGGACCTTTGCAAAGACAAGTTCTGAGCACTACAACACCTTGAGATGACCATGTTAGGATATCTTTTCTGTTACATCATACAGATTTGAGAGAAAGGCTATCAGGAAGAGCATTTAGAGCAGTTTAAAGACATCTCAGCTTTTGGTTTATTGGGAGTACTTGTAATGTATGTGTACAGAAATATAAAAAATAATCCAATATTAAATATGGATTCAAATAATAAACCCAATGTAGATGGCAGGGCAAATGCAACTATCACACAACCAAACTCAAACATGCTTTGACCATGTTTACAACTTCAAATAAAACACAATTGTAAATGTTGTATTTACTATCGATCCCATGCTGAAAAAGGACAGCAATTCTAAAAATGATTACAATAATTTATTCCACCAACCACCTATGCTACCATTCCTAGGCTCAGTTGGCCATATCAGCTGAAATAAAACACCTCATCCAGTGCTGAAAGTTCCACTTCCCTTCTGGAAAGTTTAGAAATATTAACAGCCTTAACTTGCTTCATTATAGGACTATGAATACTACATTTCATGCAAAATGGGCCAAAATGGCCGAGGGCTCAAAAACTAGATAAAGGTTTTAGAACATGGAGCGGAACAAAATGGCCAAAGTCCTTTCCTGGTTCAACTTTTGAAACAAAAAAAAAATAAAATTCTAGAAGCAAATACATGACAAATAACGCAAATCAAAGCTCAGTCTCATTTGAATAAGGAAAACTCCTACAATTAGTTTGCTGCTATCAAATGCATCAGCAGGCATTAGTTTTAGCTCAGTATTTAGTCTGGCGAGTCACAGAATGCCAGCCAGTAGCTGCACACTGATTAACTGGGGCTGATGTAGACTGATGTGTTTTCAGAGCTGCTCCACAGTGACTGAGCACGGCGCCGGCACCGAAAAAAGCAAAGAAGCGCGGAGCATCATTTACTTTTCTCCTCATTGCGCTCTCTAAGCGTTAACGGTGGGACTGCTGGCTGACCGTTTGGCTAATGATGATCGATGGTGTTAATTAAAAGGTTTTAGCACAGCACTGATTGCACCTGCAGCTAAACCACTCTGTTTCGCTGAAGTCAAGGGAATTTTTTGTGGTTTGTTTTCTTATAGAAGGGGGAAAATATCTGCCTATGCAGAAATTTCCTTTGGACCCTCTTCCTGGCAGTGTGTGAGAAAGACACACCTGGATGTTATTTAATATCAGATACTATAGCAAGACAGTAAAGGATGTCCCACAGGATACCTTGCATTAACTAAATGGTCTACATTAGAACAGCTGACTTAAAGTTATAATATCAGTTTGGATTTAGCAGCACCTATTTAGTTTACCAATTCCATACCTCTCCTCCTAAGTTATCCATTTATACCTTAGTTTATTCAGACATCTTATCAACTGCTTGCCAGTTTCAGGGTCATGACTAATGGGCTGGACTCTAGACTGTTCAGCAGTCTGTCATAGAACCGACACAGAGAGACAGAGTACCACAAGCTCTCACACCCAGACCTACGGTCAATGTCGAACCATTAGTTAACCTAACGAGCACGTCTTTGGACTGTGGAAGGAAACCAGAGTCCCTGGAATTAAAGCAGGTCAAACCTAACATGCAAGTTAGGTTAATTGGCATCAAAACTGGGGATTCTAAATTGTCTTTAGGTATGACTGTGAGAGTGAATGGTTGTCTGTCTCTCTGTGTTGGCCTTGCAATGGACTGGCGATCTGTCCGGGGTGTACCCTGCCTTTCGCCCAAAGATGCTGGGATAGGCTCCAGCGCCCCCGCGATCCGAAAAGGATTAAGCGGAAGAAGATGAATGAATGAATGAAAAATCATGATTGTAGATTAAACTGGCTATTGCACTTAAGGTTTCAGAGGACAGATGTAGGTGGGGGTGAAGTGAGGTGAAAGCAGCACAACAAGGAGAAAACTGCAAGTTCACTTCATTGTACACACTTCTGCAGTCAGCCCATTTGTTCCAAGCTTTGACTCCTAATGAGAGGTTTGTGGTGTTGTCAGAGAGCAGAGCTGGAACTTTATAATGAGCAGTTTCACCTGAATCAGGTGCAGTCTCACCTATTAATAAGAAGTGACCCACATATGGCTTCTGGCTATTTCTGGAGGTGGCGGCTGCCAGTGGGTGCACATGCTTCAAGTTTCAATGTGAAAATTGCACCTCTTCACTTTCAATGGGCCTTGATCCATAAAAAATTAGGGTGGTGCTGTATTTTGTCACTTTCTCACTGAATGTATGTGTGGGCTGTTTTTAATAAAATGCTCAGAAGAACTCAGAAAAATGCTCAGAAAAATAAAATGAGCAATGACAAGGACATCCCTGCAAGTAATTATAGTTGAAAAAGCAATTCTTAGAGAAATAGTTTTATCCAGTATTTTAGCTTTAGCCATAAAAATCCCTTTTCACGACACAGCTGAGAAAAATCTTTACTGTGACTGGACTGAATCCCCAAATAATTCTGACAGGGTTTTATCCATTTTTCTTTAATTAAATAGTAAATAGTAAATCATTTTGATCATAGCTACATGTACAGTGGTGTGAAAAAGTGTTTGCTCCCTTCCTAATTTCTCATTTTTTTGTGTCTGTCACACTTAAATGTTTTAGATCATCAAACAAATTTAAATATTAGACAACAATAACACAAGTAAACACAAAATGCAGTTTTTAACTAACTAACTAACCTGCACTTATATAGCGCTTTTCTAGTCACAAAGACCACTCAAAGCGCTTTCATTAATACTAACCCTCTATTCTAAGGGCCTATAGGAAACAGATATCTAGGGACAATTTAGAACAGCCAATTAACCTAACATGCATGTTTTTGGCATGTGGGAGGAAACCGGAGAAATCCCGGAGTAAACCCACGCAACACGGGGAGAACATGCAAACTCCACACAGATCACTGTTGGTCGGGGGCTGGGATCGAACCCACGATCCCACGATCCCCACAATCCCCCGGCCAAGGGTAAACTGTGCTGCCGCAGTGCTAACCACTGCGCCACCGTGCAGCCCATTTCCCAGCCCTTCATTTTTAAATGAAGGTGTTTATTATGAAGGGTAAAAAAAAAATCCAAACCTACATGGCCCTGTGTGAAAAAGTGATTTTCCCCACATTAAAACATAAATTAACTGGTTTATCACGTCTTTGGAAAGTTGAGTTCAATTTCTCTAGCCACACCCAGGCCTGATTACTGCCACACATGTTCTCAGTCAAGAAATCACTTAAATAGGACCTGCCTGACAAAGTAAAGTAGACCAAAAGATCCTCAAAAACTAGACATCATGCTGCCATCCAAAGAAATTCAGGAACAAATGACAAACAAAGTAACTGAGATCTATCAGTCTGGAAAAGGTTATAAAGCCATTTCTAAAGCTTTGGAACTCCAGCGAACCAGAGTGACAGCCATTATCCACAAATGGCGAAAACATGGAGCAGTGGTGAACCTTCCCAGGAGTGGCCGGCAAACCAAAACTACCCCAAGAGTGCTGCAACGACTCATCCAAGAGGTCACAAAAGACCCCACAACAACATCCAAAGAACTGCAGGCCTGACTTACCTCAGTTAAGGTCAGTGTTCATGACTCCACCATAAGAAAGAGACTGGGCAAAAACGGCATGCATGGCAGAGTTCCAAGACAAAAACCACTGCTGAGCAAAAAGAACATAAAAGCTCATCTCAGACTTGCCAGAAAACATCCTGATGATCCCCAAGACTTTTGGGAAAATACTCTGTGGACTGACGAGACAAAAGTTGAACTTTTTGGAAGGTGTGTGTCCCATTAAATCCAGCATAAAAGTAACATAGCATTTCACAAAAGGAACATCAAACCAACAGTAAAATATGGTGGTGGTAGTGTGATGGTCTGGGGCTGTTTTGCTGCTTCAGGACCTGGAAGACCTGCTGTGGTAAATGGAACCATGAATTCTGCTGTCTACCAAAAAATCCTGAAGGCGAATGTAAGGCCATCTGTTCGTGACCTCAAGCTGAAGCACACTTGGGTTCTGCAGCAGGACAATGATCCAAAACACATCGGCAAGTCCACCTCTGAATGGCTTAAGAAAAACAAAATGAAGACTTTGGAGTGGCCTAGTCAAAGTCCTGACCTGAATCTGATTGAGATGCTGCGGCATGACCTTAAAAAGGTGGTTCATGATTGAAAACCCTCCAATGTGGCTGAATAACAATTCTGCAAAGATGAGTGGGCCAAAATTCCTCCACAGTGCTGTTAAAAACTCATTGCCAGTTATTGCAAATGCTTGGTTGCAGTTGTTGCTGCTAAGGGTGGCCCAACCAGTTATTAGGTTTAGGGGGCAATCACCTTTTCACACAGGGCCATGTAGGTTTGGATTTATTTTTTTTTACCTTAATAATAAACACCTTCATTTAAAAACTACATTTTGTGTTCACTTGTGTTATCTTTGTCTAATATTTAAATTTGTTTGATGATCTGAAACATTTAAGTGTGGCAAACATAGAAAAAAATGAGAAATCAGGAAGGGGGCAAACACTTTTTCACACCACTGTACTTCTGTATGGTTTCAAAAACTCCAAATGCATACTTTGTTTTGCTGAACAAACCATTTCTTGCTTGGAAAGAGGTCCATTGATGTCAACTTAAATTTACTAGCTGAAGGATTCACACCATTTCTTATTAATTTACTATTTAACTAGATTATTATGTGCTTTCAGTACAAACAAAATGCGCATGTTCTGTTGTTATCTGCTCATTTAAAGAGCTTTCTTAAAATTCTAGTAGTTCTATAATGTATCAAGTCAAAGTCATGGAAAAAATAATCATTTGTGCATGGGGAGAGTTGAAATAAAGAATCCCATCAAGTTTGTTTTTCATTGCTGTCATAAACTCCCCGTGCGCTATTCCACAGCGCACGGAGGAGGAGAAGGATGGATGGATTTACGCGCAGGGTTTCACCAAGCATACATTTATTGACATACACAGTTCCAAACTAAAGACTTACAGTTAGAAAAGGATGTACACAAAATGGCTGACGCAGAAGCAAACAGTGGGCAGACCACTGTGTACCTTGGCCACAGGAAAATAATACAAATAACACACATGCACTCGGGAGAGCGAGGAAGACTTTGGGAAGCTCGACTGACTCAGGGAAGCAAACTGGGCGACAATCTAAGCGTAGCAGTTGAGCTGTGGGGAGAAACGCTACCAGATACGCGTAGCAGCTAACCGCACAGAGAAAAGCTAAACAATTTACTCACGAGCAGGAGCAGTCCAAAAAGTCCAATGCTCCCATGGAGCACGAATAACCAATCCTTCAGAACGTGACGGTCACACAACGGGAAACAACTGTGTGACACGTATAATGGTCCAGCGGGCAGGAGCAGTCCAAAAAGTCCAATTCTCCCATGGAGCACGAATAACCAATCCTTCGGAACGTGACGGTCACACGACGGGAAACGACTGTGTGACACGTATAAAGGTCCAGTGGTGTTTGACTAGCAAAGAGCTGCTTAAGTACAAACACTGCTGGCCCAACAAATTGGGAACACCTGGGCGATGCGCGGGAAAGATAATTACCGGGGCAAACAGCTGACTGTCAAAGAGAGGGGGGCATGATCGGACCAGTGAATGTTAGGCAGTGCCCACCCGAAAGTGGGTCAAACAGCTGCCTAACGATCGCTGGCCACAGCAGCAGCCAAGCACAGAAATAAACACACAGGTGAGAAAACAAAACACAACATATGACCAAGAATGGTCAGAACCGAGCCCGCAGGAGACACAGGCTCGGTTCATGGCAGAGCTCCACCTTCAAGGGGTGGATACCAGGAACCCACGGTAACATCATAAAGACCCCCCACCACCACCACCAACAGGAGCCACAGCAACAAACAACAGGCCCAGGCCCAGCAGAAGGTCCAGTGGATGGAGTCCGGCGGCCTGCCGGAAAACATGGGCCACCAGACCTGGGGAGTCAATTCTTCCAGAGGCTGGCCAGCATTATTTAGCCACCAGGACCGAAGGGGTGAAGCAGGAGATGGCCTGCCCACCAGAAGGCTCACTGGTTGGAGACCGGGCCAGGGCGAGGGAACCTCCACAGCGTCGGGCAGGGAGAAGGGGACCACGACATTTTCCGGTTGGTCCACAGCACCCTCGGTGGTTCCAGCTTGAAGCAAAACTGCACCTCTGGTGGGCCCCAACTGGGCCAGCTCCGCTGCACCCGCGGTGGACCCTGACCGGGCCAGCTCCTGCTGCACCCGCGGTGACCTCCGGCTGAGGCTCAGCAGCACCCGCGGTGACTTCCGGCTGAGGCTCAGCAGCACCCGCGGTGGGCCCTGACCGGACCAGCTCTGCTGTACCCACGGTGACCTCCGGCTGAGGCTCAGCAGCGCCCACGGAGGACTCCGATTGGGTCAGCGCTGCACCCATGATGGCTCCAGTTGGAGCACCGTTGCACCAGCAGTGACCCCAGCGGGGGCCTCATTGCTCCCACGGTGGCCTCCCCAGCGAGGGAGATGGTGCTCCTCGCACCCCCTGGCACAGGACCCCTATCTTCGGTGGCTTCCGGCGAGGTCAGCTGCTCTCCGACGACCCTGGCAGGGGGCTCTGAACCCGGAGGAAGAGAAAAAGAAACCGGGTCAGGGTCGCCGGCAGCAGCAGAGCCCCGAGGGCTACTACGAGCTGCCCCGGGCCCTCCTCACCATGAGTCAGGTAGTGTGACATTGACATATACAGGACTGACACAATGGAACACACTTGCCTGAACTCAGGCTCCACCGCCGTCCAGGACTCTGGCGATTTGGGGTGCGTCGACTCCGTCGTCTCGCCTGGTGCTGTGCCCCTGTCAACCTCCTCTGGGGCTGCCAGCCTCCCGTCATCATCAGTAGGTCACTCCAGTGGTGGCAGCTCCTCTTCGATGACCTTAGTGAGGGGCTCGACAGGCATGGGAGAGAAGGAAGGGTTAGGGTTGCCGGCAGCGGCACAGCCCAGCAAGGGGAGCCCAGGTGCGGCCGGAAGCTGTACACGACTCTCCTCCCCAAGAGCCAGACAAGATCTCTTAATCGTAAGCAAATGAACTACAGGAGATATCTCTCCTGTGAGATATCACAGGAGATATCTCTTGCCTGTGCTCGAGCTCTACCACTGTCCAGGACTTCGACGCTGCCGCCACCGACAGTCCAGGTCCCATTGGCTGGAGGTGTGGTCCGGGGGATGACTCTGCTGTGGCGATCCCCACAACAGGCATGATGGTGGTTTCAGTCCTGGTCCTCTGATGCTCCTCCTCGACCCGGCTGCTGACTGTGGCGAGCAGGTTCGCCCACTACTCGTCCGACGGACAATCCAGGGGTTGAGCAGGTAAGGGGGGGGGGGGGCTCACAGCCGGGGAAGCACGTCCTCGGGCCTCCTTCTCACGGTGTTCCCCTTCAACCCGGTGGTTTAGCGCAGCGAGCAGAGCTGACCACTTCTCGTCCACCGGCATGGATGCAGGAAAATGCCTCCATGCGGGCCCCTGGGCAGGATCATCCAGGGCCTCAACCTCCTCCATCATCTGACGGCTCGGTTCTTGGACTGGCAGGCCCTCAGGAATTAAGGGAGGAGACAAAGAGAGGGGAAGGAAACAGTCATTATTTGCAGCTGGAGGAGAGGTCCCAGTGGACTGCTGATACTGGGCCTCTCCCTAGGGAGACAGGCAAGATTCAATGTTAATGAATGATTTTGAATGAAACAATACTTGCCTGTCATCCCGGTTGATGAAATCTGCAGCTGCAGGCAGCAGACATTCGTCCTTCTCTGTGCCAGCGATGACGTAGGTCCTCTCAAAGGCTTGCGGAGGAGCCATCTCCATGACGACGGAGGTGGGCGTTCCTGAGATGACCTCAGCGGACCTCTCAGCAGCCGAAGGGATGATGGCAGCTGACGGAGGAGAGGGCTTCTCCTGGCGCTTCAACACAGGATGACGCTGTCCCCTATTAATTGGTACTGACCGTGCTGGAGCAGGAGGGGAGTCGGGAGAAGAGTCCCGGAGAATGAAGGCCTGCTGGTTTCAGGGTCTCCGTCTCAGCGCCGTGGGGAACATCAGCCTGGGGAAGGAGCGCTGGAGCGAACAAACTGTAGCCAGCGGGTCGGCGAGCTCGGGTTAGTCCCATAACCCGGGATATGCCTCCAGGACTTCTACAGCTACTTTCAGGCACTCCAGCATCTTCTTCGGTCCCCGGGTGGCGAGGGCCTCATTCACGACGCTCCGGAAAAATTCAGCGGCCCATCCCTCCTCCATCATGGGAAACTCCGCTACCCTTCTGCCTCGTCGAGAGTGGGGCATGGTGAACTCCAGGAATAGGTCAGTCCAAAAAATGGCACACAAAAAGGGAAAAGGGATGTGTGGGTGAACCTGCTAAATCCTTCTAACTGGCTGGACCATTCTGTCATAAACTCCCCGTGCACTATTCCACAGCGCATGGAGGAGGAGAAGGATGGATGGATGTTCCTTCCTGTTCACTGCAGCCTTCGTCACGTCTTCGTGATGAAGGCTGCAGTGAACAGTCGAAACATGTAAAGAAGATAAAACCATCTCCTTTCTATTTTTGTCTTTAATAAGAACAAAAGGTAAATAATTAAAAGAAGACAAAATGAACCTACTTGAGCTATGAGCTGTGATGGTCACACAACAGGAAATGACTGTGTGACTCATATAATGGTCCAACTGTGTTTGACTAGCAAAGAGCTGCTTAAGTACAAACACCACTGGCCTAACAAACTGGGAACACCTGGGCGAGGCGGGGGAAAGATAATTACCGGGGCAAACAGCTGACTGTCGGGGGGGGGGGCGTGGTCAGACCGGCGAATGTTAGGCAGTGCCCACCCGAAAGTGGGTCAAACAGCTGCCTAACAATTGCCAGCCAGAGCAGCGGCCAAGCACAGAAATAAACACAGGTGAGAAAACAAAACACAACATATGACCAAGAACGGTCAGAACCGAGCCTGCAGGAGACACAGGCTCGGTTCATGACAATTGCTGTGAAAAGGTATTTGCCCACGTCCTGGTTTCTTACATTTTTTTATATTTGTCACATTTAATTGGTTCAGATGATCAAACTAATTTTAATATTTCACAAAGACAACCTGCAGTTTTTAAATGATGATTTCATTTATTATGTTGATCGTGATGAATGATACTTTCATACCCGATCGGTCAAGGCCCGGGTTAACAATGACCGCAACCGGTGCTGTTAACCGACAGGGTGGAAATTGGGCTACCGTTGGTCAAAGATAGAGGAGAACAGGGGGAAGGCGTGTTAGGATGGAGAGAGAGAAAAGGTAAAGGTAGAAGTGTGGAGGTGACAGTAGGGACGTTAAATGTAGGGATGTGATATGATGGAGAGAAGAAAGGTAGATATACTGTGTATTCAAGAAACCAGATAGAAGGGCATACCTGCCAACTTTTCAAACCTGAAAAGCCTAGTAGCTAGCCAGGGTCCAGGGGCCGATGCTAATGCTAATAATGCTAATGCTAATAATAATAATGCTAATATTTGCCAAACAAATATTAGCATTAAATCTAGATAAATGTAGCTAACAACCTCATATTTCTTCAACTTTCAAACCTGAAAAGCCTAGTAGCTAGCCAGGGTCCAGGGGCCGATGCTAATGCTAATAATGCTAATGCTAATAATAATAATGCTAATATTTGCCAAACAAATATTAGCATTAAATCTAGATAAATGTAGCTAACAACCTCATATTTCTTCAACTTTCAAACCTGAAAAGCCTAGTAGCTAGCCAGGGTCCAGGGGCCACAGGCCCCGGTAGGTCCAGGACAAAGTCCTGGTGGGGGGTTCAGGGGAGCAAAGCCCCCCGACGCCAAACAAATATTAGCATTAAATCAAGTTAGAATGTAGCTAACAACCTCATATTTCTTCAACTTTCAAACCTGAAAAGGCTAGTAGCTAGCCGGGGTCCAGGGGCAGCAGTGTCAAACAAATATTAGCATTTGACATAGAAGTCACATATTAATTATATTAAAGGTAAAATATCTAAATCAACTGCAATACTACACAGAGTGAAATATTTGCTGAATCAACAACCCACACTATATACTTTATTCATTAATACTCCCATACATGACATATTGTACTGAAGTATGGGGAAATACATATAAAACAAACATATATCCAGTCTTTATGCTTCAGAAGAGAGCTATTAGAATAATAAACAAAGCTGCTTACAGGGAACCAACAAAAACACTTTTTCTTAAATTAAAAGCTCTCAAGTTGAAAGATCTGGTTGACTTTAATATAAGATAAGATAAGATAAGATAAGCCTTTATTAGTCCCACAATGGGGAAATTCCAGGATTGCAACAGCATAGGGATAGCAACACTCAGAGCAACAATCAGAAGGCAAGAAAAAACAACATCTAGTAAACATATGTCCATATTACTATAAATGTATATATATAGACACACAGTGCAGAGCATTATGGCTGGTTAATGTGCAGCAGAAAGTCTAAGCTCTCTCTCCGCGGATGCAGCAGGCCAGCTGGAAGTCTTTGGGCATGATGGTGACCTCCTTAGCGAAGAAGAGACCACCAGGTGGGCCTCGCTGGTCTCCTGCAGAGCCATGACGGCGAAGCTCAGGAAACACAGGACGGTCTTGAAGTCCTGAGCGATCTCCCTCACCAGGCGCTGGACGGGCAGCTTACGGATGAGCAGCTCCGTGGATTTCTGGCAGCGACAGATCTCTCTCAGAGCCACGGGCCTGTGACGGCGAAGCCTCTTCACTCTGCCGGTGGCCGGAGCGCCTCTCCGAGCAGCCCTGGTGGCTAGCTGTCTCCTGGGGGGGGGGCTTCTTCCTCCAGTAGATTTTACGGGCGGTCTGCTTGATTCTTGCCATCGCTCTTTATTATTCTGTCTTATATTTCTTTCACGCCGCCTAAACTCCAGCCCGGTACCCGCGTCATTTTCGCTACAGCTCCCGGTATGTCGAGTTTCCCATTAGCACCGGGCGGCGGCCAAGTGCTAGCTAGCACTAGCTCCTCCCCGCTGTAACGTCTCCCGCTGCAAACCGTGGCTCCGTCCGCCGACCCGGGAGACTCCCGGGGTGATCCGTGCGTCCGTGATATATATACAGAGTGAAAGGTGTAGAAAGAAGAAGGAAGATAAAAAAAAAGGCTGTTGCAACAGGCAGCCGACTCGTGTGGCGCCGCCGGTCCGGCGGAACCGGAACCGGAAAGGGTTTAAAACTGCAGTAATAATGTTTAAAGCTAAGAATCTGTCACTGCCCGCAAATATCCAAAAGTTGTTCCAAATAAGGGAGAAACAATATAATTTCAGAGGAACATGTATATTTCAAAAACCTTCAGTACTACTACCAAGCAACACTGTGTTTCAGTGCAAGGAATCAGATTATGGAACGATTTTGGACCTGAATTAAAATCATGTACAACGCTTGGACAATTTAAACAAAAACTAAAGGAAGAAATACTCCAAACATATATACAAGATGACATGTAAAATCACATAAGGATTGTCATATCCAGTCTGTGTTGTGTTGTTACTTAGTTTTTTTTGTCACATTTTGTCTTAGCTTTGTTCTGAATTGTAATCGCTCTTGTTTTGTTTTTCTTTTGAATTCTTGGATGGAATATGGGTGGGCAACATAAGCTGCAGCTTCAGCCATCACCCATTTCAGATAACTTATGTTGAACTGTATAATCAGAGGAGTTCTTGTTTAATTTGACCTTGTTGGATTTTTTCGTCTTTGTTATATTATTCTGTTTCTTTTTAATCTTTACTTTTAATCTATCCGAAATAAAGATTCATTCATTCATTAAATTTGCATTCAAAAGACTATCTTAACACTGCATAGAACTTCGAATAGGCCAGATGTGATGTATTATGAATACTAGAAAAGCACTCGGAGAGCGCAGACCTCCACCAAACACCACAGTTCCCCCCATACAGTGTTTAACATCATAAATAAAATATTGAAAATGGCCCTATCTCGCAATGTTAAATAAATTAAAAAAAAAAAAAAAGAATCCTTTAAAAATTCCTGGATCCAGACGGTGATCCGGATCACCACCAAAATCTAATCATCTGTAGGATACCCCATTTCTGACAATCTGTGAAAACTTCATGAAAATCCGTCTATAACTTTTTGAGTTATCTTGCTAACAAAGAAACAGACAAACAGACAAACCAACGCTGATGATCACATAACCTCCTTGGCGGAGGTAACTAGAAGACTAGAAATATCAGCAGGGTATACTAGCACTGTATGACACACGTGTGTAATGACGGCAAAATCGCTCTGATATTTTATGTGTTTACATGATACGCCAGGCATGACAAGGCTTGCAATTACACAGCACATGTTCTTCAAGTTTGCCGCTAGCGTCACTGGCACTGGCCTTGTGTTTTTTCGTTCTTATGTGGTCTTTCACATCGCTGATTCCACCATGTCCAATCAAAAAGTCTTGTCTACACAAAGTGCAATTTGCATAATTTTCACCCCTTCTTGAGCGAATAATAACTCCCGGAAATGCTTTGCTGTATTCCTCACGAAAAGACTGTAATTTTCGTTTGTGTTTCACGCTCGTTAGTGATTTTTCTCCGGCAGACTCCATGATGAAAACGCATAATTCTTATCTGATTGCCTCGCGATTGCACATAGAAAATTGGCTCAGACCTCTCGCACATGCGCAATACACCTACATGAAGCAGTGCCGATTGCCTTTGTTCTAAATTTAGATACGATTCTGAGCGACAGCGTGTTTGGAATTGCTTTTGTGTTTTCCATGTTTTTTTTACGATTTAAAATTTTGACTGAATTTTTTAGTGAAAAACCGTAATTTTGAATAATAAAACCGGAACCCGGAACGGGGTCTTGAAAACCGGAACCATTACGGCAAAACCGGAGTAGTTGGCAGGTATGGAAGGGAAGCAAGGATAGGAGCATCGGAGGTGGATTTAAACTGTTCTACCATGGTGTAGATAGGAAGAGAAATGGAGTAGGAGGAATCTTGACGGAAGAGTATGTAAAGAGTATTCGGGAGGTAAAGAGGGAGTCAGACAGAATCATGAGTTTAAAGCTAGAAGTCAAAGGTGTGATGCTAAATGTTGTCAGTGCATATGCCCCACAAGTTGGATGTCAGGTGGAAGAGAAAGAGGAATTCTGGAGTAAGTTGAATGAGGTGGTACAGCATGTTCCCAGGGGGAGAGAGTGGTGATTGGAGCAGACTTTAATGGACATGCAGGTGAAGGGAACAGAGGTGATGAGGAGGTTCTGGGTAGGTATGGTCTTTAGGAGAGAAATGCGGAAAGACAGATGGTTGTGGATTTTGCTAAAAGCATGGAAATGGCTGTGGTGAACACATACTTTAAGAAGAGAGAGGAACATTATCAGAATCAGAATCAGAATCAGAATCAGGTTTATTGCCATTGTTCATGTAGTACACAAACTAGGAATTTGTCTCGGTGCAATGCTGCAACATTAAACATGATAAAATAAAAGAAATAAACTATACATGCAATAAAGTGGTCATATAGGGTGACTTACAAGAGTTGAGGAAGGTGCAGACAGGTGGACTACATCTTATCCAGAAGGATGTGATGCAAGGTGGTGGCAGGGGAGAATGTAGCAAGACAGCATCGGATGGCAGTCTGTAGGATGATTTTGGAGAGCAAGACGAGGAAGACAGTGAAGGCAGAGCCAAAGATTAAGTGGGGGAAGTTACAGAAGGAAAAAGGTCACACTGAATTCAGGAAGGAGTTGATACAGGCTCTGGGTGGTAGGGAAGAATTACCAGATGACTGGAAAAGTACAGCAAGCGTATTGAGGGAAACGAGTAGAAAAGTATGTGGTGCATCCAGTGGATAGAGGAAGGAAGACAAGGAGCCTTGGTGGTGGAATGAGGAGGTACAGGAAAGTATCCAAAGGAAGAGGTTAGCAAAGAAAAAGTGGGATAGTCAGGGAGATGAAGAAAGTAGACAGGGGTATTTAGAGAGAGGTGGCAAAGGAAAAGGCATATAGTGAGCTGTATGAGAGGCTGGACACTAAGGAAGGAGAAAAGTACTTGTATCGATTGGCTAGACAGAGAGATTGAGCTGGAAGGGATGTACAGAAGATTAGGTTGATTAAGGACAGAAATGGTAATGTACTAATGTACAAATGGCAAGAGTGTGTTGAGAAGGTGGAAGTAGTACTTTGAAAAGCTGATGAATAAAGAAAATGAGAAAGAGAGGAGTAAGGATGAAGGAAAGATGTTGGACAAGGAAGTCCCGAGGATTAGCAAGGTGGAAGTGAGGGCAACTTTGAAGAGGATGAAGAATAGAAAGGTGGTTGGTCCAGATGACCATGGTCCAGTGCTTTCAACACCATCCAACCGATGATCCTGAAGGACAAGATGCTGTGCGCAGGGGTGGACCAGCACCTGTCATCATGGATCCTGGACTACCTCACAAACCGGCCACAGTTTGTGAGAACCCGGGACTGTGTGTCCGACACGATCATCGGTAGCACGGGAGCCCCCCAGGGAACGGTTTTGGCTCCCTTCCTGTTCACCCTTTATACTGCGGACTTCTCACACAACACAACACACTGCTGTCTACAGAAGTTCTCTCACGACTCTGCGATCGTTGGCCTCATCTCCAACGGAGATGAAGCTGAGTACAGAGGGCTTATCCAGGACTTTGTGGACTGGTGCCATTGGAACTGCCTCCAGATAAGATAAGATAAGCCTTTATTAGTCCCACAATGGGGAAATTCCAGGATTTCAACAGCACAGGGATAGCAACACTCAGAGCAACAATCAGAAGGCAAGAGAAAAAAAGAAACAAGAGCAGCAAGTATACATATGTACATATAAATATAAATATACACTACCGTTCAAAAGTTTGGGGTCACTTAGAAATTTCCTTATTTTTGAAAGAAAAGCACTTTTTTCAATGAAGATAACTTTAATCTAATCAGAAATACACTCTATACATTGCTAATGTGGTAAATGACTATTCTAGCTGCAAATGTCTGGTTTTTGGTGCAATATCTACATAGGTGTATAGAGGCCCATTTCCAGCAACTATCACTCCAGTGTTCTAATGGTACAATGTGTTTGCTCATTGCGTCAGAAGGCTAATAGATGATTAGAAAACCCTTGTGCAATCATGTTAGGTCTGCAATGCTGTAATTGCTGCAAATGGAGGATTCTTTGACGAAAGCAAAGTTTGAAGGAAAAAATTATTATTTCAAATACAAATCATTATTTCTAACCTTGTCAATGTCTTGACTATATTTTCTATTCATTTTACAACTCATGGTGGTAAATAGGTTCCAAGGTTGTCATAGCCAGGAGCAGCACTGGGGTTAAGCTCCCAGTGCTCATAAAATGCTCCTTATGGCGTGCGTCTCAAAAAGCCTCTGACAACTAAGTCCAACTCCTAGCCTGCCCGTGTGGTTTAGTCTCTAAGCCCGGCGGAACTGCTTTTACTAATAGGAGAAGGGGCGAGGGCGAATCTCTGGCGCCTTAAAACCAGATGCTTCGGGTAGATGGTGGCTCGTCAACCTGGGAAGGTAGCCCATCTAGGGGAAGGTAAACCCTGATTTCAAACCTCCGCTGCCTTGCGGCACACCCAGTCACGGGAAAGGCTTCGGGAGTCAACCCTGAGGAAAAATCCGGAGTCGGAGTCCCTAAGGCAGTTCTCTGTTGTGCTCAACATCGTTCTGGCAGCTCCTGCGACAGCGCTGGTGCCAAACTATAGCAGCCCTGCTGTTCCTTTGGATTCATCAGTGACATGGAGAGGGGGGACATGCTGCATGGGTAACATCTTGTCCTCCATATCTTCCTGCCCAGGCTTGAATCCTACCAACGCCCAACGCTGGAAGGTAGAACACCGGTGCACATCGGCCTGTTCAGCCACAGGCGGTGCTGTTCCAGCAGAGTAGACGTTTAGGATTCTCTTCCATGGTCATCATAGACCGACGGAGGCCGATGACGGTGGTAAATAAGTGTGACTTTTCATGGAAAACACAAAATAATTGTCTGGGTGACCCCAAACTTTTGAACGGTAGTGTATATATATATATATATATATATATATATATATATATATATATAGACATACAGTGCGGAGCATTGTAGCTAGATGGAATAAATACAGTGGGGCAAAAAAGTATTTAGTCAGCCACCAATTGTGCAAGTTCTCCCAGATGAGAGATGGTCTCATCTGGGAGATGAGAGAGGTCTCCAATTTTCATCATAGGTATACCTCAACTATGAGAGACAAAATGAGAAAAAAAAATCCAGAAAATCACATTGAAGGATTTTTAATGAATTAATTGGTAAATTCCTCAGTAAAATAAGTATTTGGTCACCTACAAACAAGCAAGATTTCTGGCTCTCACAGACCTGTGACTTCTTCTTTAAGAGGCTCCTCTGTCCTCCACTCGTTACCTGTATTAATGGCACCTGTTTGAACTCATTATCAGTATAAAAGACACCTGTCCACAACCTCAAACAGTCAGACTCCAAACTCCACTATTGCCAAGACCAAAGAGCTGTTAAAGGACACCAGAAACAAAATTGTAGACCTGCACCAGGCTGGGAAGACTGAATCTGCAATAGGTAAGCAGCTTGGTGTGAAGAAATCAACTGTGGGAGCAATTATTAGAAAATGGAAGACATACAAGACAACTGATAATCTCCCTTAATCTGGGGCTCCATGCAAGATCTCACCCCGTGAGGTCAAAATGATCATGAGAACGGTGACCAAAAATCCCAGAACCACACGGGGGGACCTAGTGAATGACCTGCAGAGAGCTGGGACCAAAGTAACAAAGGCTACATCAGTAACACACTACGCCGCCAGGGACTCAAATCCTGCAGTGCCAGACGTGTCCCCCTGCTTAAGCCAGTACATGTCCAGGCCCGTCTGAAGTTTGCTAGAGAGCATTTGGATGATCCAGAAGAGGATTGGGAGAATGTCATATGGTCAGATGAAACTAAAACAGAACTTTTTGATAAAAACTCAACTTGTCGTGTTTGGAGGAGAAAGAACACCATATCTACTGTGAAGCATGGGGGTGAAAACATCATACTTTGGGGCTGTTTTTCTGCAAAGAGACCAGGATGACTGATCCGTTAAAGGAAAGAATGAATGGGGCCATGTATCGTGAGATTTTGAGTGAAAACCTCCTTCCATCAGCAAGGGCATTGAAGATGAAACGTGGCTGGGTCTTTCAGCATGACAATGATCCCAAACACACCGCCCGGGCAATGAAGGAGTGAATTCGTAAGAAGCATTTCAAGGTCCTGGAGTGGCCTAGCCAGTCTCCAGATCTCAACTCCATAGAAAATCTTTGGAGGGAGTTGAAAGTCCGTGTTGCCCAGCGACAGCCCCAAAACATCACTGCTCTAGAGGAGATTTGCATGGAGGAATGGGCCAAAATACCAGCAACAGTGTGTGAAAACCTTGTGAAGACTTACAGAAAATGTTTGACCTCTGTCATTGCCAACAAAGGGTATATAACAAAGTATTGAGATGAACTTTTGTTATTGACCAAATACTTATTTTACCGAGGAATTTACCAATTAATTCATTAAAAATCCTTCAATGTGATTTTCTGGATTTTTTTTTCTCATTTTGTCTCTCATAGTTGAGATATACCTATGATGAAAATTGGAGACCTCTCTCATCTTTTAAGTGGGAGAACTTGCACAATTGGTGGCTGACTAAATACTTTTTTCCCCACTGTATGTAAATATATAAACACACACAGTGCGGAGCATTGTAGCTAGATGGAATAATATGTAGATATATAAACACACACAGTGCAGAGCATTGTTGCTAGATGGGATGAAACAGCACAACCATCTACTTACTTAGATCAACGTTACTTAGATCAACGCGAGGGAAACTAAGGAGCTGGTGGTGGACTGCCGCAGGCAAGGACAACCCCTCACAGCACCAGTAAACATCCAGGGAACAGACATTGAGATGGAGACATCCTACAAGTACCTGGGTGTTCATCTGAACAATAAACTAGACTGGTCACACAATACTGATGCACTCTACAAGAAGGGACAGAGCAGGCTGTTCCTACTGAGGAGGCTCAGGTCTTTTGGTGTACAAGGGGCGCTGCTGAAGACATTCTACGACACGGTGGTGGAATCAGCCATCACTTTTGGAGTGGTCTGCAGGGGCAGTGGCATTACAGTAGCTGATAGGAAGAGACTGAACAAACTGATCAAGAGAGCTAGCTCTGTCCTGGGGCAGCGCCTTGACCCAGTGGAGGGGATAGGAGAGAGAAGTATGGTGGCTAAACTGTCATCTCTGCTGGAGTCCGAGTTCCACCTTATGCAGGACACACTGAATGCACTAAAGAGCTCATTTACCAGCAGACTACATCCTCCTAGGTGCACAAACGAGAGGTTTCACAGGTCCTTCCTACCTACGGCTGTCAGACTGTATAATCTAAGCAGGGCTGCTCGCAGAGATAGCAAAAAGACGTGACGACCTAATAGTACTGAATGCAAAAGATGCAATAGATTTACACAATGGTCCCCTCTGGTATACAACTAGGAAAATACCGGTAGCTACGGAGGGTGACAATATGTATGGGTACATAATCATACCATGTAGGATAACTAAGTAGATGGTTATGCTGTTTCATTCCATCTAGCTACAATGCTCCGCACTGTGTGTTTATATATTTATATATTTATTCCATCTGGCGACAATGCTCCACACTGTGTGTTTATATATTTATATATTTATTCCATCTGGCGACAATGCTCCACACTGTGTGTGTTTATATATGTACATATTTATTCCATCTAGCCACAATGCTCCGCACTATGTGTGTTTATATATTCATATATTTATTCCATCTAGCTACAATGCTCCGCACTGTGTGTGTTTATATATTCATATATTTATTCCATCTAGCTACAATGCTCCGCACTGTGTGTGTTTATATATTCATATATTTATTCCATCTGGCGACAATGCTCCACACTGTGTGTTTATATATTTATATATTTATTCCATCTGGCGACAATGCTCCACACTGTGTGTGTTTATATATGTACATATTTATTCCATCTAGCCACAATGCTCCGCACTATGTGTGTTTATATATTCATATATTTATTCCATCTAGCCACAATGCTCCGCACTATGTGTGTTTATATATTCATATATTTATTCCATCTAGCTACAATGCTCCGCACTGTGTGTGTTTATATATGTACATATTTATTCCATCTAGCTACAATGCTCCGCACTATGTGTGTTTATATATTTACATATTTATTCCATCTAGCCACAATGCTCCGCACTATGTGTGTTTATATATTCATATATTTATTCCATCTAGCTACAATGCTCCGCACTGTGTGTGTTTATATATGTACATATTTATTCCATCTAGCCACAATGCTCCGCACTGTGTGTGTTTATATATGTACATATTTATTCCATCTAGCCACAATGCTCCGCACTATGTGTGTTTATATATTCATATATTTATTCCATCTAGCTACAATGCTCCGCACTGTGTGTGTTTATATATGTACATATTTATTCCATCTAGCTACAATGCTCCGCACTGTGTGTGTTTATATATATACATATTTATTCCATCTAGCCACAATGCTCCGCACTATGTGTGTTTATATATTCATATACAGTATTTATTCCATCTAGCTACAATGCTCCGCACTGTGTGTGTTTATATATGTACATATTTATTCCATCTAGCTACAATGCTCCGCACCATGTGTCTATATATTTATGTTTATATGTACATATACCTGGTGGTCTCTTCTTCGCTAAGGGGGTCACCATCATGCCCAAAGACTTCCAGCTGGCCCGCCGCATCCGCGGAGAGAGAGCTTAGACTTTCTGCTGCACATTCACCAACCAACCATAATGCTCTGCACTGTGTGTCTATATATATACATTTATAGTAATATGGACATATGTTTACTAGATGTTTTTTCTTGCCTTCTGATTGTTGCTCTGAGTGTTGCTATCCCTGTGCTGTTGCAATCCTGGAATTTCCCCATTGTGGGACTAATAAAGGCTTATCTTAATCTTATATGTATACTCCCTGCCCTTGTTTTTTTTTGTTTTTTTTCCTTGCCTTCTGATTGTTGCTCTGAGTGTTGCTATCCCTGTGCTGTTGCAATCCTGGAATTTCCCCATTGTGGGACTAATAAAGGCTTATCTTATCTTATCTTATGACATACCTCTGGAGGTATGGAGATGTTTTGGAGAGATGGCAGTGGACTGTTTAACCAGATTGTTTAACACAATCTTGAAGAGTGAGATGATGCCTCAGGAGTGGAGAAGTGTTTTGGTATCAATTTTCAAGAACAAAGGTGATGCTCAGAGCTGTAGCAACTACAGAGGAGGCATAAAGTTGATCAGCCACACTATGAAGATATGGGAAAGAGCTGTTGAAGCCAGGTTAAGAGGACAGGTGACAATCAGTGAGCAGAAGTATGGTTTCATGCCAAGAATGAGTACTACAGATGCAATGTTTGCTCGAAGAATACTGATGGAGAAGTATAGAGAAGGTCAGAAGGAGTTGCACTGTGTCTTTGTGGATCTAGAGAAAGCATATGATAAGGTGCCAAGAGAAGAAGTGTGGTGCTGTATGAGAAAGTCAGGAGTGGCAGACAAGTATGTGGGGGTAGTGCAGGACATGTTTGAGGATAGCAAGACAGTGGTGAATTGTGCTGTAGGAGTGATGGATGGGTTCAAAGTGGGAGTGGGATTACATCAGGGATCGGCTCTGAGCCTCTTCTTGTTTGCCATGGACAGGCTGACAGAAGAGGTCAGGTAGGAGCCTCCGTGGACCATGATGTTTGCAGACGACATTGTGATCTGTAGTGAAAGTAGGGAGCAGATGGAAGAGAACCTGGAGAGGTGGAGGTATGCTCTGGAGAGAAGAGGAATGAAAGTCAGCAGAAGCAAGACAGAATACATGAGTGTGAATGAGAGGGAAGCAGGTGTAACGGTGAAGATGGAAGGAGTAGAGATAGTGAAAGTAGATGAGTTTAAATACCTTGGGTCAACCATCCAAAGCAATGGAAAAGGCACAAGAGAGGTGAAGAAGAGAGTGCAGGCAGGGTGGAGTGGGTGGAGACAAGTGTCAGGGGTGATTTGTGACAGAAAGGTAGCAGCAAGAGTGGAAGGGAAGATTTACAAGAAGGTAGTGAGACCTGCTATGATGTATGGTTTGGAGACAGTGGCACTGACAAAATGACAGATGATGGAGCTGGAGGTGGCAGAGCTGAAGATGCTAAGATTTTCATTGGGAGTAACTAGGAGGGACAAGATTAAAAATGAGTATATCAGAGGAAAAGCTCAGGCTGAGTTTGTTTGGAGACAAAGTAAAAGAGGCAAGGCTGAGATGGTTTGGACATGTGCAGAGGAGGGATAGTGGTGATATTGGACAAAGGATGTTGAAGATGGAGCTGTCAGGCAGGAGGAAAAAGAGAAAGACCACAGAGAACTGGACGACAGATGGAAATTATTGAGAACGCTATAATCTGGTATACAGAGCATTTTTACCCTGTGTTTAATGTTTTTTCTGTTTATGGTCCCTGACAAATAAACCAATAAACTAAACTAAGATTCATGGATGTAGTGAAGGGGGACACGGAGAGGGTTGGTGTTACAGAAGAAGATGCAAGGGATAGGGTGAGATGGAGGCAGATGATCTGCTGTGGAGACTCCTAAAAGGAGCAGCTGGAAGAAGAAGAAGAAGAAGAAGATTTTTGATTTTTACAAAAACATTTTATTTACAAATTTACAAGGACATCAAGACAAATAGTAAAGTAAAAGTGCATACAAAATTTTTAAAACATGCTGATTACATAAATCAGCCAACTAAAAAATGTGCAACACAGTTCATTCTCTCATACACTACAAAGGACATCTCGATAAAACCATGTTTGCCTAAAACCATCCATGTTCCCAGTCATCTTAAAAAAGCTGAACTCCAGTCTCAGTCTGGACCGGATGTTGCAGCGCCACACTGAGGCCAGTTCTTGAACTGGTTTGCCTTCTACTTTATTCTTTCTGCTAACATGTATTGCCAGCTTGGCTTCACCAGTAATAAAGTTCAGCAGTTGCCACTATTCCTTACTTATTTTTCTGTATCCTGCACCATAAATAAAATGACCCACAGAAAATTTTTCACCAAATAAATTTAAAACTTTTGTTAAAAGAGTGAAGAGCACTGTAAGCCTCTTACACTCCCTAAAAACATGAAACACAGTCTCTCGGAGACTGCAGAAAGGACACTGGTTTGAAACAGCGGGGTTAAGAACAGAAATAAAAGCATTGAGGCAGCTGCTCCATGTAAAATTCTCCACTGGAGATCTGCTGTCCTTTTTTAATTGAAGGTTTGTACAGAGCTCTCCACTGTGGACTCACTCCTTCCACAGTCAGCTTCTCAGGCCACACAGTGGGGGGGGGGGGGGTCTGCTGTGCAGTCCTGCCCTGTTGATGACTTTAACACAATTGATGTACAGCGTTTTTTTGTCAGCATTGTGTAAGGTCAGCTGTCTGGAGTTGTGTGTTATTCACAAATGACCAGTTAGATGACCAAGACCAGGGCTCATGGAGATCTCTGGGAAAGGTTCACTGTGGTTGGGTTCAGTGGCTCCTCTGCTGTGGTCCACCAGAAGCCGTCTTTCCCTCCCATCGAGCCTCTGCCTCCAAAGTTCCAGGACCCTCTGAGCCACTCTGGTAGACCGGATACCCACTACGGTAGCTACAGCCAGGGAGCCTATTAGTGTTGGTCCTGCTGCATTCACCAGTTGTTGCAGAGTCACAGTCTTTGTTTTTCAGAAGTGCTGCCATCAACCCAGGAGTGGTCTCAGTGCAAACATCCAACCTTGCTCCATAAATCAATGGCTCCCTCAAGAGCCAAAACAGAGTCAGAGTTTTTATATCATTTAGTGTTAAAAAGGTTCCAGGACTTAAAAAAACACTTTGATAAAATGGAGGCAAGCCACTTAAATTTAAACATTCTGAATTAATTAAACACAGAGCATAATGCAGTCCCAGATTACTCACATGCCTGAAGATGCAGCTGGCCACTTTTCTCCAAATTAGATCTGCCAGCCCCGTCAGAAACCTCTGCACAAACTGTAACCGGTGGCGGTTCTGCTGGCCAGGTGTATGAGGCCCTGTCCCCCCTCCTTGCTGGGTAAAAACAGCACCCCCTGTGGCACCCAATGCAAATTGTCCCAGAAAAAGTTCACAATTTTTGTCTGGATCTGGGACAGTAAACCTGATGGAGGATCTAAGGGAGGTAACCAGGTTATTAAGCACAAGCACCCTCCCTCTGTAGGACATTTGAGGGAGCAGCCATCTCCACTTATTCATTCTGCCTTCAATTTTCTCACCCACGTTCTCCCAGTTCCTCCAGACCATGACGTTGTTACCAAGAAAAAAAAAACAAAAAAAAAACAGGTATTTTATGCCATCTTTTTTCCATGTTATGTCCTGTGGAAGAACTGGGAGGCCACTGAGCCAATCACCAACAGCAAGGGCTTCACTTTTTCTCCAATTCATCCTTGCTTCTGAGAAAAAGGTGAAAGCACCAGTTAAATCAATAACATTAATATCAGTCTGATTTTTAATAAAAACAATCACATCATCCGCATAGGCAGATAAAACAATCTATTAAAACCAGGTAAGGCGAGGCCATCAATGCTTGCGTGTATTTTATGGAGGAAGAGTTCTAGGGAGAGGGCATAAAGCATACCAGACAAAGCACAGCCCTGCTGTATGCCTCTATGCACTCTGGAAGGAGCACACAAATTGCCAATGATTTTCAGTATACTCTCATCGCCAGCATATAACACCTGGATCTTAGGTATAAAACCAGCACTGAACCCACATCTCTCCATGACCTTCCAGAGGAAGTCATGCTCAACGCAGGCAAAAGCCTTTTCCTGATGTAGAGAAATCAGACCAGTATTTATACCCAATGAGCTGGAGACTTCCAAAACATCTCGAATTAGGTAGACATTGTCTACCATGGACCTGCCCGGTACACAGTACGTCTGGTCTCAATTGATGACCTGCTCCATCACTTCTCGAAGCCTGTTAGCCAAAGCCTTCGACAAAATCTTGTAATCCGTGCAGAGAAGGGACACGGGCCGCCAGTTTTTTATGTCTTGCAATTTTCCTTTTTTTGGCAGGAGGGTGACCACAGCCTTGCAGCAGGATGTCAGCAGAGAGCCTGAACACAAATTTTCATTTAAAACCTCTAAAATGGCAGATGCTAAAATGTCCCAGAAAGCTTCCAAAAAAAAAAAAAAAAAAAAAATCAATCCACAGTGAGGCCATATATTCCTGGAGCTCTCCTCCCCTTCATGCTCTGAAGGGTAACAGACAATTCGGGTAGCTCAAGAGGCTGGTCTAACTGAGTTGGTCTCCTCAGAGACCTGAGGTAGTCCACTGCAGAACCCCTCCATCAGGCCATTGTCCTCCCTGTAGTCACTGGTGTACAGAGAGGAACAAAACCCAATGGCATGCTTTCTGATCTGTTCAGGCTCAATCGGTTCCTGCCCTGTGTTGGAAACCAGGGAGTGGATTACTTTTTTCTGTCCATGCTTCTTCTCCAGACTGAAGAAGAAGCTAGAGGGAGCATCCATCTCAGTGATGTTCTGAATTCGGGACCGGACTAGGGCGCTTTGTACTTTAGTGTCCAACAGCTGGGCTAAGGTCTTTTTTTGGGATTTGAGGACTTCAATACATCCTTGATTTCCTGTGGACTCACAAAAGGTCTCTAACTCCACAATATCTATCTCCAGGTCTCTGATAGATCTACAGGTGTCATGTGTGACATTAAGTATATACTGCTGACACAATAGTTTAATTTCAGTCTTACCACAATCCCACTATTGCCTAAGACACATAGAATCTTTTTTTCCTTTTTCTAAAAGCAGTCCAGAAAAATCTTAAAGCCTCTTTAAAACCTTTATCAAATGTTAAAACTGAGTTAAAATGCCAATATGCACTCTTGGGGGTAAAATTCTTTAAAAAAAAAAAAACCCTGACAAACAATTTCAATTCAACTTTATTTATATAGCGCCATTTCACAACAACAGTCATCTCATAGCACTAACTGTAGGGGGGAACCCCCACAGTTCCAGAAAGACCCCGGCAATCAGGCGATCCCCTGTGAGGAAGTGCATGATTACAACAAGTGCATGATTAGTAAAACCAACTGGTACAATTTTACAGGACTTAAAAACATTAAAATGGTGTTTAAAACAATACAATCGATCAAGTCGGGCTAAAGAAACTATCCTCTTTGAGGTGGGACCATATGTACTGTCAGCAGTCAGTGTGCATCCTTCTCCACACATCCACCAGGCCATGAGAATAGACCAGCTGTCTCAGAACCTGTTGGGAGGCTGGATGTGGCTCTGTGTGGTTTCAATCTAAAAATTCATTTTCAGTACAATTAAAATCCCCACCTAATAATAATAACATCCTCTCAGGTGCAACTGTTCAATTTATCATTAATCTTTTGTTAAAAAACTCTACTTGTCAGCATTATTGGTTGGAGCATAAATGTTGATAAAAAGCACAGTAAAATGTTCAAAACAGGCTTTGGCTAAAAGACATCTGCCTTTGATAAAATGCTCAACCTCCAGAGAAGTTGAACCAAAACTTCCTGGAGAATAAAAAGCCCACCCCTCCACTGGCTGTGGTGTTGTGATTTAAAATCAGTTCTCCTTCCCATTCTCTACTCCAGTCTGCCTCTATGCTAACATCGCTATGTGTTTCCTGTAAAAACAACACATCAATGTGCTTTATTTTTGCTGTTTCGAAAACCAGTGCCCTTTTCTTTGGTTCTCTGGCACCATTTACATTTAATCTCCCCACCTTAAAAAAAAATCACAATTAGAGGAGTATTAAAACCAGAGTAAAAAACAATTAAGAAGAAAAGTAAAAGAGAACTCACTATATTCTTCATCATCATTAAAAGCCAATTTGTTTTCTTACTTTATTCATCTGTTTTCTCAGTCTGCAAATTTCCTGATCTGTGAGGTCTGTTTCAGCTTTGGTTTTTATAAGCTGCCTGGCAGAGTTATAAAATGCCTGCTTATCAGGAAAATATTGCTGTATATCCAGCCCCTTTATGTCCTTGGTCTGCTGTAAAAACAAATTGAACATTTTTGCAGGCTAAATAATGTCCTCCTGACTTACAGACAGCTGTATACTATTGTGTGAAAACACACTGCTGTCAGACAAACAGGCTTCACTGTCGCTGTTGTCAGACAGAGCTGCACTATCTGCAACATTCTGTCAGACCATCAGCCGACCTGCTTTACCACCTGCAGACACGGGTGGAGCTTTGTTTCTACAGAGCTTAAAAAAAACCTGTCCGGATTCACACGCCTCCATATCCTCTACATCAGCTGCAGCACCATCCTCCCACAGACCTCCTGATGCTTCACCTGCCCCACAATGTCCACTTGTTCTTTCACCAGTCATACACAATTCACCAGCCACCTCAGCTTCTTCACACAGCTCTCCATTTATTTTATCTCCCTCACCCACATCTCTTATTTCACTATTCAAAGTACCAACTTTGCCCAGCTCACCCGTGACCCCACCTGCCTCAACTGTTTCATCACTCAAATCACCTTTTTCCTCACCCACAACACTATCTACCACCTCACACTCTTTATTTTCCACCTCGCCTGTTTCCCCAATCCCTTCACCTGCTTCACCCACACCCTTCTCCCTCTCATCAGTCGCCACAGTGCTGTTCTTGTCTGGACTCTGTCTCTCCTCCGGCAGCTCCTCAGCTGTAATGCTGGTGTCCTCAGCCTGTACAAAGACACCGTACTGCTCGGTGGCGACCGGCCTCGGTCCTGACATGGGCTGGTTGGCGGTGGTAGCCGCCCACTGCTCAACGCAAACAGCCCCTCGAACCACTGGTGGTAGTCCCAGTCACGTTCCTCGGGGCAGGGCCGGCATGGTTAAGACAGGCCTTCGCCAGATGTCCCTCTTCACCACACCCATGTTTTAACATGGTGGACATTGCAAAAAGAACATACACACATGGACAAAATTGTTGGTACCCCTCTGTTAATGAAAGAAAAAACCACAATGGTCACAGAAATAACTTGAATCTGACAAAAGTGGCAATAAATAAAAATTCTATGAAAATTAACCAATGAAAATCAGACAATGCTTTTGAATTGTGGTTCAACAGAGTTATCTTAAAAAACAAACTCATGAAACAGGCCTGGACAAAAATGATGGTACCCCTAGAAAAGATTGAAAATAATGTGACCATAGGGACATGTTCAACCAAGATGTGTCCTCTAATTAACATCACAGGTGTCTACAAACTTGTAATCAGTCAGTCGGCCTATTTAAAGGGTGACAAGTAGTCACTGTGCTGTTTTGTGACATGGTGTTTACCACACTAAACATGGACCAGAGGAAGCAAAGGAGAGAGCTGTCTCAGGAGATTAAAAAGAAAATTATAGACAAGCATGTTAAAGGTAAAAGCTATAAGACCATCTCCAAGCAGCTTGATGTTCCTGTGACTACAGTTGCACATATTATTCAGAAATTTAAGATCCACGGGACTGTAGCCAACCTCCCTGGACGTGGCCGTAGGAAGAAACTTGATGAAAAATTGAAGAGATGGATAATACAAATGGTAACAAAAGAGCCCAGAACAACCTCTAAACACATTCATGGTGAACTCCAAGATCAAGGTACATTAGTGTCAGATCACACCATCCGTGGTTGTGTGAGCCAAAGTGGACTTCATGGGAGACAGCCAAGGAGGACACCACTGTTGAAAACAAATCAAAAAAGCCAGACTGGAATTTGTCAAACTGCATGTTGACAAGCCACAAAGCTTCTGGGAGAATGTCCTATGGACAGACAAGGCAAAGCTGGAACTTTTTGGCAAGGCACATCAGCTCTATGTTCACAGACGCAAAAATGAAGCATACCAAGAAAAGAACACTGTCCCTACTGTGAAACATGGAGGAGGTTCTGTTATGTTCTGGGGCTGCTTTGCTGCATCTGGCACAGGGTGTCTTGAATCTGTGCAGGGTACAATGAAATCTCAAGACTATCAAGATATTCCAGAGAGAAATGTGCTGCCCAGTGTCAGACAGCTTGGTCTCAGTCGCAGGTCATGGGTCTTGCAACAGGATAATGGCCCAAAACACACATATACACCCAAGAATGGCTAAGAGCGAAACATTGGACTATTCTAAAGTGGCCTTCTATGAGCCCTGATCTAAATCCTATTGAACATCTGTGGAAGGAGCTGAAACATGCATTCTGGAGAAGGCACCCTTCAAACCTGAGACAACTGGAGCAGTTTGCTCATGAGGAGTGGGCCAAAATACCTGCTGAGAGGTGCAGAAGTCTCACTGGCAGTTACAGAAATCATTTGATTGCAGTGATTGCCTCAAAAGGTTGTGCAACAAAATATTAAGTTAAGGGTACCATCATTTTTGTCCAGGCCTGTTTCATGAGTTTGTTTTTTTTTTAATAATTTTGTTGAACCACAATTCAAAAGCATTGTCTGATTTTCATTGGTTAATTTTAATATAGTTTTTATTTATTACCACTTTTGTCAGATTCAAGTTATTTCTGTGACCATTGTGGGTTTTTCTTTCATTAACAGAGGGGTACCAACAATTTTGTCCACAGCTGTAATCAAACCCATCAACCCAAACCTGAAACAAACAATTAAATTCCTCCACCTTATTGTTGGGGATCATAAAGAGCTGCCTGTAGTGTGACACATGTCTCAGCAGGGGAGACTTGCAGCCCGACAGAACTTTTCTTATGGGTGACACCACTTTTCCAAACTTTGACAGCTCTCTGACAAGAAGCTCATCACTAATAAATGGGGGAACATTAGAGAGGGTTATTTTTGTAGCCGGCTGTGACAGCTGCATGATTGACTCACACGTCCCATTTACTGTGATTCTGCTTTCAACCAACGTATTTACCTGGTCCACCCTTTCCAAAAACAAAGCAACAGCCCCATGCCCGATAATTCCCCCAACAGCAAATGCAACCTCCTCCACGCCGTGGAGTGAGCCGACACCAGTTTTGATGCTGTGCTTCCGCGTCAGCCTGGAGAAGGCCATACCGTCTGAGACACCAGTCAGTGCCACAGAGCATGGCCAACAAAAACCCCAAACACAAAAAACTAAAACAGACAAAAACCACTAACTTAACAAATCCAAAACTAATATAAACCACCAGTCGTGACAAAAGAACAGAAAAGATAGAAATATAGCACAAACTCTCAAAGCTTCTACTCTTCCACTCACACTCCTTTCACTCAGAAGAGTGTTTTCTCTTTTTTCTCTTTTGAATTCTTGGATGGAATATGGGTGGGCAATATAAGCTGCGGCTTCAGCCATCACCCATTTCGGATAACTCCCGTGGAATTGTATAGAAGAAGGAGTCTTTGTCTAATTTGACCTTGTTATATTATACAGTTTCTTTTAACCTGTACTATCCGAAATAAATTCATTCATTCATTAAATTCACTCATTCATTCAAGAGGAAGAAAGGAAAAAAGCGATCCAAACCTACCTGGCACTGTATGAAAATGTAATTGCTGCCTTTGTTGCATCATGAATTAACTGTGATCAACCACATTTTTTGTAAAGCTGAGTTCAGTTTCACTATCCACACCTAGGCCTGATTAGTGCCAGACTTGTTTAATCAAGAAATCACTTAAATAGAACCTGTCCGACAAAGTAAAGTACGCTAAAAGATCTCAAAAAGCACCACATTATGCCACAATGTAAAGAAATTCAAGAACAGATGAGAAACAAAAACCCAGAACAACATCTAAAGAACTGCAGGCCTCACTTGCCTCAGTTTGGACACTGGTCCATGACTCAACAATAAGAAAGTGACTGGGCAAAAATGTCATTCATGGGAGAGTTCCAAGGCCTAAACCACTGCTGACCCAAAAGAACACAAAGGCTCTTCTCACATTTGCCAAAAAACATCTTGACGATCTCCATGATTTTTGAGAAAATATTCTGTGGAATTACAAGACAAAATTTAACTTTCTGGAAGGTGTGCATCCCGTTACATCTGGTGCAAAACTAACACAGCATTTCATAAAAAGAACATCATACTAGCAGTCAAACATGGTGGTGGTAGTGTGATGGTCTGGGGCTGCTTTGCTGCTTCAGGACCTGGACAACTTGCTGTAACTGATGGAACCATGAATTCTGCTCGCTACCAGAAAATCCTGAAGGAGAATGCCCGGCCATCAGTTTGTGACCTCAAGCTCAAGCCCTCCAATGTGGCTGAATTAAAACAATTCTGCAAAGAAGAGTGGGCCAAAATTCCTCAAACAGTGAAGTAAAAGACTCACTGCCAGTTAAATGCTTGATTGCAGTTGGGAGGCACAACCAGTTATGAGGCTGTTTCCCATACATAGACAGGCATAGCACAGTTCAGAACAAATTGGAAACCTTAAATATAGATGATATACTGTATTTTAGAAGAAAAGTTTACCTACTAACACTTGATGTAGAGCTGCCTTTGGTGCTAAATACAAATATGTTGAATCGCTTTGAAACAAAATTTTGGGACTCTCAAAACCATGACTGGCATACCCATTACATTCTCATACATCAGTCATTTAGGAGCTAACCTGTTCTTATAGCCCCACCCCACCTCCCTCAAAACTAAGCTGCCACATAACATTTGTCAAACTGCCTTGCCAAACAGTCAGCCAAAGGTTATTATTCCCAAATGGTATAATAAATGAAGCTCTGCAAGTTCTAGAATGAAGGCTGCAGTACTTTCTCAGCCTAGGAGGTGAATTACCAACTCTGTTCTCTTGTCCTGGGATCCAAGTTCATTAAAACTCCCTCCTGCCTTTTGGGAACCCTCTAGAAATAGACCCTCCACCCAGCTTGGAGGGCCCGTGCCACTGCATGATTTTTTAATGATGTCTGAGTTGTTCCCACCAGAGTCATTATACATCTCCTGAAAGGAATTAAACTGGAAGCTTGCTGCAAGGGACCCTTAGAGGCAATCCCATTATAACAGCTAATGGGAGATGTGGCACAAAGGAGCAGATGAAGATTATTTGTTTGTGACAGATTTCACATGAGCACAGTATGCATATGTGCAGTATATACTTAGAAACATATACTGTTGCAATCCAGATTTGGGGTTTACTTTATGGAGTAGAAGCTGAGCCAATTAAAAGTGTAGTAATACAAAATATGCATAGTGTGTCCCAAATCTGTACGAAGCATCACCTGCCTACTTATGAGGCTGTTGTATCTGGGTTGAGTGTCTGTCAGCTAATTCTAAATTTGTCACACTTAAGCCAGAACCTCAGTGGTTTAGGATTGTGCGACGTGTGCAATATATGCCCGAGATAATGGTGAGGTGTGACACTGAGGAAGCAAGCAAGCAGAGCAGTTTTTAATTCTCTGTATGAGTGCTATTTACATTTGACTTTCACATCACGAGGTTTTCAGTTTTCAGTATTTAAAAATTGATCACCATCAGATCTTTTGTTACTTTATATAATTTATACAAACTTAAGTGGTGGTTCTACTTTCAGCATTTCATTGATCTGATTAGGGAAGCAGGAACACAAAAGTCTGTTCAACAAAAGTAAAAAAGAATACTGTTTTTTCACTACAGTTTTTCAAAGTCAGGCTTTTTTTAAGCATATATTAAAGACTTTTTGTCACGCGCTGGCCCTCGCGAGCCAGCTAGAGACGCACAGAGTCACCAGTGAGTTTACAGTGAGTTTTATTTACGGTGAAAAGTGAACAACACAAGATGCAGGGGCAATGACACAAGAGTCTACACCCTTCCGGAGGCGTAAGGCTAGACAGCTCACTTACGAGTCCATAGGAGGAGACAGTCATACACAGATAAGATAAGATAAGATAAGATAAGATAAGATAAGATAAGCCTTTATTAGTCCCACAACGGGGAAATTCCAGGATTGCAACAGCACAGGGATAGCAACACTCAGAGCAACAATCAGAAGGCAAGAAAAAAAACAAGCAAGCAAGAGCAGCTAATAAACATATGTACGTATTACTATAAAATATATATATATACACACACACACAGACACACAGTGCAGAGCATTGTAGCTGGATGGAATAAATATATGAATATATGAACACACAGTGCAGAGCATTGTAGCTAGATGGAATAAATATGTAAATATATAAACACCCACAGTACGGAGCATTGCAGCTAGGTGGAATAAATATGCAAGTATATAAACACACACAGTGCGGAGCAATGTAGCTAGATGGAATAATATGTAGATATATAAATATATAAACACCCACAGTACGGAGCATTGTAGCTAGATGGAATAAATATGCAAATATATAAACACACACAGTGCAGAGCATTGTTGCTAGATGGAATGAAACAGCATAACCGTCTACTTAGTTATCCTACATGGTATGATTATGTGCCCATACATATTCTCACCCTCCATAGCGACCGGTATGTTCCTAGTTGTATGCCGGAGAGGACCATTGTGTAAGTCTATTGCATCTTTTGCATTCAAAAAACTATTAGTTTGTTACGTCTTTTTGCTATCTCTGCGAGCAGCCCTGCTTAGGTTGTACAGTCTGACAGCCGTTGGTAGGAAGGACCTACGAAACCTCTCGGTTGTGCACCTGGGATGATGTAGTCTGCTGCTAAATGAGCTCCTCAGTGCATTCAGTATGTCCTGCATAGGGTGGAACTCGGACTCCAGCAGAGATGACAGTTTAGCCACCGTCCTTCTCTCTCCTATCTCCTCCATCGGATCAAGGCGCTGCCCCAGGACAGAGCTAGCTTTCTTAATCAGTTTGTTCAGTCTCTTCCTATCGGCTGCAGTAATGCCACTGCCCCAGCAGACCACTCCAAAAGTGATGGCTGATGCCACCACCGTGTCATAGAATGACTTCAGCAGCGCCCCTTGTACACCAAAAGACCTGAGTCTCCTCAGCAGGAACAGCCTGCGCTGTCCCTTCTTGTAGAGTGCATCAGTATTGTGTGACCAGTCTAGTTTATTGTTCAGATGAATACCCAGGTACTTATAGGATGTCACCATCTCGATGTCTGTTCCCTGTATATTTACTGGTACTGTGAGGGGCTGCCCATGCCTGCGGCAGTCCACCACCAGCTCCTTAGTTTTCCTCGCGTTGATCTGGAGGCAGTTCCGATGGCACCAGTCCACGAAGTCCTGGATAAGCCCTCTGTACTCAGCTTCATCTCCATTGGAGATGAGGCCAACGATCGCAGAGTCATCAGAGAACTTCTGTAGATGGCAGTGTGTTGTGTTGTGTGAGAAGTCCGCAGTATAAAGAGTGAACAGGAAGGGAGCCAGCACCGTTCCCTGGGGGGCCCCCGTGCTACTGATGATCGTGTCGGACACACAGTCCCGGGTTCTCACAAACTGAGGCCGGTTCGTGAGGTAGTCCCGGATCCATGATGACAGGTGCTGGTCCACCCCTGCGCGCAGCAGCTTGTCCTTCAGGATCATCGGTTGGATGGTGTTGAAAGCACTGGAGAAGTCAAAGAACATGATCCTCACCATATTCCCGGGCTTCTCCAGGTGGGACAGAGAACGGTGAAGGAGGAAGATCACCGCATCCTCCACCCCAATGCCATGCTGGTAGGCGAACTGGAGTGGATCCATCGCTGGTTCCACCAGGGGGCGGAGGTGAGCAAGGAGCAGTCTCTCCAGGGTCTTCATCAAGTGGGACGTCAAGGCCACCGGTCTGTAGCTGTTCAGGTCTTTGGGGTGGGAAGTTTTTGGTACAGGTACCACACAAGATGTTTTCCACAGCTGTGGTACCCTCCCCAGTTTCAGGCTCATTCACAGGCAAAGGTTGTTTAAATAATTAACTACACAGGCTGCTGAAGCAAGACACACAAAGGTCCACTCTCACCGGAAGGAGCAAGGCTAACAGCTAACTTACTGGTGCCGGAGAGGCGACGGTCAACCACAAGCATGCGAGGTAGATAATGGTCCAAGTCATCCGTAGCTCAGACGTATAACGACTGACATTGCTGCGTCATACCGTCGCCAGTGCTGGGCTTATATGGCGAAACTAACGACGGTAATGACGCTCAGCTGGCCGACCGTTGACAGGCGGAAACCCCACCGAGCACCTTCACAATAAGAGCCCGGTGAGGCCAGAATACAGCCCGCAGCTGTCAAGGCCGGCAGCGGGACATAACTTTAACCCGAGCACGATCAGAACCGGCGCTCGGGTCATAACACCTTTTTTTCTTTATTGGACAGATACAATGAAGACAGAAATATTTTAATAGAATCTGCATTAAGGTGGATTTACACTATAACATTTGGACCAACTTTAGATAGATAGATAGATAGATAGATAGATAGATAGATAGATAGATAGATAGATAGATAGATAGATAGATAGATAGATAGATAGATAGATAGATAGATAGATAGTTTATTTCGAACACAAAAAATATAACAGAAAACAAGCAAATAGCAAATGCAATAAAGTTACAGTATACACTGTTCGAAAGGGAGAAGGAAGAAGTGAACACTTATTAATTCCAACTCCTCTTTTCCATCGATACACCCATGTGAATTTTATACAAATTACCACCTTTAAGACCCCAAGTAAACAATTTACTGTATTTTTTACAGATCAACATTAACACCCGTCCATTCTAACATACAATGAAGTCCATATATCAAAACCAGCCTCAAACGACACAGATACACACAGTGCTGTCCCACCCACCATTCCATAGTGTCCCATAATGTCCCAGAGTGAACATAATGAATCGTACATATAAATTCTACCCTTCTAACATATATCCTTTCAACAAATGGTGCTTATACCTCTTTTTAAATTGATTTCTGTTTGTACATAGTTTCAGTTCCGGCTCCAGACTGTTCCACAAATCCACCCCACAGACAGATATGCACATACTTTTCTTGGTTGTACGTATCTTGGGTTTTGTAAAGTTTAAGTCTCCTCTCAAATTATGATCGTTGTCTCTTTTTTTATATATTTTTTGTATATTAGTTGGGAGTTGATTGTCAATCGCCCTGTACATTACTTGTGCTGTCTTAAATTTAACTAAATCGATGAACTTTATGACATGTGGCTTCAAGAACAACAAATTGGTATGGTCTCTATATCCTGCATTGTTAATTATCCTTATAACTCTTTTTTGTGATGTGCATATTGCTTGTAGGTTGGTCTTGTAGGTGTTTCCCCAGACTTCTACACAGTAGTTAAGATAAGGTAAAAACAGTGAATTGTACAATAAGACCAATGATTTATAGTCCAAGATGTGTCTTGTCTTCCCCAGTATGCCTATACATTTTGCTAATTTAGCCCGGATGTGACTGATGTGAGGTTTCCAGCAGATTTTACTGTCTAGCGTCACCCCCAGAAACTTATTTTCCTGTACTGTTTGTATTCTGGTATCATCTATCGTTACCATTATTTCATGATTTATTTTATAATTTCCAAACACCATAATTTTTGTTTTATTTAGATTTAGAGATAATTTATTTTTGTTGAACCACTGCGTTAATTTTTCCATTTCAGTTGTGACCACCTCTAAAACCTGCTGCAAATTCTCACCAGTGCAAAGGATATTTGTGTCATCCGCAAACAAAATAAATTTCAGAATTTTTGATACTTGGCATATGTCATTTATATACAAGATAAAGAGTTTGTGTCCCAAAACTGACCCCTGGGGCACACCACAAGTGATGTCCATGCAGGGTGATTTGTGCTCTCCAATTTGTACAAATTGTTGTCTGTTACTTAAATAACTTTCCACCCAACTCAGTCCTACCCCTCTTATCCCATACCTTTCCAGTTTCCTTAGAAGTATTCTGTGGTCAATGGTGTCAAAAGCTTTCTTTAAGTCTATAAATACTCCTACAGCAACCTTTTTTTTTGTCTATACAACTAGTAATTTCTTCTATAAGTCCGATCAGTGCCAAAGATGTAGATTTATCTGCTCTAAAACCATACTGGCTATCTGTAAGGAGGTTGTGTTTTTCAATGAAATTATCCAGTCTCTTAGTGAATATTTTTTCAAGTATTTTGGAGAATTGTGAGAGTAAAGAGACTGGCCTGTAATTTGTGAAGCGATGACTGTCTCCTGTTTTGTAAAGAGGTATTACTTTTGCTATTTTCATTTTGTCTGGAAATGTACCAGTTTGAAATGACAGGTTACAGATGTGGGTGAGTGGCTTAACAATTTCCTCAATTACTTTTTTCACTATTGTCATGTCAATTTCATTCCAGTCCGTTGATTTTTTGTTCTTAAATTTACTCACAGTCTCGATAATTTCCTTTTCAGTAACTGCACCCAAAAAGATTGTGTTTGGGTTTCTATCCTCTATTTCATTCACAGACCCACTGTGGTTTGATTTTGCTAATTCAGGACCAACGTTTACAAAAAATTTATTGAAACCACTGACCACATCTTCCATATTATTAATCAAACTGCCGTTTTCGATAAAATATTCTGGATAATTTGCATACTTAGGATGATTACTAATAATCCCCTTGAGTACTTGCCATATTCCTCTTATGTTATTTTTGTTATCCTCTAGTATTCTGTTGTAATATTCTTTCTTACAGGTCCTCATTATAGTGGTAAGCTTATTTTTATATCTTTTATATTTGATCTCAGCTTCCACCATTCTGCATTTAATGAATTGTTTATATAATGTATTCTTCTTTTTACAGGCATTTATTAACCCCTTGGTGATCCAAAGAATATTTTTTTTGTTGTTGTCTGTCACTGTATTGTTTTATAGGACAGTATTTATTGTACAATGATTGAAATATTTGTAAAAATTTATCATATGCTCTATTTATGTCATTTTCATCATAAACTATCTTCCAATCTTGTATTAATAATTCCTTTGTCAGTAAATACATTGATTCTTCGGTTCTTATTCTTTTATATTTAATATTTTTGGTATACTTTTTCTTCCTATAATCACATTGATAGACAACAAAAATCGGCAGGTGGTCGCTGATATCATTCAATAAAAGCCCACTCCAGATATTATTTTCCATAATGTTTGTGAATATGTTATCTATTAATGTGGCACTGTGTGACGTGATTCTGCTAGGTCCTGTAATTGTTGGATGTAAGCCCATGCTGTACATTGTGTTGATAAATTCTTCTGTCAAACTATGTTGTTTTGAGTTCATCAGATCTATATTGAAATCCCCACAGATGAACATAACTTTAAGAGTTAGTTTTGCGTACATTTTTTCCATCCAGTCCTTAAATAAGTCAATGTTTGATCCAGGTGTTCTATATACACAGCTCACTACTACATTCTTCACATTGTCCAGACAGATTTCTATTGTAATACATTCAAATAAATCATTCACAGTTACTGACAGATTTTCAACAACCTTGTATTTCAAGCTCTTGTCAACATAAATTGCAACTCCTCCTCCTTTTTTCACTTTTCTATTTATATAATTTAATTCATAGCCATCCATGGTAAAATCCACTCCTTTCTCTTCACTGAGCCACGTCTCTGATATTGCCACAATATTGAATGGCTCTTTAAACTGATGTAAATAATCTTTAATGTTATTAAAGTTTGCATAGAAACTCCTGCTGTTGAAGTGGATCATAGAAATATTGAAATCAGTTGTGATCATTGTGTTGAACTGTTCATCTGTGTAATAATTACAGTCATTATTGAATGAGTTAAAAAGATTATTATCAGGGTCTATGTCATATTCTACGTCCTGTGGGTTGTGCTCTGTGTATTCAAAAACTTTCAGTTCCTGTTGTTCCTGTTTGTTGATTTTTTGATTCATGCCGTAGAATGTTTTGTTGCAGATGAGTAAAATCCTTCAGTGTCCTATATTTGTCTGAATTGTTGCTGTGCCTCCAGTTCATATTTGTCCAGTTCCATAATATTACGGATGTTAATGACCTTGGCTTCTTCAGGCGATCCGTTTAATATGATGAATATTTTACAGTTTGTTGTCCAGGTGTTTTGAATTTTTTTCTGCTTTTTCATGTATCTTGCTTTCCTGGCTATTTCTGCGTTGTCTTTCGTGAGGTGCTCGTTTATGTAGATGTTGGTTCCTTTCAGCTTCTTACCTTGTTTCATTAGTGCCGTCTTGTGTTTTCTGTTTACAAACCTCATGATCACAGCAGGTTTGTCGCCGTTTTTCCTGGGCAGAGGGTGGCAGAACTCGATGTTGGAGCAGTCCAGCTGTATTCCTTTCGACTGCATGAAGGCCGTCACCTGTTGCTCAGCGGATTGCTCATCCAGTTGACTTCCACTGCTGTCTGCGGCAACTGCTCTCGCGTATGATCGGGGTTTGATGTGGAGCCCGTGATGATCACGTCGTTTGTCCGAGTGTTCTGGTCCATCTCAGCCAATCTGCTTTCCAGATACGCCAGCCTCTTGTCTTTCTCAGCGTTCTGGCTGCGCAGCGCTTTAATTTCCTCCACGAGGTCCAGTATACCTCTTTGCTGTGATTTTAGAGCAGACATTTCTTCTGCCAAGAAATCCAGCGCTTTTTTTATCTCATCTTCATTTGGCAGAGCTCTCTTGGGACCCATTATTCTAGCCGATGATCGCTGATTTGGATAGTTCGAAAAAAAAAACGCACGTGGGATTTTACTGATATTTTACTGATGTTTTGGTAAATGTCTGGCTCTGCTGGCAAAAGTTAATGATTGCTGGTGTTTGTTGTTCTTTGAAAATTTTCAGCATGCTGAAAATTTACCCACGTTTGGAAATAAACACTGGTGAAAGTTGTGCTCAGTTTGTAAAAGTTCCTGAGCGCTGGGCTAAGTTATGCAGGGTTTACCTAAGTCAGACTAAGTTAAAGCTGTGTTCACACGATAGCGTTTGGACCGACTTTTACAGACGTTTTGAAAAATCAGAGAAATACTCAGCGCAGGTCAGCTGACATCAACATCAGACAATGCTTATATAAAGATCAGCATTTGTGGAGGCTTCCTGCCATTCTGGAACTGCTTCTGGAGTGAACATATCTGCCTTGGGCATACACTTAAATATTTATTTTGATTTTATATTCCTATGCATTTACTTCTACATACCCTTTTCCCCTGTTCATTCATTTATTCATCTAAAAAAATAATAAAATAATGCTAAAGACTCCAACACTAAGTCTGCAATTAAAATGTGAATGTGGATAGAATAAAAAACAATTAATGAATCATCATATAAACTAGAAAAGCACTCAGAGAGTGCATACCTCTGCCAAGGCTCTTTCCTTCCCTCCCTTTGTCCATCCATCTGTCCGTACTTTCCTGCCTCCTTCCCACCATACATTGCAAGATAGGGCCTTGGTAGAGATATGTGCTCATAGATCAGCTCAAAAATGTAATGGGTTCCTCTGTAGGCCAAGGACCTCCTCTGGTGAAAATTTCATCCAAATCCATCCTGTAGTTTTTGAGCAATCGTGCTAAACCACTGCTAGAAGATTGAGCCTTGGTGGAGATATGCATTATCAGATCATCACCAAAATATATGGGTTAATCCTTAGGCCAAGAGCCACCTTTGGTGAAAATTTCATCCGAATCCGTCCAGTAGTTTTGGAGTATTGTTGCTAAAACTCTGTGAGAAGATAAGAGCCTTGGTGGAGATATGCATTCTCGGATCATCACCAAACTGTAATCATTTGTTCCCCGTGCCATTACACACCTTTCCTGAAAATTTCATCAAAATCCATCCATAACTTTTTGAGTTATGCTGGAAACAGACAGACAGATAAACAAACAGACAAACAAACCCTGGTAAAAACATAACGTCCTTGACGGAGGTAATAAAATGAAGGGTGTTATATTTTGACTGTTAAAACTCTCTCCATTAAAATAACATAAAATCCCATTAAATGTCATTTACTTTTTGACACCACATCAGCGCTGTTTGATTCCCACAGTGGAAGTGAACCAATATATCCTGGAGAATAATTATGCACAGAGCAGAAAATTAAGAACAGTAAATTTCTCAGTGAGGAGATTTTTTTTTTCTTTTGGGTTGTCACATTTTTGGGAGATTACATATAAATGCAACAGGCAGAGAGTAGACAGACTCTGACTGAAAATTTCACCAAAAAAAAAACTTTATTCCACAGACCAAAAAAATATTTTTTCAGACAGCAAAAAAAAAAAAAAAAAAAAAGATCAGCATCTCCAACGGCTGTTTTTTCCAAGGCAACCAGTAATCCCTACTGGCAAAAGACGTTTGTGCATCAGCACAGCCTAGTGGTAGAAAAATAAGACACAAAACCCCAAACCACACCCATCACCTGGAGCAAACGAACCCACAAACAACTCAAAACTAGTCAAATACCCATAATATATATATATATATATATATATATATATATATATATATATATATATATATATATATATATATATATATATACATATATATATATACAGTTAGGCCCAGAAATATTTGGACAGTGACACAATCTTCATGATTTGGGCTCTGCATGCCACCACATTGGATTTGAAATGAAACAACTACAACGGAATTGAAGTGCAGACTTTAAGGTTTAATTCAAGGGGTTGAACAAAAATATATGATTAAACATGTAGGAATTGTAGCTATTTTTATACAAACGCTCCTCATTTCAGGGGCTCAAAAGTAATTGGACAAATAAACATAACCCTAAGTAAAATGTTACTTTTCAATATTTTGTTGAGGATCCTTTGCAGGCAATGATTGCCTGAAGTTTGGAACCCATGGACATCGCCAAACGCTGGGTTTCCTCCTTTGTGATGCTTTGCCAGGCCTTTACTGCAGCTGTCTTCAGTTGTTGCTTGTTTGTGGGTCTATCTGCCTTAAGTTTTGTCTTGAGCAAGTGAAATGCATGCTCGACTGGGTTGAGATCTGGTGATTGACTCGGCCATTGCAGAATATTCCACTTTGTTGCTTTAAAAAAACTCCTGGGTTGCTTTTGCAGTATGTTTTGGATCATTGGTGAAGCGCCATCCAATCAACTTTGCTGCATTTGGCTGAATCTGAGCAGAAAGTATATCCCTATACACTTCAGAATTCATCCGGCTGCTTCTGTCTTTTGTCACATCATCAATAAACACAAGTGACCCAGTGCCATTGGAAGCCATGCATGCCCATGCCATCTCACTGCCTCCACCATGTTTTACAGAAGATGTGGTGTGCTTTGGATCATGAGCTGTTCCAATTCTTCTCCAAACTTTCTTCTTCCCATCATTCTGGTACAGGTTGATCTTAGTCTCATCTGTCCAAAGAATGCTGTTCCAGAACTGGGCTGGCTTCTTCAGGTGTTTTTTGGCAAAGTCAATTCTGACCTATTTTTGAGGCTGATTCATGGTTTGCACCTTGTGGTGAATCCTTTGTATTTACTCTCATGAAGTCTTCTCTTTATGGTAGACTTAGATACTGATACACCTACTTCCTGGAGAGTGTTCTTCACTTGAGTGAATGTTGTGAAGGGGTTGTTCTTCACCATGGAAAGGATTCTGTGATCATCCACCACCATTGTCTTCCGTGGACGTCCAGGCCCTTTGAGTTCCCAAGCTCACCAGTGCACTCTTTTTTTCTCAGAATGTACCAAACTGTTGATTTGGCCACACCTAACATTTCTGCTATCTCTCTGATGGATTTCTTCTTTTTTTCAGCCTCAGGATGGTCTGTTTCACCTCCATTGAGAGCTCCTTTGACCGCATGTTGTGTGTTCACAGCAACAGCTTCCAAATGCAAACGCCACACCTGGAATCAACTCCAGACCTTTTAACTGCTTAATTGATGACAGGTTAACGAGGGAAGAGCCCATGAAGCCTTGTTATTTTTTTTTTTGCAGCCTTCTGAGTCAATTGTCCAATTACTTTTGGTCCCTTGAAAAAGAGGCGGCTACGTATTAAAGAGCTGTAATTCCTAAACCCTTGCTCCAATTTGGATGTGAATACTCTCAAATTACAGCTGAGAGTCTGCACTTTAAGCCCATATTGATTGTATAATTGTATCCTGAATATGTTTCCGTAAACAGCTAAAATAACAAACCTTGTGTCACTGTCCAAATATTTTTGGGCCTAACTGTATTTGTGGGGGCATGGTGTTGGACTTCTCCACCCCGGCAACAATGGACCGAAAGAGGAGGTGTCACCGGGGGGTACTAGATGGGACGGTAAGGACTATGCGCCCCCCAGGAAGAGGAGTAATTGCCGGAGCTGCTGGAAGTACAAGAGTGTTGAAGCAGCGCTGGCGTTATGTTATGTTAATGTGCTACACAGTTCTTTAATCAAATAACAATGTGTTATGGTCGGAAGTTTCAGGCCTCATTGCATGGAAATAAAGCTATAAAAGAGGAATGCACAGAGACCCGAGAATCTCTTTTGCTGTACAATATGTTGGAGAAAGAATAAAGTAACTGTGTCATCCAGCTCACTGTCCCGCCTGCCTCCTTTCGCCACATTGGTGACCCAAAGACGTGCCATCTGAAAGCAAGCCAAGCACCACCCCGTAGACTGCCTGGAGGGAGGGCACAAGTGCCGCGTGTGTGGTCCCAATCAAGCTCCCAGGCTTCTGGCTTCACAACCCAACCGTGTGGATTTTGCACATAGAAGCCCAGTTCGCACTCTGCGGGATAACAACAATCAATCAGGTATTACTATGTGGTTGCTGCGCAGGATGCGCGTGCCACGCTACAGGCGATGAGCCTGCCCAGGAGCCACAGGCCCAAGGAAAATATGAGGCCCTCAAGAGGATGCTTCTCCAGCACTATACCTTTTCTGCCAGTGAGCGGGCAGAGAGGCTCCTAACGCATTTGGAATTAGGGGACAAATCAGCAGTGGAGCTGATGGAGAGCATGTTAGTGCTGAGGTGGAAGGATGACGAATCTTTCCTGTTCACCCACTTATTCCTCAGCAACCTACCAGCTACAGCGAGGGTGATTCTGGCCAACTCCCCGCGGCTGGTTGCTAAGGACTACCGCGTCCTGGCGCAGGAAGTGGACTGCATCCTTTTGGCGACCAGAACTCTCAGCGTGCAGACAGTGGCACCGGCATCCATGAGGGACTCCAGCAAGGTTGAGGAGCCATTCGTGGTAGCCGGGATGGACACCAGAAGACAAAAGAACAAGGCGATCTGTTTTTATCATCGCCATTTCGACTTGAATGCCCAATACTGCCTGTCACCATGCCAATTAAAGAAGCCGAGAAGATGGCACTTTTGGAATTCAGGGGCAGCTGCAACCAATGGCGACAGGAACGGACTGCTTTATGTCACGGACACACGTTCGGGTAGACGGTTTTTGGTGGACTCCGGCTCCCAGAACACCCTCATCCTGCCGGTCAATGCAGACAGGGTGGCAGGATGCAGCGGTCCCGAGCTCACCAGGCTGCCAACAGATCCACCATTTGGACATTTGGTGAGCAGACACTGATGATATGCTTAAATGGACGCAACTTTCAGAGGGACTTTGTGATAGCTGCATGTTCTGGCCCCATTTTAGGAGCAGATTTTCTATGTGCTTATGGATTGTTAGTTGATGTTGCTAAAAGGAGATTAGTGGACACTATCTGTTTTACCTCACTGCCCTGCCCAGCTCGGGGAGCTGGGTCGACAACACTGGCTAACATTATAGCTCCAGGGGGTAAGTACCAACATTTGCTCGCACAGTTCCCAGCACTCACGGTCCCAACTTTTTCAGATACGGTAACGAAAAAAGGGGTCAAGCACTTGATAACGACAAATGGCCCACCAGTGATTGTGCGTCCTCGGCGTTTGGACGCAGCTAAACTGGCCAGCGCGCGAGAGGAGTTTGCAAACAGAGCAGTTGGGCATCATCAGGCGCTCCAATAGCCCATGGGCATCCCTGCTACACATGGTGCCTAAAGCTGACAGGTCGTGGCGACCATGCGCCGATTTCCGGTACTTGAACAACGCTATGGAACACGATCGCTATCCTGTTCCACATATCCAGGATTTTTCCGTGCACCTGGCCGGGGCGCATGTTTTTCCAAAGTGGATCTGGTCCGCGGTTACCACCAGGTCCTGGAACACACGGAAGATGTTCCAAAAACAGCTGTAATAACTCCCTTTGGCCTTTTCGAGTTTTTACGCATGCCGTTCAGATTAAAAGGCACAGTGCAGACCTTCCAGAGGATGATGGACGCAGTGCTTCTTTTTTTTTTTTTTTTTTTTGTTACTTATTTGTACCCGTAGGTAGACTTGGTTTGCAGTCTGGTGACAAGCCACTGGCTGCTGGTCGCTGCGTGCGCGAGCGCCCTAAACCTACATGTTTTTGGTGTGCGGGAGGAAACCGGAGAAATCCCGGAGTAAACCCGCGCAACACGGGGAGAACATGCAAACTCCACACAGCTCACTGTTGGTCGGGGGCTGGGATCGAACCCACGATCTCATGATCCCCGTGGTCCCCCAGCCGAGGGTAAAACTGCGCTGCCACAGTGCTAAACCACTGCGCCACCGTGCACCCGTGCTTCGCGACTTGTCCTTCATTTTTGTCTACTTAGACGACATTCTGGTAGCCAGCATGCCCGAGGAGGAGCACATTGCCCATCTCAGGACAGTTTTCCAGAGGTTGGTAGTGCACGGGCTGATAGTTAACCCAGCGAAGTGCCAGTTCGGTGTGCCAGTGATTGATTTTTTTGTGCAACCACATTTCACCGGAGGGCACGATCCCGTTACCGGACAAAGTGTGCACTGTGTTGGACTTTTCGCGTCCACAGACCTTGAGGGCACTCCAGGAGTTTTTGGGAACGGTGAATTTTTATAACCGTTTCATTCCCCAGGCAGCCCAGCTGATGCAGCCATTGTACACCGCACTTTAAAAAAAAGAAGCCCGCAGAAGCCATCGACTGGACTCCCGAGCAAGTCCAGGCTTTTACTAACACCAAAACAGCGCTTGCAGATGCCGCGTTGTTAGCCCACCCGGACCCATCTGTACGGATAGCGCTCATTACGGATGCATCTGACATTGCCATAGGGGCAGTAGTGGAGCAGTGCATCTCAGGTTCATAGCAGCCATTTGCATTTTTCAGCCGCACTTTGCGCGACAACAAACGCAAGTGCAGTGCGTTCGATAGAGAATTGCTGGCTCTCCACCTGGCAATGCGCCATTTCCAGTTCTGGCTGGAGGGGCACGAGTTCACCGCATTTGTGGACCATAAGCCATTGACAATTGCAATGGCCAAGGTCTCAAAACCATGGTTGGCCCGGCAGCAACGGCAGTTGGCCGCAATTTCGGAGTTTACTACTGACATTCAACATGTCGCCAGTAAGCTCAACGTCGTGGCTGATTGTCTGTCGTGCACGTTAGTCTCCCCAGTTGACATGGGAATAGATTTCCCCGCCGTGACCACGGAGCCAGCCGGGGACGCGGACATTTGCGCACTCCAGTCTGCGCCAACTGGGTTAAAGCTGGAGAGCAGGGTGATGCAAGAAGGGTGCCCTCCCTTGCTCTACAACGTCTCCACTGGCCACCCGCGCCCGGTGGTTCAGCGCTCTTGGCGCCATCGCGTTTTTGAGTCGGTCCACTCCCTTTCGCATCCGGGAGTGCATGCTTCCAGTTAACACCACCAGCCTGATCAAGAAGGCCCACCAGCGCCTCTTCTTCTTGAGGACATTGAAGAAGAACCATCTGTCAACTGACATCCTGGGCAACTTCTACCGCTGCGTGATAGAGAGTACCCTGACCAACTGTGTCACAGTCTGGTATAGGAGCTGCTCTGTCGCTGACCGTAAGGCGCTGCAGCGGGTGGTGAAATCCGCCCAACGCATCACAGGGACTCCACTTCCAGTTATAGAGGACGTCTACAGGAAAAGATGTCTGCGTTGGGCACGCAGCATTCTTAGGGACTCCAACCATCCTGCTCATGGACTGTTCCAGCTTCTCCCCTCCAGAAGGCGTTTCAGAAGCCTTCGGACTAGAACCAGCAGGTTTAGGAACAGTTTCTTTCCAACAGCTGTCACGTTATTGAACTTAGTTCCCCGCTGACTCTCTTATCATCTCTTACCATCCTCACCTGTACATAACTGCCCATCTAACTTATTGTACATTATTTGCACATAACAGTACTCTTAACTTTCTGCACTGCTGCATATATTTACATATATTTGCTTAAATTGCACATACTGTTAATTACCGTATATACTGCACTGCTGTTATTTGCACTTCTGATTGGATGCTAAACTGTGTTTCGTTACCTTGTATTCATACATGTGTATTGACAATAAAGTTGAATCTAATCTAATCTAATCTAAATGCTTCAGTGAAGCTAGAAGGGGCGAAATTCATCCGGCTGCGCTTGGGCAAGGACGTGAAATGATGGGCTGCAGCTTGCATCACGTGCCAGTGGGCCAAAGTGTACAAGCACACCAGAGCCCCCCTCGAGCCATTCCAAATTCCGGCCAGGAGGTTCAACCACGTCCAAGTGGATTTGGTGGGACCCCTCCCGCCATCGCAAGGTTTCACACACCTTTTGACAGTCGTGGACCGCACCATGCACTGGCCTGAAGTGGTCCCACTGGCTTCAACCACATCCGCGGAAGTGGCGCGTTCTTTTTTGTCAGCTTGAGTTGCACGTTTCGGATCTCCATCGGACATCAATTCCAAGAGGGGTCCACAATTCATTTCAGAACTCTGGTTCGCGATGGCCCAGAGGCTGGGGGTCAAAATTCACCGCACTACTGCGTACAACCCCCAGGCTAACGGGTTATGCAAGCGTTGCTCCACACCTAAGGAGGATTTGGCAGCCTCCCCGGCAGAACTAGTTTTTTCTCAGCTGCTGCAGATCCCCTGAGAATTTTTACCGGAAAACCTCGCACCCGAGGCTGATCTGCAGCACCATTTTTAGACAATATGGAGGCTGTGAGCATACCAGGCCTGGCCCACCATTGTTGTCCCCGCACATTCGTCCCAAAAAGCTTGCAGAATGCCAGTTTTGTTTTTGTCAGGCATGATGTGCACCGGACCCCGATGTGCCCAATGTACGACGGACCGTTCAGGGTGTTGGAACCTGGGGCAAAGCATTTTGTGTTAGACTTGGGGGGATGTAGAGCAAGTGTCTGCATCGACAGGCTGAAGCCCGCTTTTGTATCGGCAGACGAGCAGGTGGCGCTGACCCAAGCTCCACTGTTGGTGGCTCCGCAAGTTGGTGATCCCTCACCAGGGACAGGCACTCGCGAAGCTGATGTGTTTTCTCCCCCTCCCTTTTTCCCTCCACAGACTGACGTGCCCTGCGTTTCACCCTGCCAGCAGGATGGCTTGACTGGATCAACGACCCCCCGCTACAGCTGCTATGGGCAGGAGGTTGGTGCCCTTTCTGGGTGTTCGGTGGGGGCTGTGTGGTGGCAGGATGTTGGACATCTCCACCCAGGGAACAATTGCCTGGTGTCACCGGGTGGTGCCAGATGGGACAGTAAGGACTATGCGCCCCCCGGGGAGAGAAGTAATTGCCGGAGCTGCTGGGAGTACAAGAGTGTTGAAGCAGCGCCGGTGTTATGTTATGTTAATGTGCCACATGGTTCTTTGTTTAAACAACGTGTTATGGTCGGAAGTTTCGGGTCTCGTTGCATGGAAATAAAGCTATAAAAGAGGAATGCACAGAGACCCGATAATCTCTTTTGCTGTACAATATGTTGGAGAAAGAATAAAGTAACCGTAGATATAGATATAGATACCGTAGATTAAAAATATTTTTAAAAAAACATGTCATACACACCATGTTATCACCAAACAAATACTGTACATTGTCCTCTTACATATATGTTTTCATTTTTTAAATTCCCCCTTCTCTCTATTTCTATTTCATCCGTGCATGTCTGAAGTCAGTTTCGGTCTAAATACATCTGCTTCCACTGGCATTTCAGTCAACATTAGCCAATGAAGTTTAACTTAGGCTGACTTAGGTAAACTCTGTATAACTTAGCCCAGTGCTCAGGAACTTTTATAAACTGAGCACAACTTTCACCAACGTTTATTTCCAAAACGTCAGCAAATTTTTGGCTTACTGAAAATTTTCAAGAAATACAACTTTCACCAGCGTTTGCCACAAACATCAACCATCATTAACTTTTATCAACTTTTGCCAGCAGAGCCAGACGTTTGCCAAAACGTCATAAAAGTTGGTTCAAATGTTGCAGTGTGAATCCACCCAAAAAAAGCAGGTCAAGGATGACAGGAAGCCTCCACAAATGCTGATCTTTATATGAGCGTCGCCTCATATAAAGATCAGCTGACATCATGAGCCTGATGTCAGCTGACCTGCATTGAGTATTTACTTAAGTTAACATAAGTTGGCAACAGCTACACATACACTAGCCTAAGTTGGTAAAAGTTTTCCAACACTGAATGCAAAGCTGGCAAATGCTAGCAAAAGTTTGTAAAAGTCTATAAAAGTTTGTAAAAGTTGGTGTGCGTTGCATTAAAAAAAAACCCTGCTCATGAACATAATTTCACCAATGTTTGGACTACTTCCACTGATTTTTCAAAACGTCAGTAAACGTTGGTCCAAACGCTATAGTGTGAACCCTGCTTTAGTAAGCACCTCTGCTTTGCCACCCCCCCCTCCAAGAAAAAAAAATCAAGGGGTTGATTCAAAAGAATGATTACTGCACAGGTACGACTTTGACTTTTCACAACAAAAGCCTTCAAAAATTGTATGTTAAAAAGTAGATAATTACAAGACCTTTAACGATAACATATTTTGATGGGCAATAAATTTTCCCCAAATTTATCATGATAAATGATATTTTTGTTGACATCATGGAGACCAGGATATGGTCATTTAATGACAACAGTCTATGTCAATTTTTTCAAGAGCTTTGAGCATTTATTTATGAACAATATTAAATACTGGAATAGAAATGAGGAAAATAATATTTAAAGTATTCTAAACAATTAAAACATAAATAAAATAAAACAAACCAAAACAATAAATAAAATTGCTTTGGCCACTACAGTTTATATGTCACCAAGGACAACTGAAGCATGTGGTTTTACATCATTGGAAAACACAGTTTGTTTACAGTATGTGTGGTCTCAGAGATGGCACAGTAGAGAACTAAAAAGTGAACACTTCAACTTCATGGACCTTATTGTCTGTTGGGAGGTTTGTTTTTCTTTTATTTTGACAGCGCTCTCTAAAGCCCATACTTCACGGAACGGCGAATGCTGAACAACGTTTACGAATGTTGCAAAGTGAAGGGTTTTGTAAACGGCTGGACAACAGTTCACCATCAGTTTTTATGGTGGCAGAGAGTTTTTCGTGTCGCAGAAAGCTGGCCTGGAAAAATGGATGGATGGATGGATAAATAGACCTTTTAAGAATAAGACTACCCTTATTAAGGATATACAAACAACTTAGTAAGCTATCAGTTGGGTTGTAAACACTTTATACCACCCATAACTGTTATAACACATGAGATAAAAAGAGAAATAATGACCTGCTTTTTGCCATTGTGAGACTACACTTTTATTCTCTTAAAACTCAGTTGAGACTACTTACTTTTTTACTAGCGTTTAGGCACTGTTAGCATTACTAGTTAAGGCCTACGGTAGAGTGAGGCTGCATCAATGTATGAAATTTGTCTCATAACTTATTTATAATTGATTAAAAACCTACATATAAACTATTTATAAATCATTTACTATGGTAGTCCTTTTTAAGGTGGTATCTAAAGTGCATGGTTAACGCTAACATACATGTCCTCTAACCCAGCTTCATTTTCTGGTTCATAGTTAAAAACATAATTTTTTGTCATGATCTTGTTTCAGTGCAGTCAAACTTATTAAGGTATTCCTTTAAAGGGGGCTTTTTGAACACAATTTTAGAGTTAGTGTTAAGGGGGAAAGAAGGATTTGTGACACATTCTGAATCTGCTTGCCAGCCTCCCTGCCTTACTGTGTTAGTATCATACTGGAGAAATAAAGGAGCCGAACACCACAGTTTCCATGTTAAATTTCTCTTAGCTATTTTGAGAGTCGCGTCGTATTTGATCTCTGTGAGAATTTTGGGGTTTATTAATATTTGTAGCCACCCCTCTGGTCTCCCACAAGAGAGACGAGGTCTATCACTTCAGCATGAGATAACCCTTTCTGCATTATAATGAATTCATTTCAGCTGAGAAGACTTCAATCTGATTGTTTCTCAGGCTGAATAATTGTTCTGAAAGACACTGGGATTAAATATCTTGGGTGTCTTTGACAAAAAAAAAGTGCCCCGCCAGTGTTAATTTGTTAAGATACGCTCCGCCTGTCTCTGTGTGGCACTCCTGCCACTTTCCACTTACACAGTTTTGAAAAGGCACAGCTATACGGGTGCTTGCATAATTCATACCTCTAGCAGCATTGGGGAGATTACTTATTGATGTGCATAGGTAGCCCCAAATCAAAATGAAAAAGTTTCCAAAGTTTTTAGAGGTTGGGCGATGGAGTTAATACCATTTTGCACATGAACAACTTTAAAGAAAAGATTTCTGAAAAAGACAACGCAATGTAAATGATATTACAATTAGAACCAGTTCCCTCTCCCACGTGTGTCCTTTGTGCTGTGACAGATTTAACAACGAACTGACTAAATACTCGCTGGGACAGATTTGACTAGAAGATCTCAGCTCTTTTGTCAGATGGCTCTACATGTCTGTCTTTGTGACTGTTTTCTTTAGTATTCTGTATCACAGGAGCACAAAAAATAAAATCCATATTTTCTCTTTCAGGCTGTTAGAAGTCATTTATTGTATCTTTACACACAACAAAGACATAAAGCATTAGTCAACTGAAAAAAAATCTGTAAAAATGTATATTTTTCCATGATTTTTGGGGGTTATCTTTTGGTCAGAGTTGCACTGCATTTTGTCGATCTGGAGAAAGCATCTGATTGGGGGCTGGGGGGGGGGGGTACTGTATGAGGAAGTAGGGAGTGCTAGAGAAGTACAGTGGTGTAAAAAAGTGTTTGCCCCCTTCCTGATTTCTCTTTTTTTATGTTTGCCACACTTAAATGTTTCAGATCATCAAACAAATTTAAATATTAGACAAAGATAACACAAGTAAACAAAATGCAGTTTTTAAATGAAGGTGTTTATTATTAAGGGAAAAAAAATCCAAACCTACATGGCCCTGTGTGAAAAAGTGATTGTTCCCTAAACCTAATAACTGGTTGGGTCACCCGTAGCAGCAACAACTGCAATCAAGCATTTGTGATAACTGGCATTGAGTCTTTTACAGCGCTGTGGAGGAATTTTGGCTCACTCATCTTGGCAAAATTGCTGTAATTCAGACACATTTCGAGCATGAACCACCTTTTTAAGGTCATGCCGCAGCATCTCAATCAGATTCAGGTCAGGACTTTGACTAGGCCACTCCACAGTCTTCATTTTGCTTTTCTTAAGCCATTCAGAGGTGGACTTGCTGGTGTGTTTTGGATCATTGTCCTGCTGCAGAACCCAAGTGCGCTTCAGCTTGAGGTCGCAAACAGATGGCCAGACATTCTCCTTCAGGATTTTTTGGTAGACAGCAGAATTCATGGTTCCATTTACCACAGCAAGTCTTCCAGGTCCTGAAGCAGCAAAACAGCCCCAGACCATCACACTACCACCACCATATTTAACTCTTCGTATGATGTTCCTTTTCTGAAATGCTGTGTTACTTTTATGCCTGATGTAATGGGACACACACCTGTAGCATCAACGTCTCCTCAAACCAATCCAGAAGACCACTTTCCTCCATTCTACAGGAATTTCACCTTTCATTTTATAGGAATCTCACTTTTCTTCATATTAAAGCAACCTTCACCCAAGGCCTGACCAAGAATGCTGTGCCTTTCCCAGGACCCCAAATGTAAACAGTTGGCCTCTTGCAGAGATGGTAAGGATCAGAATTTGCTTTTAAAGGCTTAAATGGACCATAAAAACTCTGGAGTCCAGATCTCAAAATAAACAGTTTATGTTGATAGCATCCACCCTACAGGAACTAATGCTCTTAAAAAAGCCATAAACTTCTATATGGCCTCCTTTCCTTACCTTTTGACAGATACCAGAGACTTAAAGACCCCTGTTCAGATATCAGAGACCTAAAGAAGTTACCTACAGCTAAACAGTACCTCCTAGTGGACATCTACGGAATATGTTTCCTTGTGTTAATCTTACTAAACATTTAAGTTTTTCTAATTTCCAGCTATCATCTCCCCAGGATCCTAAGGACAATGAAAATCATCCTTTTGATCACCAACCAGGGTTTGCAGTAATTCATTAATCCTTGATCTAAATGTGAAGTGCATGTATTAGAAACATGTATTAGGAATGTTTATTTTCATGAGTGTTATTCAAATGAATGTTAATATTATTAGTAATGGTAGAAATGCATGATCACTGAATATTAGCCGAGTCATTTAATTTAGTTAGATTTTATATTGAGCACATAATTTCATAAGAACTGTATGGGTATTAATCCTTGTACGATATCAGTCCTGGTAAACCACTCCTCTCTACCTTTCACGGGATAATGCCTTTTCATTTGATTGGCTCCTCCCAAACAAAGAAATGCTTTCACATTGGACAAAGGCCCATTCAAAATCCTCTTTATGAAAGCTGATTGGTCTGTCTTGCGACCGGCCCCTGTTTTATGATTTATGCTCAGTTAAAAATGCGCCGGAGCCGCCCCGCATACGTGAAGAGAAGAATACAGAAGGAAAGAAAGAATATGTGTTAGAAGGAGAAGAAGTTTAAGATTAAGATGAATGAAGCAGAATAGAAACCTAGATCTAAGAGGAAAGTTTTTGTTTCACTTCTTCAAAGTTATTTGCAGTTTCTTTGTCTAATTGTTCCGTGAAATTTAAGAAACCTTTTGTGTGTGAAGTTTATCAAATCCTGCGTTAGTTTTCTCATTTTTCTGGTTACTGAAGAGAAACCATCTTTTTCTTACGAGCTCATCTTAAAGAGAGTTAAACTCTCAGTCTTTTTTTTTTCTTCACCTCAGAAGCCATTCTTATCCTAGTAAATGTTTTTCTTAGATTTTCTGACTTTTCATGCCATTAAAGTGGACCTTTAATTTTCCTAATTTAAAGTGAACAGAGATTGTGTTTTTGGACTTTCTTTCCGGCCTCATTCCCGCCTGACTGAGAAGTTTCTCCTTCAGTTCTTTTGGAACTGGGTAGCACGGCGGCAGCACGGTGGTGCAGTGGTTAGCACTGTTGCCTTACAGCTAAAAGGTTCCTGGTTCAAATCCCCAGGCTGGCAGGGGTTGGAACCTTTCTGTGTGGAGTTTGCATGTTCTGCGTGGATTTATTCCGGGGGCTCTGGTTTCCTCCCACAATCCAAAGACTTGCATGTTAGGTTAATTGGCTGTTCTAAATTTTCCCTATATATCTGTTTCCTATAGGCCCTTAGAATAGAGGGTTAGTACTAGTGAAAGCGCTTTGAGTGGTCTTTGTGACAAGAAAAGCGCTGTATAAGTGCAGGTTAGTTAGTTTTGGTCTATTCCACGGCCAGAAACCTCACAAATTCGGACTTGTTGCCCAAGGACTTTTCACGCCGCGCTGGGACAGCCTTTACTGCTGCTCTTCGCTGTCCGTCTCTGAGAGCCCCCCCCCCCCCCCCCCGGGCTAGTCTGCACTTCTTACGGTTGGTTGTGAACATCAAGGAGCCTTGCAACAGTCGCTCCATCTCTGGGTCCCAATGATCAAACTCCAGCCGGCACTGACCCGCTGAACACGTGGACCTACAGCTGTTCGTAAGTGAGACTCCCCTTTTCCTATCTGCTGGGTTAAACGTGATGTCCTTAAGATTTAAATTACAATTGAACATAACCAGCAATTTTATGGTACAATTAGTCTCTCAGCCATAGGACAAACCTATAAACTGAAGGAAGACTCTTATTCATTTTTAAGTAACCTCCCTTCATTTTTGTTGATTAATTCAGAAGTTCATTTTTAGATAATCAGCTTATGAATTTTCCACATAAAATTGCAGTCTGTTTTGTTAGACATTTCAGCCTTGCAATACCATTGAAACATAAGTCTGGTTTCTCCTTGGTTCTACAAAGGTTTAACGCTAGATTTTATGTTCAGGAATCCACTAACAGTTGATGTGATATTAGACACCTGTTATCAGTTGAATCTGTTTATCCATCATTTGAATGCCATATCATACCATAATTGAATGCCATATCATACCATAATTTGAATGCCATATCATACCATATCATGCCATATCATCTTCTTCTTCCGGCTTTCAGAGAGAGCAGACGCATTTCTTCTCCTCTCCCTTCTCCTCCTCCCCTTACTGATCCCAGCTTGCTGTGTCCTGTCTGTGTCTCGCTCTTCTTCTGCTGCATCTCGACCCAAACGGAAAATTATGGAATTGAGCTGGGCTTTAAATGCAATTGACACCACTTTAAAAGAATACGGGCCAGGGGGAGCCCATGTGGGGAGACTCATGGGACAATTGGAAACTCATGTGTCTGTGTGATTCGATTGAAGATGTGGAAGACATCTATCTGTTTGGCTATGATCACAGGATTTCTACTGTTTGGCTCTGGAGTTTCCTGGTGTATCGGAAATTAAAGAAGTTGGAAGAGCTGGTCAAAATGCGGACCCGGCAAAGCTCCTTCAACAATTCGACCAGCAGGGCAGTGCACTGACAGCGGCAAATGGTGAACTGATTGGCGAACTGAATCAGAAGGTTGAAAACATCTTGGTGTCGCTGGGTGCTCTCCAGGGAATGATTTTAAAGCCTGTGAATGTGTGATGCACGGAATCGCATGAGAGAGGAAATTTTTATGCTCTAAGTGGACTGTGCTCATCAGGCCTTGATTCGGCGTCCTTGGGAGACTCATTCCTCCAGGAGAAGAGATAAAGCAGAAGGGAGTTTTGGCTTCTCTTAACCCAAACAACTGCTGTTGTACAACAATCTGAACTCTCCAAGGACAGCGTTTTCATGTGACTAACATGGAATTTTACCATCTGGCATGAAGAGAGATGAACTCTGTGGACATGTTTATCTATGTTTAGAATACATGGACAGCCGTTGCCTAGGAGACAATTTTTGTTGTGCACCAGTAACTGATACATTCACACTGCACTCACACTGATATCATATGACTGATATACACACACTGGTCTCTCTCTGCTTTGTTAATGTGTGGATCAGTTTGTAACTTGTCTGCTAAGTGTGCATTGGTTTTTTTTTTTTCTATGTGATCATAATCTTGCTCATTCGAGCGCTATTCTAATAACTATGTTTTTTTCTCTCTGCCTAATGTGTCATCCCCTTCCCCTCTCCCTCTTTACCCCTACTGCATTAGGCGCCTGTCGGCTGCCGCGTCATTAGTGTGCGCTTAACATGAGCGCACCTAATGTCAAGTCAAATTCCTCGTATGTGTTAAACATGCTTGGCAATAAAGTTCATTCTGATTCTGATTCTGATTCTGATGTAACCTGAATGAGTTTAATAAAAGGGTGAATGAGAGAAGTTGAAGCGTTTTCCTTTTGCATATATATGTTTCCCAGATCACGGCAGGAAAAGAACTCCCTTAAATTTTGAGACTGACCCTTTAAGTAATTGAAGGTACAAAATTAATTAAAACTAAGTTTAATATAAGTGTCCTTTAGGACTGGTGCCCCTTTTTACGAGTGCTTATTTATTTTATTTAGCAAGTGCAGGATTGACGGTTTAATGCTGTCCACTTGCACACCCACTATTAAATAAAATAAATAATTCCTGTACCTTATTACAATATTTTATTAAATATCCCTACACACCTTCTAAAAAGTTCAACTTTTGTCTCGTCAGTCCACAAAGTATTTTCCCAAAAGTACTGGGGATCATCAAGATGTTTTCTGGCAAAACTGAGACGAGCCTTTATGCTCTTTTTGCTCAGCAGTGTTTTTTGTCTTGGAACTCTGCCATGCAGGCCATTTTTGCCCAGTCTCTTTCTTATGGTGGAGTCATGAACACTGATCTTAACTGAGGCAAGTGAGGTCCGCAGCTCTTTGGATGTTGTTGTGGGGTCTTTTGTGACCTCTTGGATGAGTCGTTGCTGCGCACTTGAGGTAATTTTCGACGGCCGGCCACTCCTGGGAAGGTTCACCACCGTTCCAAGTTTTCACCATCTGTGAATAATGGCTCTCACTGTGGTTCACTGGAGTCCCAAAGCTTTAGAAATGGCTTTATAACCTTTTCCAGACTGATAGATCTCAATTACTTTGTTTCTCATTTGTTCCTGAATTTCTTTGGATCGCAGCATGATGTCGAGCTTTTGAGGGCCTTTTGGTCTACTTCCCTTTGTCAGGCAGGTCCTATTGAAGTGATTTCTTGATTGAGAACAAGTGTGGCAGTAATCAGGCCTGGGTGTGGCTAGAGAAATTTAAGTCAGCTTTCCAAAGATGTAATAAGCTACAGCTAATTTATGTTTTAATGGGGGGAGCAATCACTTTTTCACACAGGGCCATGTAGGTTTGCATTTTTTTTTTACCCTTAATAATAAACACTTTCATTTAAAAACTGCATTTTGTGTGTACTTGTGTTATCTTTGTCTAATATTTAAATTTGTTTGATGATCTAAAACATTTAAGTGTGACAAACATACAAAAAAAAAGGAAAATCAGGAACGGGGAAAACACTTTCACACCATTGTGTGTATGTATGTATGTATATAGAAAGACAGATAGATAGATAGATAGATAGATAGATAGATAGATAGATAGATAGATAGATAGATAGATAGATAGATAGATAGATAGATAGATAGATAGATAGATACAGTGGGGAAAAAAGTATTTAGACAGCCACCAATTGTGCAAGTTCTCCCACTTAAAAGATGAGAGAGGTCTCCAATTTTCATCATAGGTATGCCTCAACTATGAGAGACAAAATGAGGAAAAAAAAATCCAGAAAATCACATTGAAGGATTTTTAATGAATTAATCGGTAAATTCCTTGGTAAAATAAGTATTTGGTCAATAACAAAAGTTCATCTCAGTACTTTGTTCTATACCCTTTGTTGGCAATGACAGAGGTCAAATGTTTTCTGTAAGTCTTCACAAGGTTTTTACACACTGTTGCTGGTATTTTGGCCCATTCCTCCATGCAGATCTCCTCTAGAGCAGTGATGTTTTGGGGCTGTCGCTGGGCAACACGGACTTTCAACTCTCTCCAAAGATTTTCTATGGAGTTGAGATCTGGAGACTGGCTAGGCCACTCCAGGACCTTGAAATGCTTCTTACGAAGCCACTCCTTCATTGCCCAGGCAGTGTGTTTGGGGTCATTGTCATGCTGAAAGACCCAGCCATGTTTCATCTTCAATGCCCTTGCTGATGGAAGGAGGTTTTCACCCAAAATCTCACGATACATGGCCCCATTCATTCTTTCCTTTACACGGATCAGTCATCCTGGTCCCTTTGCAGAAAAACAGCCCCAAAGTATGATGTTTTCACCTCCATGCTTCACAGTAGGTATGGTGTTCTTTTTCCTCCAAACACGACAAGTTGAGTTTTTAGCAAAAAGTTCTATTTTGGTTTCATCTGACCATATGACATTCTCCCAGTCCTCTTCTGGATCATCCAAATGCTCTCTAGCAAACTTCAGACAAGCCTGGACGTGTACTGGCTTAAGCAGGGGGACACGTCTGGCACTGTAGGATTTGAGTCCCTGGCAGTGTAGTGTGTTACTGATGTAGCCTTTGTTACTTTGGTCTCAGCTCTCTGCAGGTTATTCACTAGGTCCCCCCGTGTGGTTCTGGGATTTTTGCTCACTGTTCTCATGATCATTTTGACCTCACGGGGTGAGATCTTGCATGGAGCCCCAGATCGAGGGAGATTATCAGTGGTCTTGTACGTCTTCCATTTTCTAATAATTGCTCCCACAGTTGATTTCTTCACACCAAGCTGCTTACCTATTACAGATTCAGTCTTCCCAGCCTGGTGCAGGTCTACAATTTTGTTTCTGGTGTCCTTTGACAGCTCTTTGGTCTTGGCCATAGTGGAGTTTGGAGTCTGATTGTTTGAGGTTGTGGACAGGTGTCTTTTATACTGATAATGAGTTCAAACAGGTGCCATTAATACAGGTAACGAGTGGAGGACAGAGGAGCCTCTTAAAGAAGAAGTTACAGGTCTGTGAGAGCCAGAAATCTTGCTTGTTTGTAGGTGACCAAATACTTATTTTACCAATGAATTTACCAGTTAATTCATTAAAAATCCTTCAATGTGATTTTCTGGATTTTTTTTTCTCATTTTGTCTCTCATAGTTGAGGTATACCTATGATGAAAATTGGAGACCTCTCTCATCTTTTAAGTGGGAGAACTTGCACAATTGGTGGCTGACTAAATGCTTTTTTTCCCCACTGTAGATAGATAGATAGATAGATAGATAGATAGATAGATAGATAGATAGATAGATAGATAGATAGATAGATAGATAGATAGATAGATCAGAGGTTTCATTCACTGAAAATTGTCCTTCAACAGAAAGCTGTCTGTATTTGACAGATTACACGGAAGGTGATCTAATTAAAGTCAATTAAAATGACAGATAACAGATTGATAGAATTTTTACAAGCCCGTCTGAGAAAATGACAGATGACAAAAACAGGTAGTGCAGCCTCTGATATAGAGTATTGAGGCTTTTTCAGGTCTTCCCCTTAGATGCAGTTCTGACACTCAGTCAGCAGATGGTACTGTTTAAATGCTTCATAGCACTGTGTCGATCACGAAACAATTGTCTGAAAGTCTTTCATTGTTTCACGAGGCCTCAGTTTTACCATCACTCAGTCAGACACGGCAGGCAGGCAAGGTACATGAAGTTAGGAAGGAGCAAACAGACAAAAGCAATGCTACGTGACCAGACAGAGCAGTGGAAGAGCTTCCCTTATAAAGGGCACCTTTAATTGGTCACAGGTGGTGATCAAGGCTGAAGGAAGGGTGCTAATTAACAGGGGAAGAGAGAGGCAGACACACATGACAGACAGGGATCCTTGCAACCAGTGGTTTTATTTCTGTTTATTAGTTTTTAGTATAACATGAACAATGTATATTAAAGAGCATAACTTGTATGGAATATTTGAGGGACACACCTTTGCTGTTTGCACTGTCTGTATCCACTTACTGTGATCTGTTCATATCAGAAGAAAGACATACGCCTACACCTCTACCATTTGTGCCACTTTGTGTTCAGTAATTCCCTTCACAGGTGCATCTCAATAAATTAGAATATCATTGAAAAGTTGATTTATTTCAATAATTCAATTCAAAAAATGAAACTCGTATATAGATTCATTACACGCAGAGTGATATATTTCAAGTGTTTATTTCTTTTAATCTTGATGGTTATGGCTTGCAGCAAATGAAAACCCCAAATTCAGTTTCTCAAAAAATTAGAATATTATATGAAATTAACAAAAAAAAGATTTTTAATAGAAATGCTTGCCAATTGAAAAGTATGTCCATGTACACACTCAATACTTGGTCGGGGCTCCTTTTGCATAATTACTTCATCAATGCAGCATGGCATGGATGTAATCAGCCTGTTACTGCTGAGGTGTTTTGGAAGCCCATCTTACTTTGATAGCGGCCTTCAGCTCATCTGCATTATTGGGTCTGGTGTATTTCATCTTCCTCTTGACAATACTCCGTAGATTCTCTCTGAGATTTGGGTCAGGAGAGTTTGCTGGCCAGTCAAACACAGTGATGACATGGTCATTAAACCAGGTATTTGTACTTTTGGCACTGTGGGCAGGTGCCAAGTCCTGCTGGAAAATGAAATCAGCATCTCCATAAAGCTTGTCAGCAGAGGGGAAGCATGAAATGCTCTAAATTTTTCTGTTAGATGGCTGCACTGACATTGGACTTGATCAAATACAGTGGAAAAACACCAGCAGATGGCATGGCTCCACATATCATCTTTGACTGTGGAAACTTCTCACTGGACCTTAAGCAACTTGGATTCCATGTCTGTTCACTCTTCCTCCAGACTCTGGGACCTTGATTTCCAAGTGAAAGGACTTGGCACCTGATTTGGGGAGCCATGTCATCTGCTGCTGTTAGTCCACTGTGTTTTATCAAGTCCAAAGTCAATGCAGCTGTCTACCAGGACATTTTAGAGCACTTCATGCTTCCCTCTGCTGACAAGGTTTATGGAGATCCTGATTTCATTTTCCAGCAGGACTTGGCACCTGCCCACACTGCTGCCAAAAGTACCAAAGCCTGGTTTAATGATCATGGTATCACCATATTTTACTGGCCAGCAAACTCTCCTGACCTAAACCCCATACAGAATCTATGAAGTATCGTCAACAGGGAGATGAGAGACACCAGACCCAACAATGCAGATGAGCTGAAGGCCGCTATCAAAGCAACCTGGGACTTCATAACACCTCAACAGAAACACAGGCTGATCACCTTCATGCCGTACCACAGTGATGCAGTATTAATTCATGCAAAAGGAGTCCTGACCAAGTACTGAGTGTGTGCATGGACATACTTTTAATCGGCAAACATTTCTATTAAAAAAATCAATTTTTAAAAATTGATCTTGTGGTGACACCAGCACACTGCGGATGGACATTATCTCACACCCAGAAGCAGACAGAGGGGCTGAACAATGGACTGAGGGAGGTAGCCCCCCACAGGAGTTATTACACCAGACTTTAAGGCACCTTTGCCCCCTGCTGCTATAAGCTACAGCACAGGGAGGCAAATGTATTGTAGGAAGGTAACATGTGTTATGTTAATTGTGCCACACGGTGCTTTTGCATGTAACTTGTGTTATTATAATCTTGCCACTCATGGCCTTTGTCAGACCTTATGTAATATGTGCCAGCCTCAGTTTCTACGCGCAGGTCAATAAAGCTTTATAAGAGAGTGCAGAGAAACTGAGGTATGTCTTTCCAGACTACGCTCTTCACGGCCCCAGCGTCCACGCTGGGGTCAAAGGCTGTACATATGATAGAGGGTTCAATAAAGAGTCTGTGTCGACCTACGCTCATGCCTCGCCTCCACGTCCTTCCCTTTCACCCTCTACAATCTTATGTAATATTCTAATTTTTTGAAAAACTGATTCTCGGGTTTTCATGAGCTGCAAGCCATAACCATCAAAATTAAAAGAAATAAACACTTGAAATATATCACTCTCTCTGTAATGAATCTATATAAAATATGAGTTTAATTTTATGAACTGAATTACTGAAAGAAATCAACTTTCTAATGATATTCTAATTTAGTGAGATGCACCTGTATGTAACACCACTTCTACTTGTCTCTTCCTTCACTGTGCTGCTTAAATATACCCTGTCAGAAAGCGCAAATTGCTTTATCAGGAAATAAAATAAATTGAGCCTGTGGACAAAACCAAAACAGAGACATGTCGGTTTTTCCAATTTTGTAATAGGGACAATTTCAGCTAAATGAGATCACGCATTGTCGGAGACACCAGTGAATCTTCCTGTCCAATCTCCATCTCAACCACCAATTCCCAGCCTGCACTTAGAGAATAGAGACCGTACCCCAGAATTATAATTCAAATTGACTCTTGCTAAATTGAAAGCGAGAGCATGCCAGTGTCAAGCATACAGATGCAGGTTATTTTACTTCTTACTGTCTTGACTAGGTGGCATTTCCCAATAGAAAAGCAGCAGAATATGAAAGATTGAGGTCTGCTTGTGGCTTTGTCCCCTTCCCTGCTGGGATGGAATAATTGAATCAGTACATTTTTATACTCAGATCTGGTGGCACTTATTAACACAGTTTGCTGTGGACCGCATCCTGGTGTGGAGCCATTTCAGCAGCACGCGGCATACAGGCGTGTGTGCACATGTGGAGCACACAGGCCAATTACAACCCAGTTCTGGTGTACTGTTGTGCACCTGATGGCCCTGACAAAAACAACCTTCCTTTAATGCAAGACTGTTAAACAGAGTTCTTACATATATATATTTGAATCAACAGGTTTGGAGTGCATTCAGCTGAATGTTTGTCTACATTATTTAAGACAAAATGATGCACTACATAAATGTGCATTAAGTAGATTGAAGTTATCACCCAAACTTGTCTACAGAGAGTGAAGGCCTCTAACAGACTGTGCAACCAGCCAGTGGAAAAATGTTTTTATTAGATTCTGCTGATTCTTTTGGGAGGTGAGAGAAATAATCAAAGAAAAAAGTTAATATTAAAGCAGAGAATAGTTAAAATTGTAAAGTTGTTGGTGATTGTGGTAACAATATAATACAGTATATAAATGGAGATTTCAGCGCATTGTTGCAGTTGCACATAATGTCACCCACAAAACTCAGTGCTATACTGTAGTTTATCTAGTTTTATGCTGTAAATTTTGCAGCATATTGTGTGGAACAAAAAGCCACATCTCTGTCTGTGTTGGAAGAGGAATTGTTTATTGTTAACTATACAACAGTGAGTTCCAGCTGAGCAATCTGATTGGACAATTTGGGTTCCAGGAAATACTAAATTCCCCAATAATCACACTTGGGCATTTCAGCAAATATGTATCACTCTGCTTCATCTTTTTTTTTAATAATCTTTAAATCATAGTTAATATCAGTGGCTTCTCAGATGTGAGAATTGTAATAGTGTGTTGGATACCTTAATTTCCATAGTGAGATGCTGTTTGAAAAGAGACAGTCCTAAAAATCCAGCTCCTCCATGACCCGGAAGTCTCATCCTTGTATACAACTAGCTAATCACTTTGTTTGCAACAAAATAGACAAGCGAGAGTTGGATTTATTGTCTCGACTTGGCAACCATAATACTGTTGTGGTGACAGATTATTTATATCATCTGAAAATGACAAGAAAGAGTGAATGAGGTGCATGGAGGCTAACATGGAATGCACCAAAGCTAAATCACTAACTAGCCACCGACGTGAGTCACGTGACCCACAATGCTGACTCAACAGGAGGCCAGTATGTACTGACTTCCGCAATGGACGATATTTTATTTTGGTTATACTGTTATGTGTGAAATGACAACAGGCCAGTTCTTTTCTATATTATGCTCATTGAGGTGCTTAGCAACAGTTTACTGGATGTATTCAGAAGGGAGTATTTTTCTCAGCAGCTGAAGCTACAGAAGTAGCTTACCACGATCAATGTCTGTCTGGAATGAATGAATAACGGACTCACACTAAGTGCTCTGAGATGTCACTTGACATGTAAAGCGGCACGTAAATCTAATTTAGTATTACTATTATTATTTTTATTATTATTATTATTATTATTATTATTATTATTATTACAATGCCGACTCAGCAGGTGACCAGCTTCTTCTGAGGTTTAGTTAACCTCAGAAGACATTTCATCTGTTTTTCACCCTCTATGTGCCCTGATATGTGCCTTAAAGGTCTGATGACACGATTCTGACTTCATCTAATTTTGCAACACATAATTTCAATATGACAAAATAGGTTGGTCTGTGCAGTTCTAAGTCAAACATCCTTTTTTTTCACGCATCAGTGGCTGGAAAAACCCCCCGGCCGTGTTGTAACGTCAGCAACAGAACACAGGGCTTGGCTGCCCATTGTACACACAGGATGGAAGCGGTAGAAAACATTGACGATGGTTCCAGCACATGTAGTCCGGAATTGGTTTGTGTTGTCCAATCTTCAGACGATTATAGTTCCAAAGAATGTGATGACAATGAAGAATCTGGGGGCATCAGACCGTACAAGTTTGAGCCGTGCCAAGCGGGCATCGTGCCTAGCGAGTCAGATTCAGAGAGTGACGGTGGAGAGGCACACATGCCCGCCGCAGCAGCAGCGACAAACACACGGCAGGGGAACACCGAGTGTTATGCTTTTGTTACAGATATTGCAACAAATTATTTGTTCATAAATATAATTTATTTAAACCCAATTTTTCAATAAAATTACAGTGTATTCTCTGTGGCCCAGGCATCGGGTTTATTATGTATTATCTTTTGAGTTCTTGTTGTTTTTATGTTTTGTACATGTGAATAATGTGCCGTTTTGACTCACTTTCAGGTGGGCACTGTCCAAGATTTGCCGGTCCGATCACGCCCCCTCTCTCTTTGACAGTCAGCTGTTCATGTTTTGTGTGCATCATCTGCTGTGTTGTCAGGCAGCCAATATTGCCAACCCTATCATGACGTTTTAGCCACTCCACACAGCCGTGGTTTTGTTGCGCCTTTGTAGCGATGTCAGCTCTGGGGCACAACCGTGGTTAACACGTTTCCTCTCCATATGTTCGCTTGGCGATGTCGGCCCAAACCTACTGTTCGGCCTACTGTTTGTGTTTCTGTGTATTTTTGTAAGTCTTCACCTTTTGGGATCAGTCTTTATGTTCAATAAATGTGCTGTTGTGAATCCTGTGCGTAAATCCATTCTTCCTTCCTCTCCTTGTGTGCTCTTACGCGGGGCACGGAGAGGGAGGATGAAATAAAGAGGATTTATGTGCAGGGTTCACCACAGCACATTTAATACAGAAAGACTGACAATTCCCAAAAAGGTGAAGACGTACAAAACCACAAACACACTTACTGATGGCATTTGGGGGCCGGCATCACCCGGCGAACGAATGAGAGGAGACGTGTTAGCCACAGGTGCGCACCAGAGCCAACATCGCTTCAAGGACGCACGAGAACCACAGCAAACATGGAGTGACTAACACGTCGTGAGAGTGCTGAAAATACTGGCAGACTAACAGCACAGATGACAATACTATGGGCCAGCAGTGCGTGACTGGCAAACAGCCACTAAGTACACGCACTGCTGGTGATGGTGTGATGAGAAGCACCTGGGCGAGGACTGGGAAAGATGATCAGCGGGAGTTTGAATCAGCTGGTGATAATGATAGAGGGGACGTGGCCGGACCGGCGAGCGTCAGCATGCGCTCACAGAAAGTAGGTCAAAGCTGCGCATAAATCCATTAATCCTTCCCCTCCTCGTGCGCTTCTCCTGCATAAAAGCACACAAGGAGTGCACGAGGAGGCTTATGACAGCTGGAGCTGAAGCGTGTGATGTGGTCTTTCACGGCCTGCTGTTTATCTAAGCCTGCGACACAACGCAAAGGCATAGCCGTAAAATTAAAACAAGAAACCAGAGAAACTGTGAGCTACAAAGCTGCTGTCATTCCAGTCAACAACACCGGCATCCGTTCTGTCGCTTACGTCATGGTGGTGCCACCTTTCATTTGGTGGGCGGCACCATAGTCCAGTCAGCGGCTGTGGTTTTTTGATAATAACTAGTTCACGCAGGCGCGGCTGTAAATACTATATTGATCATCGACAATTACTTTTGGGTTTACACAACATGCTAAAAAATGTCAAAATCATGTCATCAGACCTTTAAGTCACTACATTCTGTCTTAATTTTTATCGTATTTAGTTATTTTGCACACCCTTAGTATTTTTAGTTAGCCTCTGGTTGGGGGTTGGTTTTCTTTACACTGATGTTTGATGTTTAATGTTTGGTGTTAGATCCATCCATCCATCTTCTTCCGCTTAATCCTTTTCAGCTCACGGGGGGGCTGGAGCCTATCCCAGCATCTTTGGGCGAGAGGCAGGGTACATAGGGCAGAGGCAGGGTTATACTTTATATTCATATTTCCTACTTACCTTGCTGCACCGTGGGTCTCAGTGTAATGTCATTTCAATTCTCTGTATGTGCTGTACATACGGCAGAATTGACAATAACGTTGACTTTGACTTTGACTAACTAATTCCTGGATCCAGACAGTGATCCAGATCAGCACTGCAAACTAACTGTTTATTCCTTGGCCCATTTCCTACCTCTCCTTAAATTTTCACTGAAATCTGTTCACCACTTTTTGAGTAATGCTGCTAACAGACAGACAAATGCTGGCAAAACCATAACCTCCTTGGTGGACCTAATAATCTATCTTGTCCTACATTATTCTTTCAACTGCTGATATGTTAAATATGACACAAATAACTTCATATCTAGCATTTCAAGTTGTACTGAACTATGGGTGTGTGTGAAAAGTTCATTGGCTGACCATGATGCAGTGGTCAAATTTGACCAAATGTGGATTATTTTTCAAGAGTTTCCCCTTCAGTCCACACACTTCTTCCATCAGTGTTGCAGCGCTTGGATCACTGTGGTTGAAAAATAAACCACACCTGGTCAAATTTGACCACTATGAACTTTTCAGTGCCCCCTCGTATGTAAAGACAGGTCATTTCCTTTTATTTCTGTTTGTCTTGTCATTCAACATGAGTGACTAACACCAAACACAGGGAATGTAGCATAGTGGTCCTGTGATCGGAGCCTGGACCTTACTGGTCATTCAGGGTTTCCAGTTTGGAAAGACCTGGATGTGTTTGGTGACTGTCACATTTTCTACACAGCATTTAATGTAGAAGAGGACAGACTCAGTGTAGGAGTCCAGGTCCTGCTGTTCAAAGATGTTTCAGTCTGTGCAGCTAAAGCAGTCCTGTAGCGGGAGGAGAGCATTTTCAGGCCAGGTTTTAATTGTTTGTTTGATGGGGGGGACTCTTCCTCAGGGGGGTGTAAGCAGGTAATAGAAGCAGGGAGAGATAGTCTGATTGTCCAAGGTGAGGGAGGAGGGTGGCTCTGTAGGTGTGCTTAATGTTGCTGTAAACATGATCCAGTGTTATTTCCCCTCTTGTGGGACACTTAACATGTTGGTGGAATTTGGGGAGTACAGTCTTTAGGCATGCTTTGTTAAAATCCCCTGCAATAATGTGGACTACGTAGGGGGGATCTTTCTGTTGCCTGCTAATGGTGTGCTGGAGGTGGCTGAGTGCAAAGCTAATGCTAGCGTCTGGAGGGACGTAAACAGTTGTTACAATTACTGCCGTTAGCTCGTGGAATGGATAGAAGGGCCTACACTGAAAGGATATGGCCTCTAAATCCAAAGAACAGTGGCTTTGAATTATTCTGCTGTTATTAAAACCACATCTGAAGCACATAAACACAGAGCCCTCCACCTCTACCCTTACCAGAATCGTTGTTGTGGTTGAAACAGAGTGTAGTTTGGCCGGGTAATTCCACAGTGGCGTCTGGGATAAGTGGGTGAAGCCATGACTCGGTCACAATCAGAATACAACAGTCCTGGACATAGTGATTGTAGGCGATCGCCGATCACAGCTCATCCATTTTGTTGGTGAGGGATCTGGCGTTGGTGAGAAAAATTTAACGTAACAGAGGTTTGGTGCGTAGTTTGTGCAGCTGGGTACGGATGCCAGCCCTGCAGCCTTTCTGTCCAAAGCTGTACACTGTAAAAAATTATTAGGGCTTTTCACAGTGTGGAGGAACAAAATAAGTTCAGGCCTGACATGATGAGCTGAAGGTTTAAGAGTTTTTATTCCTCCATCATCATGAGACACACAGTAGCGCTGTGCACTGTGCTGTGCGTGTGCTGTTGTGAGTGCGCTGTGGTGAGGCATGTAAAGTCAGCTCTTTTATACAGACAAGAGAGAATGCATGGCACATTTACATATTGATATACATATCAGTCAATACATATCAATTGCGTGATTAACTGGCGCCGGAATTACTCTCCTTACTCCGGGGATGTATAACAATAGCACAAGAGAGAATGCATGGAACATTTACATATTGATATACATATCAGTCAATACATATCAATCGCGTGATTAACTGGTTGTCCCCCAAGGGGCTCTCTGTCCGTATGCAAATTGTTCTGCTTCATGCCCTAGCTGAGTGTTATGAAGTGGTCCCCCCCAGAACACTCAGCAGGGGTCGTGACACCCCCCCCCCCCCCCCCGTCGTTTGAGCTCCAGCTCCAGTAGAACTGTCGGAGGGCATGTCAGTTCATGGGGGGGATGGGGGAGGGGTGGAAAGGGCGGTGTGCTCCGCTCTGAGTTCCAGCACGTTGAACGGCCGTGGATCATGGGCGCACGGGCCGGTGTGTTGTCGTGCGTAATGGAAGAAGACTGCGATCGGTCGGCTTAGGGAGTGCGGTGCGGGAAAAGTTCTGTGCAGGAGGAGGGGGGTGGGGTGGGAGTAAGCGAGTGCCGGCCCGGGACGTCAAAGGTGCCTGGGCCGCACAAAAATTGCATGTGGATCCGCGATAGTGAGGGACTTTTCCGTTAAGCCTGGCGGAGATCCACAGCCGGCTGTGAAAAAAAAAAATTATATCTCTGACTCCTTAGGGCTTACAAGGTCCACGCTGATCTGTTCACACTCTGACAGGCAGCGAAAAGTAAGCTAGGAGCAGAAAGACAAAAGAAGAGGAAAACAACAACCTTGTGTGTAGCAGAATGGAATGTACGCACTCTGTTGGACAGAACAACATCCAAACGCCCAGAAAGACAGACCGCGCTTGTGGCCCTGGAAATGAACAGGTACAATGTAGACATAGCTGCACTTAGTGAAACAAGATTGCCTGGATATGACAGCTTGGAAGACCATGATCTCCCACTCCACTTCTTTTGGAGTGGGAGATCAACTCAAGAAAGGACAGAAGCAGGAGTGGGCTTTGCAGTTAGAAAGGAGATAGCAGCAATGCTTGATGAGGAACCGGTGCCAATCAACGACAGGATAATGACTATGGACTCCCACTACAGCGGAAGATGTATGCCACACTCAGTGCATATGCCCCAACAATGACCAACACAGAGGAGGTGAAGGAAGAGTTCTACAGTGATTTACGTGAGACTATCAGGTGTGTACCGATTGATGACAAGCTGATACTCGTTGGAGATTTTAATGCCAGAGTTAGTTCGGACACTGAGAAATGGAAAGGAGTGCTAGACAGTCATGGAGTAGGCAAGTGCAATGCTAATGGAGAACTTCTACTTGCACTATGTTCAGAGTACAACCTTGTGATAACCAACACTCTATTTAAGCACAAGGACACACACAAGAAGATATGGATGCACCCAAGATCCAAGCACTGGCACTTATTAGACTACATCATAGTCAGGCAGAGAGACAGAAGGGATGTATTGGACACCAGAGCAACGAGAGGCGTGGACTGAGGTACTGATCATGTTATGCTGAGATCTAGATTAAGGATTTGGAGACAAAAACAGCACTGCAGGACGGGTGCGAAGCCACCACAGAAGATAAACACTAGTGCACTGAAAGGCCAAAAGAAGCAGGAAGAACTTACACAGGAAATGGATGAAAACTTGAAAGACTGGGACAGCAACAACTCAGAGAATGACATAGAAGAGAAATGGGCAACACTGAAGGATACGGTGTATCAGACTGCGAGTGATGTATTAGGCTACCCTGAGAGGGAACATCAAGATTGGTTTTATGAGCATGATGAACACCTGAAGAAACTACTAGAAGTGAGGAATACAGCTAGGCAGGAAAACCTACAGTATAACACAAGGTGGAAGAAGAAAAAATACTCAAAGGCTCAGAGTGAGCTACAGAAGTACACCAGAGAGATGAAGTCCAACTGGTGGGATGAAAAAGCGGAGAAACTTCAAACTGCAGCAGACAGGAAGGATATGAAAACATTCTTCACATGTTTGAGAGAAATCTATGGCCCTAAACCAAGAGGATTGATCCAACTAAAGGCTATGGATGGTGAAACGGTTTTGCAGGAGAAAGACAAGATCCTGGACAGATTTGCAGACCACTTTGACCAACTACTAAACAACCCTGGAGATCTCACTGAAGAGGCTAAAGAAGCTCTAGTGCAGCGACCAGCTGTATCAAGTCTGGATGAACCACCAAATTTTGATGAACCAGTGGCAGCTATCAGGATAACACAGGATGATAAAGCTCCAGGAAGGGATGGAATTCCAGCAGAAATGTGGAAATTTGGTGGTGTTCAGCTGACCAACTGCCTGCACAAGCTCATCCAAGAGATATGGGATGCCCAGAAAGCACCTCAAGACTGGAAGGATGCAAGTATTGTACCTTTGTTCAAGAAAGGTGACGGGAAGGATTGTGGAAATTGCCGAGGTATATCACTGCTAGCCACTGTTGGTAAGATTCTCTCACGTGTATTACTTAACAGACTCAGTGAACACATCTCGCAGAATGTACTACTGGAAGCCCAGTGCGGCTTTAGAAGTGGAAGAAGCACAATGGACATGATTTTCTGCTTGAAACAGGTTCAAGAAAAGTGTATCGAACAGAACATGCCACTTTATATAGTCTTCATAGACTTCAGTAAAGTCTTCAATACTGTTTCACAACAAGGACTTTGGCAGGCACTCAAGAAATATGGTTGTACAGAAAAGTTTGTCAGCCTGATCGAGGCACTCCATACAGGCATGCAAGCAAACGTGGCAATGAGTGGTTCAGTATCTAAAGATTTTTCAGTAAGCAACAGGGTGAAACAAGGGTGTGTGCTGGCACCTACACTCTTCTCGCTATATCTGGCTGCCATGCTCGAGGTGGCCTTCAAAGACACTTCAGAAGGAGTATACATTCAAACAAGGAAAGAAGCAGACTTGTTTAATGTGACACAATTTAAAGCCAAGAGTAAGACATTGATAAAGGTAGTAAGATAAATGCTCTTTGCTGACAACAGTGCTCTAGTTGCACACAGCGTGGAAGATATGCAATCTTTAGTGGAGAAATTTGCAAGAGCAGCTAGCCAATTCAGCCTCCAAATCAACATCAAGAAGACAGAGTGCCTTTATCAACCACCAAAGTTCCAATTATCAACATCACTACCAGAAGAGATCAGCATTGGTACAGAGCCACTAGTCAAGTGCAAGACTTTCATGTACCTAGAGAGTACTGTTTCAGAGAATGCTAGGCTGGAGGACGAACTATCTCTCAGAAGGGGAAGAGCGAGCACTGTGTTTGGAAACTTGAGGGAGAGACTGTGGAACAATCGACATGTGTCTATCCATGTGAAATGCAAAGTGTACACAGCGACAGTACTGGCTACTCTATTGTACAACATAGAAGTGTTGAAACAAGCTGGTCTACCATCAATGGAGGACATGCTAATACAGATGAACCTGAGATGATTTGAACATGTTGAAAGGATGGACCACCAGCGTCTCCCTCGGCAGTTACTCTACTCACAGTTATGCGAGGGCAAACGCAATCAGGGTAAACCAAGGCTCAGATTTAAAGACACTGTAAAAAGAAACTTGAAGAAGTTAGACATAGACGGAGTTCCTGGCAGCAGAAGGCTAAGGACAGAGCTGTGTGAAGGAATCTGATCAGAACTAAATTAAACAGCCATTGTCGCCCACGTCAGACTGCTATGATGATGATGATGATGATGACTTTAAAAAGTTAGTGTTTGGGCTGCCTTAAATTTTTAAGTTGACTGAACTTGACTTTATGTGTTGATGTGTTTTATGTGTCTTCACCACTTATCTTTTCAAGTTCAGTCAACTTGAAACTTTAAGGCAGCCTGAACACTAACTTTTTAAATTGAGACAACTTTTTTACAGTGTAATGAGACCTTCAGTTTGTTCTTGGTCATTCCATAATTTCCTGTCTTCATTTTCTTTTGTTATGCAGCTTTCTCAGCTTATTTCATTAGCTGCTCTGCACATTTCCATTTGTCTTTTATCACTGCTTTTTTCACTTCTCTGTACATTTCCCTATACTGTGTTGTAACCCTCTCTTTAAGCTCTTGGAATGAAGTTCTTCATCGTTTTCCTAATGTCTACTGAATTCTATGTGTCTATATCTACCACCACTTTTCCTGTGGGTGCTTGATTAATAGTTTTATTGAACTTAATAATGAAGATGATGCCAGATGAAATGTCAGGGTATAAACATGAATAACCAAACCATCATCATCACAATTTCATAGATCATTTTCCTCTCTAACACAAACAACAGTGCAAACATGTTGATGTGTAGTGCATACATGAACATTCATTTACATTAATACACCATGTATACATGTACATGAATTACTCTGATATGCAGCTCCTGGGCCAGAACATTCATTCTGCAGTCTCGCAGAAGCATCAAAAATGACTGCACTGTAACACTTTGTGTTGTTTCCATTACTTTGCCAGTTTGCAGTGTGCTAGACTCTAGGCTTACTGCCAAACAGCACAATGTGGTAGAACTAACCCCTTCTTAGCACAACCTGGCCACCGTCTGCTCTTATCCATATGGTCAATTTGTTTTCCACCCTCATGCTGAAGTGAAAAGTAATGAGCGCGTACACATACATGCACACTTCTTTACCCGTCTTATGGAAACAGCACTGCCATCTTATCCTCGTCTTCACACATTTCTTTTGCTTTGTTTTTCCTTCTCTTCTACCTCCCCTGTATTTACTTTGCATTCCTCCTACTCAGACTCTGCCTTCAGTTTGCCCAGGTAACATTTAACACACATTCAGCCCCTCACTTGTCTTGATCTTTGCAGTTTGGAAAATTCTTTTGTCTGCTGTTTCCGCAACACTTTGCTAAGTAAGCCATTCTGCTTTCTTTATCTCCATCACAGAATATATTCCACCCAGAGATTTGTCCAAGGATCACTGAGTGAAGGATAAGCCTGCAGCAAACGTAATGCGACCAAGTCATGATCTCAGCACTAACTAAAGGCTATACATGAAAGGGAAATAAGACGGAGGACTCTTTGGGAGTGAACGCTAGTCCTGTAAATGTCTCCAGTTACTTCAGTAAAAGGGCACTCATAATGGCATAGACATTCACAGAGTAAAAGTCATGATACAGTCCTGGCTTAAAGTGTAGAGACAGTCATGATCATAATCTGTATTCTTTGGCATACTCTTCCAGCTCCAAAGTTTAAGGCAGGTTCATTTCATTGGAATCTGCATACATTTCGCTGCCAAGTCATGACTCATGCAGAAGAAAGCTGTCGACATGTTGCATAAAGCTGATAAAATAACTTCAGATGGTAACAAACATGGCAACGATGTGAAAGAAAAGCAAACCAGGATTTGCCCGCCGTCAGTTGGCAACGGTTACACTGAACACAAGGGTATGTTACTAATCCATGTAGTGCTTCGCCTCAACTGGAAATGGCAGAAAGAAATTCCTAATTCTTCTTCAGCTTAGCAGTGTAGTAATAAGACCACGGGAAGTCCATTACACTGATGAACAGTGACGGTGTGTGTGTGTGTGCGTGTGTCAGTACGGAAAAGAAGAAAAAAGAGCTAATTTTCACTGTCAACACTGGCTGTCTTGTCATCATGCTGGCGGTGAGACAAAACAGGGAGTCGGATGAGAGGCAGCCAAATCAAAACTGGCGACTGGCCATCTGAAAGGATAGCTGTAGCTGTAACGATGTGTTCAGACTGAGCCTCCGCCTCAAAGTAAGAAACCAAGCAGCGAGTGGAGTGCTGCTCCAGATTGTTAATGAAACTAAATTATATTAGACCATCTCAGGGCTCAAGGGTATTCGGTGTGGTGGTGAACAAGGTGGATTAACAGGGATAGGAATCACAAGGATTTTAGTAAGAGAAACTGAACCAGTACTCATCCTTTTCATCATTGGGCATCATCAGCGCATGTCCATCCACTAGATGGGGTAAATGCTTACTGTCTAGTTAGGTCAGCACAACTAAGCAGTGACTCCTGAGATTTAGCCGGGAGTTGAATAAGACATAGATCAGGATGGGAAATCACAATATATGATATCACAATACTCAGCATATCACAAGATTGTGACAATATTGCATCACGGCCCAAGCATCATGATGTCATATCTGGGGCCTCTGGTGATTCCCATCCCTAATAAATATGTCCAGAGGTGTAATGGCCTGAGCAATATATTAGAAACTCAGAACTATTGAATTAACTCTTTGAGTGTGTCTGTTGCCGAATTGTGACATAACCCCAGTGGTCAAGAGTGGTAAATATTTTTTGTCAATAAAATAGTTCAGATTTCCAAGGCTATAACTTGAAAGTGGTAAGAGTTAATGGCTTACTGTCAAATAGAAAGGTGTAAAATATGATCCAAAGTTTCACATAGGAATAAATTTACACATCTAATTTGCATAATGTTGTGGCACCTCTTTAAATTCCATAACTCAGTCAAAATTGGACTTTGGACGTATTTACACAAAGAATGGTTCAGTCTTTTGACACCATTTTTTGTACAGAGGTAACTCATCATCTTATCTTCAAAGTATATGAACAAGAAGGCGAAGGAGCTAACCGAGGCCCCAGCTGGACAGGAGCCGGATCGGAGCTCAACTACAGTGGCGGTAAGCGGCGGAGCTTAGCGAAGGAGCTAACCAAGGCCCCAGCTGGATCGGCGCTCAACTACAGTGGTGGTAAGTGGAGGGGCTAGCTGAGGCCCCAGCCGGATCCGAGGTCAGCTGGACCAGATACCGGCAACACCAGCAGAAATTATCCTGCTATCATCAGGTCAGTAAAAAAATGCCACCAAAGAAAGAGGAAATGGAAGAGATTAAAAAATCTCTGAACTTCATATCAGAAGAACTTACCAAAGTGGCCAATCAACAGTCCAAATTATTAGGACTAATGGAGGAAGTCCAAGAGCTGAAATTAACAATTAACTAACTAACTAACTAACTAACCTGCACTTATATAGCGCTTTTCTAGTCACAAAGACCACTCAAAGCGCTTTCTTTAATACTAACCCTCTATTCTAAGGGCCTATAGGAAACAGATATCTAGGGACAATTTAGAACAGCCAATTAACCTAACATGCATGTTTTTGGCATGTGGGAGGAAACCGGAGAAATCCCGGAGTAAACCCACGCAACACGGGGAGAACATGCAAACTCCACACAGATCACTGTTGGTCGGGGGCTGGGATCGAACCCACGATCCCACGATCCCCACAATCCCCCGGCCAAGGGTAAACTGTGCTGCCGCAGTGCTAACCACTGCGCCACCGTGCAGCCAATTAAGGAAAGAGACAAAAAAAATTGCAGACTTGGAGTGACGCATCGAGGATCTTGAACAATATACTCGTATGGATGATTTAATCATTAGTGGACTAGACATTAAATATCAATCATATGCTTATACTACAGCAGGAATGAGAGGTGAGGAGGTTCCCCCAAGTGAATCAGTCTCCTTGGAAAACCAGGTGCTTCAGTTCCTTGAAAGCAGAAACATAAAGGTTGAAGTAAATGCAATTTCAGCCTGCCATACTCTACCCAGAAAGGATAATAAAACAAAGAAATCAATTGTGATGCACTTTGTGAACAGAAGGGTAAAAAATGACATACTGAAGCAGGCCAGAAATCTGCGGGGGACAGAAGTTTACCTAAATGAACATTTAACAAAGACTAATGCTGAAATAACATGGCAAGCACGGATGTTGAAAAGACAAAACAAGACACAGTGATCCCTCACTTATCGCGTTTAATGGGGACCAGAACCGACCGCGAAAAGTGAAAAACCGCGAAGTAGCATCACCCCCTCCCCAAGGGCGTCACAAGCACTATTTTGCACAAAAAGGCACAAGAGAACAGCGAAAAGTGCCACTAAGCAACACGAGCGATAAAGAACAATGAATGTGGTCTTCCTTTGCTGGATAAGGGTGCTCTGCAGGGAAAGAAGCTGGGTAAAACGTCTCGGCCAATCAGCTTGCGAGGTAAAACGTCTCGGCCAATCAGCTTGCGAGATTGCCGAGCGGTGAAGAGGTGGGCGGAGAGGAGTGGAGTGGTGGTCAGAGAGGTGGATTTTGAGTTGTGCAGGCTCTCCGTGTTGATACCTGATGTTCTAATGTAGTCTCCCTGCCTTCTGCTAGCGCCCGGGCAACTTTCATGCCATTTTTTCTCAATTTTGAATTTTTGATGAATATTTTTGAAAAATCCGCGATGCACTGAGGGCGCGAAAGGTGAAACGCGAAGTAGCGAGGGATCACTGTACAGGCAACATGGACAACAAACTGTACAGTCTGGATTAAACTAAATGGAACACCTGAGGAAGTAAAGGCCATAATAATAAGAGATCTCACTGACTTAAATAAATATAGATAAACACTGATTAAGAAAATTAAGAGACTACGATAATCCATATCCACACACACGGCAAGAATAGTCCTTTTGTCCTAACATGATAATGTACTTTAAAAAAAAACAAACAAACAAAAAAATTCATGACTGATTTTAGTAGACATCAATCATCCCCAGTTGGAGGAAGTCATTTGACACAGAGAGAGGAAATTCAAACTCTGAAAATATCTCATTATGCTGAACATAAACTACAAGAGATGGAGAATGATATTGATCCCGATAACCATTTCTTCAATAATATTCATAATCACTGTGAATATTACACTGAAAAGCAATTCAAAAGTCAAGTGCAAGTAGATGGTAAATTATCAATAATACTCTTTAACAGCAGAAGTCTTAACAAAAACTTTGCACAGATTCAGGACTATCTAAAACAGCTAGATAGAAAATTTACAGCTATCGCAGTCTCTGAAACTTGGCTCAATGAAGAGCAGGCTTCTTTGATGGCAATAGAGGAATATCAGATGTTTCATATTAACAGATCTCAAAAAAAGGGTGGTGGTGTTGCACGATATATTGATGAACTGTATAGATGTAAACTTGTAAATGGAATGTCCTTTGCACTACCTGGGATTGTGGAATGTGTTACTGTTGAGCTTGACCAAGATAAAACAAAAAATCTAATTATAAGTTGTATATATAGAATGCCGGGAGCTTGTGTTGAGACATTCAGAGATTAGTTAGTCGAGCTGTACAATAATATAACTAATAAGAAAATGGCTGTAATCTGTGGAGACTTCAATATTGATTTACTAAATCCATTTCAACAAAATGTAATTACAAAGTTCATGAATTCTATGTACAGTATGAGCAGAATCAACAGTCCACACTGCTACACTTATTGACAACCTGTTTGTTAAAATTATTGATAAGAAAATAGAAAGTGGATTATTGATAAATGACATAAGTGACCATCTGCCAGTCTTTGCACTTATCCATGGCTACACGGGGCCAATACAGAAAAAAACTTTAAAATCTTTCAGATACAAATCACAAACTGCAATCAGTTCTTTTAAACAAGGCCTGCTGAAGCAAGACTGGACAAAAGTCTATGTATCAGATGTAAATGAAGCCTACGATACATTCATGAACATTGTAACCGCTCTTTATGAAAAAAAATGTCCATTAGTAAAGAAAAAGCTTAAACAGAAATCTGTCGACAAGCCATGGTTAACCAAAGGATTACAAAAAGCGTGTAAAAAGAAAAATTCACTATATAAAGCTTTTCTAAAGAAAAGGACAAAAGAAGCAGAGCAGCGGTAAAAAAACATACAAAAATAAGTTAATATATCTAATGAGATGTAGTAAAAGAGACTATCACAGTAAAGAATTGGAGAAAAAAGAGATAACACTAAAAATACATGGGCAATTTATTGGACAATGGACAATTTCAGTTTCAAAAATAAAAAAATTAAAAAATGACTCAGAGTGCGACTGCAGTCTCACCTGCAGATGAATTTAATAATTTTTTTGTTAACATTGGTCCTAATTTGGCAGGAGAAATACCCATTATGGCACCTACAGGTGATACAATAAGCAAGAACATTGCTATAAAAGACTATCTTCATAAAGAACACAGATGAGAGAGAGGTCATTGAAATTGCTAAATCATTTAAAAGTAAAACATTTGAGGATCGTGATGGTATTGACATGCTTTTAGTCAAAACTATCACTGAATGCTTAGCGAAGCCACTGACGTATATCTGTAACCTGTCTCTCCAAACAGGTATATTTCGCAATGCAATGAAAATAGCCAAAGTAATTCTGATATACAAGACGGGTGACAGAGGGGAATATTCAAACTACAGGCCTATTTCACTATTGCCGCAATTTTCTAAGATACTTGAAAAAAAATATTCTGTGAGAGAATTGACAACTTTATAATGAAGAATAATTTATTGTGTGAGCAGCAATATGGTTTCAGACACAAGAGGACAACTGCATTTGCTGTAATGGAATTTATAGAAAAAAATATCAACTGCTGTAGAAAATAAAGAGTATTCAGTTGGGGTATTCCTGGATCTTAACAAAGCATTTGATACAGTGGATCATAAATTATTGTTAAAGAAATTACAAAATTATGGTATTGGGGGTTAGCACTGTCCTGGTTATGTAGTTACTTAAAGAACAGATATCAGTATGTATGTGTTGGTAGCAAAAACTCACAGTTACTGAAGGTTACTTGTGGAGTCCCACAGTGTTCAGTTTTGGGGCCATTGTTATTCAATATGTATATAAATGATATATGTAAAGTTTCGGGGAAAAATTGATTTAATATTGTTTGCAGATGATCCTAATTTATTATGCAGTGGAAGCAATTTGGAACAACTTTTTAATGCACTCGGAAAGGAATTAGGAAAGCTCAAACTGTGGTTTGATTCAAACAAATTAATGCTCAATTTAAGTAAAACAAAATTTATAATTTTTAACAACCATCACAACAACCCAGTATCTAAACTCAGTGTAAATGGTGTAGAGATTGAAAGGGTATCCGAAATTAAATTCCTTGGAGTAATAATTGATAATAAATTGTGTTGGAAGTCACATATTAATTATATTAAAGGTAAAATATCTAAATCAATCGCAATACTACACAGAGTGAAATATTTGCTGAATCAACCCACACTATATACTTTGTATCATTAATACTCCCATACATGACATGACCTGACATACATGACATATTGTACTGAAGTATGGGGAAATATATATAAAACAAACATATATCCAGTCTTTACGCTTCAGAAGAGAGCTATTAGAATAATAAACAAGGCTGTCAATAAACCCACTTTTTCTTACATTAAAAGCTCTCAAGTTGAAAGATCTGGTTGACTTTAAAACTGCAGTAATAATGTTTAAAGTGAAGACTCTATCACTGCCCGCAAATATCCAAAAGTTGTTCCAAATAAGGGAGAAACAATATAATTTCAGAGGAGCATGTATATTTCAGAACCCTTCAGTGAGAACTACCACCAAGCAACAGTGCAAGGAGTCAGACTGTGGAACGCTTTTGGACCTGAATTAAAATCATGTACAATGCTTGGACAATTTAAACAAAAACTAAAGGAAGAAATACTCCAAACATATATACAAAAAGACATGTAAATTCACATAAGAATTAAGAATCCAGTCTATGTTGTGCTGTTGCTTAGTTTTTTGTCACGTTTTGTCTTAGCTTTGTTCTGATTTGTAATCACTTTTATTTTATTTTATTTTTGAATTCTTAGATGGAACATGAGTGGGCAATATAAGCTGCGGCTTCAGCCATCACCCATTTCGGATAACATGTTGAATTGTATAATCGAGGAGCTATTGTTTAATTTGACCTTGTTGGATTTTTTTTCCCCTTTGTTATATTATTCTGTTCCATTCTTTTAATCTTTTAATCTAATCTATCTGAAATAAACATTCATTCAAAAATCAGTACAACATTAAAAGAAACACAGAAATTCCTCACTTACCGGAGACTAAGGGGACTCGCTCACTGCTGTGGTCGCTGTATTTTCACCCATCGTGGTCGTTATTTTGGATTCTGTCAGTCATTTACACTCTCTACCACATCTACAAAGTCTTATGATTATCCCACATAAATTTTGTTTGTATCCCGCGGCTATTTTCCACGTACAAAGCTGACTAAGTGACGGTGCACAATGATGGATGGCAGCCATATTAGCTTTCTGGGATAAAATGCTAAAAACAGGAAAAGAAAATGAGGAGTTCTTCTTCTTTGGTGTATTACGTGTCATCCATTGAGTCCTCCTATGGATGTCTGCCACCTTCTGAAACTGAGCAAATCAGTACAAATCCTCAATGGAGCCGATCATGTCAGAATGAGATGACAGGCGCAGTGCCGCACTCTGCCACTAGGGGCACGCAAAATCTCACACTCAGAAGGTTAATAAAAATGGTATATCAGGTAAGCTAGGGCACAAGTTACATTCTTTTAGAATTGTCACATAGATGTGGTTAATATAGTTTTATTTCACATAAATCTTACCCATATGCTTTTGGACATGTTCTTATTTACATAATTTAATTGTTTTTATCTTGTATTATATAAACCCTTTTTGTGTCTTGGTTTCAGGGACATAGACAGCGCCCTCACTGTCTGTGTCACAGTACTGCGCCTGTCATGTGACGTGGCCATAAACCATAAAAAATCCCCAGTTGTACTAAGTATTCCACCTCACAAGGTGACAGACATGTATAACTTACTGCTCTTGCCTTGGAGGACTAATGTCTCCCAAATAACCATCCAAAAACCTCACTTCTGGACACCACGGAAGAAGAGCTTGGAAACAAATGATGTTCACCATCGCAACACAGAGGAGGCATTTATGAAGGTAAATACCTACATTTTGTTATAACAGAGGGTGGCCGAAGCTGAACACACAGCACAGAACATAAAATTAGAAATGCCATGAATGCACAGTGCAGGAAAGCGGGGGTGTAACAACCTTCTCCATGTAACTTTTTGCCCCTGCTGACCCTATGTAAGCTATAGCTTTAAATATTTGAGCCAGATAAATGGATCCCAGCAAGGATAAGAATCATCACTCCACCGTCTGCCTCTGTGTCCATCGATATGTTCTCATTTACGTCAATTTAAAATTCATGAGGGATCTCCCCTCTGGTTCAAGGCAGCTTCTTATGAACACTGCATGGTGCCAATCCCTCATCAGGAGGCTTCTTATTAGCCCTGTTGGTAGCAGTTCCACTGCCCGCAGTCCAGCCTCACCCGAAAATGTGTACCAGCAACAGGTCTATCATGTGAAACTTGGTTGAGATGCTGTGTTCAGTGATTCCCTTTAACAGAAGTAAAGTTTAGGAAAATTAGAAGAAGAAGAAGAAGAAGAAGAAGAAGAAGAAGAAGAAGAAGAAGAAGAAGAAGAAGAAGAAGAAGAAGAAGAAGAAGAAGAAGAAGAAGAAGAAGAAGAGATTGGAGTTTTGGTAACAGTCTATAAATGTAAATGTGTGATTTTTTTCAGACAGCTACAAGAGAAGATTTGATTGACTACAGATCTGCATTTGCTTAAAATTCTAATACATGAGGTTGCCACTTGGTACAAGTCATATGATTTTATGACTAATAGCCGTATTACTTCAGTGGCACTGAACAGAACATGCTCTTTCAAAAATGAAAAGACCCATGTGGTTGTCACATTGTAAATTTACAAAGGCAATGCTGCTTTTCATCGCCTCAGCATCTCATAATCTCGCCACTGGCAAAATACGTTCAGTCCAAATGACCCCAGAACAGTGGAGCGACTGTTTGTGGGCAATGGAAATAATGATTTATTTATCTTAAACCTTAAAATACAATGGAATAATCGACTGTTTGTTTAAACATTATTGATGCAAAGCCATTAAATGTGTAAAGGCAATTTGGACTGTCTACAGAGCATACTGAGTGGAAAATAGACCCTATGGAGTCACATTATCTAACCTACTCTCATTGTTTTCCCAGTGTTCAATGTGATAAGCTAATTTGCTGTTTTGCTGGTCAGGCAACATTTCTCAACTCTAACTACACTTTTTCATTGTTCTCAAAAAAGATATCTTCCTCGACTGAAATTGAACCAGACAGTGGAAGTTTTCCTGTTTATGGCACTAAGATTTTAGTCCAGAGTTCGATGGCTACTTAATTTACTCAGCATCTGAGTCACAGATTCCAAAAATAAGTGCATAAAATAAAGACTTAGACTTATGATAAACCTGGTAATTTAAATTTGAATTCAAATGTAAAATGTCCAAAGCACTGCCTCACAACACAGCCTGTGCTCTTTTTTTCCCCACAATTCTCACATAAAGAAAATACTATAATAAGCAGTTTTATTTCATCTCCCCGTGAATCCACTCTTCCTTTAAGCCAGTTTGGATTGTTGGTGGATCGGTTTTACCCTCGGTGATGTCAGCGACAGCCAAGAATGTTATAAAAATTCTCAGAAACAGCGGTCACAGGTGGACTCAAACCCAGCTCTTCTCGCTGTGAGGTGGCAGTGCTAACAACTGTAACGGTGTGACACACAGGTTTTCTACAATCAGGTTTTCAGAGCCAATTTTTGCCGATTTTGTTTTTAACACAGAGAAAGTCTGCACTGGAACGGCAGTGTTTGGTGCAGGCTGATAAGGTGCAGCTCTGTGTGCACACCTGTGTCAGAGAGCTGCCAATCATCATGTGTTCCATGACGTCTGTGAAATACGCCCAGCCAGCACGTCCATGTGGGCCCCACCAAAGGGAGGGGTCCCAGCTGGGTTTGCCCACATGGACTTTACCTGTTTATCGATTTTCAAATTATTTTCTCCTAAATTTGCTATTTTCTTGTAAAATTTGTGACTTTTTTCCCCCAATTTGATATTTTCTTGAAAATTTGAAACTTTCCAATAATGAGACTTTTTTTAATGTAAACTTGCAACTTTCTCATAAATTTGTGATTTTTGTGATTCTTTTAAATTTGTTAGTTTTTCTTGTAAAATGGTGACTTTTTTTCTTTCAAATTTGCTATTTTTTTCACTGTAATTTTGCAACCTTTTTTCATAAATTTGTTATTTTTTTCCTTGTAAATTTGTGAGCTTTTCCCATAAGTTTGCAACATTTTTCTTGTAAATTTGGAGCTTCCTCAAAAATTTTCAATTTTTTTTACTGTAAACTTACAGTTTTTTCTCATAAATTTGTGACTTTTTCCTCACATTGTCAGTTTACTCATACATTTGCTATTTTTTGTTAATGTGCAACTTTTTCAAATTTTTTCCTCATAAATTTGTGACTTTTTTTCTTGTAAATTTGCTAAAATTTTCTTGTAAGTTTGTAATTCTTCAAGCAATTTTTATAATTTTTTTCTTCTACATTTGCTACTTTTTTCTCCTAAATTTTCACTTTTTTTCTCATGAATTTTTTCTTATAAATTTGTTACTGTTTTTTTTTTTTTTTGTAAATTTGTCACTTTTTTCCTTATAAAATTCATTTTTTCCTAATAAATTTGTGACTTTTTTGCTTATTTTTGCCTGTGGCGCCGGTGTTACTGATCACCTGCTCACCTGTCCCACAGGTACAGTCCATGTGGGCGAACACAGATGAAGCCAACATGGGACCTGCGGACAAACCCACTTGGGAGCCAGAAGACAGCCCAGTTTAAGGCAGCGGTGGGGCCCCTGGGCAGCGATAAGTGTTAACAGGTGAGCAGGTAGATTAACAGCTGCTAACAGGTTTGCAGCTGAAACGCCTCTGAATGCCCCGTTAGCTGAGAAAAGCTGCCACATCTTCAGCACCCATCTGTTTTACCGTTTACAAATCTGAGCTGGTATTAAAAAGATAATGCTAGAGTGGTGTGTGTGTGTGTGTGTGTGTGTGTGTGTGTGTGTGTGTGTGTGTGTGTGTGTGTGTGTGTGTAAACTTGGTGACCCTGAATTGAAGCCAACTGGTTGGCAGAGGACTCCAGAGGTGTCCTTTATTGATCCGCTGCCGTTGTCTAAGAGTAAAGTCACAGTGACTTACAGAGTAAAAAAATGAATGCACTGCATAGTGATTGTGGCGGCTCTAGCCACGTTTAAAGTGGTCATATTGCTTTCCAGACAGTGTCGTAATAGATAATCTTTTGATTTCGTACATGACTTTATTTTTTATCACAGAAAGGAGAGAGTTTTCTTCATATCCTACAAATGGAAAATGGAAGAGAATAAATGGAGGGGAAAGAAGGTGAGTTCTAAAAAGACACTTTTAGTTATGATTAAACTGTCTGGAATCACATCTTATGTAGCTGACACATTTGTTTGATCCCAGTATGTAGATATACTTTTTCCTCTCTTTTCTCTGGTTGGGGTATGATGTGTTAATCTTTCATTTAGTTAAAACACAATACTTTTAAGTGATTGCCTTTGTGCTTTACTACTGGATCTATAGTTGTAAATAATAGCCATGTCTAACATAGCAGTGTTTAAACTGAATAAATGTACCACAGCCTACTTTTAATTGACTCAAATTATCGCTCTACAGTTGTTACTTAAATTCTAGGCTGTGCATGCTTTTGCTAAATTGTGCACTTCATATAAAATGTCTAAAATATTAAACTGTTGGTTATCTTCCACTCTGTAGCTTCTGATAATGCAACATTATATTACAACAAACATCAAGCCATCCATACTCAATCCACTAACTTTAGCTCAGTTCGTCAAAAGCAGGGTACACACAGGCCTGATGCGAACTACCCAAACAGCAGCATGTTTTAGGTTGTAGCAGAGAAGGACTTAGTTTACCGGGAAAAATGACACTGAATCTTCCACCTGTGAGATGACTGTAAAGAATAAAACAGCTGCTCCTGAGAAATTAGCAGTGAGGTACCATCATATGTGTCATATTAAATGGGAATTAATGCTCACTGACACCACAGACACACTTCAGCAAAAGAGCCAGCCTCTTCCTCATCAAACTGCTGATTCTTTGACTTTCTGAGTTCTGTTCTCTGTGGCAGATGACGTGCAACGAGTGAGGAGGCTGGGAGAGAACTGGAGCATGTGCCGTTGTGGCTATCTGACTGAGGGTGTCTGAGCGTGAGGGTGGTGGGGTGGTGGAGGAGTGTTTTACTCAGAAAAGCTAGTCTTTTGATGATGAAAATAAAGGACCATATTGCACAGATTTCCATCCCATCAGTGTTGTATCTGCCATAATCTTCTTTGACGGAAGGCTCTTTTTGATGTTTTATTGTCTCTGTGGAGCTCTGGGTCCGTCTCTCCACACATCTCAGTTTCTGCCAGGAGCGTATACACACACACACACTCACACATGCCTGTTGTTGAGTATGTGCGTGAGAGACTGTCTGATTGCTCTCAGAGGAATTCAGTAAAGCAAGATTCACGCTAGGTTCTACTAATAAATCACTGTATAGTGTACATCAGATATGGGAAGAAGGGGTGGGCAATATGGCCTAAAAATGATATCACGCTATTTCTGTGAATTTTCATGATAACAATATTTTTCACCATGTTGCAGAATACAGTTTTCTTTTGCATTTATGTAAAAAGGACAGTTTCACAAGCCAGCGTTATTTTCCTTCAACATATTCAGGAAAAACAAAACAAAAACTGCTATTTCTCCAGTTTAAAAACAGCAGCTCAGATTTAGTTTAAAATATTTTTTTAGTTCTGTATCAAATATTACAAGAAAATAATATAAACTGTGACATCTTAACTGCACACAGAGGTCGGGTTTTATGCAGAATCAAGTTACCTGCATTACTCTCGCTGCACGGACCCATCCTGGGCTTTGTGGCTCTCCTTGCACTGAATGGATGCTTTGGGTTACTTTTCCTCTCTTTGGGTGGTTGAATAAAATCAAAACGAAGCAGCCAAAGCTGAACTAATATACAATTACAGCCACTTCGTCTGACGTTAATACCGCTCCAGCCGTGTTGTTGACATGCGGAAAAAACGCAGGCAGATTATCCCCACTGCTGCACTGTTTTGTTTTGGTTTTTTTTAACATGACAGCAGTCTGAAACAGAAAGTGAAACTTATATATTTCAACTCAACTGGACGTAGACGGCATAGTTGCCAAGTCCACTTATTATAAGCGACTTTGGGCTTGTTTGTCTCTAAAGTTGCTTGCAAATCTCGTCAGTCACGAGTTGCAGGTTTTGGGGCTTGTTTTTTAACGTGTAGTTGCTTATTTGGGCTTGCTTTGGTGTCTGTGTGACAGCTCTCCAAGCTTCCCACAAAACAGGAGCGCGATAGTTTGTTTACAGGACCCATCCACACCCCCGTTTGCCGGTTACCACACCCGCCCCACTGATCTCTATAGAAAAACTAGACGGATCATTGGCTGCCAGAAGTGAGGCCACCTGGCTGCCATATTAGTATTCCCAAAACACTAGTACATCCAAATTGACGGCCACTAAACATAATGTCAACTCGATTTCTATAGTTCACCGGTTGTGCAAGATTATAAGCTGTGTCTCCATACCAAGAAGTTCAAAATCTGTTTATTTTGGGGAAGTTATTGAGGTAAAAGTGACCGGCCAGGGGCTTCACTTCTGGTGGCCAATGGGCCATCCAGTTTTTCTATGGAGATCAGTGGCCCGCCTGACTCCACTCGACTCTTTTTTTTTCAACTTTATTTAATTATATGAGTAGATACATAAACATTTATTTGCCAGGGTAACATTAAGTAATTCAAATATTGAAAAGAAAACTTAAAGTAAAAGTAAGAACTCCACTCAGCACTGTACTCGCTAATGGGGTGTGAGCTATCCATATTTTTTTATACAGATCAGTGTATATGGGACCTTAAATCGAAAAAAAAAAAATTCTCCATTGAAATGAATGACAAGAGCAAAATTATCTTTTGATCCTGATTAAATTTTGCCATGAGTTACGCATGACATGATGTTTGTCAATTTAAAAGATAATTTTCCACGTAATTAAAGTTGTCAGCTGTCTTATAATAACAGAATAATATTTAGGTTTTTTTAAACAACTAGCGGACCACAACTCCCATCATCCCACATCACTAAACTGTAATTGTGTTTAGTGTTGTTTCTTATGCAGAATGTACATGTCTTTTCTTTTGATCAAAGTTTTAAAATTTTATTTATTCAAAGTTTTTATTTTGACAGTGTTTACTATAAATTTGCTGCTAGTTATGCAGAATGCATATGTATTTTCCTTTAATTAGAGTTTATAAAATTCTGTTATTCAGTGCTGACTCTATTTACAGTCAATTCACTGCAAACAAAAGTAAATCTACATATTTGTACATGTTATCAAGAAGTCTCTCTTTTACACAGTGTGGTAGGTTGCCTGTTGGGCTTGTTTTGGGCTTGTTTCCATAGAGCTGCCTGCTTGTTTCTCTCGTGAAACCTGGCAACACTGGTAGACAGTCTGACTTCAGAGCTGCAGCTTCCCGCGCAACGTTTGTTTTACCATTTCTTTGCTAACGCATAACTTCTGGCAGCATAACGGTGTGACATTGTCACACAGCAGACCTCAAATATCACAATATTCATTTTTACACCAGTATCAAAATTTATACCAATATTATTGTAAACGATATGATATGGCACATGCCTAATGGGAAGTCTACTTTCCCACATTTTCTTCCCTCATTTTCAAGCACGGGCAACACCAACTGCTCATCAAAATTATTTATTTATTCATTTAGTGCACAACCTTTTCCATACTCATGAATAAAGTCTTGTGTGAGACAGTCAATCTGTCCAGGGTCAGGGTGTACCTCACCATTCACCCAGAGACAGCTGGGTTATGCTTCAGCCCCCACTGTGACTCTAAAATGGATAAATAATGAAGAAAATGACAGTGTGAATGATTAAACTTCTTTTTTCCAGTGTTTTAATACAGAAAAAAAAATTCTAGTATGGAACAGCTAACAGCCTATTGTCAGCATGTTATAGCTGAGCGTATGTAGTCTCATGGTTTAGACTTGTGCTAATAGCTGCAGGGGTATCTTGAGGGGCTTTAGCATCCATTTCTCACTAGTGTAAACCATTTATTTTTGGGCAGTGCTTTTTTCCATTTCTATATGAACTGAAAGGTGGTCTTTGGCTGCACAAAAGTCCAGTATTTAATAGAGTCCAAATATGTGACGGGACAACATGCGGAGTCAAAACTGTGCATGTAAAGAGAGTGACAGTAAAACAGAATCTGCAAGCCAAAATGGAAAAGCAAAGATAAGAAAGAACATTGGGTGCATAAATGCAGTTTCTGGTAACTTAAGCCACAACCACTCTAGCCTCTTTGAACACATTTAGTGGCTCTTTCAAGTGCATATTACCCATCAAATAATGTCGCGGTGGGTTTGCATCAGTGTGTGTTTTATAGACCAAAAGCACTGTCAGGTCCGACATGGAGACCAGACAACAATACATTATGCATCAGGAATAAGAATTTGTGGAACATTGTATAGATTTTTATTTCTTCTTCTTCCAGCTGCTACCTTATTGGGGTCACCACGGTAGATCACAGTCAACACATTTGATTAGGCAAGGATTTTACACCAGATGCCCTTCCTGATGAAACCCTTCCCTTTCACCCAGGCTTGGCACTAGCACTAGGACCACACTGCCTTGTGCTCCCCCTGTGGTTGGGTAAAAGATTATTGGTTGCCCTCTCCTCAGCCTTGAAGAACTGCTCCACGCCCGTTGCCTTAAAAAGGCACAAAAAATCCACAAAACGATCTCACGGTCCCCGCGATCCCCCGGCCGAGGGTAAAACTGTGCTGCCACAGTGCTAACCACTGCGCCACCATGCAATCATGTTCTTAATGAAAATCTACGTATATTATTTTTAAGGTCCTTCAGACACAAACCGAGGCTGATTATGCCATAGACTCAGAACTGTGCAGCCATAGACAGAATAGGCTTGACTGACTTATTGCATTTGCCAGGGCATGAAAAGACACAGCTTTATAACTCTAAATGATGAGCTTAGTGCAGAATTCTTCAATTGACCTTCACTTGATTGCAGATCCTGACATATGCTGAAGATTTGCAAATGTTGTCATGCTCATACACAGTTGTACCGCAGACAGAAATACAAACAGAAGTTTAATGCATCCGATAAACTCTGCACATACAGAAATGTAATAAATAAGGGTTGAAAAAACTGCATTATTCATTGTCAACAGATTTCCAGTGAAATGGCCCTTTATAGTGTAGTTCATTGTGACCTTACAGTGCTTAAAAACTCAGAAAGACTTTTTTCCTGCTATATTATGTGAACAAGCTGGACAGAGGCCAATGAAATGGCATCCAGATGCTCCCCTGTACCCTCCTACACAGTCATCTCTCTCTGCGTCTTTTACAACATTTGGCAGATTAATCCTTGCTTTGCATTTTTAACTGCTAAATTGCTTTCAAATGGCAAACTGCTCACATCGAAGATGAATGTAAAGTCTTGTTTGCAGACAGCTTTGCATCTATTTGTGCTTATTTCTTTTTTTAAGGACAAGGTCTCTTTCGCATTCATCTGCAGCTTTACAGCAATTTATTTCACTGAATTCATTTATTAGTAATTATGACTATTTTTCAGAAAGCAATAGGTTAATTCATTACATTCATCCCTGGTGTCACTCTAATTTTCAGCAGAGACATTGAAAAACTGACAGAATTGAACTGTTCTGATGATCAAGGTTATTGATTTGTGATGTTCTTGCTATCTTTTTTCTGTATGCAATCACAGCAGTCACAGGGGAAAAGTCGGGGGCAGCAGTAAAAAAGAAATAAACAAGTAAATATTTCATACACATGGCAAAAATAAAGTAAAATTTGTTTCTTGTTGGTACTAACTCAATATGATGTGTCTGTTTGTCTATGTGCACCAGTCTCGTGGCCATAAATCATATTATGATATACAGTATACAGTATGTTACATGTGAAAACAAGACAAGTATTATGGGAGAAAATGCCACAAACTCAGTTAACTAAAATACTGCTGCTGTGCCAAGTGTTGGGAGTCAGTGGATCTAAAAACAGGTTTCCCATAACTCCCATTTGTTCTGGATAACCTTGGTAACTTATGAATAGTAGATCTACAAATGTCAGAATCTCTTCCTTGTGTGTTGTAGTCTGTGTGAACTAAAGTAAAATAAACACTCAGCTTAAAACTCGCAGAATTCCACCTGAAGATGCAAATATTAGGAATGCTCATGTATGCAGCCCTAACGCTAATACAAGTCACAAAGATATTGTGAGTGTGTTCTCACTTAATTCCTCTTTTTTCCCACACCAGGTACTATTTCCTGTCAAAATGGTTCGTGTGAAATAGGAGTGTTTGAGCAAACTAATGGAAAACCCCAAAACAAAAAACACAATCAATGATGGAACAGCTCACTTCGGCCTGATGAAATCACTCCAAGAATGCTCAGATCTCCTGACCTTGAGCACAACCAAGATGCAGATCCACTTCAGTATCACTGTGCAAGAGTTTGCCAAACTTTGGCGCAATTGCCTAGGGGGAGGAATGATTTTGACAATGACCTTGATCTTGAGCTCAGCCTGGATGCAGAACAACCTAAGGATTATTGTGCTCTAATGTGTTGAGAGTTAGGGCAACTGCCTTGGAGGAGAAACAATTTTCATAAAATAATATAAGCACTGAGATCTCCTGAAGTTTGACATTAACCATGACCATGAGCACAACCTTGAAGCAGACCCACCTGGTGGTCATTGCGCAAGAGTTTGATTAGAAGAAGAAGAAGAAGAAGAAGAAGAAGAAGAAGAAGAAGAAGAAGAAGAAGAAGAATGTGATGTACAATGTGATGGTATTGACATGCTCTTAGTCAAAACTATTATTGAATGCTTAGTGAAACCACTGACGTATATCTGTAACCTGTCTCTCCAAACAGGTATATTTCCCAATGCAATGAAAATAGCTAAAGTAATTCCGATATACAAGACGGGTGACAGAGGGGAACTTTCAAACTATAGACCAATTTCACTATTGCCACAATTTTCCAAGATACTTGAAAAAATATTCTATGAGAGAATTGACAACTTCATACTGAAGAATAATTTATTGTGTGAGCAGCAATAGGGGTTCAGACACAAGAGGACAACTGCATTTGCTCTAATGGAATTTATAGAAAAAATATCAACTGCCGTTGAAAATAAAGAGTATTCAGTTGGAGTATTCCTGGATCTTAAAAAAGCATTTGATACAGTGGATCATAACTTATTATTAAAGAAACTACAAAACTGTGGTATTAGGGGAGTAGCACTGTCCTGGTTATGTAGTTACTTAAAGAATAGATATCAGTATGTATGTGTTGGTAACAAAAACTCACAGTTACTGAAGGTTACTTGTGGAGTCCCACAGGGTTCAGTTTTGGGGCCATTGTTATTCAATATGTATATAAATTATATATATAAAGTTTCAGAAAAAATGCATTTAATATTGTTTGCCGATGACACTAATTTATTATGCAGTTGAAGCAATTTGGAACAACTTTTGGATACACTCGGAAAGGAATTAGGAAAGCTTAAACTGTGGTTTGATTCAAACAAATTAACGCTCAATTTAAGTAAGACAAAATTTATAGTTTTTAACAACCATCACAACAACTTAGTATCTAAACTCAGTGTAAATGGTGTAGAGATTGAAAGGGTATCCGAAACTAAATTTCTTGGTGTAATAATTGATAATAAACTGTGCTGGAAGTCACATATTAATTATATTAAAGGTAAAATATCCAAATCAATTGCAATACTACACAGAGTGAAATATTTGCTGAATCAACCCACACTATATACCTTGTATCATTCATTAATACTCCCATACATGACATATTGTACTGAAGTATGGGGAAATACATATAAAACAAACATACTGTATATCCAGTCTTTATGCTTCAGAAGAGAGCTATTAGAATAATAAACAAAGCAGCTTACAGGGAACCAACAAACCCACTTTTTCTTAAATTAAAAGCTCTCAAGTTGAAAGATCTGGTTGACTTTAAAACTGCAGTAATAATGTTTAAAGTGAAGAATCTATCACTGCCCACAAATATCCAAAAGCTGTTCCAAATAAGGGAGAAACAATATCATTTCAGAGGAACATGTATATTTCAAAAACCTTCAGTGAGAACTACCACCAAGCAACACTGTGTTTCAGTGCAAGGAGTCAGATTATGGAACAATTTTGGACCTGAATTAAAATCATGTACAACGCTTGGACAATTTAAACAAAAACTAAAGGAAGAAATACTCCAAACATATATACAAGATGACATATAAAATCACATAAGGATTGTCATATTGTTGCTTAGTTTTTTTTTGTCACATTTTGTCTTAGCTTTGTTCTGAATTGTAATCACTCTTGTTTGTTTTTCTTTTGAATTCTTGGATGGAATATGGGTGAGCAATATAAGCTGCGGCTTCAGCCATCACCCATTTCGGATAACTTATGTTGAACTGTATAATCAGAGGAGTTATTGTCTAATTTGACCTTGTTGGATTTTCTTTCCCCCTTTGTTATATTATTCTGTTTCTTTTAATCTGTACTTTTAATCTATCCGAAATAAAGATTGATTGACTGATTGATTGATTGATTGATTGATTGATTGATTGATTGATTGATTGATTGATTGATTGAAAGAAGAACTTTATTTATATAGCACTTTTCACAGATAAAAATCACAAAGTGCTTTGACAGTAAAAATGCAGAGTAATATAAAAACAAGGAAATAAGATAACAGCAATTTAAGCAAAATGAAACATTAAAACATATGATTAAAATGAGAAAATGATCAAATAAATTAAAAACCAGGCCACCAGTCAATTAAAAGCTCGCCTAAATAGCAGTGTCTTCAATTGTTTTTTAAAAGAGTCAACCAAATCAGTCCGACGCAGAGACAGAGGGAGAGCGTTCCACAAGCGGGGAGCAACAGACTGGAACAACAGATCACCTCTGGTTTTATAGTTAGTTTTAGGGACCGATAAAAGATTCTGGCCTGAAGACCTGAGTGATCAACCTGAAGAATATGGGGTTAAAAGATCACAAATGTATTTTGGGGCTTGGCCATGAGCTCTAAAGGTGAAAACTAGAATTTTAAAATCAGTACGAAATTTAACTGGTAGCCAGTGAAGTGTGACTAAAATTGAGGTGATATGGTTCCATTTTTGAGCTCCCGTTAAAAGCCTGGCCATAGCATTCTGACCAATCTGTAGGCGGTTTAACAAACCCTTGTTAAAACGGGTAAAAAGAGAGTTGCAGTAATCGATTCTGGATGAAATAAAAGTGTGAATAATCATCTCTAGATCTGAGCTTGAAATTATATTTTTGAGTTTAGAAATATTCCTCAGGTGGAAAAAGCAGTTTTTGACTAGTTGCTTTGAATGGCTATACAAGGCCATTGAACTGTCAAACAGCACCCCCAGATTTCTGATGCTCGACCGTACCGTGGAGTCCAGAGATCCGAGGTGCTGCTTGATGAGAGGAATTTTCACATCAGGTGCAATGATCAGTGTCTCAGTTTTATCGGAGTTCAGATAGAGGAAGTTACTGTTTAACCATTTTTTGATGGTAGACAAACAGTCAAGTAGATTAGACAGCTTGTTTAACTCAAATTCATGACATGAGCAATAGAGCTGAATATCATCTGCATAAAAGTGATATGACACATCCTTAAAAAGGCTTATAAGCCTTCCAAGAGGGGTCATATACAATAAAAACAGGATAGGTCCTAGGACTGAACCCTGAGGTACACCACATGACAACTTACTTGGTTCAGATATAAAATTGTTTACTGCAATGCTAAAAGTTCTGCAAGCAAAATAGGAGGAAAACCAACCTAAAACTGACTCAGACAGCCCAAAACCACTACGCAAGCACTTTAACAACACTGTATGGTCAACTGTATCGAACGCAGCTGTCAAGTAGAGAAGCACTAAGACTGTGTACTGACCAGAGTCTGCAGCCATCAGTATGTCATTAGAGACTTTTTGAAGAGCAGTCTTGGTTGAGTGGATTTTCCTAAAACCTGACTGAAATACATCAAATAATTTCTGTTCCTCCAAATAAGAGGTTAGTTGTTCAGCCACGACTTTTTCCAAAATTTTAGACATAAAAGACAGTTTTGAAATAGGCCTAAAATTATTGGGATCAGATTGATCTAGATTTAGGTTTTTAAGAACAGGGTTAACAACTGCCTGTTTGAAGGAACTGGGAACAGAGCTAGTTTGGAGAGAAAGGTTGATTATCTCAACCAAGAAAGGGCCAATGAGGTCAAACATTTTTAAAAACATAACTGTGGGGACAAATGTGACCAGTGAATAGGTAGACCAAGTATGAGGTGCGAGTGTTGTGTTAATAGGCTGGACCTCATCAGGTGGACAGATATTTGTTCTTAGATCTGTTGTTTATATTGTTTATATATATATATGTATATCTTGTTTATATTTATATATCTATATATTTATTCCATCTAGCTACAATGCTCCGCACTGTGTTTTTATATATCTACATATTATTCCATCTAGCTACATTGCTCCGCACTGTGTGTGTTTATATACTTGCATATTTATTCCACCTAGCTGCAATGCTCCGTACTGTGGGTGTTTATATATTTACATATTTATTCCATCTAGCTACAATGCTCTGCACTGTGTGTTCATATATTCATATATTTATTCCATCCAGCTACAATGCTCTGCACTGTGTGTCTGTGTGTGTGTGTGTGTGTATATATATATTTTATAGTAATATGTACATATGTATATTAGCTGCTCTTGCTTGCTTGTTTTTTTTCTTGCCTTCTGATTGTTGCTCTGAGTGTTGCTATCCCTGTGCTGTTGCAATCCTGGAATTTCCCCGTTGTGGGACTAATAAAGGCTTATCTTATCTTATCTTATCTTGAACCTTCTTTACAATGAACAAAAGAAATTTGTTGCAGTCAGACACTGAATTGCCCTAGAGTTAGGGCAATGGTCAAGGAGGATAATTGATTTTTCTGAAATCACATAAGTGCCCAGATCTCATGATCGTGCACTGTGACCTTGATCTTGGGTGCAGCCTGGATGCAGACCCACCCGAGGATCATACTGGGTGAGTTAGCTAGCATCAGGGAAATTGCCTAGGAGGATTACAGATCTTTCTGAAAACACATAGGTGCCCATATCTCCCAGACTTTGGCCTTGATCTTAACCTTAAGCACAGCTTGGTTGCAGACCCACCTCCAGATCATTGTGAGTGAGTTTGGTGACCATTGGGGAAAATGCCTAGGGAGAGTTGCAATTCCCATGAAATGTGGATGGATGAACAGACAGATGACAGGCTAATGCCGCGTGTTTGCAATAGCTCCACTCTGCTTCACTAGAATGAGCTAAAAATTGAGCCTGAACATGAAGCCCCACCATGGTACTCTTTGAAAACCCTGAATGCATTTTCTATGCTGTTTTTGTGGTCTCAGAAGCCCAGCTGTTAGCAATCTATGTGGGGAAAAACACTTTATTACATTTGTCTTGTTTTTCTTATGCTTGTAGGCATACATACACAGCTAGACCCATTTTGTTCTTCACATTCTCCTCCTTTTCCTCTCTTCTTCTCTGCTTCTGTGTGGATCTGATCCCAGTTGGTGTTTAAAACCAATGGTAATGTGCTCAGCAGTCAATGCTTTTTTGTTTCATCCCTGCATGAAACCCAGAGGTTAACATATCAAACAGACCGCAGAGGTCCTCTGTCTTTAGGCAGGCTTGTGTGTGGCAGACAGGGGACTGACCCACCTTTGAAATATGTCGATCTGTAGGTGTTGTGTTAGTCAGCCAACTCACACAAATGCTCGCAATAGCCCCAATGTGCCCAACACAGAGGCTTGTGCCTCCTAACTGTTTCATCACAGAGCCACAGGCCTCTTACTGCCCTGCTGCTCTGTACACGCTGAGCTCTTTCTGCTCCCTTTGAAGTTATCAACTGCAAAAGAAATGCACGGTCCAAGCCCTGACATCCCCTAACACCCACCCACCAACCGCTTATGCTCTCCACCTCCACTCAATGCAACAATAGCCAATGCAAAACTTGGGCAAGCAATTTTTTTTCCTAAACTGATCCAATTTTTTTGTCAGTTTGATCAAAGCCAACAAGTGTGTTTATTCCTGATACCACCTTGTTCTTCCATAGGTAGAAGAGAAGCTTCTTGCTCGAAGAGATGCTTGCCTTTTTTAATAGGTTTTGAGGAGAAAGTTTGATTGGATAAACAACAATTTCTCTGATTAAGGGTGAAGTTATTTGTTCATTCGATTTCTTCATCAGATCGATTTTGCTTTCAAACAATATAAATGTATTCCACAAGGCTGCTTTTAAGTGCTTTTGCTTTTAAAGCAAACAGTGCATTTTATTCTATTTAAAATAAGATAAGATAAGATAAGATAAGATAAGCCTTTATTAGTCCCACAGAGGGGAAATTCCAGGATTGCAACAGCACAGGGATAGTAACACTCAAAGCAATAATTTAGCAGATTAGATAAAAAGAGCAGTGAATATACATATGTACACATAAATATATATACACAGCGCGGAGCATTGTAGCTAGACGGAATAAGCAGCATAACGGTCTATTCAGTTATTCCACCTAGTGTGGGCGGTTCGGTTAACCCCCACAACAGATTAAGGACACTCAGCTCTCTTTTCTTGGTTTTTCCCGCTGCACTACTGAGATGTAATGTGCCATTCATGTATTGTGATGCAATGTGCCATTCATGTATAGTGTTCATGCGTCCTGTCCTTACTGTGACCTAGAGACAGATCAATATGTAGATGTGCCTTGTAACCTCTTTGTCCTGCACCTGGAGCAGAGGCTAGCAAATCTGCTTATTGTTATGTAGGTCTTACAAATGCAAATGTCTCATGCCTGTTCTGCAGTCCCTTTGATCGTGCCAACTGCTGTGAATCCACTTTGATGTATTGTCTGAGTTGGGTATAAATACTGCACAGGTTCTGTAACTCGCACTCTCAATCTCACTTCTGCAACTGCTGCTGCTGGACACAGACTTTGTGTCCTCCTTCTCTGAGAGCCGCTGAGCTCGCTCCCGGCGCGCATGCACGGCGCCGGGAGTGGAGCTCGTGACGGCGGTATGATTAATAAAACCTGCTTAAAACCACAGCATCGCCTTTATTTTATCATCTGCCGCACTAGTATGAATATGTAGCCATACAGCATATTTTGTATTTGAATCAGCCTAGTTGTCACCCTCTGTAGCGATTGACATTGTCCTAGTTGTATAATGGAGGGGACCATTATTGTGCAAATTTGTTGTGTCTTTTGCATTCAATACTTATTAGGTCATAAAGTTTTTTTTACGACCTCTACGAGCAGTCCTGCTTAGGTTATAAAGTCTGACAGCCGTAGGTAGGAAGGACCTGCAAAACCTCTCCCGCACCTAGGATGATGCAGCCTACCGCTAAATGAGCTCCTCAGTGCGTTCAGTGTGTCCTGCATGGGGTGGGACTTGGACTCCAACAGAGATGACAGCTTAGCCACCATCCTCCTCTCTCCTATCTCCTCCACTGGGTTGAGGTGCTGCCCCAGGACAGAGCTAGCTTTCTTAATCAGTCTGTTCAGTCTCTTCCTGCCGGCTGCCGTGATGCCGTTGCCCCAGCAGACCACTCCAAATGTGATGGCTGACGCCACCACCGAATCGTAGAAGGTCTTCAGGAGCACCCCTTGTGCAAAAGACCTGAGCCTCCTCAGTAGAAACAGCCTGCGCTGTCCCTTCTTGTAGAGTGCGTCGGTATTGTGCGACCAGTCTAGTTTATTGTTCAAATGAACACCCAGGTACTTGTAGGATGTCACCATCTCAATGTCTGTTCCCTGGATGTTTACTGGTACTGTGAGAGGTTGTCCTTGCCTGTGGCAGTCCACCACCAGCTCCTTAGTTTTCCTCGCGTTGATCTGGAGGCAGTTCCGATGGCACCAGTCCACGAAGTCCTGGATAGGCCCTCTGTACTCAGCTTCATCTCTGTCGGAAATGAGGCCGACAATTGCAGAGTTGTCAGAGAACTTCTGTAGATGGCAGTGTGTTGTGTTGTGTGAAAGGTCTGCAGTACAAAGGGTGAACAGGAAGAGAGCCAGAACTGTTCCCTGTGGGGCCCCTGTACTGCAGATGATCGTGTCGGACACACAATCCTAGGTTCTCACAAACTGTGGCCGGTCTGTGAGGTAGTCCAGGATCCACAATGCCAGGTGCTGGTCCACCACTGCGCACAGCAGCTTGTCCTTCAGGATCACCGGTTGGATGGTGTTGAAAGCACTGGAGAAGTCAAAGAACATGATCCTCACTGTGTTTCCAGGCTTCTCCAGGTAGGACAGGGAACGGTGTAGGAGGAAGATCACTGCATCCTCCACCCCGATGCCGTGCTGGTAGGTGAACTGAAGTGGATCCACCGCTGGTCCCACCAGAGGGCAGAGGTGGGCAAGGAGCAGTCTCTCCAGGGTCTTCATCAGGTGAGGAGTGAGGGCCACTGGTCTGTAGCTGTTCAAGTCTCTGGGGTGGGAAGTCTTTGGTACGGGTACCACACAAGATGTTTTCCACAGCTGTGGTGCCCTCCCCAGCTTCAGGCTCAGGTTCAAGTCAAGGTCAAAGTCAAAGTGCCTTTATTGTCATTCCATTGCTTAGAAACAATACAACGAAACCGAGATACTGCTCCCTAAAACAAACTATCACACTCACAGTTCGCTCATGCATTTAACATTCTCATAATTACAACAATAAATAATGCTTAAAACAATAATATCTAAAAAGTTGAATACAATATGTACATAGCAATAATAAAAACATACTGAGCAATAAATAAATAAGACCAGCTTATACACACAAGTTTATTGCCACAAAATAACATAAAATAACATAAAATAACATCAGCAGTCTGTACGTGTTACATAAATCCATTCAAAATACATACTGCTACTGGGAAAAAACTATGATTAAATCTGGTAGTCCGGGTTTTATGGGATCTGTACCGCTTTCCTGAGGGAAGCAAGTGAAAGAAATCATGGCCTGGATGATTGCAGTCTTTAATGATGGCAGTAGCTCTGTTGAGGAACCGAGACCTGGGAATCTCTTCCAGAGAAGGGAGAGAACAGCCAGTGATTTTTTGTGCAGTCTCGATCACTCTCTGGAAGGCTTTGCGGTTTGCGGCTGAACAACCCTCATACCAAACCGTGATGCCATATGGCAAAATGCTCTCAATAGCAGAGCAATAAAATAAAACCAGCAACTGTGCATTCAGGCCATTCCTCTTGAGCCTCAAAAAGTGTAGACATTGTTGAGCCTTTTTTATCGTAGCTATGGTGTTAACTGCCCAGGTAAGGTTGTGAGAAATATGAACACCCAGAAACTTAAAAGCCTCCACCCTCTCCACACACTCCTTGCCTATATATAGAGGAGGCGGTTCACTGCTATGCTTCCTAAAATCAATAATGAGTTCTTTTGTTTTTTTTGTATTCAACAGCAGATTATTATCTGAGCACCATCTCACCAGTTTCTGGACCTCATCTCTGTATGCGGACTCATCTCCTCCTGATATGAGCCCCACTACCGTTGTGTCATCTGCAAACTTCACTATAATGTTTGTGGGATGAACAGGTATGCAGTCATATGTGTACAATGAATACAAAGTGGGGCTCAACACACAGCCCTATGGCGAGCCTGTGTTAAGCATGACTGTAGAGGAGGAATGGGGTCCGAGTCTAACAGTCTGTGTTCGGTTTGTTAGGAAGTCCTTAATTCAGCTGCAAGTATGAGTAGGCAGACCAAGCTGAAGCAATTTAGTGATAGGTTGAAGATGTGCTCCACAATCCCATACAGCTGGTCTGCGCAGGACTTGAGGAGCTTCGTGCTGATGCAGTCCGGACCCGAGGCCTTCCTAGCCTTGATCTCCCTCAGCTCTGCCCTCACCTGGGGTGTTGGTGGAGGGGGGGTGGACAGCATGACTAGATGACGGTAGAGGCAGCAGTGGTTGTTGTGCAGGCGGAGGGGAGGGCGGTTGGTCAAACCTGTTAAAAACAGGTTCAGGTTGTTCACCCACTCCCTGCCCCCCGTGGCCTGGGAGGAGGTATTTTGGAGCTCAGAGATAGTTTTGAGGCTTCTCCAGACCCCGCCGATGTCGCTCTGTTGCAGCTTGTCCTCCATCTTCTTCCTGAAGTTGTCCTTGCCTTCTCTGATCTTCTTCCTTAGCTCCCTCTGTACGAACTTCAGCTTCTCCCTGTTCCCCGACCTGAAGATCCTTTTCTTTTCTCTCAGTAGTGATTTTGTCTTGGGGTTGATCCAGGGTTTGTTGTTTGAGCAACACTGTATGATCTTGGTGGGTACGGTGTTCTCCACACAGAAGTTAATGTAGTCCGTGATGGTGTGAGTGAGGCCATCGATATCCTCACCATGTGGATCGCAGAGCTGCTCCTAGGCAGTGATTTCAAAACAGTCCTTTAGAGCATCTATTGCCTCCTCAGACCATATCTTCACCATGCATGTAACCGGAGGTTATCCGTGTACTAGGGGTTTGTACACAGGCAGGAACCAAGTTGTGAGCCGATCTCCCAAGTGGGGGGAGTGGTGATGAGGTGTATGCCTCCTTGGTGTTTACATAGAATAAGTCCAGTGTTTTATTGTCTCTGGTGTGGCACGTGACATACTGGGTGAACGTGGGCAGAATGGAGGACAGTGAAATATGGTTAAAATCACCCGAGATGATGGCTGTTCTGTCAGAAGCCTGCAAGTGACTGAGTGAATGATGTCACATGCTACCCCAGCGCTCGCCGACGGATTTGCATAAATAACAATGCAGATCACATGTGAGTACTCCCTAGGGAGGTATACAGGCCGCATGCCAACAGCTAGGAACTCAGTGTCTTTGCTGCAGTGTCGCTCTTTAACCGTGATGTGCCCAGGTTTACACCATTCTTTATTCACATACGTTATCACTCCTCCGCTCCTTGCCTTCCCACTGTCTGGTGTCCAGTCTGCCCATATTGCGTGGAAGCCCTCCAGTTCGATGTTAGCATCTGTTGCTAGTTCTGTTATCCATGTCTCAGTAAACAACATCATGCTAATCTCTCTGAAGGCGCTCTCTTAGAGGGACATGGCCGCTAGCTCATCTGTCTTATTGAGTAAATTATATGGGTGCATCTCAAAAAATCTGAATATTTTGAAAAAAATATCCTTTATTTTTCGTACAGTACAGTTAATTCCCCAACTGATGACATCAGTCACTATCCCAGTTTGGGATCAATAAAGTACATCTATCTATCATCTATGGGGGCAGGCCAAAATGAATGTTTATGATCTTGCCGAACTCAGATTTGGACGGGCTAACCTTTTTTGCCTGTTCAGATGTTACACCCAGCAGGTTCCTGATCTTCAGCCAGGGATCTCTATAATATTTCTTCGATGCCAATGTAAATAAAGCCTTTTTGTAAGACTGGTGTTTTCACCCCTACACACATGAGCAATCCACTTGAGATACAGCACTGTGATAAAATCTTTGACGGACACAGTCTTTGTCAATTTAAAAATATCTTCATTGGAATAAACAAAGTGAAATGCGTCTTCCTCATCATCACAAGTCTTCCGATGCCAGCCTCCTTTCACCATATTTCTCAGGCATTGTGTCCAGCATACTTCAAGTTTGGCAATTTGCCTCTCGTTAGGGAACCACACTTCAGTGTCATAGACAAGTCTAGACCGAACGCACGCTTCTACGATCTTTCGTCTCGTGTACATGCATTATTATTATGTAGCTCATTGAACTTAGCTTTGCACTGGCCACATGGTGTTCGGTAAAGCATCCGTCCTCCGCATTGGTAACAATCTGACCAAGATAGCAAAACTGTGTCACATTCTCAATGGCATGACAGTCTGTAGAAAACAAGGTTGTCTGCTTTGCAAGGGCCTGGTCATTGAACACCTGAGTCTTAGTCTTCTTGAAAGATGTTGAAAGCTATTCCAAAAGTAAACTAAAGTGCTTTATACTTTGGTAGCCTTCACCATTTTGCTTTTAAAGACTGTGTAGACTGTGTATAGTCCTAAGAGGGAGAAGAAAAAAAAAAACTTTTGGTATTGAGCCAATCATTGTTGGAAATCCACAGTTTTTGCACTCACAAAATGAGGTCACCTTGATTTTTATGGTGGTCTAAACCAGCGATTTTCAACTGGGGTGTGAGAGATTGTTCAGGGTGCTGCGGGAAATTGTCTAATTTCCCTTAATTGATCTAAAATATTGAAAATAATTTGCCATTGTGTGTTGGCACCTGTAGTGGGTGGCAGTATGAATACAAGCTTTCTTCCTCTTCTCCTGGAAAATTCACCCTGCATGGCGGCAAGGTTACTTTCATAACTTGTGTAGCTGCTTTGAACCTGCTCTGGAAATCCCCAAAAACGCTGTCATGTCAGAGTTCACAACATTATCTGGTTTTTCTCTCATCTCTTTGTCTTATTCAATTCAATTCAATTCAATTCAACTTTATTTATATAGCGCCATTTCACAACAACAGTCATCTCATAGCACTATCAACTGTAGGGAGGACCCCCACAGTTGCAGAAAGACCCCAGCAATCAGGCGATCCCCTGTGAGCAAGCACTTGGCGACGGTGGAGAGGAAAAACTCCCTTTTAACAGGAAGAAACCTCCAGCAGAACCAGGCTCAGGGAGGGGCAGTCATCTGCTGCGACTGGCTGGGGGGTGAGGGGATAGAGAAGAAGAAAAGAACAGACATGTAGAGAGCAAACAGCACGATGGGGACTCAATCTATGGGAGAGAACAAACAAATGTTAATGACCAGCAAAAAAAAAAATATTTCATAGAGAGTGAGGAAAGGAGTGAGGCCCAGTGCATTACTGGAGGTCCCCCGGCTGACTAAACCTATTAGCAGCATAACTAAGGGAGGGTTCAGAAAACACATGATCCCTCCCTAATTGTAGGCTATATCAAAAAGGTAGGTTTTAGCCCTATTCTTAAAAACAGAGATCGAGTCTGACTCCCGAATCCAGATTGGCAGCTGATTCCACAGGAGAGGAGCTTGATAACTGAAGGCTCTGCCTCCCATTGTACTTTTGGAGATTCTAGGTATTACAAGTAAACCTGCATTTTGGGAGCGTAGTGCTCTGTTAGGATGATACGGTAGTATCAGATCTTTTAAATAAAAAGGAGCCTGATTGTTTAGAGCTTTGTAAGTAAGAAGAAGGATTTTAAACTTAATTCTAAACTCTATGGGAAGCCAATGAAGGGAGGCCAGAACCGGAGAGATATGATCTCTCTTTCTAGTACCTGTTAAAACTCTTGCTGCAGCATTTTGGATCAGCTGAAGACTTTTTAAAGATGTTTTAGGACAGCCTGATAATAAAGAATTACAATAATCTAATCTCGAGCTAACAAAAGCGTGGATCAGCTTCTCAGCATCACTCTGAGACAAGATGCTCCTAATCTTGGCAATATTACGCAAATGATAGAAGGCAGTCTTAGAAACAAATTTAATATGTGAATTGAAGGACAAATCCTGATCAAAAATAACTCCAAGGTTCCTCACAGAGCTATTAAGAGAAAGAGTAACTGCATCCAAACTGAAAGTTTGATTTGGAAAGGAATTTCTAAGGTTTTTTGGACCAACAAGAATGACTTCAGTCTTATCTGAATTTAATAGCAGGAAATTACAAGTCATCCAAACTTTGATTTCCTTAAGACAGGCTTCTAACTTGGCTAATTGATTAGTATCATCTGGCTTCATTGACAGGTATAATTGTGTGTCATCTGCATAACAGTGAAAATGTATACAGTGCTTTCTAATAATGTTGCCTAACGGAAGCATATATAAACTAAAAAGAGTAGGGCCAAGCACAGATCCCTGTGGAACTCCATGACTAAGCTTTGAGCTGAGAGAAAACTCATCATTTACATGAACAAACTGGAACCTATCAGATAAATAAGATCTAAACCACTGCAACGAAGTTCCATTAAGTCCAACATAGTGTTCTAATCTATCAAGTAGAATATTATGATCAATAGTATCAAAAGCTGCACTAAGATCTAAAAGGACAAGTACAGAAACTAGTCCATTATCAGATGCAATGAGGAGGTCGTTAGTGACCTTCGCTAAGGCTGTTTCAGTGCTATGATGGATTCTAAACCCAGATTGAAACTCCTCAAATAAACCATTTCCCTGCAGGTGGTCAAATAATTGCGTAGCAACAACTCTTTCTAAGATTTTTGAAATGAAAGGGAGATTAGAGATTGGTCTACAGTTAGCTAAAGCTCCTGGATCTAGCGTTGGCTTTTTGAGTAAGGGTTTAATTACAGCCGTTTTAAAAGCCTGCGGTACATGGCCTAAAGTTAATGAAGAATTGATTATATGAAGAATAAAGCTACCAATAAGTGGGAAGACTTCTTTAAATAACCTGGTAGGAATAGGGTCTAAAAGACAAGTTGAAGGTTTGGATGAGGAAACTATTTTGTCTAACTCACAAAGGTCGATTGGAGTAAACTCATCAAGACAGACATCAATAGAAGGAGTTGTAGTAGTTACAGTATTTAAGTTAACTGTGGGAAGAATCTGATTGATTTTATCTCTGATGGATGAAATTTTATTATTGAAAAAGTTCATAAAGTCCTGACTAGTAAGCTCTAAGGGGATGCTAGGATTGACAGAGTCCTGACTCTTTGTCAACCTGGCTACAGTACTGAAAAGAAACCTGGGATTATTCTTGTTCTCTTCTATTAATGCAGAGTAATAACTCGTTCTAGCTTTTCTAAGAGATTTTTTATAAATTAAAAGATGATTTCTCCAAGCTAAATAGATTTCATCTAAATTAGTAGAGCGCCATTTTCTTTCTAATTGACGAGTCTTCTGTTTTAAGCTACGAGTTTCTGTGTTGAACCAAGGAGTTAAAAATCTCTGATTAGACTTTTTCTTTTTTAAGGGGGCCACCAAGTCTAGAGCCTGATGCAGAGAAGCTGAAACACTATCCACCATGTTATCAATTACAGAAGGAGCAAGCTGTCTATAGCTTATTTCCGTTGTGTTGACACATGGCATAGAGGAAACAATCTGCATAAATTTATATATCCTGATTGATGGAGCCTTGAGTATTTTTATCATGTTTATAGTCAGCTTCATGTGTGCCTGTGTTTGTGTCTATGTTAAATGTAATTGTGGTTTGTAAATATGGATGTCACCAGACTGCAAAACAAATTTACCTACGGGTACAAATAAAGGAACCTGAACCTGAATTATCTGGGGGGCAAAATACAAACTGTCACGGAGCTCCAGCCAGTCCATGTGCCTCCAGTCAGTCGCGGTCTCATTTTCATACAGATTTATTCTCCAGGTAACAGCGGAACATCAACGCCGACTGACTAACATGATCAAGCATTAAGCGAATTTTGGCATGAGCAGAATAAAATCTAACTCGCGTTAATGCAAATTTCCATGTATTTACTTTGGCTGGGACAAATGCGTGTGTTTGTGTCTTCCCATTGACTTTACATGTAAACATGCCGCATTTCACACCGAGTATAAACAAATTATTAAACTAAATTGTCATAACATATGCCCTAATAGGCTACAATGTGTCATTTTGTAACATTTTTGATTGGTGGGGTGCCGCAGGACTTTTTCAAAGTGAAAAGTGTGCTGGGATTTCTCCGGTCTCCTCCCACATGCCAAAAACATGCAAGTTAGGTTAATTGGCATCAAACTGGGGATTCTAAATTGTCCTTAGGTATGACTGTGAGAGTGATTGGTTGTCTGTCTCTCTGTGTTGGCCCTGCGATGGACTGGCGATCTGTCCAGGGTGTACCCTGCCTCTCGCCCTAAGATGCTGGGATAGGCTCCAACCCCCCCGTGACCTGAAAAGGATTAAGCGGAAGAAGATGAATGAATGAATGAAAGTGTGCCATGGCTCAAAAAAGGTTGAAAGACACAGATCTAAACCAGTCACATGTGCAATCACAACTGCTTTCCGATGTTATACATAACAGAGAGCAAAGTTACATTAAGTGCATATGTCATGACCTCATCCACTGATAGCATTTCAGCTTGTTTCATTCTGCAGGAGTTGATGTAACTTGTGCAATGATGAGATTAAAGGATTTAAGGGATTATGGTTAGCTCAGGAAAATGTGGCTAACATGTATTCACATCACCATTACCCCTGATTAAAAGCTAACGAGAGAAGCCAATTTTACGTGTGGAAATTTAATGCAGAGAAAAGCCTGCCAGAGCTTATTTTCCTTAATGATAATCAGATATTAGCATTAGTAAGGTCACAGGAGTACAATTAGAAACAAGACAGAAGAGCATTTTGCACGGAGCAGAGTTGGAGCTTTGGCTGTGTGACTTGCAAGCAGCTTCCTCTTCAGTGACATAGTGCCAGCACATACAATTATAATTACAGTGTAATTGCACTTTTATGTCTTTGCTCTGGTCCGTCAGTCTCTCTATTCATCAATCCACTGTGCTGTTATACAATTATCTTTACCATCACTAATCAGATTTCAGAAAATGCTGCTCATTACACTTATTAGCATTTCCATTACAGCATGCAAAATATTTCACATTTTATTTCATAAATTTTTTATATAAATATAATTATTATAATAAAGAGATTTTAATTAAATGAACAAATAGCTAAAAAGAAAAATTAAAGTTCATGTAGAGTCAGGGTATTTGGAACCAGCTCACGAAGATGAATAATTTCACTTACTCACTTCATTCTTGATTGGCTCCATTTCCTGAAGGCTGTAATTTTGTCAGGCGCCCATCAGCCTTGTTTCACTGTCATTCTCCTTGTTTTCATATATACTGCATGGCGGAGGATGTTGCAGGATTTCTTGAGGAATACTTTGACTCGGATGCGTTGGCTGAAATGTGCAAGTGCTTTGTTGATGCTGCTGTTGTTCGTAGTGAGGGATGCAGCAATCAGGCCGAGAGCAAAAACAATCCCAGAAATTTAGGAATGCATTTCCAAAGTACACACAGAGAGGGGGTGATAATGACTCTCTGATGGAGAGGAGGAGGGATGAGAGGTGGCGGTGGTAAGCTGGTTATATGTGAGCAAATCATGGCATAACATCCGGGATCAGAAAGGCTTTTTGAGCATCTCATGACCAATGCCATAAGTCACAATTATGATGAAAGCAGTCTGATTCAACACCAGACCTGAAGAAGTTTGTCTGTAAACAGGTTTGATAACATTTGACTTGCAGAAGGAAACAAAAAAAAAATGGTTGTGTCATATGAATCATTTCGATGTTGGTAATTAAACCTTTCCCTACCAGAGCTTTACATTCAAGTTTTCAGCCTGCACCAACATTCTGTCCCCAAATTCACTTATTTGTCAAAATGTCTGGAATATTTTAAGGAATTTAGATTTTTTTTTTAGATTTAGTATACTTTATTGATCCCCAGAGGGGAAATTGAGGGTCATCCACCACCTGGATGGATGAAGCAGCCACGATACGGCGCTATCCCTTAACCATTCACACACACATTCACACCTAGGGCCACTTTAGAGTCTCCAATTAACCTAACTGGAATGTGCACGCAGTGAATATAAAAAGAAGGAACAGAGATTTTACACACAAATAACCATTTTATTCCAGGTTTTTTTCACCCAACATGTCTTTATCAACACTATAAAGAAGGTAATTTTTCACTTTTAATAACAACATTCCAGACAAATAGCTGAGAAAGCTGCATTTAAAAAAAACTGTGAGTCGCAAGAACTACTCTTTATTTACACATCTTACTCTGTTTTTCACACTTCCACATGGTATCTTCAGCTGAGTAAAAATAAAGCTAAACAAAAAAAATAGTCTTTCACTTACCGGTGTGTAATATTGTTGTGGAATTTCAGGTTATGTAACTGATGGAGCTTGTTCTTCACTTGATTTTGAACCACAACATGCTGCACCAGTTCCCGAGATCCATCCAACCTTTGACCTTGACCTTGAGCGCAACTTGACTGCAGACCCTCCTGAGGATCATTGTGAGTGAGTTTGGTGAAAATCGAGGCAAATGCCTAGGGAGAATAGCAATTCTTGTGAAATGTGGATCGACAGACGGACAGATGGACAGGTGGACAGACAACGGATGCTGACAATATAGAAAATGCAAACACTCTACTTCACTCTGTTGAAGAAGCAGCACATTCAATAGGCCTATTCATCAATGCTCACAAAACGGAATGCATGTCCTACAATGCAGAAGGCACCATTCAGTCATTAGACAGTGATGACATTAAAGAGACTGATGGTTTCACCAATCTCAGAAGCAAAATATTGCCTCCATTAAAATGGATGTCAAACGCCATCTCAGAAAATCCTGAGGAGCCCAAAACAGTGTTTCTGAGAGCTTCTTTCATGCCACTGTTGAATCTGCCTTGGACACTCACTTACAAACTTCAATCTTCACTCGACGGTGCCTTTACATGAATGTTGAGAGCAGCCTTGAACATGTTCTGGAAAGACCATCTGACAAACAGAGACCTCTGTGGATTTATACCACCCTTATCCAAAACCATAAGGGGGGAAAGGGGGGTTCTAGTGTCCTGGTGACTGTTGGCACAGCACGGCGAAGAAGAACTTGCTAGCATCCTCCTGCTTTGGCTGCCCAAACACAGCACCATCTCTGTGGGTCATCCCATGTGTTTTTACATTGATCATCTGTGGAACAACATGGGCTTCTCACCAGAAGAACTGTCGGACAAAGAGGGGTGGAAGGCCAGGGTCATGGGAGCCCGAGTTCACTCGATCAAATGAATGAATGAATGATGATGTTTCTGATTCTGAAAACATTTCATTATTGGTGGTAGGGCTGGGCAATACACCAAATATATTTGTTATATCAATACATCCTACTATGCGTGATACATAAAATGCCTTTATTGTGGATCTCGAGCATAAATTGTCATGGCAGTGTAAGTTGTCAGCATTTATTTATCTTTTTGAAGTCCTCCCTCACAGCTGGACTGCAACTCAGTGACTCCCACCGCGGTTGTGTTTTGCATCAGGGTTGTTGCCAGGTCTCTTTTTTTCCTGCATTTTTTTCTTTGGAAACTGTTTCTTTTGAGCCTGTTTTTGTAGAGCACAGATGCTTATTTTTAATGCACAATCTGGTAACACTGGCAGAGCACAGGGAGAGGGAAAAGAACGTGAAGTGAAAAAGCACCGTCTCCGTTGCCTGGCAGTGGTTTAGAATTCAGAAGGAAGCCACTCAACAAAAGACAGTCTTTTGCAAAATATGTTGCAAAGTACCACTTTTTTGTTTCACCACTTGAGATGTCATCCACTACAATAAAATCCGCTTGTCAAAATTCCAGGGAGCCCCCACAAAAAATACGATTAAAGGAACAAATGATTTCCAAGGTAAATGACTGTGGCTTCTGTTATGTTCGGGGTCGTCACCCCATCCATGACTTGTGGCTGTAGGTTTTGGTTATTGCTTATTAATTCCAGCTGGCGGATTCAGCCTCGCTCTCCGCCAGTCCTACAGCCATGCCTCCTCCTCACCAGGCATCCACCAGCTGTATGGTTCACCACATACACACTCACACTCTCATGCATGCACACACACTCATACATGCACACACATATACACACTCACACTCACATTCACACTCACGCACACACACATAGTCCAATCAGTCACGCACCTGGTCACCACACAGCTGTGTCCACTTGCTCTCATTGTGGGTTTGTGTATTAATAAGGTAGAGTGTGACCAGCTAGTGTGGCAACTTAGCAATGTCAACCGTGGACATCCAGTCTCGCTTCTGTTGGTTTACCCCAGGACTGAATCGTGTTGTTCCCTCAGAGCCTTTCCGCTCCAACACTGTTGTAAGTCTTTCCCTGTGCCTTTTTCTCCGCTCCTGCCTAATTGGTGCACGTTAGGCATTCCCGTTCACCAACTAAGTTTGTAGCCGGATGTTTTCCCTTGTTCCATTGGGCTGCACGGTGGCGCAGTGGTTAGCACTGCGGCAGCACAGTTTACCCTTGGCCGGGGGATTGTGGGGATCGTGGGATCGTGGGTTCGATCCCAGCCCCCGACCAACAGTGATCTGTGTGGAGTTTGCATGTTCTCCCCGTGTTGCGTGGGTTTACTCCGGGATTTCTCCGGTTTCCTCCCACATGCCAAAAACATGCATGTTAGGTTAATTGGCTGTTCTAAATTGTCCCTAGATATCTGTTTCCTATAGGCCCTTAGAATAGAGGGTTAGTATTAATGATAGCGCTTTGAGTGGTCTTTGTGACTAGAAAAGCGCTATATAAGTGCAGGTTAGTTAGTTAGTAGTTAGTTCCATTGTGACTGTATTTGGATATTCTATACATTCACCCATTGTAAATAAATACGTTACTTACTCTGCGTTTTGGGCTCGCTGCCAATTCCTGTGTTCGCTGCGAAGCTACGCAGCGAACATGACAACTTCTTCTTTTGAAAAATTTATCCCATGTGACAAAAGTGCAAATGGAAAAAGATCACCACTGCAGTCACAAATTATAATGCCAAAGACATGGCTCCTATTGTTAAAAACACGACAAAACAGAAAAAAGTGCACTTCCATTTATATGTTTTTGAAATATCTTTCTCTAAAATTCTTGCTTAATGCACTTTTTATTGTTTTCAGTCCTTTTGTAAATTTTGTTTTGGTTTTATTGTTCTTTAAGAATCAGGTGAATGGGAAGGCCTACCATTATTTATTTTCATTTGTTGCAAATTTTATTTATTTATTTATACAGGGGAGTTCAAGTGAGAGGTTGTCAGGACTCTGAGCACGGGTTTGTACCGTGCTCGGGTCTCTGATTATTATTCCTTTTTTGGTGTATGTATTTAGTCATGTTTATCTGTCCTTTTGGTTTGTGCTTTTATTTTGACAGCGCCACGGCAGGACTTCCGCCTGTCAGTCTGTTCACAGCCTGTCACAGTTGTTTGTGTTTTATTGATTACTTTCGCTCCACACCTGTTTGTTCATTGTTTTCTGTAGTACTATTTAAGTTCGCTAGTGAAGGTCATTCCTCGCTGCGACCTCGCCCTATCCAGGCTGGAGTCCCCAACCCTGACTCCAGTCCATTCTTCAGCGTCAGGTTTCGCCCTCGCTATTTATATGTAAGTGACTGTACTGATTCTTTATTTGCTATCACCCTTCGAGGTTGTGTGTGTAGTTGTTTGTGTTTTGCCCCTCGTGGCACGTTCTTTTGTTCCTCTTTCTTTAATAAATAAGCAAACTCACTGCTGGCGATTGGTGCCTCATTTATGCCCTGAAAGGGGCATACCTAACAGTAGGTCGCAGCCCATTGGTGCCAGCCGTAGTGAGTTTGTGTTTTTGCCCTTTTTTTTCCCTTTTGGGTGCCTGCATTTTTTTGGGACATGGCATCGTTTGGCAGGTGTTACCCAAGAGCCTGGATTTTGAGCTCTGTCAGGCTATTATGGAAATTGATGACCTCCTCGCCATAGCTCGTCGTTATTCCACGCCCAAAGACGCTTTATGGTACCTGGACTTCATGAAGGCTACTGTGCTGTGCCATCCTCGCCTTTTGGAGTATGCTGAGGGAAAGGAGAGGATATCCCAGTTGTCAGCACTCCAACAGAGGAACTGTAAGTTAGAGAGGAATTTTATCAGGAAGCCTAGTTCGGCACCGTTGGGGAGGCACTCCTGGGGCCCGGCTCAAGCAGCTCTTCGCCAGGCTCCTGCTCCGGCTCCAGTTCCCGCTTCACCGGCTAGTAGACGCCACCGCCCGGCACAGAACTCTATTCCTCTCCGTGATATGGCTGTCCCAAAGCAGATGGAGGAGACTCACCAGGTGAATATGCCACGAAGTTCCCACTTCTACCCAGCCACGGGCTACCAGAAGAATTCCTCCGTCTCCCAGCCAGCAGTTTTTTCTCCACCATGTAAGGGAGGATTGTCTGAAGCTTTATCCCCAGGGTTTTCCTCGTCAGCTGTTTTGCCAGCTCCTTTCCCCTGTGTCGTCGCAGCTGTTTCCCCCTCCTCTACGGCACATTCTCCGGCTGCTGGGAGCACAGCTGTTTCTTCTCCGGCTCTGCCGGTCACCATATCCATAGGAGCGGCTCCTCCTTGTTTTCCAGAGGGGCCCACAACTACTGCTACTATGGGAAAGGGAAGAATTGGGCCCACTGCAACAGGAACCATCATACCCCAGGAAAACAGGCAAGTGTTTTTCCATTCATTATTGCAATCAGATGAATTACCTTGTCTGATTCCTGGGGGTGAGGCTCAGTTGATGCAGTCCACCAGGTCCTCACCACCTGTTGCAGCCACAGACATATTACCTGCTTCCTCTGAGTCTCCTCCTATTCCCCCCAAGTGTCCGCTGGTGCCAGGATCAAGCCGCCGGATGGAGGAGGAGCCTGTGGCCCTGGAGAACCTGGTTCCAGCCCCGCAGGCACAGTATGGACAGAGGAGGAGGGCTTTCTGCTATCTGGAGCCTGAGCCGATGATGAAGTGTCCTCAGGTCTCCCTTGAGCAGAGTTCAGTCCCATCTGGTAATGGACCTCCTGTCGCCATGCCGAGCGAGCCATATGTGTGGGTTACAGCACCAGGCGTTCTGAGACTGCCAAGACCATCGTGCCTGCTGTTGGGGCCGCTGCAGCAGAGTTCGAGTTGGACCTCCAGGAGGCCGGGCCAGTGAGATCACCATCCGGATCGACGGAGTCCTGGACGCCGGTGAAAGTTGAGCTCAGGCAAGTACTCTCCTTTGTTTTCATTATTTCTGTATTGAAGAGATCTTGTCTGGCTCTTGCAGGGGAGAGGCAGGTGCTGCCATGAGCAACATCTGAGCTTGCCTCGCCGGGTTCCACTGCTGCCGGTGACCCTGTTCCTGTTCGTCTTGTTTTTGAGTTTTCTCTCAGGATCACCGAGGAACATCCAACTACACCAGAGATCTCCGTGGGTTCTGGTTCGCTGCCTGTGGTTTTTGTGGGTCCAGCTCCTCTGGTCGTAGACGCTGTGGAGACACCGTCCCAGCCGGGGCCTCCATGGGGGGCTACGTTCCAGCCTGGGGGCCATCGTGGGTGCAGCCGGGCATCAGTCCGGGACCACCAAGGGTGCAGCCACGCCTCAGTCTGGGGCGACCAAGGGTGCAGCCACACCTCAATCCGGGGCCACCGGGGGTGCAGCCACGCCTCAGTCTGGGGCCACCGAGGGTGCTGCAACGCTTCAGTCCGCGGCCACTATGGGTGCTGCACTGGTGCCCAAGGCTACTGTGGGTTCTCTCCCTTCATTTGCCTCTATCGCGGTTCGCTGGCCTAGAGATGCGGAGAGGCCGTCCGACGAACTCTCTCTGTTGCAAGGGTGGTTTCTGTGTCCTGGGAGGCCACCCGATGGACTTTTTCTTCTACATTGGTGGTGCTGGAGGCCTGGTAGGCCACCCGACCTTTTTCACCTGATGGTCAGGTGGAGCCGGGATTTTGGTAGGCCACCAGAACAGTTTTCTTGTTTATCCTGTATTACTTAGTTCTTTCTTGTTTTTTTCGGTGTGTGTTTGGTTTTTGTGTCTCTCCTTCCAGGCCTGGATCCCCCCACCGCCCTCCGGAGTTGGTTTTTATAGTTGTTTCTATTTGGCGGGGGGGGGGGGGTCCTTTTTTTGCTTGATGTTACTGCGGGGTGTCTGGGTTCCACTCCTTAAGGAAGGGGCACTGTCAGGACTCCAAGCGCGGGTTTGTACAGTGCTCGGGTCTCTGATTATTATTCCTTTTTTGGTGTATGTATTTAGTCATGTTTATCTGTCCTTTTGGTTTGTGCTTTTATTTTGACAGCACCGCAGCAGAACTTCCGCCTGTCCGTCTGTTCATGGCCTGTCACAGCTGTTTGTGTTTTATTGATTACTTTCCCTCCACACCTGTTTGTTCATTGTTTTCTGTAGTACTATTTAAGGTCGCTAGCGAAGGTCATTCCTCGCTGCAACCTCGCCCTATCCAGGCCGAAGTCCCCAACCCTGACTCCAATCCATTCTTCAGCGTCAGGTTTCGCCCTCGCTATTTATATGTAAGTGACTGTACTGATTCTTTATTTGTTCAGTTATCACCCTTTGAGGTTGTGTGTGTAGTTGTTTGTGTTTTGCCCCTCGTGGCACGTTCTTTTGTTCCTCTTTCTTTAATGAATAAGTAACTCACTGCTGGCGATTGGTGCCTCATTTATGCCCTGAAAGGGGCATACATAACAGAGGTAACGTCTGTTTTTCAAGGACACCCTGTTCACACTCACACAGTTACACATTCACACCTGGAAGCTGCCCAGTGCCTTACTGTTTCAATAATGTTTGCTAAATTTAACTTGATTTTACTCCCCACCCACTTTATGCATGCAATTAAAAAAATGCAATACAAGGGTCTGTTTCTATCATGCTGGTGTCATTTTGTACACAGGTTTTGACCTCTTACCTTGGCTGGAATATAAGGGATGAACATTTATGCAGTGGTTCTGAGGGGATCACAAAATATCACAATATATATCATGTATCGCAATAAAACCCTAACTGTATTGTGAGACGTGTTAAAAGTTATATTGCCCAGCCCTAATTGGTGGGAAAGGGTTAAATGATCTCATGTTGACTTCCGGTTATGGCTGCCACGTAGGACGGACGTGTCTCGCTCTGCTCTGCTCCTGGAGAAAAAAAATCGGCAAATAACTCTCTCATTTGGGACAGAACGTATCCCAGCATTTGGGCGAGGATATGTCGGCGAAGCCTAAGGCTGGAAAACCAGGAAAAGGAAAAAGCGAGCCGCCGAAACAGTCCAAATTAACGGACTTTCAGGTCTGTGACGCAGCAAACAAAACTCCATATATGGCGGAGGAGGCTGGCAACGGTGCGATATCTGCGGGGAATGGCGCAGATGCGCTGATGGCTGCCATGAGTTCAATGAGAGCGGACTTTTCCTCTAGATTTGATGGGATTATGACAGCGTTGGAAGGAATAAGAAAGGAATTGGGTGACTGTGTAGAACGAACGGCGCAGATGGAGCTCCGTCTCGCTAGTGCTGAAGATGACGTCACCCATCTTCAATTAAAGGTGCGCACTTTGGAAAAAAAAAATAAATCTCTGGAAGATAATATTTTGGATTTGGAATCTCGGTCGAGACAGAATAATTTGAGGCTGGTGGGTCTTCCAGAGGAATCAGAAGGTCGGGACGTATGTTCCTTTCTGGAAAAGTGGATTCCGGAGGTGCTGGGCAGCGAGGAGTTGCAATCAGCAGTGGTTCTGGAAAAAGCACATCGTATTGACCTTAATTATGAAGTTTCTTAGCAACAGAGACAGGATGAAGATCTTCAACGCTGCACGTGCTAAAGGAGAGATTAAACACCAGGACCAGCAGGTGCGGTTCTACCCAGATTTGGCCACAGGAATCCAGCAATTGAGGAAGCAGTTTGATCCCGTACGTAAGGAGCTGCGCAACCTTGGGATTCGTCATGGTGTAATCTATCCTGCGAGACTGCTGACCACGTATGAGGGCAGAACCCACATCTTCAAGACCCCAGAGGAGGCGCAGGAGTTCATCAAGAAGATCAAAGAAGAAGAAGAGACTGGTGGGAGCTAAGCATGAACAAAATATAAGGTAGAATAATTAAGCATTTGCACAGGCATCTGACTGACTTGAAGTAAATAGTAAGTTTACAAAATATAGATTGTATTATATATTAAAAAAACAAAACAAAAACAAAACAAACAAAAAAAAAACTATGATGTACAAAGTTGTTAAAAATTTTGGAGTTAAGTTGGAAAACTACAGAGGAGAGTTAATGTTACGTCATTAAAAGCAGTAGAGTTAGGGTGATTGGGAGGATGAAGAAGGAGTGGCTTAGGCTGTTCCCCGTGGGTGTGGAACGGTCGATGGCTATATCGGGAGACAGAATTTTTCTTTTGATTTTGGGGGGTTTGCCACAAGTGTGGGAAGGGGAAATTTGTTTGTGTGTAGTTTGTAGGATGAATGTTCAACCACTCATGTTTTTGCTTCTCTGTATGAGCATGTTTACACTGCAAGGTAATCCCAAACTCTCTATTGATCATGGACCAAAGTGTTAATCTTAATTTAACTTCATGGAATTGCAGAGGTCTACAAAATTTAAAAAAACTTAAACAAGTTATGAATAAAATAAAGGACATGGGTTCAAGAATTGTGTTTTTACAAGAAACTCATCTGATAGAGGAGGATGTTAAAAGAATTAGGAGTAGATGGCAGGGAAGTGTATTCACCTCTTCATTTTCATCCCGAGCCAGGGGAGTTATGACTCTCATACATAAATCAGTTCCTTTTCAAGTGAAAAATGTAATTGGAGACAAATTTGGAAGATATGTAATCATTCAAGGTTCTTTGCTATTAGAAAATATAAATCTTGTGAACTTATATGGTCCCAATATAGATGATCAGAAGTTCTTTGCTAATTTATTTCTCATCTTATCATCACTTACAGGGCAACATATAATAGCAGGGGATTTTAATTGTACATTGAATCCAGGTGTGGATAGATCAACAGGACTGGATTGTACGCACATTGGATGTAGGATGACTATTAATCATTTTATGAAAGAATTGAGATTGTTAGATATATGGAGAGAAATGAAACCACAAGTTAAAGCCTATTCTTGTTATTCCAGTACCTACAAGACATTCTCACGTATTGATTATTTTTTGATTTCCACAGAATTAAGGTCCAAGATTCAAAACTGCTTTTATGATAACATCATGATCTCTGATCATGCACCCTGTTGTCTAATATATGTAGATAAAAAATTGACAAAGGAATCAGGTAGATGGCAATTTCAGCATAAATGGCTTCAGGATGAGGAATTTGTCAAGTATATAGAAAAACAGATAGACGAGTTCTTTGACATCAATACTACACAAACATCAGCATGTGTAAAGTGGGAGGCTTTCAAAGCTTTTATTAGGGGACATATTATTAGTTATACAGGATCAAAATCTAAGAAGACTCGAGAGGAGAGAGCTAAATTGGAACATAAAATAAAAAATCTTCAGGAAAAAGTGTATGCAGGAAGTGACCCAAGGTTGGAGAATGAATTACTGATTTTGAGAGCTGAATACGACAAAAAATCAGCGAATAGAGCTGCCTCGAGTCTTCTAAGATTGAAACAATCTTTTTATGAACAAGGTGAAAAATCAGGAAAATTATTAGCATGGCAGATTAAACAATTGGAAATTAAAACACCAATTACCAGTATTATAAGTAACGGACAGGTAGTTATAGATCCTTTAGAAATTAATAGAGCCTTTAGAGATTACTATGAAAAATTATATGATACCAAAAATGAACCTGATTTAACAAAACTAAATGGGTTTTTGAACGAACTATCTATACCGTGTATTCCAAATGAAAACAGGGAGATATTGGAGTCTAAAATTAGTCAAGAAGAAGTTGGGCTAGCCATTGATAATATGAAATCAGGAAAAAGTGCAGGACCAGATGGTCTTCCAGTTGACCTTTATAAAAAATTTAAGAATAAATTAATAAAACCTTTTTTGGAAATGGTTTTAGAAGCATTTCAAAATAATAATTTACCATCATACATAAATAATGCCTTAATTATACTGCTGCCAAAACCAGGTAAGCCCTCTAATAAATGTGAAAATATGAGACCAATAAGCCTATTAAACGCCGACCTTAAGATAATCTGTAAAATTTTAGCAAGACGAATACAAGAAATTTTACCAAATATTATTAATCGAGATCAGAATGGCTTTATAAAGGGTAGACAAGGCTTCCATAATGTAAGAAGACTATTTAATATTATTTATTTTAATAAAGAAGCACCGGATACAGCTCTCCTATCATTGGACGCCGAAAAGGCCTTTGATAGAGTTGAATGGCCCTTTCTTTTTGAAGTCCTACAAAGGTTTGGACTTGGAAATAATTTCATAAAATGGGTTCAAATAATATACAATAATGCTACAGCAGAAATCCTAACAAATAACAATATTTCAAAACCAATAAAAATCAATAGAGGATGTCGACAAGGCTGTCCACTTTCACCTTTACTGTTTACTATGGCAATTGAACCTTTAGCGATAGCGATACGTTCACATTCACAAATATATGGAATTAAAGTTGGACCAACAGAACATAAAATCTCCCTGTACGCCGATGATATAATTTTGTTTATGTCGAATCTAAAAAAATCAATTCCAACCTTGTTGAATTTAATAAAGAATTTTGGGGAAATATCAGGATATAAAATAAATAAAACTAAATCTTCAATATTAATGCTAAATGAGACCCAGAGAAATTACCCAGCCCCTGAGGTAAATCAATTCAATGTTGTAAATCAGTTTAAATATTTAGGAATCCAAATTATGCCTAAGCTAGAATCAGTCGCCAGTGTCAACTATGAAGCCTTAATGTCAGATATCAGTGAGTTAACTCAGAGATGGATGTCACTACCAATGTCTATGATCGGGAGAATCAATATACTTAAAAGTAATATTTTACCTAAAATACTTTATTTATTTCAATACATTCCCTTATCACCACCTTTAGATCTATTCTCAAGAATAAAAAAAAAGTTAGTGGAATTTATATGGAACAACAGGAGGGCTAGATTACGTTTGTCTTTATTATATTTACCATTTGATCATGGAGGTCTGAAATGTCCAAATTTTATGTTGTATTATTGGTCGGCACAACTGAGGTCTATGACATATTATTTTTCATCAAATGATCTCCTTCACTGGACTGAAATGGAATCATACAATTTACCTTTACCTCTTCCCATATTCATATACTCAGATTCGGCAAAAAAATTACAAAAACAAGTTAAAAATCCATTTGTAAAGCATATGATCAAAATATGGTGTGAAGCTAAAAACTATTTAAAAGAACCACAGTTATTGTCACAATTTAGTCCAATATGGGGTAATCAATATTTTAAACCAGGGAGAGCGGACGCTGTATTTAAAGTATGGAATTTAAAAGGGATACAAAAGATTCAGGATTTATATTTGCCATGTGCAGACAACATAATGTCTTTTGAAGAGCTGAGGATCAAATTTAATCTCAATAGAACACATTTTTTTAAATATCTTCAACTTAGAAACTTTATTCGATCAAATCAAAATAAAGCTCTCACTCGACCTATTTATTCATCCTTGGAAAAAATGATGATGAAAGATAGTAAAAGAAAGGGTATTATTTCAGAGTTTTATAACTCATTGACACTATCTTCAAGTGAAAATTCACTGAAAAGATTAAACTACTGGAAAGAAGATCTGCAAATTGAAATTTCAGAGGAACAATGGGAATTGGCTTGTACAGAAGCTCAAACCAAATCAATAAATGCACGCCTTAAATTGATACATTTCAAATGGTTAATGCGGATGTATGTTACACCGGAGGAGTTAAATAGATATAACAAAAATATACCAGATACATGCACAAAATGCATGGAAAGTAAAGGAACCCTATTTCATTGTTTATGGGAATGTAGATTAATAAGAATGTTTTGGGAAGAGGTGAGGGTAACAATTGAAAAAATAATCTCAAAACAAATCATATTGAATCCTAAACTGTTTTTGTTGGGTCTGTACCCAGAAAAGCATAATTTTAATAAAAGTGAAAGAACATTCATAGACCTCAGTTTGCTTAATGCCAAAAAATGTATTGCACTATTATGGAAAAAGACTCATAGACCAGATGTGACTCAGTGGTTAAGACAGATGTTAACAAACCTTCCATTAGAAAGAATAACATATATACTAAAATCAAAGGAAATTGTGTTTGAGAATATATAGAGACCTTTTATTGATTATGTAAAAAATTTAAACATAACTCTTGAAGAAGAAGGTGAATGATGTGTGTGGACCTTGTAAATTCCAAACTGGTGAACATAATATGTATACTTATGTATTGGATTGTCTAGACTAAACAGAGGAGCATTGTTGAAGACTTGATTTTGTTGGTGGTTGTTGGTGTTTTTAGTGCATTTTTTTTTTTGTAGTACTTTAGTGTTAGTGTTTGATTGTTTGTATCATGTTTGTTAAAAAAAAAAAAAAAGGTTCAATAAAGATATTGTGGAAAAAAAAATGATCTCATGTTAAAGTCAATAAACCAGTAGTAAAAGGAAATGTAAGTCAACATATCATGTGACAGCCTCGACTTGGAGAAAACATTTTTTTTAACCCACAACCAATCTGTAACAGTCTTCAAAAATGAAAAATAAGCAACCACAAAAATAATAGGCTGCATTTTTTCAGCTGACCACCTTAAACAGGCTCCAAATGTGAGGCGATCTAGATGGATTTCATGTAAAAATGACTCAGTTTACAGAACAATAAGTTAAAAAACATGTGATCTTAAGGGAATATTAAGAAAACTCCTGAATTCCGGTGCAGAACATTCTGTAGCGGGATGCAGCGAATGTTCCAGGAATGTTCGGGGAACCAAAAATTGTTAGCAGCTAACAATGTTCAGTTCAACTGACTAATTACTAAAAAATAAACACAAATAATAGATATGATTGATCCTTACTGTGCTACTAGAGTCAAAATCAATACAGAGCTGCACCTCTCTGCTCGCGGCTGTATATGTGTTGTGTCTGTGACTGAAATTGTGAAATGATACCATGTGCTTAAAGGTGACGATAAGTTTCTCTACTATTCATGATAAAAGGCTGTTAGTCTGAAGCTCACCTTATACAGGTGAGCTATACATTTCTTTCTTCCTATTTCTATTTACTATCTGGCTCTCTTGCTAATCTTTCCGATTCGACGACACCTTGATCCATCACAGACACGTAGATCGCCCAAATGTCTCCTGAGCCAGCAAACGGATCCACTGTTTCTTGCAGGAGGCAGCACAATAGGGACCAGCTGTTAGCACTTAACCGGCCCACAATGCTAACGCAAAAATTCGACATACCGGGAGAAATAAGGCGAAAACGGCATGGATGTCGTGCTGGAACAAGACAGCGGGCGAGGAATATAAGGTACAGACCCGCCCTCCCATCCGTTATTATGGGGAATGTACGATCGCTACTAAGAAAAACAGATGAGCTAGCGGCTATCTCCCGCTATGATAGCAAATACAGGGAGTGTAGCCTGATGTTATTCACGGAGACGTGGCTAACAGAACTAGCAACAGATGCTAACATTGAACTGGAGGGTTTCCACGCAATACAGGCAGACCGAACACCAGACAGTGGGAAGGCAAAGGGCGGAGGAGTGATAATGTACGTCAATAACAACTGGTGCAGACCGGGACATATCACGGTTAAACAACACACTGCAACAAAGACATGGAGTTGCTAGATGTTACCATGCGGCCTACATATCTCCCGAGGGAATACTCACACGTGATCTGCATTGTTATTTATGCAAATCCGACGGCGAACGCTGTGACAGCACGTGACATCATCCACTCAGTAACTGGCAGGGTGCTGACAGAACACCCAGATGCTCTTCTCCTCATCTCAGGCGATTTCAACCATATTTCACTGTCTCCCATTCTACCCACGTTCACCCAGTATGTCACATGCCACACTAGAGAAAATAAAACTTATTCTTATAAGTTTTATTCTAGACTTATTCTAGACTTATTCTACACAAACACTAAGGAGGTGTACACCTCATCACAACTCCCCCCACTCAGGAGATTGGATCACAACTTGGTTCATCTCCTGCCAGTGTACAAACCCCTAGTGCACAGACAACCTCCGGTCATGCGAACAGTGACGTTATGGTCTGAGGAGGCAATGGACACGCTAAAGGACTGCTTTGAAACCACTGCCTGGGAGCAGCTCTGCGATCCACATGGTGAGGACATCGATGGCCTCACTCACACCGTCACGGACTACATCAGCTTTTGTGTGGACAACACCGTACCCACCAAGACCATACGGTGTTGCTCAAACAACAAACCCTGGATCAACCCTGAGATAAAAACACTTCTGAGAGAGAAGAAGAGGATCTTCAGGTCGGGGAACAGGGAGATGCTGAAGTCCGTACAGAGGGAGCTGAGGAGAAAGATCAGAGAAGGCAAGGACAGCTTCAGGAAGAAGATGGAGGACTAGCTTCAACAGAGTGACATCGGTAGTATCTGGAGAAACCTTAAAACCATCTCTGGGCTCCAGAATACCTCCCCCCAGGCCACGGGGGGCAGGGAGTGGGCGAACAATCTGAACCTGTTTTTTAATAGGTTTGACCAACCGCCCTCCCCCCCGATTGCACAACAACCACTGCTGCCTCGAAAGACATCGAGTCCTGCTGCCCACACCCCACTCCACCAACACCCCCCCACTCCCAACACACAGCCCCCCAACATGACCCTCACTAAGACCCAGGTGAGGACGGAGCTGAGGAAGATCAAGGCGAGGAAGGCGTCGGGACCGGACGGCATCAGCGCAAAGCTCCTCAAGTCCTGTGCAGACCAGCTGTGTGGGATTGTGGAGCTCATCTTCAACCTGAGTCTGAAGCTGAGGAGGGTACCACAGTTGTGGAAAACATCTTGTGTGGTACCTGTACCAAAAACTTCCCACCCCAAAGACCTGAACAGCTACAGACCAGTGGCCTTGACGTCCCACATGATGAAGACCCTGGAGACACTGCTCCTTGCTCACCTCCGCCCCCTGGTGGGACCAGCGATGAATCCACTCCAGTTCGCCTACCAGCATGGCATTGGGGTGGAGGATGCAGTGATCTTCCTTCTTCACCGTTCTCTGTCCCACCTGGAGAAGCCTGGGAATGCGGTGAGGATCATGTTCTTTGACTTCTCCAGTGCTTTCAACACCATCCAACCGATGATCCTGAAGGACAAGATGCTGTGCGCAGGGGTGGACCAGCACCTGTCATCATGGATCCTGGACTACCACACTAACCGGCCTCAGTTTGTGAGAACCCGGGACTGTGTGTCTGACACGATCATCGGTAGCACGGGGGCCCCCCAGGGAACGGTTTTGGCTCTCTTCCTGTTCACCCTATATACTGCGGACTTCTCACACAACACAACACACTGCCATCTACAGAAGTTCTCTGACGACTCTGCGATCGTCGGCCTCATCTCCAACGGAGATGAAGCTGAGTACAGAGGACTTATCCAGGACTTCGTGGACTGGTGCAATAGGAACTGCCTCCAGATCAACGCAAGGAAAACTAAGGAGCTGGTGGTGGACTGCCGCAGGCAAGGACAACCCCTCACAGCACCAGTAAACATCCAGGGAACAGACATTGAGATGGTGACATCCTACAAGTACCTGGGTGTTCATCTGAACAATAAACTAGACTGGTCACACAATACCGATACACTCTACAAGAAGGGACAGTGCAGGCTGTTCCTACTGAGGAGACTCAGGTCTTTTGGTGCACAAGGGGCGCTGCTGAAGACATTCTACGACACGGTGGCGGCATCAGCCATCACTTTTGGAGTGGTCTGCTGGGGCAGTGGCATTACAGCAGCCGATAGGAAGAGACTGAACAAACTGATCAAGAAAGCTAGCTCTGTCCTGGGGCAGCGCCTTGACCCAGTGGAGGAGATAGGAGAGAGAAGGATGGTGGCTAAACTGTCATCTCTGCTGGAGTCCGAGTCCCACCATATGCAGGACATACTGAACGCACTGAGGAGCTCATTTAGCAGCAGACTACATCGTCCTAGGTGCACAACTGAGAGGTTTCGCAGGTCCTTCGTACCTACAGCTGTCAGACTGTATAATCTAAGGAGGGCTGCTCGCAGAGATAGCAAAAAAACATGACGACCTAATAGTATTGAATGCAAAAGACGCAATAGACTTACACAATGGTCCCCTCCAGTATACAACTAGGACAATATCGGTTGCTACGGAGGGTGAGAAAATGTATGGGTACATAATCATACCATTTAGGATAACTAAGCAGACGGTTATGCTGTTTATTCCATCTAGCTACAATGCTCCGCACTGTGTGTTTATATATTTATATGTACGTATGTATATTCGCTGCTCTTGTTTTTCTTGTCTTCTTGATTGTTGCTCTGAGTGTTGCTATCCTTGTGCTGTTGCAATCCTGGAATTTCCCCATTGTGGGACTAATAAAGGCTTATCTTATCTTTTCTTTTCTTATCTTACAGACGTGGACAAAATATTTGGTACCCCTCTGTTAATGAAAGAAAAACCCACAATGGTCACAGAAATAACTTGAATCTGACAAAAGTGGTAATAAATTAAAATTCTATGAAAATTAACCAATGAAAATCAGACAATGCTTTTGAATTGTGGTTCAACAGAATTATTTTAAAAAACAAACTCATGAAACAGGCCTGGACAAAAATGATGGTACCCCTAGAAAAGATTGAAAATAATGTGACCATAGGGACATGTTCAACCAAGATGTGTCCTCTAATTAACATCACAGGTGTCTACAAACCCCCTCATCGATCGTCACCTTATCGTGGTGGGGGGGTTTGCGTGCCCCAGTGATCCCAGGAGCTATGTTGTCCGGGGCAATTTGCCTCTGATAGGGTCTCCCAAGACAAACTGGTCCAGGGTGAAGGGCCAGACGAAGAACGATCCAACAGACTCTCATGATAAATTGTATGTCAAGGATTCAGTGTACCCCGCCCGGTATGGGGTTACCGGGGACCCACCCTGGAGCCAGGCCTGGGGGAGGGGCTCGAAGGCTAGCGTCTGGTGGCCGGGTTTCCACCCATAGGACCCGGCCGGGCTCAGCCCGAAGGAGTTACATGGGTCCGCCCTCCAGTAGGTTCACCACCTGCAGGAGGGATCATGGAAGTCCGGTGCTATGTGGATTAGGTGGCAGTCAAAGGCGGAGACCTTGGCGGACTGATCCCAAGCTTTCTAAACTGGCTTTTGGTACGTGGAATGTCACCTCTCTGGTGGGGAAGGAGCCTGAGCTGGTGTACGAGATTGAGCGATACCGGCTAGATATAGTCGGCCTCACCTCAACACACAGCTCCGGTTCCGGAACCAGTCTCCTGGAGAGGGACTGGAGCTTGGCCTTTTCTGGAGTTGCCCCGGGCGAGAGGCAACGAGCAGGGGTAGGTATTCTTGTATCGCCCCACCTTGCTGCCTCTATATTGGAGTTTTCCCCGGTAGACGAAAGGGTTGCTTCCCTGCGCCTTCGGGTTGGGAAACGGGTCCTGACCATCATTTGTGCCTATGCACCAAATGATGTTTCAGAGTACCCACCCTTTTTGGAGTCTGTGACTGGGGTGCTGGAGGGTGCTCCTCCTGGAGACTCCATTGTCCTACTGGGGGACTTCAATGCGCACGTGGGCAACGACAGTGAAACCTGGAGGGGGGTGATTGGGAGGAACGGCCTGCCCGATCTGAACCCGAGTGGTGTTCAGTTATTGGACTTCTGTGCTAACCACAGTCTGTCTATAACGAACACCATGTTCAAGCATAAGGGTGTCCATATGTGCACCTGGCACCAGGACACCCTAGGCCGCAGGTCGATGATCGATTTTGTTATCGTATCATCAGAACTGCGACCGTATGTCTTGGACACCCGAGTAAAGAGAGGTGCAGAGCTGTCAACTGATCACCACCTGGTGGTGAGTTGGATCCGATGGCAGGGGAGGAAGCCATTCAGACCTGGTAGACCCAAACGTATAGTGAGGGTGTGCTGGGAGCGTCTGGCTGAGGCCCCTGTCCGGGAGGTCTTCAACTCCCACCTCCGGAAGAACTTCAACCACATTCCGAGGGAGTCTGGAGACATGGAGTCTGAATGGGCCATGTTCTCCACCTCTGTTGTTGAAGCGGCAGCCCAGAGCTGCGGCCGCAAGGTGGTCGGTGCATCTCGTGGTGGCAACCCCCGAACCAAGTGGTGGACACCAGTGGTGAGGGGGGCCATTAAGCTGAAGAAGGAGTCCTATCAAGCTTGGTTGGCTTGTGGGACTCCCGAAGCAGCTGAGGTGTACCGGCAGGCCAAGCGGAGTGCAGCTCGGGTGGTTGCTGAAGCAAAAACCCGGGTATGGGAGGAGTTCGATGAGGCCATGGAACAAGACTTTCGGTCGGCTTCAAAGAGATTCTGGCAAACTGTTCGGCGGCTCAGGAGGGGAAAGCAGCTCCCCGTCCACACTGTGTATGGTGCGGATGGGACACTGTTGACTTCAACTGGGGATATCGTCGGGCGGTGGAAGGAATACTTCGAGGATCTCCTCAATCCCACTGATACGCCTTCCACAGAGGAAGCAGGGTTTGGGGACGAGGGGGATGACTCGCCTATCACAGGGGCTGAGGTCGCCAAGGTGGTTAAAAATCTCCTTGGTGGCCGGGCCCCGGGGGTGGACGAGATTCGCCCCGAGTACCTCAAGGCCCTGGATGTTGTTGGGTTGTCATGGTTGACACGCCTCTGCAACATTGCGTGGAGGTCGGGGGCAGTGCCTTTGGCATGGCAAACCGGGGTGGTGGTTCCTCTCTTCAAAAAAGGGGACCGGAGGGTGTGCTCCAACTTTAGAGGGATCACACTCCTCAGCCTCCCTGGGAAGGTCTATGCCAAGGTACTGGAGAGGAGAGTCCGGCCGTTGGTCGAACCTCGGATTCAGGAGGAGCAATGTGGTTTTCATCCTGGCCGTGGCACATCGGACCAGCTCTTTACCCTCTCGAGAATTCTTGAGGGTTCGTGGGAGTTTGCCCAACCAGTTTACATGTGTTTTGTGGACTTGGAGAAGGCATTTGACCGCGTCCCTCGTGGATTTTTGTGGGGGGTGCTTCGGGAGTATGGGGTATCGGGCTTGTTGTTACGAGCTATTCGGTCTCTGTACGACCGTTGTGAGAGTTTAGTTCGCATTGCCAACACTCGGTCGGAGTCATTCCCAGTGAGAGTTGGACTCCGCCAGGGCTGCCCTTTGTCACCGGTCCTGTTCATAATTTTTATGGACAGGATTTCTAGGCGCAGCCAGGGAATGGAGGGTGTCATGCTTGGTGACCACAGGATCTCCTCTCTGTTGTTTGCAGATGATGTTGTCCTGTTGGCTTCATCCAGCAATGACCTACAGCTCTTGCTGGGACGGTTTGCCGCTGAGTGTGAAGCGGCTGGGATGAGAATCAGCACCTCCAAGTCCGAGTCCATGGTCCTCAGCCGGAAAAAGGTGGATTGTCCTCTCCGGGTTGGGGACAGGCTCCTGCCCCAAGTGGAGGAGTTTAAGTATCTTGGGGTCTTGTTCACGAGTGAGGGGAAAATGGAGCGAGAGATCGACAGACGGATTGGAGCAGCATCTGCAGTGATGCGGACGTTGTACCGGTCTGTTGTGGTGAAGAGGGAGCTTAGTTCTAAGGCAAAGCTGTCGATTTACCAGTCAATCTACGTTCCTACTCTCACCTATGGTCACGAGCTTTGGGTAATGACCGAAAGAACGAGATCGCGGATACAAGCGGCTGAAATGAGCTTTCTCCGTCGGATTGCTGGACTCACCCTCAGAGATAGGGTGAGGAGCTCAGTCATCCGGGAGAGGCTCAGAGTAGAACCGCTGCTCCTCCACATTGAAAGGAGTCAGTTGAGGTGGTATGGGCATCTGATTAGGATGCCTCCTGGACGCCTCCCACTTGAGGTGTTTCAGGCACGTCCCACTGGGAGGAGACCCCGGGGCAGACCCAGGACTCGGTGGAGAGACTATGTCTCCCAGCTGGTCTGGGAACGCCTTGGTATCCCCTCTGAAGAGCTGGAGCAGGTGGCTGGGGAGAGGGAAGTCTGGGCTTCTCTGCTTGAACTGCTGCCTCCGCGACTCGGACCTCCGGAAAAGCGGTAGAAGATGGATGGATGGATGGATGGATGGACTTCATGGGAGACGACCAAGGAGGACACCACTGTTGAAAACAAATCATAAAAAAGCCAGACTGGAATTTGCCAAACTGCATGTTGACAAGCCACAAAGCTTCTGGGAGAATGTCCTATGGACAGACTCTGCAACTTTTTGGCAAGGCACATCAGCTCTATGTTCACAGACACAAAAATTAATTAATTAATTAATTAATTAAATCACCCTTATTTGATGAATAAATGAAAGCATACATGAAATTTGTGAAATGAAATGAAGCATACCAAGAAAAGAACACTGTCCCTACTGTGAAACATGGAGGAGGTTCTGTTATGTTCTGGGGCTGCTTTGCTGCATCTGGCACAGGGTGTCTTGAATCTATGCAGGGTACAATGAAATCTCAAGACTATCAAGGTATTCTAGAGAGAAATGTGCTGCCCAGTGTCAGACAGCTTGGTCTCAGTCGCAGGTCATGGGTCTTGCAACAGAATAATGATCCAAAACACACAGCTAAAAACACCCAAGAATGGCTAAGAGCCAAACATTGGACTATTCTAAAGTGGCCTTCTATGAGCCCTGATCTAAATCCTATTGAACATCTGTGGAAGGAGCTGAAACATGCCGTCTGGAGAAGGCACCCTTCAAACCTGAGACAACTGGAGCAGTTTGCTCATGAGGAGTGGGCCAGAATACCTGCTGAGAGGTGCAGAAGTCTCATTGACAGTTACAGAAATCGTTTGATTGCAGTGATTGTCTCAAAAGGTTGTGCAACAAAATATTAAGTTAAGGGTACCATCATTTTTGTCCAGTCCTGTTTCATGAGTTTGTTTTTTAAAATAATTCAGTTGAACCATAATTCAAAAGCATTGTCTAATTTTCATTGGTTAATTTTCATAGAATTTTTATTTATTACCACTTTTGTCAGATTCAAGTTATTTCTGTGACCATTGTGGGTTTTTCTTTCATTATCAGAGGGGTACCAACAATTATGTCCACGTGTGTATTATTGCTCACTCACCATTGCTAGGTTTGTTTCATACCAAGTTATCTTTTTGACTTCATGTTAACATTTCATACCATATACTGTATGAAAGCTCAGTCAGGTCAACTGAATTCAAGTATTTTTTACTTCTGAAACTTTTCACCATTCATCCAAATGACATCATCAGTCAGGAATGGATGTACAGAAGGAGGTAAGCAAACACATCCTACCAGTAACTGTTGTAACTTTGATGACAAGTAGTAAAATGTACTGGAAAAATAAACAAACAAAGAATTAAATATCCACATATTATACATTATATACAGTGGTGTGAAAAAGTGTTTGTCCCCTTCCTGATTCCCTATATTTTTGTAAATTGTCATGAATTGCCCCTCAGGGCAGAGAGGAGAGACCCACGCGCTGAACTAAGGTTTATGATATTTATTAACAAAGACAAAAAGTCCACACAGTATACAAATACAAAAATACAAAAAGTGCACAAAGCAAAACTTAAGAGCAACTGGGAGAAAACAGAATACAAACGTCAGGACGGGAACAGGGTTTTGACATAAATGATTCTTGAGACACCAGCAAACAAAAGAGAAATAACTGCCCTTAACTTCGCCGTTGTGGGACTAATAAAGGCTTATCTTATCTTATCTTCTGTCTTCGACAGACGGATTGGAGCAGCATCTGCAGTGATGCGGACGTTGTACCGGTCTGTTGTGGTGAAGAGGGAGCTTAGTTCTAAGGCAAAGCTGTCGATTTACCAGTCAATCTACGTTCCTACTCTCACCTATGGTCACGAGCTTTGGGTAATGACCGAAAGAACGAGATCGCGGATACAAGCGGCTGAAATGAGCTTTCTCCGTAGGATTGCTGGACTCACCCTCAGAGATAGGGTGAGGAGCTCAGTCATCCTGGAGAGGCTCAGAGTAGAACCGCTGCTCCTCCACATTGAAAGGAGTCAGTTGAGGTGGTATGGGCATCTGATTAGGATGCCTCCTGGACGCCTCCCACTTGAGGTGTTTCAGGCACGTCCCACTGGGAGGAGACCCCGGGGCAGACCCAGGACTCGGTGGAGAGACTATGTCTCCCAGCTAGTCTGGGAACGCCTTGGTATCCCCTCTGAAGAGCTGGAGCAGGTGGCTGGGGAGAGGGAAGTCTGGGCTTCTCTGCTTGAACTGCTGCCTCCGCGACCCGGACCTCCGGAAAAGCGGTAGAAGATGGATGGATGGATGGATGGTGTCTACAAACTTGTAATCAGTCAGTCGGCCTTTTTAAAGGGTGACAAGTAGTCACTGTGCTGTTTGGTGACATGGTGTGTACCACAATAAACATGGACCAGAGGAAGCAAAGGAGAGAGGTGTCTCAGGAGATTAGAAAGAAAATTATAGACAAGCATGTTAAAGGTAAAGGTTATAAGACCATCTCCAAGCAGCTTGATGTTCCTGTGACTACAGTTGCACATATTATTCAGAAATTTAAGATCCACGCTTTAGAGACGTCTGCAAGAGAGACATGAAGGCCCTGGAGATCAACACAGAGCGCTGGGAGGACCTTGCAACGGACCGCTCCAAATGGAGAGGCACCCTGACCAGACAGCTCAAGGCGGGTGAAGAGAGACTGACTGCTGCAGCAGATGAAAAAAGGACCCGCAGGAAGAACCGCCACAGACCCAGCAGCACGGAGACCACCCACAAGTGCGACCTGTGTGACAGGGACTGCCATTCGCGCATCGGCCTGTTCAGCCACAGGCGGTGCTGTTCCAGCAGAGTAGACATTTAGGATTCTCTTCCATGGTCATCATAGACCGACGGAGGCCGACGAATTAAGATCCCCGGGACTGTAGCCAACCTCCCTGGACGTGGCCGCAGGAGGAGACGGATAATACGAATGGAAACAAAAGAGCCCAGAACAACCTCTAAACACATTCATGTTGAATTCCAAGGTCGAGGTACATCAGTGTCAGATTGCACCATCTGTCGTTGTTTGAGCCAAATTGGATTTCATGGGAGACGACCAAGGAGGACACCACTGTTGAAAACAAATCATAAAAAAGCCAGACAGGAATTTGCCAAACTGCATGTTGACAAGCCACAAAGCTTCTGGGAGAATGTCCTATGGACAGACGAGACAAAACTGCAACTTTCTGGCAAGGCACATCAGCTCTATGTTCACATATGCAAAAATGAAGCATACCAAGAAAAGAACACTGCCCCTACTGTGAAACATGGAGGAGGTTCTGTTATGTTCTGGGGCTGCTTTGCTGCATCTGCATACCTGTCAAGTGATAGGGTTTCGCCATATTTTAATACGGGGAAAATGCAATTTTAGCAAATACGGGCGTATTGCCATTTCTGTACGCCAAAAAGAAAAATATACGGGGAAAAAAATTATTGAGAGTGTGGAGGAACACCTCGTGTGTGACCCCCACAGCGTACGGAGCTGGCAGAGCGCTCAGCGTGAGCAATTATCAGAACAGTGAGAGGTATGGACTGATCATTATGCAGATGCGCCTTGCACCTTCTTTTGTCCTGCAGCTCCGGAACAGAGAGGAATCCTGGCGCCAGTAATCCTGCGGCTGATATGAGTGACTCTAATGCAAATGTCCATGCTTTCCTGCTGTATACTGTGATGCTAATGTGCCATGCATGCATTGTCTGAGCTGGGTATATAAGTTGACTGCATATCTCTTGCTCTCTCTCTTTTTGATCACTCGCATTGTTTGTTGCTGACTTTGAGACGCAGGGCTCGCTCCAGCACGCTGCACTGAGTGAGCCTCATGATGGAGGATGAATAAAGCACCCTTTTAAACTTCAGTTCGCCGTGTCTGCCTGCACTTATTTTGTTCCTCCACAAGAGAACCTAAAATCAACTGAACAGTAATTCCATGACTGGCGAAATTGAGCGCACCTAACCAAGTTCATCCAAGTGCATTAGTGTAACAAAGCTGACAATTAAAAACTCTTTAATTCCAAGTGTATATATCTAGCTGACAATGAAGAACTATGTTCAGAATTATTCTTATTGTGTACTTTCAAATTAAGCAATCTACCTTGTGCTAATGTAAATTTGAAAAATATTGTTTTTTTATTCATTTTATTTGTTTATTATTAATATTATCATTTTTTTAAGTTTATTTTTTTTGTGCTACTTGGCTTATTATTTTCACATTACCAAAAAGTTATGGCTCAAGACTGTGTCCACATAAGTGTACATTTGAATAAATATGTTTGAAATAGTTCATGTTGCAATTGTTGTTGTTTGTTTGTTTGTTTTTGCTTCAGTTTTCTTTCATCTGCCGATAAATACAGTTTTTAAGTACTCAGTACAGGTGTGAAAGCCCCCCAATAAGGGAGGCATGAGGTATGCCTTGACAGGTATGCATCTGGCGCAGGGTGTCTTGAATGTGTGCAGGGTACAATGAAATCTCAAGACTATCAAGGTATTCTAGAGAGAAATGTGCTGCCCAGTGTCAGACAGCTTGGTCTCAGTTGCAGGTCATGGGTCTTGCAACAGGATAATGACCCAAAACACACAGATAAAAACACCCAAGAATGGCTAAGAGCCAAACATTGGACTATTCTAAAGTGGCCTTCTATGAGCCCTGATCTAAATCCTATTGAACATCTGTGGAAGGAGCTGAAACATGCCGTCTGGAGAAGGCACCCTTCAAACCTGAGACAACTGGAGCAGTTTGCTCATGAGGAGTGGGCCAAAACACCTGCTGAGAGGTGCAGAAGTCTCACTGACAGTTACAGAAATGGTTTGATTGCACTGATTGCCTCAAAAGGTTGTGCAACAAAATATTAAGTTAAGGGTACCATCATTTTTGTCCAGGCCTGTTTCATGAGTTTGTTTTTTAAAATAATTCTGTTGAACCACAATTCAAAAGCATTGTCTGATTTTCATTGGTTAATTTTCATAGAATTTTTATTTATTACCACTTTTGTCAGATTCAAGTTATTTCTGTGACCATTGTGGGTTTTTCTTTCATTAACAGAGGGGTACCAACAATTTTGTCCACGTCTGTATATATGTTCAGAATCAAATGAAAGCCATACATCCTTTCCTACAGTTCTCATGTTTTACTACTATACAAACCTGCCTGGATTTCATTTGAATACTGCCCTTGAAATGGATGCTCTCATAAATCACCTTCTGCTGAACTGTAATTCTGCTCTTTGCTACTGACGTCCATGTATAGCATTGATCATATGCAGGTTGGTGGCCTGAGTGCAGTAAGTGAGCATAATAATAAAAACTGCAGCAGAAAAAAAGCAGCAAAGGCAACATCAGCCAATCCTCTGAACCCGATGATTCACAGGTTTACCCTGGATAGAGAAAGCTATGGCACTAAAGCACAGGGTGGGGGACTTCAGCGACAAAAATGTACACGTCCACAGTAACACTGATGCATTTCTACACCAACTATGTCTAAAAAAAAAAATAAAAGGGACCAAAAACTTATGAGATCTGCTTGAAGTGTCCTACAGCTAAAAGCAGAGTCATATGACAATCTGTCCCACTTATGTCACAGAGCCTTCACCTGTCGTTTTGCACCGCATTTCCCCTTCATCTGTAAGTGACTCTGTCATTTCACTTGGATTCATGTTGAGGCAGAGAGAGACGGAAAGGAAGGGAAGACAGTGCAGAGATGGGAGGGGGTAGAAACAGGAAAACACTGTCATTTTGTATTCTGAAGAAGAAAGAGAGGATGCAGAGAGTCTTAGGGAGAAAATACGTCACAGAGGAAGAGTGGGTTGTGAGAAAGCATTTTATTTCTTTTTTGTTACAAGAGACATTTCTAACTTCGTCCTCCTCTTCAAGTTAGTAGCAGAGAGCTGGAAATGGGGACATGGCTGTGATCCACTTTTAAGGTGTGACATTAATCATTTCTGGTTTCAAATGGTCCTTCACAACCCAGAAGCTAACGAGTACAAAAAAGGTCCACAATCTCCACTCGACGAGCAGCATCCAGAGATCCATGACAAATAACTTAAAAATTTTGTGGCCAGCTAGCTAGGAAGAACATGTCCTTATTTCCAAAAGACACACCAAAACAATTGGCACCGCTCTAACTGTGCTAACGTAGAAACACAGATTATCGGGGTTAGTCAAGTGACGCTAACTGACAGCTACTGCAGACATATCACAGCCCAGGTTTGAGGGGTTCCACTGTCATCAACAAATATACAGCAGCATCAGGCAGTGAGATACAGTCATGGTTGCAGAATTCTGATGTCCCAAATTTGTCCAAAAGTGATTCCCTTCAGAGATTTTTTTCAGCTCCTATAAACTCCGTTGGTTAACATTCTGTTGCTACAGTGGATATACTGTAGGTGTAACACACAAACACAGACTGACATTACTTAGTGTCACATTGCAGACTGATAAATTAATCAAATCTGCCCGACCAGGACATTATTAAACTTATTAGATACTGTAGCCTAAAACAGGCTTCAGTATTCATCAAACACCTGCATCTGATTGTTCACACAAAGTATAAAATTGTCTTGAAATTATTTTGGATGAATCTTAAAGGTCACAATATTTTTCTACAGCTTCTGTCATCTGTCCACATTTCACAGGAATCGCTACTCCGCCGAGGCATTTGCCCCGATGCTCACCAGAGTCACTCACAATGATGCTCAGGTGGGTCTGCATCCAAGCTGTGCTCAAGGTCCAGGTCAAGGGTCAGGAAATCTGGGCATTTATGATGTCACAAAAAATGACACTCCTACTACTGCACTCCTACTTGACCTTCACTTTAAGCACATCCTAAATGGGTCTGCATCTAGGCTGTACTTACTGTAAGGTCAAGGTCAGGAGATCTAAATACTCCTGGGGTGATTGTGTCAGGCCAGAATGAGCTCCCACCAAGGTTCTGCTTGGCACCTCTCTTTTAGGTATCACACTATCAGTTAAGAAGCTGACAAGTCTGTGAATCAGCAGGTCAGATTAATATTCAAGTATATTCATTTTGTCTTCTTTTTCCATAATTAATTTACAGTTTCTTTTTTTTTTTTTTGTCAGACACAAAGGTAGAAGATGTTTGTTTTGCAGCGCGGTGGCGGAGTGGTTAGCACTGCGCCAGCACAGCAACTCACCCTTGGCCGGGGGATCCTGGGTTCAATCCCAGCCCCCGACAAACAGTGATCTGTGTGGAGTTTGCATGTTCTCCCCGTGTCTGCGTGGGTTTACCCCAGGATTTCTCCGGTTTCCTCCCACATGCCAAAAACGTGCAAGTGAGGTCAATTGATATCAAACTGGGGATTCTAAATTGTCCTTAGGTATGACTGTGAGAGTGAATGGTTGTCTGTCTCTCTGTGTTGGTCCTGCGATGGACTGGTGATCTGTCCAGGGTGGACCCTGCCTCTCGCCCAAAGATGCTGGGATAGGCTCCAGCCCCCCACGACCCAAAAAGGATTAAGCGGAAGAAGATGGATGGATGGATGCTTCGACTGACACCTGCAGTCATCTTGAGAAGTGTCAGCTGATCGCTGTGATATGTTGTTTTATCAGCTGTTTTCCTTAGGCATGGCCAGCCTGACAGACCTGACAGATCCACCACGCCAGCCACACCTCCCATCGCCAGGTGGTCTCTGGAGGATGGAGTCCCAGGTGTAAGAGAACATGAATGCTTCATCCCGGTTTATGATGTTCTTTGCACATTTTCTGATTTCTATGGCTTCCTTGATCCAGCGTTTGTGTTTATTACCCTCCAATCCAATGGTTCTTCTCCAATCCAATGATTCTCATGAGAAAACACAAAATCAGCACAGCAGTGAAACCACACATAATAAGAAGACAGCTACTAGTATACCCCAAAGATAAAATAGAACAGGACGAAAAAAAAATGCAACATAAAATATGCAATCCCATGCAGATCATGTGACAAGACATACATCGGGGAAACGGGAAGAACACTCAACACAAGAAAGAAAGAACACCAGAAGGAATGTGAAAAGGAAACACTAGGACAACTTACAAGATCACAAAAAGAAAAGGCAGAACAAGAAACCCTGAAATCAGCAACATCGGATCACTGCAAAAGGAACAATCACCTCATGGACTGGGACAAGGCAAGAATCATTGGACTGGGGGGTAATTAACACAAACGCTGGATCAAGGAAGCCATAGAAATCAGAAAACATGCAAAGGACATCATGAACCAGGATGAAGGGGCATTCATGCTCTCCCACATCTGAGACTCCATCCTCCAGAGGCCACCTGGCGACGGGAGGCGTGGCCGGCGTGGTGAATCAGTCAGGTCCATCAGGCTGGCCATGCCTAAGGAAAACAGCTGCTAAAACAACACGTCACAGAGGTCAGCTGATGGTTCTGAAGATGACTGCAGGTGTCAGTCGAAACATGCAAAGGTAAAAAACAAACATCTTCTACCTTTTTTGTCTTACAAAAAAAAAAAAAACCAGTAAATTAAGTGTGTAAGATTATTATATGATTTCTTGATTTTAATAAGAGTTCAGAAAACAGACATTCATGTAAAGAAAAGAGAATTTGGTTACAAGTTTAGCAATGCATGGTACATGGTAGGGGTGGAAATCACCAGAGGCCACACGATGCAATATTATCATGATTGTGTGGTACGCTGAGTATTGCAGTATCATGTATTGTGATTTTCCATCCAAACTTTGTCTCTGGTCTAACCAGGCAGTAAGCATTTAGCACCATCTAGTAGACTGAAAAGTCAATAGTTTTTTTTTTGGGGGGGGGTTTATTATTCTGGTACCTAAATAAGTAAGTTTGTCTTTGTAACATATATTAAATACTCTTTATAAAATATCATACTCGTGTCTCTGAATCAATACAGTATAACAACCACAAAATGTGGCGCTATTATGATGCATCAATTTTTCTTCTTTTTTTTCCACCCCTAGTGCATATCTGGAAATTTAGACCCAAATACAGCAGATGATAATGAAATCTCATTTTCAGGCAAATCTACACTGGTGAAAGAACAAATGTTCCTGGAATCCTTCATGGCTATGAGCTAGGAGAATCTATTTTTATAGTGTGAAAAGGAAGGGGAGGAAATGGCAAGCCAAGGTTTTAAAAAAAGGAAATATAAATATAGATGTAATCCAAATAGGGGGAAATAGGAATTCAAATTGCTGCCTCAGCGGATACAGTGAGAATTTATCACATTTTGTATTAAATTTGGAATAATGATAATGGTGACAGGGGCCAAAATGAACTCTGGACCTTGCGCAGGACTCTTCTGCATCATTTATAAGCCATGCAGCTACAGCAGCCTCTGCATAGAGTGAGAAAGGTCCCGGCTTAGCACACAGTTCCCTTCCAGCATTGAAACAGGGCAGGTGAAATATATGTTTCATTTATAAGAACTACTTTTGTTTCTTTTATTATAAGAGATGGTGCGACAAGAGATAAGTGTTTAAAACTTGGCAGGAAGCCTATTAAGATGCATAATTTTCACCTTACTTACACTTATGTGAAGGTTAATATATCAATAAATAATGAAGGATGAATCTAGGTTTGACATCAATCTAAACTTCTCACAGCTTGTGTGGAGACTCTGGCAGCTAAAGTCAGAAGTGGATGTTTGACCTTGACTATGCATAACGATGTGTGTGCAGAGTTAAAAATGTGCAAATACTGATGCATGAGTCAGTTAAAGTTCATGTGTGACTGTTACTGTGGGTTATTGGTGTTATTTTTTGCCCTGTTTTTCACCTCACAGTCTACAGAATGCCTACCATTTTTTTAAGTTGGACTTGAACTCCATGCCTTTGTGAAGACAGAATGCAAACTAAATTATTATTTGGGGAGAGAGGAGGGGAGCATGGTGTCAGAGCAGCTAAGAAATCATCTTTAGACACAACAAACTATAAGTTGCAGGAACAGAGAAGCATATGACAGGCAAAAACCATCAAAATTATCAGTACCCATTTATATGCTCACATAGTGCACTTCTATAGTGTTTAAAACTCTGCCTGTAATATCTCTGACAAACATTTAACATTCACTCTGATCTATTTAGTAGCTCTTTAAAGAATCCGAATTAGACCACATTATTCAATTCATGTAGCAAATACCACATATTGTAAATCATCACTTTAAGCTTACATTAAATTTAGTTCAACCCCACAGTAAAACTAAAGAATGTCATAAATAGCTCCTTTCATGCTAATGACTTTAATGCTAATGAGCAGAGAAGAGATCTGCCTTGCAGGAAATGTATTTTACAGTAGAGCTGTTTTTGATATGTGTGGGACATATTTTGAGGTAAAACATAATTTTATAATACGCACTCAAGCACGTTCATTGAATTCTGAAGTTGCAATTATTTATATACTTTCACATATATCAGGAGTTTTACAATCACTTTTTGAAAGACATTTTTTTCCTGAAGACCATGTTCAGCTGACAGTCAACCATATTATTGTTGACGGTATGGGGAACCCATGCTGGGATATTCATCTCAGACTGGAAGGAAAGGAGAGGCAGTAAATTCCTCTGCCAGAAGAGCATGGGGGATTGAGCAACTGGAGACAATAGGAATTGTGATGTGTAAATGTATTGTGATGCAGGACCTCAGGCATGCAGGGGGAGTGAGTGTTGTGATATAAAGGAGAGACCCTGCAGCATGAGTCCAATGATGTTTCTGAGACTGAGAAATGTGAGAGAGTGAATAAAGATTGTCTGCTATGACTGCCTGGCCTGTTTATTGCTCTCTCCACACTGGTGACCCTTGACAAATAATGGAACACGAGGCAAACACCCCAGAGACGGCCCGGATGGGAAGCCCCAGCAACGTGTGTGCCATTTCGGTCAAACTACCAGACTTTTGGCTGCACGACCCGAAGTCTTGGTTCCTCCACACCGAGGCCCAGTTCGCGCTCCGGGGAATAACAGCAGATGACACCAGATATTACTATGTGGTCGCAGCGCTGGACACTCGCACGATTCAGCAAGTAGCAAGCCTGCTCCAACAGCCCCCAGCCCGCGACAAATACGGGGCTCTCAAAGCCGCGCTGACCCAGCGCTACACGCTCTCGGACTGCGAGAGAGCAGAGAGGCTCCTGGTGCGCTCCGAGTTAGGAGATGGGTCGGTGGTCGAACTGAGGAGTAAGTTCGACCCCCTGTACAGGGGTCGAACTTACCCCTGTACAGCTCGAGGAGCAGGGCCAACAGCGCTAGCCAATGTCACAGCTCCAGGTGGTAAGTTCCACACACTGCTCACCCAGTTCCCAGCACTCACGGTCCAGACGTTTTCGGCGGCCATCACTAAACACGGGGTGGAGCACTTTATTACCACCACCGGGCCGCCCATTTCCACATGACCTCGGTGCCTGGACACAGCTAAGCTGGTCATAGCACGCAAGGAGTTTGCCAACTTGGAAAAGTTGGGCATCATCAGGCACTCAAACAGCCCATGGGCATCCCCACTACATATGGTCCCTAAGGCCAAGGGATCGTGCAGAGATTTCCGCAGATGAAACAACACCACAGCGCACGACCGCAACCCGATTCCCCATATTCAGGATTTTTCCATTCACCTCACCGGGGCATGTATTTTTTCTAAGACAGACCTGGTCCGTGGTTACCACCAGGTCCCGGTGTGAGCAGAGGACATACCCAAAACAGCAGTAATAACCCCGTTTGGTCTGTTTGAGTTTTTACGCATGCCCTTCAGATTAAAAGGCGCGGCACAGACATTCCAACACATGATGGATGCGGTGTTGCACAATCTGTCGTTTGTGTTCGTCTACCTGGATGACATCCTGGTGGCCAGCGCGTCCGAGGACGAACACGTAACCCACCTCAGGACGGTTTTCCAGAGGTTAGAGGAGTACGGGTTAATAATCAACCCAGCGAAATGCCAGTTCGGCGTGACGGGGATCGATTTTTTGGGGCACCGCATCTTACCGGAGGGAGCAATACCCTTGCCCGGACAAGGTGCGCGGGGTGGCGAATTTTCCCCGGCCTCAGACGGTCAGGGCGCTGCAAGGGTTTTTGGGGATGGTTAACTTTTATAACCGTTCCTCCCCCGCGCAGCCCAGCTCAGGCAGCCATTGTACGCCGCACTCAAGAAACGGAAACCGGTGGACAGAGTTGACTGGACTCCTGAGTGGGAGCAGGCATTCTCTGAGGTTAAAACAGCCCTGACAAACGCCGCACTGCTGGCACACCCGGACCCGGCGGCTCAGATAGTGCTCACTACTGACGCCTCGGACGTGGCCATAGGGGCATTCGTGGAGCAACGCGTCGCCGGTTCTTGACAGCCGCTCGCTTTTTTTAGCAGGTCTTTGCGCGACAGTGAGCGTAAATACAGCGTGTTTGACAGAGAGTTACTGGCTCTCCACTTGGCCATACGCCACTTCCAGTTCTGGCTGGAAGGGTGCAGCTTCACTGCTTTCTTGGACCACAAGCCACTAACGTACGCGATGGCCAAGGTTTCAGAACCATGGTCGGGCCGGCAGCAGAGACAGCTGGCCGCAATCTCGGAGTTTACGACCGATATTCAGCATGTGGCCGGTAAAATGAATGTGGTGGTGGACTGTCTCTCGCTTGCAGTAGTGGCCCCAGTCTGTGTAGGGATAGATTACACGGCCATGGCCACAGAGCAGATTGGCGATGCGGACATGCGAGCACTCCAGTCTGGACCAACAGGGTTAAGGCTGGAGAGCAGAGTACTACAAGATGGGAGGCCCCCCTAATCTGTGACGTCTCCACAGGACTCACGCGCCCGGTGGTCCCAGGCACTTGGCGCCCCCGTGTGTTTGAGTCCATTCACGCCCTGGTGCACCCAGGAGTGCACGCGTCAATCAAAATGGTGGGAGCGAAGTTCATTTGGCCAGGCCTGCGCAAACAGGTGAAAGAGTGGGCTGCAGCCTGCGTAGCGTGCTAACGAGCCAAAGTGCACAGGCACACAAAGGCCCCTTTGGAGCCATTTCGTATCCCGGCTAAGAGGTTCAACCACATTCACGTGGACCTCGTGGGCCCCCTCCAGCCATCGCAGGGGTTCACACACCTTCTGACAGTGGTGGACCACACCACACGATGGCCAGTAGCAGTCCTGCTAGCTACAACCGCGTCCGCGGACGTGGCGCGCGCCTTTTTGACAACATGGGTGGCATGTTTTGGCATCCCTTCGGACATCACGTCCGATCGGGGCCCTCAGTTTGTTTCTGACCTCTGGTCCACTATGGCCTGTAGTCTGGGTGTCGCAATTCATCGCACAACCGCGTACAACCCACAGGCCAATGGGTTATGTGAGCGTTTCCATAGGTCACTGAAAGCAGCACACAGGCCTTCGCTTACGGATGCAAATTGGGTGGACCGGTTGCCGTGGGTTCTATTAGGGTTGCGTTCCGCACCAAAAGAGGATTTTGGAGGCTTCCCCAGCAGAGCTGGTTCTTTCTCAGCCGCTGCAGCTCCCCAGGAAATTTTTACCAGATAACCCCGCGCCGAACAACCATCCGTCCCCGCGTTCACGGCATAGCGCAGACGCAGGCATGCTACCTGGCCCGGCCCACCACTGTTTTCCGCGCGCTTTTGTGCTGAAAACTTTGAAGAACGCGGCGTTCGTGTTTGTCAGGCACGATGCCCACCGCCCCCCATTGCGCCCACCCTACGATGGCCCGTTTAGAGTGCTGGAACCAGGGAACAAATATTTTGTGTTAGACTTGGGGGGTCGCAGTGAGAAAATCTGTATAGACAGGCTTAAGCCCGCCTTTGGGTGGCAGACGAGCAAGTGATGTTGGCTCGAACTCCTCGGCGTGGAAGAACCCCACTGAGAACTCCCCAGGTAAACGATTCATCAGAGCAGTCACACAAGCAGGCTGAATGTTCCCCCCCCCCTCACCATTGTCCACCTACAGACGGACCCAGGAACTCCCCACCGGCACAGCAGTGCTGCGGAGCCGAAGTCCCTTCGTTACAGCAGATATGGGAGGAGGCTGAAGCCAAAAGGACGTGAGAGTTAACGCTCAGTCTGAGACTCTGGGGGGGCAGTATGGGGAACCCATGCTGGGATATTCATCTCAGACTGGAAGGAAAGGAGAGGCAGTAAATTCCTCTGGCGGAAGAGCGTGGGGGATTAAGCAACAGGGGACAATAGGAATTGTGGTGCGTAAATGTATTGTGATGCAGGACCTCAGGCATGCAGGGGGAGTGAGTGTTGTGATATGAAGGAGAGACCCTGCAGCATGAGTCCAATGATGTTTCTGAGACTGAGAAATGTGAAAGAGTGAATAAAGATCATCTGCTATGAATGCCTGGCCTGTTTATTGCTCTCTCCACAACACCATGAATCCATTATATGCCCTGGATATAGTGATAAAATGGTAACAGTCTATGTCCAACTTTTCAAAGAGTTTTGAACTTTTATTTATGAGCAACGTTAGATTAATATTAGGTTAACTGGCATCAACTGGGGATCCTAAATTGTCCTCAGGTATGAATGTGACAGTGAATGGTTGTCTGTCTCTCTGTGTTGGCCCTGTGATGGACAGGTGATCTGTCCAGGGTGGACCCTGTCTCTCGCCCAAAGATGCTGGGATGAATGAATGAATGAGACACTGGAATGGAAATGTGGAATAAATATTTAAAGTATTCTAAATAAATAAAATTGTTTTGGCCACTACTGATTATACGGTGCCATAGACAACCGCAACACGTCAGCAGTAAACACTGTTTGTTTACAATACGCACGTCTCCACGACAGCACAATAAACATTTGAACTTCTTAGATCTTACAGTCTATTCTGAGTTGTTTGTTTTATCCAGTAGTGCTCTCTGATACAGACGCTATATTGTAAAATGACTGACAGTAAGAACGGTTGCACCTGTCATACAAACGTAGTGTAAACATGTATGTTACATTAGTCACCAAGCCAGAGTTGGAGCTGACCTTTCCAACTAGGGAAAAAATGAGGGCTTTGCTATGTGAAGTGTTTGCGCTGTTAAAAAGAAGCAGACTTTTATGCTCACTCAGGATAAACTATATATTTTGAGTGGACCCCCAGCTCTCCACTTCACCTTTTCCAGCTGTCTCCGCTGTGTGAGCATATGCTCCGCCTTGCACAAGGAGTGTGCAGAAGGACAAAAGTGGACTGACGGAAATGCTGGTGATTATGTAAAAAAAACACACTCGCGTAAATGGCAACATATCGTAGCCAGAAAACTTATGAGATAAGGTAAGATAAACCTTTATTAGTCCCACAACAGGGAAATTACAGGTAAATTATCCTATCAAGGTTGTTTCATCTTATTGTACGATTAATTGTGTTAGCTGTTGTGGTAACAGGCCTAATCCCAGCTCTCGCCAGCGGTGACCCTTCTGTGTGGAGTTTGCATGTTCTCCCCGTATCTGCGTGGGCTTTTGCCAGGTAGTCTTGTTTCCCCCCACAGTCCAAAGACATGGATATTCGGTTAATTGATATTGAACTGGGGATAAATTGTCCTTAGGTATGAATGTGAGAGTGAATCTTTGTCTGTCTCTCTGCCTTGGCCCTGTGATGGATTGGCGATCTGTCCAGGGTGTACCCTGCCTCTCGTCCTAAGTGTAACACCCACTTGTGTGTAACACCTCTTTGTAGCACTTTAAGTGTACAATCTTGTACCCTTGTGGTAGTATTGGGTTATGGCAGTGTAGTTACCTTTAACTCTACTACCTGGATGGAAGGGACAATTGGGCCAGGTCAGGTAGACCCTAGGTTCGTAGGAGCCTGAAGGGCGTAACAACAGATGACTCATACACAGCAGTATAGGAACTTGCAACTATGTATATTTTTTTTACAAATGTATATTATTTACAGATGTGTACACCTAATAAAAAAAACACAGCACTTGTCACAATAATAGAAAGGGAAAAAAAATTAAAAATAAACTACCCCAAAATATATTTACAAGATGTTCAGTCCTTTTGTATCTGTCCCAGGTGACCAATTGGATCACCTTTACCAGTCAATCGGGTTCGGGCTTCGGCTCGCCATCCAGATCTGGAGAATCCACGTTCTGGTCAAACCAGTCCAAAGAAAAAACCTGACCAAGCTAAGTGACACGTGCGTCATGGGGTTCCCGCGCTCATCGTGCGTTTACAGCCTTTGGATCCAAATCAGTCTCAAGTTTTGTCCGAGACAAAGACTGCTATTAGCACGTTAGCATCGCCATATCATCAAGGACCATCTCTCTCTCTTGGTCCGAGTCTTTAGGCGTCTGGCGTGACTGAGCCAAAAAATGCAAGTCATACCCAGACCCAGAGAGAGAGCGCTTAACCCATTGGCTGGCGCTGCCAAACAATTGCTCAAAATACCACATAAAAACATTTGGAACTTTATCAAAACTCTCCAGAAAATGTTCCCTACTGTTTTATAAATATATATTTATTTAAATATTCATCTTTAAATTATTTACTCCCATTGTGAAATGGGTGTTTTTCTTTTTAAAAGCAGTATCAATATTCATAATTTTATTCGCTTTTTTAACACTGGGTTACATAAGGAACCCCTGATAAGCTCCAGCCCCCCGTGACACAAAAGGACTAAGTGGTTGAAGATGAATGAATGAATGAATGAATGAATGAATGAACGAACGAACACAGGTTGAGCTACAGTGTATATGTACTCTTTTTCATCTTCTCTTTCTATTTAGATTTATTATTTTTGCCTATCTGCATCATTTTAATATTTATAAAGTACTTTCTCTTTTAATATTGGAAAATAACAATAACTATATGATCTCTTTGTTTCTGCCTGTGCAGGGATAAGAAATATGGCTTTCACTAAAGTTCAGGAAAACTGATTTAGTGTTTATCATATTAATTTCATCACCCTTTATCAACATCGTGGACTATGTATAAAGTAAAGGTAAACAAGTTTTTTGTTCAATATTAATTACAAAGGGCAGTTTTTAATAAAAAAAAAAGGCCTTTAAGAAAGACAAAGAAAAAAGATTTAGAGGAAAATAAATGTGAACTAACCATAGGCTTTAGAGAAAAGCTGAAACTTAATTCCTACAAGGTGATTACTGAAGGTTAAAAAGGGAACAGGAAGTATCCAGTATATAAACACTGGAATACACTAAAAGGGAACAGGTGAGGCAAATTTTAAACTATCCATCCATCTTCTACCGCTTTTCTGGAAGTCCAGGTCACGGAGGCAGCAGTTCAAGCAGAGAAGCCCAGACTTCCCTCTCCCCAGCCACCTGCTCCAGCTCTTCAGAGAGGATACCAAGACGTTTCCAGACCAACTGGGACACATAGTCACTCCAGCGAGTCCTGGGTCTGCCCCAGGGTCTCGTCCCAGAGGGACATGCCCGAAACACCTCAAGTGGGAGGCGTTCAGGAGGCATCCTGATCAGATGCCCATACTACCTCAACTGGCTACTTTCTATGTTGTGGAGCAGCAGTTCTACTCTGAGCCTCTCCCGGATGACTGAGCTCCTCACCCTATCTCTGAGGGTGGGCCCAGTGATCCAACGAAGAAGGGTCATTTCAGCCGCTTGTATCCGCGATCTCGTTCTTTCGGCCATTACCCAAAGCTCGTGACCATAGACGAGAGTAGGAACGTAGACTGACTGGTAGATCGACAGCTTTGCCTTAAGAGCTCAGCTCAACAGACCAGTACAATGTCCGCATCACTGCAGATGCTGCTCTGATCTGTCTGTCAACCTCTCGCTCCATTCTCCCCTCACTCATAAATAAGACCCCAAGATACTTAAACTCCTCCACTTGGGGCAGGAGCCTGTCCCCAACCTGGAGAGGACAATCCACTTTTTTCTGGCTGAAGACCATGAACTCAGACTTGGAGGTACTGATTCTCATTCCAGTCACTTCACACTCAGCGGCAAACCATCCCAGTAAGAACTGTAGGTCATTGCTGGATGAAGCCAACAGGACAACATCATCTGCAAACAACAGAGAGGAGATCCTGTGGTCACAAAGCATGACACCCTCCATTCCCTGGCTGCACCTAGAAATCCTGTCCATAAAAATTATGAACAGGATCGGTGACAAAGGGCAGCCCTAGCGGAGTCCAACTCTCACTGGGAATGAGTTTGATCAAGTCTTGGCAATATGAACCAAACTCTCACAATGGTCGTACAGAGACCGAATAGCTCATAACAACAAGCCCAATACCCCATACTCCCGAAGCACCCGCTACAAAAAACTATGAGAGATGCAGTCGAATGCCTTCTCCAAGTCCACAAAACACATGCAAACTGGTTGGGCAAACTCCCACGAACCCTCGAGGATTCTCGAGAGGGTAAAGAGCTGGTCCGATGTGCCACGACCAGGACGAAAACCACATTGCTCCTCCTGAATCCGAGGTTTGACCAACAGCCAGACTCTCCTCTCCAGTACCTTGGCATAGACCTTCCCAGGGAGGCTGAGGAGTGTGATCCCTCTAAAGTTGGAGCACACCCTCCGGTCCCCTTTTTTGAAGAGAGGAACCACCACCCCGGTTTGCCATGCCAAAGGCACTGCCCCCGACCTCCACGCAATGTTGCAGAGACGTGTCAACCATGACAGCCCAACAACATCCAGGGCCTTGAGGTACTCAGGGCAAATTTCATTCACCCCTCATGGATCGTCACATTATCGTGGTGGGGGGTTTGCGTACCCTAGTGATCCCAGGAGCTATATTGTCTGGGGCAATATGCCTCTGGTAGGGTCACCCAAGACAAACTGGTCCTGGGTGAAGGGCCAGACTAAGAACGATCCAACAAACTTTCAGACTTTCACTAGAGCAAGGATTCAGTGTACCCCGCCCAGTATGGGGTTACCGGGGCCCCACCTTGGAGCCAGGCTTGGGGGAGGGGCTCGATGGCTAGCGTCTGGTGGCCGGGTTTCTGCCCATGGGACCTGGCTGGGCTCAGCTCGAAGGAGTTACATGGGTCCACCCTCCAGTGGGCTCACCACCTGCAGGAGAGATCATGGGGGTCCGGTGCTACGTGGATCAGGTGGCGGTCAAAGGCGGAGACCTTGGCGGTCTAGTCCCAAGCTTCCTTCCTAATTTTAAACCAGTGACACCAAAATGACTGTAATAAAGATAAGATAAGATAAGATAAGCCTTTATTAGTCCCACAATGGTGAAATTCCAGAAGGAGGGAAATCAACCAGGAAAACTGTAGAAAGACTGAAGGATTAAAATAATAAAGTAGCAACTGAAAGTACAGAAACCCAATATCCTGACAAAACCACATGTCAGAGCTTTTACAGGTGATAGAGACCTGACCTCCTAGCCAGTAGGTGTCACACTTGCTTTTGCCCCTGCTGGTTGGTAGAGACAATCAACACACACCTCAGACTATTCTACAATTTCAGCTCTTTGGTGATTATGAGTCAGAAGCAGCATGTCAATCCAGGGCTCTTCTGTGGTATGAACTTAATATAAGCTGACGAAACTTGACATCCATCTAGTTATGCTATTGGTTGTGACTACCTTACCGGCTACCAGAGTCTCATCATCCAATTGCTCAGATGTAAATATAGTGACAGTTCTGGGCGCGTAAGCATTGGTATTTTTTCCATCAATATATTCAATATCAATAAATTTTTTGAAGAATATATAGATTTTGAACATTTTATTGATGTATTATTTTAAAATATATATTTGTATTCATGAAAATACTATTTAGTACACCTTTAAAGTCACAAAGGTGTCTCTCTTAACTGGATTAAATCACTATAGTAACTGATTCTGAACCCATAACCTGGTCTGAAGAGAATTACCTTGAGTATTTAAGTTTATATCTGATCAAAGTACCAATTATAATTACTTTCTTCCACTCCTTGACCATATAGCAGCCATAGTTTTAGTTGCAGTCATTTAATTAGAATAATTTCCTAACTCGTGCTACTGACACAGGAATGTACACTCAGTCACTTAGCTTTGTAATTTAATTTGATGTAATTAAATCATGGCAGACTGTTTTTTTTTTGTTTGTTTGTTTGTTTTTTGCAGATTGAATATAAGAACTGAATGTCAGAAACAAGTCTGTTGTGCTGCTGGATGACATGAAACTTATGAGGTAAAATATGAAAACTGAAGCCTGGCTTTTTCTTTTTCACAATATGATAACATGCACTGATATATCGTAACAGTGGCAGAAGCACCCAGAATGAACAGATGCCTGCTGTGACTAACTGTATTGGCAGACAAGATCAAAGACTTAGCGATGTTTGAAGTGACTGATACTTGGATCAAAGAGTGGTCACCATCTCTAGCTTCCATATGAATATATGGATCTGTTAAATCCTTTAAATAAGTCTACTCTTTCGGCTTTTGTTCCCCGAACACATGGACTGACCTGTAAATCTTGTATCTGGTAGAAAATCCCTGCTGGAACCTTTCTCTGAACTCGGTGTACTCCGGGCACCTGTGGAAAGGCCCCTTCTCTGACAGCAGCCAGTCCAGCTCGCCCCCGCTCTGCCTCGGGCTGAAGCCCCATGTGGAGGAGCCGGACGGTGATGAGGACGACGAAGACAAAGAGGAGGAAGATGACGAGGATGCCGAAGACGACAGGGAACTGTGGAGCGCCTTCCCGCCGAGTCCCCCGCTGCCGACTTGCTCAGCTCGGATTGGCCACGGCAGCCATAGCAACACCCAGGGCAACCATAGGAGCATGAAGGAGGATGCCAACCAGCTAGCAAGGCAGACGGAGCCATGGGAGCACCTCTCTTTTCTCATCGGCCAAGGAGTTGCCATGGTCCCGGTGATGGTGTACTAGGGCACCTGGGACCGGCATTTCTTCTAGCAGTCACCTCCCACTGGCCTGAAATGAGACACAAAAGAAAAAAAATCAACCTTACTTCACCACTTATCATATTATAAGTATGTCTCCACAAGCAGTCCTTACTAACTTAAGATACATCAAAGTGGTGCAACTGTTTCATTTCTGCTCTGAATGCTGAAATGAACAATATTTTCTCCAAGAAACATACCAATAAATTAATAGTATTACTAAGCCAAGAACGTTAATTAAATGAAGAAATATGAGAATTGCTTTTATTTCTCCAAAGAAGTGTGGATGCCATAAAGTTACAAAAATGTACCACCTTCCATCTTCTAATTTGTTGTACACTTGTCACTTCAGACGTCTCATATCTGGGTAAATTCCAAATTGGACTTCATTCCCTTTTGTTTGCACTTGGCCACGTAAACGATGATTAAATATAAGCTGTTCCCTAACAGCCAAAACCCCGAGGAGAAGAACATTAGCAGCTGTGCAGTTCAGTTATAAAAACAACTTTTTTGATGGATAATGATACATGTGGAGGGAACAAAGGAATTATTGTCTTCTTTGTCAGCTCGTAGGTCTGTCCCCACACACATAGACCATTCAAGGCTAATAACACACAGTGAAATTTCCTGTCACTTTGGACAGGCAGAGCAATGCATCATTTTAATAGGTCAATGACCACAGAGCACTTCCTGCTGTCCAATTAGAATGGACTTGGAAAGACAGACATGTGGCAATTACAACTTGTCACCATCTAGGTAGAGCACATTATGTTTTAATTTCTCTCTGATATCTCATAGATATATTTTTTCTATTGAATAGTCAATGCAACATTGCCCAAATGAGGACAAAATGAAAATATCATTTTTCAGTGCTTCAATTTGGGTGTCTAGAGTTGCTACTGTAGCACTTGAGTAGTGTTGTGCTAAATATGTGAAAAACATTGCCTGAATTTATTAATAATTCTGTTTTATACAAAGAGTCCCATTGTTTATTTTGTAATGTAGTTATACATCTTGCACCAATAGGTGGCGGCTGTGCTGCAGATTGTTCTTTTGCCTTGAACTGCGAGGGGTCAAGTGTGTTTTTTTGTTGAGGCTTTCTGATTTTGCGCTACTGAACAAGACACAAAAGGGTGCTCTGTATGTGTGCTGCATTAACCTTTTTGAGGTAAATAAAAGAATTTCGTTTTTCTACACCAAGTTGTCCTGGAGTGGTGTAACACTACCAGTGGAAAAACTCTACACAGAGCACAATCCTGTCACTTTTTTAGGGCCCACCTTGGTCTCCGTACCCCTCAGTAAATGGGTGGTTGGGATTTGGCTCCAGTTATGACGTGAGAATCAGAGGTCATTGGAATGATACCACCCTCCCAGCTTCATCTCCACCTATTTTAATGATGGTAGGAGCATCCCTGTGGATATCTAGAGCCACACACCAGCAGTATTGCCGCTGTGACAAATGCTGCTTTAACAAAACTAATTGATTAAACAGCATAAACAGCACGACTAGTACCAGTGGCAATTCCACCTCCAGCTGACCGATGGTGTGGATTCAATCTTGAGCCCCGGTCCTGTGTATTGCCTCTCGGATATGATTTGTAATGACAAAAGAGCAAAGGTAGGACAAAATTTATTGTGTTGGCTGTATAAAGTGAAGTTTGATTTTGCTCTTCTTTAGCTGCTGGCTCAGTGAATGCTGGTTAGCACTAAAACTTGGCTTGTTCTTTTCTGCTGGGTCTCTGGTTTCAGACAATGTGTTACGTTGTTGCCACTGCCAGTTAACTGCCAGCCCAAGTTTTTATGGAGACTGCGTGGACATGCACGTTACTGTAATTTTTGTGGTTTTGAGATGCAGTTGCTTCCTGTTGTGATTGTGTTTTGTGTGGGCTGAAGTTGTTGTTTTAACTTTATTGTCGAGGCTCTCCCCATTCTGTGGCTGTGTGACATGATGGCTATGTTGATGGGTCCCCAGTAATGTGTGTGTGTGTGTGTGTCATATCTCGCCTAGGGTGCCAAAATGACTAGGGTCAGCCCTGCATACCTTATACATTCCACACCCACAATAACGTTCTCTGTTGTGGGTAAAGATAAATGCAATAATGAACGTGATGTCATTAAATTAAGGATTTCAAGCTTAAGGTCTTCTTAAAAAAATAAATGGGTAAAATAAAAAAAAAATACACTCAGTGCCGCAATTCAAATCAAAGGACTCTTCCTTCAGCACAGCACCATTAATGAGTGTAAATAGGAAAAAAAAATAAGTTTTTCTTTTTATTACAGGTCAAGATTTCTACAGAGACATTGTGAATGAGCTGTTTTCACTTATAAGCTTTAAATTCAAGGTGAGACACATGTAGTTCAAATAATGCCACGAAACACCCACCATTTGTACAACTGACATTGGAAGAAAAACTAGGGAGAATCAATACATTTGTAGGACTACAGCAAAAATGAGAAAAATGTGTGCTGGATGTTAAGGGGGACTGTCCCGTTGATACTGCATAATGTACAGCTCAAAGACACATTTGGCTTTCCTTATATTTCTACTTTAACAAAGCTCTTAAAAGTAGCGGCCCCTACAGTGAAATTAAATCATAACTCGGTCTGAAAGTGCTAGAAAAGTGTTCAAGTTAAGATTTTCTAATGCCAAAAGATCAAAACTAAGGACGTTGTATAATATTTCTCTGACAGAGCTGCAGCCATTAGGCTAAGCAGAAAATGTGAAAGTGCTTTTTCTAATTTTCTTCTGACTTGCACACACTGGGCTAAAACCTCATGAAGAACAAAGCCTCACCTTAAATACTGTTTAGCTCCACTCATGAATTCTACACAGTCACACAATACACCTGACCCAGCAGTGCACGACGCACCCTGCAGCAGCTGCTTTTTGCAATGCAGTCAATGTGATTTTTTTTTTAGCTGAACATTTCCTTTCAGAGTATGGCACGCTCTTTAGATGGTTCTGGAGAATGGGTGCATTTGTTAGGAGCTTAAAGACACTTTCAAGACCAAAAGAAGAGCTTTGAGCAGTTGATGAATCAAATGAGAAAGTCTTCCTGGTCTCATCAAAACACTTAAACTTCACACACACACAAAAAAATCAATGTACGGTCTGCATTAAGTTGCCAACAGAGAAGCACTCAGGGCACATAAAGTAGAGCAGTGAACGTCAACTTGCAGCCCGCGGCCCACATCCAGCCTGTCAGAGTTTCCCATCCGGCCCCTGGAATATTACTGAATTCAGAAATAGTTCAGTTCATACTTTGTTTCATTAATTAATTTGTATTTATGAAAATTTTTGAGTGTAAGTGAATGCAGCATCAGATTACTGGCCCCTCCCCCCCGGGGCCGGGGGAGAGTGTGAAAGGAGACAGGCGCTGGCTGCAGGTCTTCTACAGCTGACGGGATGTTAAATGATGCCAGCTTTGGCTTTCATTATTATTATTACACAAAAATGCTCAACATTTTGGGGTCTTTGTGAAATTATTCGGTATAGCAGAGAATGCATATTTGCCAATATTTAGGTTTTTAAAAAAAGGGAGGTTTTCACCGGGGGTGGTGGGGAGTTGTAGGCATAAAAACTTATAACAGAAAGGACTGTATCTTTGGTCACGTTAATTCATTTTATGAATTTAGGGTTTGTTTGTTTTTTTTGAGAATCAGAGTTGAATTCATTGTCCTATTCTGGCTCTACAAACTAAGTTTAAGATAGGCTATATGTGATAAAAGTCACAATTTTAGATTTAGTATACTTTATTGATCCCCAGAGGGGAAATTGAGGGTCATCCACCACCTGGATGGATGAAGCAGCCACAATACGGCGCTATCCCTTAACCATTCACACACACATTCACACCTAAGGCCACTTTAGAGTCTCCAATTAACCTAACCTGCATGTTTTTGGCCTGTGGGAGGAAACTGGAGAAATCCCGGGGTAAACCCACACAGACACGGGCAGAACATGCAAACTCCACACAGATCACTGTTGGTCGGGGGCTGGGATCGAACCCACGATCCCCCGGCCAAGGGTAAACTGTGCTGCCGCAGTGCTAACCACTGCGCCACCGTGCACAAGCTTTACAAATTTGTTAGGAAAAACATAGTAAATTCATTTTAAAATAGACATAAATGTCGTGAAAAATCCACCAACTGATGTGGGGGAAAAGTAATATGTTTACAAAAAATGTCTGAAATTTATCAGAAAATCTTTTACAAATGAGAACAAATCTCAAAATCCAATCTTAAATGTACAGTAGTCTTACAGCGGCAAAAACAAACATGATGAGGGAAAAAGTTCACAATTTAATCTTTCAAATTTACAGTAGAAAAGTCCTTAATTTACAAGAAAAGTGTTACAAATTCATGAGAAGAATCCTTCAATCTGTCAAGTTGTTCTTACTCATACTCCTCTAAAAATCACATAAATTTGGAAGGAAAATTAAATTATATCAAATAATATATTACTTAGCATAAAATATTTATTTTATTCTAGGAGAGCATCTGACCCTCACAGATTCTGGCCCTTGGATAAATGAGGCCTGAAGGACGTCCAAAGTGGCTTGACGGTGATATATGTCTGACTGCTTTGATTTTTTTTGATCATTTGTGCGTTTGGACAAGCATGTCATCGCCTGCCTCCACACAGAACCGTGGGTGTTAGCAGCCCAAGCAACACTGCGGCTCAAGTGTGAATTCTCGGCCTCAACCTCCTCCTCCTTCTCCACCTTCCTGACGTTGCTTTCATTGAGTCAGCCAGGACAAGAGCTGCACACCGCAGCAACACCATCTTTAAGGTGATGCGTTTTAAAAATGACTTCCCAGCATCCTTCACTAGAGTGGAAGTACATATTCTGCTGTGAATGTCTGACAGGACCGCTGGGTGGAGCCTTTGGGGGCAAACCAGCAGCTTCTGAATGAAGATGTAAAGCAGCGGAGAAGCTGTTTTAAGTGGATTGGGATCTTGAGTATTCCCTGTTTATCCTACAAACAAATTAGGAGAATTAATTTCAGGTGGATAAATACAGGCTCAGACAGGGGAGGGAAAAAAAACAATACTCTGGATGCTGCATTTCTAATTTTCGCCTGCTGCGTCCAGAGATTACTGCAGTTTGAAAAGGCATTTAGCTAAGTCATCTGTCAAATGAATGTATTTATGCAACTAACGGCAGGGTGTAAGCTTGACGAATAGGGCGGTATGCCAACGCCATTTCACATACTGCTCGACCCAGAAGTACAGCCAGTGTAAATTAAAAATGTGCTAGGGTTCTTCTTTTGTTACGTCCTGGGAGGGACTTCAGTCATCTGCTCGGAAATACGTCAACCACGCAGTTCACTAAAAATTACCTACTTAAAATGTCTCACTGTTACACCCAGCCAGCACGTCCGTGAGGGCCCCAGCAAGAGTCAGATCTGGGCTGTCTTGTGGGTCCTGTGTGGACGTGTCCACGGGCTCCATGATGGCCCCCATCCGTGCTTGCCCACCTGTGGTACAGGAGAGCAGCGAATCTGTTCACCTGCTTTAAAGCCATCAGGGCCTCACAGGGGTTTAACATGGCTGACCAGCTTTCAGTCACACTGACAGGCAAAATTACCAGAAAAAAGGCACAAATTTATCATCAGGAAAAATTTAACAACATTTACAAATTAACAAAAAGCAGCAAATATATGCATAAATAAAATGAAAAAAGAAAAAAAATTCCAAAATTTGAGAAAAAGTTGTAAGTTTACAATAAAAAAAAAGTTGAATTTCTTTCTGAAAGTTCCATATTTAAAAGGAAAATGTTACAAATTTATGGAAAAAACTCAAATTTACAAGAAAATAGCTAATTTACAAGGAAAAGGTAAAAAATTTATAATAAAAAACTAGAAAAGCACTCATAGAGCGCATACCTCCACCAAGGCTCCTTCCGTTTGTCATGGATCACCTCCAAAATATAATGGGTTTGTGTGTAGGCCTATAGCCACTTGTGGTGAAAATGGCATCAAAGTCTGTCCATCAGTTTTGGAGTATTGCTGCTAACACACTGTGAGAAGATAAGAGCCTTGGCTGAGGTATGCATTCTCAGATCATCACCAAAATATAATGGGTTCCTCTCTAGCCCAAGAACCACCTCTGGTGAAAATTTCATCCAAATCCATCCAGTAGTTTTTGTGTAATCCTGCTGCACAAATACAAACAAAGCCCTTGGTGGAGGTATGCGCTCTCAGATCATCACCAAAATCTAAAAATCTGTTCCCCGTGCCATTACACACCTTTCCTGAAAATTTCATCAAAATCCGTTCATAACTTTTTGAGTTATGCTGGTAACAGACAGACAAACAGACAAACCCCGATAAAAACATTACTTCTTTGGTGGAAGTAAAAAGTTGCAAGACTGCACAAAGTTCCAAAATTACAAGAAAAAGTGAGCAAATCTGCCAGAAAAAAAGCCACAATTTGATAAGATAAAATAACAAATTTATGAGGAAAAAGTTGCAAGTTTACAGTAAAAAACTAGAAAGGCACTCAGAGAAAGCATACCTCTGCCAAGGCTGCTTCAAGGTCTTTGGTGGAGGTAGGCAGTCTCAGATCACCAAAATTTAATGGGTTCATCCTTGGCCCAAGGGCTATCACTGGTGAGAATTTCGTCAAAATCTGTACAGTAGTTTTTGCATAATCCTGCTAACAGACAGGCAGAGAGAACAACAGACAGACAGGCAGGCAGACAGAACGACAGACAGACAGACAGACAGACCACCCCAATCACATTACCTCCTTGGTGGAGGTAAAAAGTTGCAAATTTATGAGAAAGTTTCAAATTTTAAAGAAAAATGTATCAAATTAGTGGGAAAACGTCACAAATTTACAAGAAAATAGCAACTTTATAAGAAAAATTAAAAACAGGTAAACAGGTAAAGTCCATGTGGGCAAAGACAGATGGGGCCAACATGGAATCCATGGACAACCCCACATGGGACCCATAAGACAGCCCCGTTTAACCTTTTGTGGTGCCCATATGGACATGCTGCCTGGGGTTTCTGAACCAGCCATATATTAAAATTCACTGAAGATTTGAGCTTTCAATGTGATGCTTTGTGCTAGTGCCTTTAAGATGGAAGACAATTGTAGTTCAACCAGTAGCAGTTACATCAAAAATTAATCCTTCCACCATCTACAGTAGATGAATGTATATTTGCTGTCATGTTGCTTTTTATTCTGTTTTAAATAAGTCTGCATGGTCCCCCACCCTTTGTACATGTACATGAAAAGGTTAAGGTAGATGTCAGAGTAAAGCAGACATCATGACACCAGATATTACAGTGTGCTAGCTGCTCAGAAATGGCATGGAAAAAATCATGGACGAAACTCTAATTATCCCCAAAATCCTATTTTTGCCATTTCCCAAGATGTCTTTTGTTCCACATGGACTCCCAAAATCTACCTAAATCTTTAAATATTCACTTTTTTTTAATCAACTAAACACCTGGTCTCCTCTTTGGGAGCAGCTGAATGATCTTGACTTTGCAGTCAGCGCGCCTCCATAGTTGCAGATAACTTGTCTTGGCTTCAAGATCCACTAAGGAATGAACAAGGTTTTGAAGGTCTACACGACCAGTGCAGGCACACCCCAATCAGATGCTGATGAGGCAAAATAGATCATACCAACACCAACATGAAGACTGTCTACTTGGACATGTCCACCATAATCATGATGATCCGGACCTACATAAACACTATGGCAGACAGCAGGACAAGAAGCAGATGTGGAAATCCTCCCACATCACTTGAGGTGGATAGGCCAAGTTTTCATAATCCAACAATCAATACTACCAGGGAAGTCCTGAATCCCACAGGGAAGCCCAACAGTGGTTGGCCAAGAAACACCTGGAACCACAATCTGGAAGACGGACAAAGCAGGGGATGCCCATGGTGAGAGCTGCGGAGATCGGCTTGGGGGTGGGATGCCTGGAGAGCCCTTGTTGGCAGTGTAGACTCCAAAGAGGCCAACAGGTGTAGGTAAAACCACGCAATAAATGATCAAAGCAGCTTTCCTGTGGCCCTCCTCCTTCTCATTCATTTCCTAGCCAAGATCTCTGTTTCTTTGCCCAGTTTCTTACAGCAGTGCTCCCCTTTTATGGGTTCTGGTGCTTTTATTCCTCCGCTTGACTACAGATGCTTCCAGACAGACGTTTCTGATTAGAAACAATGCAGTAGACTAAAAATGATTACCACAGGCAAAAAGTGAGAGAGACAGCAGATTTCTTTTTTCATTTAGAACATATTCAAGCATCAATATTTATAGCATATGTAGCATGTAGATGTACAGAAACATTCAAAAGTTAGTAGGACAAGAGTAGGACAAAAGTTAGTTGCCAGGGACAAGAGTTGCAAATTAGCTAACAGCTATACACTCTATGTGCAACACATCAGATTGATTGTCTTTGATTAATTGTCTATGTTTATTGCACTGTCCCTGTCAAATAAACTAATCTACTACTACTAGTAAAACTAAGTTGGATACACTCAGATTAAGTGTTCCCCCCCAAGTGTTCCAACTTAGATTAGGTTGGAACACTTGTGGGGGGGGGGGGGGGGGGGCTCTGACTTATCCACTTTTAATTAATACAAAGATCTGATTCAGTTTTTTCTTCAATCTACTCCCTCACTTTACTCACTAACTGTAGGTCGACCAGCACTTCCTCTCCCCATGGCTTAGCGCTCAGCTGCATGATTTCCTGGAAAACATGCTCATTCCTGAAGCTTCTACACATAGGTCTTTAATGAAGTAATAACATGATGAGCTACAGCATGCCTATCACAACTGACAGTGGATATTTTTAGCAAATGAAAAAACAATATACAAACATTAATATTTAAAACTGTAGAGTCAGATATTCAGGTATGTTTTATTAAGCATACGTAGTGTTTGTTGAGTCTTAATGCTGGCTTTGCACTGTAAGCCGGGGCAAAACGTGGCCATTCTAGACTTACAGGGCCACAGGGGCATGTGCCCAATTCTCACGCTAGGTGGTACTCAGTTCCTTCCCAGCGGTGTGAAAACTAAATGGTGATGATGGGTCAAGTTGTTACAGAGAGACAAGGGGCACATTGTTACAGCATAACTACTACATGGCATTGTGGATTACTGTCAAGTTAATATTTCATTCATTCATTCATTTGTAATTTGTTTGATTTTGCTTATCCCACTGAAGTATGGCTTCAAAATTCCACCATGAGTTTGTGCACCTTTCCCTCTGTTTCCCACAAATATTTTGATTTCAAGCCATAGTCAGGACTGTGACATCTTTATCTCTGTGGACTGGCACCCTGCATTGATGTTTTATTTCAGACATAAAGCATGGTGTGAAAGTATAAGTGTTTTGTTTACAGTTTGAATAAAAACTGCAGAAAGAAGTACTTTGTCTTGTGAACTGATCAATTTACCCCAGTCTAACAATTTTCCCCGGCAGCAGGGTAAAAAGTTGCTCGACCATAGATATTTTCATGTGTCTACGACAAGCATTTAATATACTACAACATAAAAACAATTAAATCATATGAACAAGGACATGGCCAAAAGCATATGGATGAGATTTGTGTGAAATAAATTAAAAAAAAAGTAACTCTGTGCCCCAGTTTACCCTACTTAGTTTTTAAATACATAACAATCTTATCATACTTTAAAAAAAAATTGACTTTTTTAGCACTTTAAGCATTTTAATTGCATAACAATTTTACACCCTTTAGGATTTAACAGTTTTCATAAAAACATAACAAAAGTTTGTAGGATGCTGATGTGTTTGTCAAATTGTAAGAAAATAGGGCGCTCGCGCACGCAGCGACCAGCAGCCAGTGGCTTGTCACCAGACTGCAAACCAAGTCTACCTACGGGTACAAATAAGTAACAAAAAAAAAAAAAAAAAAAATTATCAACATTTATTGTTAGTAATTGATAAAGCCATTCAGCTTCACAGTAACAAGTTCATGTACTTATTATTATTCAGTTCCATTAGTTTAAATCCATACATTAGTTTATCAATCAGATCAAATATTTTTGCTGGTCATTAACATCTGTTTGTTCTCTCCCATAGACTGAGTCCCCGTCATGCTGTTTGCTCTCTACATGTCTGTTCTTTTCTTCTTCTTCTCTATCCCCTCACCCCCCAGCCAGTCACAGCAGATGACTGCCCCTCCCTGAGCCTGGTTCTGCTGGAGGTTTCTTCCTGCTAAAAGGGAGATTTTCCTCTCCACCGTCACCAAGTGTTGCTCACAGGGGATCGCCTGATTGCTGGGGTCTTTCTGCAACTGTGGGGGTTCCCCCTACAGTTTGAAAGTGCTATGAGATGACTGTTGTTGTGAAATGGCGCTATAAAAATAAAGCTGAATTGAACATGAGGCGGATTGCGATGTCATTGAATATAGAAACTACAGTGACTTGTTGTAGGCCTGATGCAAAGCTGATGTATTCATATATGCACAGCACTGATTGTAATATTGCTTTTATACAACAGTTCCACAATCAGTTTACTAAATGACAGCAATACAGGACAAAATATTAATCAGTAATTTTGCTCCACCGAGAAAAATAGTCCATCCTAATGTAACCAGTTAATCACTGCTAACCACCTCAATAAGCTTGATATAGAAAAGAATAGGCCCATTGTCAGTCCACACATATGTAAACAAGTTAAATATTGTCTAGTGTAGAAGTCAGTATTTGTAATTGATACTGGTCACCTGTTGAGTAGGATTTGTGGGTTCCTGTGTCATGGTGCCGGTGGCTAGTTAGCCCACTAGCGGCTTGGCTTCGCTCACTTTTTCTTGGCATCTTCAAATGAAACAAAGAGTCCATCACCACAAAGGTACTGCGGTCTGCTGTTCGAGACAATAAATCCAACTCTAGCTTCTCTACTTCTGGACTTCCTGGTCACGAAGATGTGACTTTTTTTTTTTTTCAAACAGTGTCTCACTGTGGAAATTAAGGTATCCAACAGAGTATTACAAGTAAACTTTATTTATTTTATAGCACCTTTCATACAACAAAGGGGTCGCACCACCACAGGGGTCACCCCGGCCCAGGCAGACAGAGGAGTCCACACCACAACCAACAGGCCGTGACTGGACTCCCCCATCCCACCAAGCCAGGGCCACCACCACAGCAGCATCCCCACCGCCAGAGCCAATTACAGCTCCCAGTGCTGACAGCCCCCCAGTGAGGAAACACGAGAGCTAAAAATAACATAAGATAAAATAAAATACAATAAAATGCAATAAGAAGCAGAGTAAGATCATGAATAAAAATAAATAAAAAGAGAATAAAATGTTTAAAAGAATAATAAATATACCCATATATATACTGTAACGCAAAACTGGATTCAAATAATCTAAAAATATAAAGCTAATATAAATAATGAGAATAGCTAAATAAGTATATAAAGATGAATGATAAAATTTGTTAAAAACTAAACTAAAAAGGTGGGTCTTGAGCCTCCTTTTAAAAACATCAACGCTCTCAGCAGCTCTGAGGTCCTCTGGCAGGACGTTCCACAGACGTGGGCCGAAAAACTGCAACGATGCCTCACCGTGGGTTTTTGTTCTAACTTTAGATATCATTAAAAGGCCAGTACCAGAGGACCTCAGGGTTCGTGAGGACCAGTGTGGTAAAAGTAGATCAAATAAATAAGAAGGACCAAGACCATTAAGAGTTTTATAAACTAATAAAAGAACTTTAAAATCGATTCTATAACTCACAGGGAGCCAATGCAGCAATTCTAAAACCGGTGCAATTTGCTCTCTTTTTCTGGTCCTCGTCAGCACACGGGCTGCTGAATTCTGCAATAATTGTAAGTTACTGATCATTTTTTTAGGAAGACCAGAAAGGAGAGCATTGCGATAATCAATATGACTGGAAAAAATGCATGCATTTGTGTCTCTATGTTTTCTCGAGAAAACATAGAGACAGTTCTCACATATCTATTAAGAAGCCACTGATAGAACTGACAGTGAATAATGGTCATTAACGGTCACCAGAACGCCTACAGTCATGTGAAAAAATCTGGACACCCTTTTAAATATTCGGTTCTTTATTAAGAAATGTTCAAATATTTATGTCTAACCTTGTTTTTGTTTTTATTTGCATTTTTTAACATTTATTTTAACCATTGTAAGTGGGAATGAATGTGGGGGTGTCCTAAAAAAGATGGGGGTGTCGTATTTTATTCCTCACTCTGTTGAGAATTACATTTTACAGAAAATCTGAAGTCTTTAATTCATTTTTAATTGTTTAGTTGTATTACATGAATCTCCCAATATTTTTAACATTGATATTAACCCCTTGAACTCCGCGGGCGGTCACGTCTCTGCATCTTAGTGCGTCTCAGTGCGCACTGAAAACAAAAGCTGTATTTCCGGTCTTCCAGTACAGACACAGCCTTGTTACAACCTGAGAAAAAAGTTGTGTAATACATTCATTTTTTGTGGTATTTTTACAAAATTTTGACCTGAGCTTGAAAACACTTGTTTCTACATTTCTGTTGTGTTTTCCAGCCAGTATCTGACAGCTGTATGTTATTTGCAAGCATATGTATCTAAAAAAAAACCCACCCAGGCAAACTTTCTTGTTACTCAGTGGCAGGAGCACTTAGAGAGATTATGACTGTTTTGCCAAAAAATTCAGAGTGTTTTCTTTTAAATGAGACTAACCCCATGAAGATGCTGCAAAGGGTTGAAGAACAGCTTTTGATTTACTTTGGGCACGTTATTTTTAGGCGTTTTTAGGGAAGTTGAACAGAGTTCAACAGGTTAAATATCCATATGTCCAAATATGCTTAAAAAACCACATAGGCTTATACAGGGTGTCCTAATTTTTTCACATGACTGCACACTTCCACTCCTGGAATCCCTGTTGTCCAATCAAATTGCTCGGTCACTCACTGTTGCATAAACATAAATTTATCTGGCTCTTTCACAGCTAAGATAAGATAAGATAAGATAAGATCAGCCTTTATTAGTCCCACAGTGGGGAAATTCCAGGATTGCAGCAGTACAGGGATAGCAGCACTCAGAGCAATAGTTAATAAGATAAAAACTGGTTAGCCAAAGCAGTAAATAACATATGTCATCATCATCATCATCATCATCATCATCATCATAGCAGTCTGTCACGGGCGACAATGACTGTTTCATTTAGGCCTGATCAGATTCCTCCACACAGCTCTGTCCTTAGCCTTTCACTGCCAGCAACTCCTGTCTATGTACACAGTTATATAAATGGTCAGTCAGAGAGCAACTCATACCGGCTCGGACGTTGCCCGGGTTAACAAGGTCAGGAGTTCCTGGCAGTGGAAGGCAAATTACAGAGCTGTGTGGAGGAATCTGATCAGACATAAATGAAACAGTCATTGATGTCCCCGACAGACTGCTATGATGATGATGATGATGATGATGATGATGATATACACAGTGCAGGAGCATTGCAGCTAGATGATATCAACAGCATTACAGTTTGATAAATGATGACCAGGCAAAATATAAATATGGACCCAGACAGAATATTCCACATTTGAATCAACAGCATTGTTGCCACCCTCGATAATAATTGTAATTCTCTTTATTGTGTTATTGTCTTTTATTTTATTATTAAGTTTATATTTAAACTTGTTTCATCAATTTAAATACAATAGAACTGATTTAAATACAAATGTGCTGCAAGTTGTTTTTGAGTGCATACATGTATGTTTGGCACAACATCAACTCAGCGGAAAGAAGTGATTTGCCTTTCAGATGAAGCGCTGTGACTGCTCAGAGAGCCAAGTTAAAAGTCCGCCATAACCGCCCGCACCTCCTCCTGCTTTGAGACTCCCCCACTAATTATGAAATCCATAAAACATGTCACAAATGCCAGTGAGACTAGAGAGAGGGGAAAACTGTGAATTTTCAGCCCTGACATTTAATGTTGCCTTGCATTATTCACACACTCTTTATTTACCCTGCTCCCACTCTCCATAATCCAACCTGGTGAGGTATGAAGGCAGGGATGTGTTGAATCCATATCAGAGGGCCGAGGGGGGAGGATAAAGATGAGCGTGAAGGTATCCAGGTGGAATGGAACAATCGACCACATGTCTGGCTTAAATAACATTTCCAAGATGACAGCAGAGTCAGGGGGAGCCTGGGCTTATGTTTATTGGATTTTTTTTTTCATCCCCTCCACTATGTTTAGCAGGCATTCGTACAAAGGAGTGAAAGGCAAAAAGGAAAAAGGAGGGAAATGAGAAATGTGGGGAAAGCTGAGAGAGATGTGAGGGAACCAAGGTAGACGTGCTGACAGGGTGGGAAAACAGAGGCTGTTTAAGAAAACACCACAGCTATTTCTGATTAAAACCCACCCACGCTGCCGAGTGACCGATCCAAAGGCTGGGGTCAGTTTGACCTCCTGACTCGTTTAAGCAATTCCCGCTCCAGTGGGGGGAAGCATATGGGGGAAGCCAGTGCCCTAGATGTGTTTTTTTTTTTTCTTCCCTGAGTCAGACAAAATTCATGCTTCATTTTTCTCCGCAGCAAATTTCATCGGCTCACTTATCTCTGTGCTACAATTACTGCAGCTGGGACTCCTTATTGGATCCGACACACACATGTGTTTCATGTTACGATCCGCACTGGCTTCTGTGCGAGCATGAGAGCGTATATGTGTGTGTGTGTGTGTGTGTGTGTGTGTGTGTGTGTGTGTGTGTGTGTGTGTGTTCGAATACGCCTGCCAAGCACCTGGCCGGCCCTTAGCAAACATTAGAGCAGGTGGAGGTCCATCAACATTAGAGGCCAGCTGTATGCCTGAACCCCAGCAGCTCACTACTCACCTCTCAGCATTTATGCCAGTCAGCAGCTATGGCTGACCAGCTGAACACCTGCTCCCCGCTTCCCCGCCAACACCCCCTACTTACTATGGAATTCAATCTGGCCACACTGTGGATGGAAGAAGCTAGAAGGATATATGTGGAGAAGGGCTGACGCTACGGTTGAGAGCAAGCTGCAGAATGAGTGACAGAGTAATACTCAGGAGAAGAGAGAAAGAACAGAGAAGAGCTCACGTCTGCACTAATATGGGCCGACAGAAAGGCACAATGTGGAATCCAGATTTCTTTAAACCTTGACCAGATGTTACCCTTGAGTTGAAAAATGTCATTTGTAAGAGCAGAAATATCTCAGCCAACAGCTAAGTTGTAGCCTGATGGTATGCAGTGATGGACAAAAAAAGCTAGAAAATAAGGTTTATTTTTCTGTTACTTGTCATATTCTTCAAATGGACCTTCAGAAGAAAAACAAATCCACAGAATATCCTATTTGAGTGAGAGAGAGAAAAAACTGAGTGAGAGCTGGACTCCACCAGGGCTGCCCTTTGTCACCAATCCTGTTCATAATTTTTATAGACAGGATTTCTACGCACAGCCAGGGAATGCAGGGTGTCAAGCTTGGTGACCACAGGATCTCATCTGCTGTTTGCAGATGATGTTGTCCTGCTGGCTTCATTGACCAATGACCCACATGTCTTACTGGGACAGTTTGCCACTGAGTGTGAAGTGGCTGGGATAAGAATCAGCACCTCCAAGTCCGAGTCCATGGTCCTCAGCCGGAAAAAAGGTGGATTGTCCTCTCTGGGTTGGGGACAATCTCCTGTCCCAAGTGGAGGAGTTTAAGTATTTCGGGGTCTTATTCACGAGTGAGGGGAGAATGGAGCGAGAGATTGACAGATTGGAGCAGCATCTGCAGTGATGCGGATGTTGTACCGGTCTGTTGTGGTGAAGAGGGAGCTGAGCTCTACAGCAAAGCTGTCGATTTACCAGTCAATCTACGTTCCTACCCTCACCTATGGTCATGAGCTTTGGGTAATGACCAAAAGAATGAGATCATGGATACAAGCGGCTGAAATGAGCTTTCTCCATAGGATTGCTGAACTCATCCTTAGAGATAGGGTGAGGATCTCAGTCATCCGGGAGAGGCTCAGAGTAGAACCACTGCTCCACTACATAGAAAGAAGCCAGATGAGGTGATATGGGAATGTCCCACTGGGAGGAGACCCCGGGGCAGACCCAGGACACGCTGGAGAGACGAGGTCCCCCAGCTGGCCTGGGAACGTCTTGGTATCCACTCTGAAGATCTGGGCCAGGACGCTGGGGACAGGGAAGTCTGGGCTTCTCTGCTTGAACTGCTGCCTCCGTGACCTAAACCTCCAGAAAAGGGGTAGAAGATGGATGGATGGATGGACAATTTCCTAAGAATACTTCTTGTCCAAAGACTAGCTGCTGACTTACAGTTTATCATGATGCACTTGACTGTGGTTAGAAATGTAGAACAATCTAATGTACAGTCTGTGCTCTTCTGTGTAGAAATGTTCTGTCAGCCCACTGATGCCTTCTGACCTCTGTTCAGACACTTTTCATTTGTCAAAAAGGATTCTTCACACTGCATATCTGCTGAGGCAAAGCGAGGAATGAAAGCTTTTTCAACCTGTGAATTCATGCATCAATGTAAGGAGATAATTTGACCTAAAATATTTTACAAATCAACTTGACAAATGTGGATGGAACACAGGTATTCCATCTCAGTGACAATAATCAATTGATTTATGATTTATGACACATTTCTCTTTTCTTTTCCAAAAGAGCTTGCTGACATATCAAAAAGGCGATAAACTTGAGTTCAATCGTCATGCTGAAGCTAACCCCTGCATCAATAACTTATGGGGCCTTTTCCTAAACACAGAAAGTGATTAAGAGCCTTCAGTTTCTGACCTGCAGATAAACAGTGCAGCTAAATTAATCAAATGAGAAAGATATATAAAGAAAAGAGGAGTTATAGGGCATCTGATTAAAAAGAGGAAAGGAGAAAGATAGAACCGTCATTCTCTCACACTCTCAGCAGCGCCTGCGGGCTGGGTCTGCTGTAGAACAAGCAGGTGGTGGAAACCCCACCACCCACCCACCCTTGTGCAATAAACACACACACGCACACACACAACTGGATTATAAAGCAGCCGAGCCAGCAATAATGTCAGTGCACAGCATAATGCCGATTATGTCGGGAGACACACTCCAATGGCTTGTGGTTGCAAACTGGACCCCCACCAGCACATACATACATACACACACACACACACACACACACACACACACACACAAACACACGCACTATGCTGTACATGCTTCCTATGTGTGTGTGTGTGAATGTCTTATCAGTGTGTTCTTTGGCCAGTTTCCAGTTTGACAAACAAACAGCCATATGGTCAATTAAGGCCCATCAATACCTCTGTTAACGTCTTTACCAGCTGATAATTAAGAAAACAACAGCCTGTCAGCAGCACGCTCTGCTGAAAGTCATTTTAGCCCTCCCCCTCCTCCTCCTTGTATACTTTCACACACTCATCTTTGCTACAGAGGTCCAGAGTGTGCTGCTTTGGCAAACATCTGGCTCATTATGGCACGCCATGGCTGGGTTAATGTTCCCAGAGAGCCCAGGGGCAAAGATCTGGTTGCAGGGCCCAACTAACCCAACTACTGAATACGATTAATCTGTTTGCGTGGTCGTTGATTAACAAGAAGACAAAAAAAATACACAAATTGATGGCGGTGTGGCGGCGTGCATGGACGCAGCGGCCCCTCTTGGCATCAGCGAGTGTGAAAGTTTTGAGTGTTTACAGATGTGAAGGAGTATGCTGAAACAGTCATCAGCTACATCGCAAAGTGCACAGAGGATGTCACTACAGTGAAGACCATCACTATGTGGGGAAACCACAAGCCCTGGATGACTGCAGAGGTGCGCTCACTGCTTACAGCCAGAGATGCAGCCTTCAGAGCGAAGGACAGGATCGCCCTCCGCTCAGCCAGGTCTGCGCTCTCAAAGGGAATTAAGGCGGCGAAGCACGCCTATGCGGAGAAAATCCAGGGACACCTCTGTGACACTAGGAACACCAAGCAGATGTGGCAGGGAGTTCAGACACTGACAGGCTATAAGTCTAGGCAGGGGGTCAATGATGACGACGCTTTGCTTCCAGACAGGCTCAACAACTTCTTTGCACATTTTGAAGCATCAAACCCGACAATCAGAGGAAGGGCTGGCCCACCCCCACCATCGGTCGGACCAGCCTTAACCATCAACACAGCGGACACACAGAGGACCCTAACCAGAGTCAACCCACGCAAAGCTGCAGGTCCGGACAACATCCCAGGACGTGTGCTCCGAGACTGCATGAGCGAGTTGGCGGGTGTCCTGACTGATATTTATAACATCTCCCTGATTCAGGCCATCGTTCCCAGATGCTTCAAGACCTCTATCATTGTACCGGTGGCAAAGAAACCAGTTGTGTCCTGTTTGAATGACTATCATCCTGTTGCACTGACACCAATTGTGATGAAGTGTTTTGAACGACTTGTCAAACCACACATTACAGCCTGCCTCCCTGCATCACACGACCCGCTCCAGTTTGCATATCGTTCAAACCGCTCCACGGAGGATGCTATAGTCACCATCCTGCACTCTGTCATCACCCACCTGGACCAGAAAGACACCTACGCCAGACTCCTGTACACTGATTTCAGTTCAGCATTCAACACCATTATTCCCCAGAGACTGATGGAGAAATTACTCCTTCTTAGTCTGAACATCGCCACATGTCTCTGGATCCTGGATTTCCTGGCTGAGAGACCCCAGTCTGTCCGGGTTCCCGGACAGACTCTACCGGACAGACTCTACCGGAATCTACCGGACAGACTCTACCGGAATCTACCGGACAGACTCTACCGGAGTGGTGGCTCAGTTGGTAGAGCATCTGCCCCACACTCGGGAGGCAGGGATTCAAATCCCGGCCAGGTCATGCCGAAGACCATATAAAAGTGGAACTTCCTGCCGTCCAGCTTGGTGCTCAGCAAAAATGGAATGGAGGATGGGGACTTGGAGTCCACAATGGGGACTTGGGCCCTTTTTGAATTCACCGATTCAATTATACTATAAAGTTGCTGTGATTGCATAGCTCCAAAGGATAATTTGGCATATGTGGAGAACACAAGGTATGCGGGTGTGCTGGGGGGGGGGGCAGCCCTTCACAGGGAGCCAAGCCCAGCCTGCCCTGTTAACAGGAGTCTCGGCTGCTGCTTCACCCGTGGGCCACTGCTGTCCTTTGCAGCACCGTGGGCTCAACATGGCGCGCCTCCCAGTGCACAGCTATCTAAAAATTTAAAGTTAATAATAATACTGTGGTGTATGAAAACCACAGGTTTGGTCAGTGTCGGTGTGATGACACTGCCGCTCGTAGACATCATGCAAGGGACGGCCATTTTGCAGCCTCTCTTCTGGTCTGGCAGTCGGCCTCCCAATCGATGACGCTCTGCACCACCACTAAGGTTTTTGGAATAAAGTTCCTGTTCCCAGCAAAGTCCACTCTCCGTTGGTCATTCCACATTTTCCAGACATAACAAATATCACCATGATTGTGGAGCAGAATGGCCAGATCAACTGCATATCATATGTGGACATATATGCACGCTGTGACTAAACGACAACCATGACCAAACAGGACACAAACATGCCCAAATAATGAAATAAATCATTTTTTATTTACTGACAAATGGGCAACACTGATGCAACAGTTGCAGCCAAACAGGTCATTCTGCTGTGTATAATAATGCTGGCTGTTTTGTACTTATAATATTGGTAAAATATAAAAGGATGCACTACAATGGGTCTCAAATATGTGTAAAGGTGTCCTGTTTTGACCGAAAGAACGAGATCGCGGATACAAGCGGCTGAAATGAGCTTTCTCCGTAGGATTGCTGGACTCACCCTCAGAGATAGGGTGAGAGCTCAGTCATCCGGGAGAGGCTCAGAGTAGAACCACTGCTCCTCCACATTGAAAGGAGTCAGTTGAGGTGGTTTGGGCATCTGATTAGGATGCCTCCTGGACGCCTCCCACTTGAGGTGTTTCAGGCACGTCCCACTGGGAGGAGACCCCGGGGCAGACCCAGGACTCGGTGGAGAGACTATGTCTCCCAGCTGGTCTGGGAACGCCTTGGTATCCCCTCTGAAGAGCTGGAGCAGGTGGCTGGGGAGAGGGAAGTCTGGGTTTCTCTGCTTGAACTGCTGCCTCCGCGACCCGGACCTCCGGAAAAGCGGTAGAAGATGGATGGATGGATGGATGGTGTCCTGTTATAGTGCTGCATGAGTTTATTGATGATATACTATAAACTACACATATAAACTAAATTATAATGATGACTGAACAACTCCCATTCCCCAAAGTGCAAGATATAACATTTATGATTATTTTCTTAGTCTTATATTGTGATGATCCGCATGTTGATTTGGCAAGAGTTTTTATGCCAGATGCCCTTCCTAACACAACCCTGCCCATTTTTTATCCAGGCTTGGGACTGGCACAGGGAGGAGACTGGCTTGTGTGCCTATAGCAAGCCGTTTTAACATTTAATAGCTAGCCTGGATATGTATTGTAGATATCAACAATTCAATTTTTCTGAGTGAAAACAAACATTTCAGATATCCACAATGAAATTCTTCCTCTCCATAATGATCTTTTCAGATATCTATGACATCATTCTTCCTAGGAGAAAGACGTCACTTTTCCCCATTCATGTGTATTGGGTTTTCACCTCCAGATACCTACTACTACCTACTGTACATTTACATTCTTCCTATCTAGAATGAACATTCTGGCTATCTGAAATAGCATTCTTACTAGGAGAAACTGATTTCAAATATCTACAATCCAGTTGTTGCTTGTCATAACTCATTTGAGATAGTCAATGTTTCTCAATAGATATATTTACAGATATCTTTCAGTATATTGTTAGTAGTCACAGTTTCAATCACAGATATCAGAAAATGAATTTTAGACAGTCACAATATGAATATTGGATATCTATATTATTTCTCCTAGGAAAGATGTATTTTGGATATCCAAAATTACATTATAGATATCTGGAATGTTTTTTCATTGTAGATATCCAAAATGAAAATTATGACACGTAACAACTGGATAGTAGATATCTGAAATCAGAGTTTCTCCTAGTAAGAATTCCATTTCAGATATCCAGAATGTTCATTCTAGACAGGAAGAATGTAAATGTAAATATCTGGAAGTGAAAACCCAATACACATGAATGGGGAAAAGTGACATCTTTCTCCTAGGAAGAATGATGTCATAGATATCTGAAATGATCTTTATGGAGAGGAAGAATTTCATTGTGGATATCTGAAATGTTCGTTTTTACTAGGAAAAACTGAGTTATTGATATCTACAATACATATCCAGGCTAGCTATTAAATGTTAAAACAGCCACTTAAACTTTTTAAAGCTTTTCAGACATCGTGAAGCTAGTTTTGACTAGTACAATCTAATTCAATTCAATTCAATTCAACTTTATTTATATAGCGCCATTTCACAACAACAGTCATCTCATAGCACTATCAACTGTAGGGAGGACCCCCACAGTTGCAGAAAGACAAGATATCTACATTTTAGATATCTTGAAATATAATTTTTACTAGTGTGAATGTTATTATGGATGTCTGTATTTACAATTGTAACCAGTAAGAATTTAATTCTGACTAGGAGGAAGGCAATTATAGACATCTAAAAGTTTATTGTAGATAAGAAAGTGGTTTGTTTTAATGTTAAAACAGCTTGCCATATGCTCCCCCTGTGGCTGGGTAACCAGCATTTCCCTCCTCTGTACCATTATTGCTGAGCACCAAGCTGGACAGCAGGAAGTTCCATTTTTATATGGTCTTTGGCATGACCCGGCCGGGACTTGAACCCTGACCTCCCGGTTGTGGGGCGGACGCTCTACCTCTAGGCCACCACTCCAGTAGATGCAACACTTATGAATATAAGTCATGAAAGATCACTCAAGTAAGTCTGACAAACAAATAAACAGGGGTTCTTAAACAGTCGCTAATATTGGACGTCCCATTCATTTTCAGTAATTCTGTAATTAATATTCACACAATCAAATAAATCTTAGAGTTCAGTCCCATTCATATTTGCCAAAGTCTAACATGTGTGATCGCCTCCTTCTAGGCTACACCTCCGTATTCCACTTTCCAACACAGCCTACATTTGGGCCTGGAAAGCCTGATTGGCCTACCTGTTTTCACACAAGAATACTTGCTTTCTACAGGCATGCACCAGTTATACTGTATAACTGGAAATTTGCAATTTTATCAGAAAATTGTTGCAAATTTATATTTCAAAAAAGGCAGCAGTTGCCTTTGACAGCTTGATTGTATTATTACAGTAGCAGCATTATATGACAGCAAAGATCAGAAGGACGTATTCATTCTGAACACTACCCAAAAGATCATCATTTTTCAGAAAGACCAAAACATTTTATTAATGTCTACACTCAGAAAAGGTCAAAATAATCCAACTTCAGACACTTGACACTCTTCTGACGATGAGAAATGTGAGGCAGCAGCCCGCCGTTAAAGGCACAGCCATCATGGAGTTTTATCAAGTATCCACTGCATCACCGCCTCTTTATTAATCAGGGGGAAGTCTGCTGACAGGCATGTAGGTGAAGGTTCAATATTAATGAAAAAATCAAGTCTGGGAGCTGAAAATGCAGTCACTCTGACCGTGCTGGTTCCCTGTCTGCAGCTGGCTTTGAGCAGGACAGAAACAATCGAGCTGCCATCAGCTGTGGCTCCAGTGAGGCTTCTAAAATGGCTTCACAGCAGCAGAACATGACTGGGTAACGTGCGCACCACAGGGCATTACGCAGTAGATACTACACATGTATGCTGGTGGAGTTACTGCTTTTTACTTCATATGCCCAGCTCTCTCTGGGGGCACCTGTCTGCCAGCCATGACTTAGGGCGCCTCTACAGGGCACAGGGATCGTTGGGTGACCACTGAGAGACCACGCTATCTCTCTATGTTCTCCTAAAGCAGCGGTCAGCAACCTGTGCTACACAAAGAGCCACTTTGAGTGATTTTTGTCTAAAAATCCGTGTGAAATTTCTAAATTTCCATGTAAATTTGTGACATTTCTCCCAATAAAGTCGTAAGATTGTTTCATAACATGATTTTTTTTTTAATAATCTGCTTTTCTGATAAGATGAGCTTGTTTGATTGATTCCCTTTTCAGGTAAAAATGTTGCCTCTTTAGATAGATTTGCAACTGGTTTCTAAAAAAAAATTGTAGCTTTTTCTGCTAAATTTGTGACTTTTTTTCTTCCCAATTTGTGGATTTTTTTCTGCAACATTGTAACATTTTCCCTAAATTTCAAGTATTTTCTGGTTTTCAGCTTTTCTCACAAATTTACTAACTAACTAACCTGCACTTATATAGCGCTTTTCTAGTCACAAAGACCACTCAAAGCGCTTTCATTAACACTAACCCTCTATTCTAAGGACCTATAGGAAACAGATATCTAGGGACAATTTAGAACAGCCAATTAACCTAACATGCATGTTTTTGGCATGTGGGAGGAAACCGGAGAAATCCCGGAGTAAACCCACACAACACGGGGAGAACATGCAAACTCCACACAGATCACTGTTGGTCGGGGGCTGGGATCGAACCCACAATCCCACGATCCCCACAATCCCCCGGCCAAGGGTAAACTGTGCTGCCGCAGTGCTAACCACTGCGCCACCGTGCAGCCCACGGCACGGTGGGCTGCACATTTTTACATTTTTCTTTGTAAATTTATTACCTTTCATGTGTAAAACTGGAATATTTCTGACATAAATCCCTAAATTTGATTCTTTTTTTATGCATAAATTCTCAGGTTTTGAGCCACTACCTATGTGCAAAAGAGCCACATGTGGCCCCAGCACGGCAGATTGCAGACCCCTATCCTAAAGCCTCAGAAAAGCTGTTTCTGTGTAATTGTTTGGGAGATCATACTTGAGAGATCATTGAGAGACCAGGAAAGATGGCTGAGGGACCATTGAGAGTTTATTGAGAAAAAATGGCCAGATCTCTTAAAGACCTCTCAAAGATCTCTCAGTGATCGCCAAGATCTCATAATGATCTTCCAGTGATCTCCACAGTTGCCTCAGTGCAAAACAACCTCTCAATGATCACCAATTCAATTCAACTTTATTTATATAGTGCCATTTCACAACAACAGTCATCTCATCACCGAAGGAGAGCGATCTTTTAACAAAGGATGCTTTCACACCGGCAGGCTTTAGTTTGTTTTCTCTGTTAGTGCGGTTTGTTTTGTCCAGTGAGAACACAGCAATCATACTCAGGTGCGCACCAAAACAACCGTATCGAGTCTCAATTCGAATCAACTGGCAAACTCTGGTGTGGTCCTGCAGGTGAGAAAGGGACCGCAGTAAAACAGGACCAGTGACAAACGGCAAAACATTTTATGCCACTGTACATACCTGATGGATCTTTGAAAATATCTGTGGCTGAGCATGTCACAGTTCTGGAGGATTAATGAACGTTCACGCTATTTTCCATCCGTAGCAGCGCTTCATTTTCAAACTGTACGATTTGCCGAAAGTGGTATATGTATGTATGTAATGAACGATGACCAGGGTGATGAAAACCCCTCGTAGATTACGTTACAATTTGTACTATTTTTCTCCCCAGAAATGCATAAATACACAGTAGTCATCCTACTTCCTTTTCTGTTCTTCTGGCAAAAAAATCTGACCAATAAGAACAGAAAACGTTCTGGCGTTAGTTTCGTGGGATTTAACGAGACACAGTTTGAGCCACTTGAATTTTTGCCTGTGTGAAAGGGAACCAAACCAAGGAGAAAATGATACAAAGTAACAAACTTATCAACTAATTCAACCAAATTAAATAAATTTACATGTGAAAGCACCCAAACTTTCAATGAACTCTCAAGGAGTGCTAAATGATCTCATCAATTTCCCAGTGATCTCTCAGCAATCTTTCAATGAACTCTTTTGGTCTTTCATTGAATCGTTAGTGATCCCTCACTGATCTCTCAGCAATCTCTACCTTTGGGATGGAAAAATATCATTTGGAGATTTGGTCATTTTGTCTTCACACAGCGATCTGTCAATGATGTCCACCCCTGTGTAATGGGGTATAAGATTATACAATGTCTTTCTTCACTGCTATCATCCATACTTCGCTTTTGCCATCCACCACACAGGAGTTTTCTTCCTCCCTTATTAACATCCTTTTCAAACTACCCTCACCCCCCCCCCCCCCAAAAAAAAACTCAGTTATTATTTTTTTTCCATTTACAGGCCTGATAAATACACAAACTGCTCACTCCTGACTCAAGCTGCCCCGTAAAGTCCCTACATGTTTACTGCAACATCTCCTTTATTAGCCACGCGCTACTCTAATCCTTCCAGATGGGTGTGGGTCCACAGTCAGCTGGGCCTTGGTTGATGTTCCACCAGCAGCAGCAGACTGTGGTGGTTGGGGGGGGGGGGCATTCAAATTACTCCACTTTAAAGCAATATACACATGTGGACAAAATTGTTGGTACCCCTCTGTTAATGAAAGAAAAACCCACAATGGTCACAGAAATAACTTGAATCTGACAAAAGTGGTAATAAATAAAAATTCTATGAAAATTAACCAATGAAAATCAGACAATGCTTTTGAATTGTGGTTCAACAGAATTACTTTAAAAAACAAACTCAAGAAACAGGCCTGGACAAAAATGATGGTACCCCTAGAAAATAATGTGACCACAGGGACATGTTCAACCAAGATGTGTCCTCTAATTAACATCACAGGTGTCTACAAACTTGTAATCAGTCAGTCGGCCTATTTAAAGGGTGACAAGTAGTCACTGTGCTGTTTGGTGACATGGTGTGTACCACACTAAACATGGACCAGAGGAAGCAAAGGAGAGAGTTGTCTCAGGAGATTAGAAAGGCAATTATAGACAAGCATGTTAAAGGTAAATGTTATTCACTTATATAGCGCTTTTATTTTCATCTCTTGATGACCAAAGCGCTTTACAAATCCTGCTATCCACCCACTCACACACTGATGGTGGCATGCTACCTAACATGGCGCTTCCAGACCCACCAGGAGCAATTGGGGCGAAGTGTCTTGCCCAGGGACACAACGGCAGGATACCTGGGGAGAGTGGGATTCAAACCGCCAACCATGTGGTTATTGGACAACCTGCTCTACCTCCTGAGCCACTGCCGTCCCCGAAAGGTAAAGGCTATAAAACCATCTCCAAGCAGCTTGATGTTCCTGTGACTACAGTTGCACATATTATTCAGAAATTTAAGATTCATGGGACTGTAGCCAACCTCCCTGGATGTGGCCGTAGGAGGAAACTTGATGAAAAATGGAAGAGACGGATAATACGAATGGTAACAAAAGAGCCCAGAACAACCTCTAAACACATTCATGGTGAACTCCAAGGTCAAGGTACATCAGTGTCAGATCGCACCATCCGTCATTTGAGCCAAAGTGGACTTCATGGGAGACGACCAAGGAGGACACCACTGTTGAAAACAAATCATAAAAAAGCCAGACTGGAATTTGCCAAACTGCATGTTGACAAGCCACAAAGTTTCTGGGAGAATGTCCTATGGACAGACGAGCCAAAACTGGAACTTTTTGGCAAGGCACATCAGCTCTATGTTCACAGATGCAAAAATGAAGCATACCAAGAAAAGAACACTGTCCCTACTGTGAAACATGGAGGAGGTTCTGTTATGTTCTGGGGCTGCTTTGCTGCATCTGGCACAGGGTGTCTTGAATCTGTGCAGGGTACAATGAAATCTCAAGACTATCAAGGTATTCTAGAGAGAAATGTGCTGCCCAGTGTCAGACAACTTGGTCTCAGTCGCAGGTCATGGGCCTTGCAACAGGATAATGACCCAAAACACACAGCTAAAAACACCCAAGAATGGCTAAGAGCCAAACACTGGACTATTCTAAAGTGGCCTTCTATAAGCCCTGATCTAAATCCTATTGAACATCTGTGGAAGGAGCTGAAACATGCCGTCTGGAGAAGGCACCCTTCAGACCTGAGACAACTGGAGCAGTTTGCTCATGAGGAGTGGGCCAAAATACCTGCTGAGAGGTGCAGAAGTCTCATTGACAGTTACAGAAATCGTTTGATTGCAGTGATTGCCTCTAAAGGTTGTGCAACAAAATATCAAGGGTACCATCATTTTTGTCCAGGCCTGTTTCATGAGTTTGTTTTTTAAAGTAACTCTGCTGAACCACAATTCAAAAGCATTGTCTGATTTTCATTGGTTAATTTTCATAGAATTTTTATTTATTACCACTTTTGTCAGATTCAAGTTATTTCTGTGACCATTGTGGGTTTTTCTTTCATTAACAGAGGGGTACCAACAATCTTGTCCACGTGTGTAGGCACACCAGAGGTTGTGTCTGAAATATACATGAGACTGACTTATGCCATTAATAACGGGCTCTGCTGAAGTCAGTGGTCACTGCTGACGCGTCTCACAGAGCCTTTTAACATATTTATACTGGAGCAAAGGAGAACGCAGGAGGAACAAAGAAACATGGAGTAAATTTATTAAAATGACTGGGAGGGATCAGTCATTTGTATTTATTTGCTGATTCATTCTATAGTGTGGAAATTTAAATCACTTCTACTGTAAAGTTATGTGGAACCAATGAGAACATTTTAGCACTTCTACCTGTTCCTTCTGAGGACAATAAAGACATCCTCTTTCTCTGCTTAACTTCAACAGTAGCTACCAAGACAATTATGAAAGAGATCTACTAATAATATTGGACATATTAAATAAATTAAGGAAAAATGGAACTAAGAAAACGATATATCCAGAGTATTTTATTGATAATTGTGGTGATAATTATAATAAGAACATGGTAGTAAATAGAATGAATTTTTTTTTTTTTAAATGTTGGACCAGAGTTGGCAGCAAAAACTCCAAACCAAGGAAGAGACACCGTGAGTGAAACATTGATTGGAAATAACCCTCGGTCAATCTTTCTCTCAGCGGTGGATGAACTAGAGGTAAAATCTGTTGTTGAAAAGTGTAAAAATAAATTATCTACTGATTGTGATGGTATTGATATGGCACTAGTAAAAAGAACTGTTGATGGCATATTAAAACCATTTACATATATTTGGTAATCTATCATTTCAAACTGGCTCATTCCAGCAGAAAATGAAAATAGCAAAAGTAATACCATTATTCAAGCAAGGAAATAAACACCACTACACAAACTACAGACCAGTATGGCTCCTCCCACAATTTTCAAAGATTCTGGAAAAACTTTTCAACAACAGATTAGAGGACTTTTTAAATAAACATGATCTACTTAATCAGAATCAATATGGATTTAGACCAAAGAGTACAACATCACTGGCAATAATAGAAGCAACAGAGGAAATAATAAATGCATTAGATCAAGGAAAATATGCAATTGGTGTCTTTATAGATTTTAGAAAAGCATTTGATACAATAAATCATTCAATACTTCTTGATAAACTGCAGTTGTATGGTATTAGGGGAGTGGCACTGAATTGGGCTAAAAAGTTATTTATCTGAGAGAAAACAGTTTGTGAAGATGGGAGAATATCAGTCTGGGTGTATGGGAATTGCCTGTGGGGTCCCCCAGGGGTCAGTATCCATCCATCCATCCATCTTCTACTGCTTTTCCGGAGGTCCGGGTCGCGGTTGGTACGTGGGGTCAGTATTGGGCCCCAAATTATTTAACATATATATAAATTTATAAAATATATTTTATTCTGGAAATATAAGGAACTAATCCATACTCTAAATAATGAATTAAATAAGCTTAAAAAATGGATGGATAGTAATAAATTATCACTAAATATAGATAAAGCTAAGGTAATGATATTTGGTAATTGTAAAAATAATGAAGATACACATATTCATATAGATAATGTCCACCCATCCATCCATCTTTACCGCTTTTCCGGAGGTCCGGGTCGCGGAGGCAGCAGTTCAAGCAGAGGAGCACAGACCTCCCTCTCCCCAGCCGCCTGATCCAGCTCTTCAGAGAGGATACCAAGGCGATCCCAGACCAGCTGGGAGACATAGTCTCTCTACCGAGTCCTGGGTCTGCCCCGGGGTCTCCTCCCAGTGGGATGTGCCCAAAACACCTCAAGTGGGAGGCGCCCAGGAGGCATCCTAAGCAAATGCCTATACCACCTCAACTGGCTCCTTTCAATGTGGAGGAGCAGCGGTTCTACTCTGAGCCTCTCCCGGATGACTGAGCTCCTCACCCTATCTCTGAGGGTGAGTCCAGCAATCCTACGGAGAAAGCTCATTTCAGCCGCGTGTATCCGTGATCTCGTTCTTTCGGTCATTACCCAAAGCTCGTGACCATAGGTGAGAGTAGGAACATAGATTAACTAGTAAACTGACAGCTTTGCCTTAGAACTCAGCTCCCTCTTCACCACAACAGACCGGTACAACATCCGCATCACTGCAGATGCTGCTTCGATCCGTCTGTCAATCTCTTGCTCCATTCTCCCCTCACTCATGAATAAGACCCCAAGATACTTAAACTCCTCCACTTGGAGCAGGAGTCTGTCCCCAACCCGGAGAAGACAATCCATCTTTTTCAGGCGGAGGACCATGGACGCAGACTTGGAGGTGCTGATTCTCATCCCAGCCACTTCACACTCAGCGGCAAACCGTCCCAGCTAGAACTGTAGGTCATTGCTGGATGAAGCCAGCAGGACAACATCATCTGCAAACAACAGAGATGAGATCCTGTGGTCACCAAACATGACACCTTCCGTTCCCTGGCTGCACCTAGAAATCCTGTCCATAAAAATTATGAACAGGATCAGTGACAAAGGGCAGCCCTGGTGGAGTCCAACTCTCATTGGGAATGACTCCGATCGAGTGTTGGCAATACGAACCAAACTCTCACAACGGTTGTACAGAGACCGAATAGCTAGTAACAACAAGCCCGATACCCCATACTCCCGAAGCACCCGCCACAAAAAAACACGAGGGACACGGTTGAATGCCTTCTCCAAGTCCACATCATCATTATCATCATCATAGCAGTCTGTCGGGGGCGACAATGACTGTTTCATTTAGGTCTGATCAGATTCCTCCACGCATCTCTGTAATTCGCCTTCTGCTGCCAGGAACTCCTGACCTTGTTAACCCGGGCGACGTCCAAGCCGGTATGAGTTGCTCTCTGACTGACCATTTCATGAAACTGGTCAGTCAATAATAATAATAACTTATTATTATTATTATTATTATTATTATTATTATTATTATAGAGTGATGATCTCTTGAATTTATGGAGTGATGATGAATGAATGTGTTTGTATGTGTGTGTGTGGGGGGGGATAACGTGTAAAATAGAGCAAAACAATGTTTTTACTCTTAATGGTAAACTGCTTTCAGTTTACTCTGCTTATATCATTTTTTAGGCTATTTTGGTTAAATTCACAGGAGGGTACGAGCAGACATTTGAAACAGAATGGGATCACCTCTGTCAAATTATTCGTGACTTCTCCCAAAAAGATGGCATTAGAGGGTGGAGTTGGCAAACTACCCATGCCTTGATTAAAGCACAATGAGCTCACAACCCTCAGCAGGGACGTGGTGGCAAACACATGTACACTGGTTGGGCAAACTCCCACGAACCCTCGAGATATATATAGACATAGATATAGATATATGTAGATAATGTAATTATTTAAAATGTTAAGGAGATCAAATTTTGGGGTGTAATACTAGATGATAAAATTAGTTGGAAACCAAACGTCAGATACATACAAAACAAAGTCTCAAAAAATATTGCAATTATAAATAAAATTAAGCAAGTCCTAGATTACAAATCACTTCATATCTTGTATTGCTCATTAGTACTTCCATATTTGACCTACTGTATAGAGGTCTGGGGTAACAATGATAAAAATACACTTAATTCATTGCTAATATTACAAAAAAAAGGGCAGTCTGTGTTATACACAAAGTCGGGTATCTTGAACATATTAATTTATTGTTTTTTTCATTCAAAGTTATTGAAATTACAGGATCTGGTTGATTATTATACAACACAGTTAATGTTTAAAGTCAGTAAAAACTTTTTGCCACACAATATACAAAATCTTTTCAGTGAGAGAGAAGGGAAATATAATTTACGGGGAAATACAAAATTTAAAATGCACCTAGTAAGATCTACTAGGAAAAGTTTTTGTGTGTCTGTGTGTGGGGTAAAATTGTGGAATGGGTTGGCGGAGAAACAGGCAGTGTCCAGACATCCATATATTTAAATCAACATATAAAGAAGTGATTTTTGAACAATATAAAAATAAAGAACAGTAACATTACAATGTGTCTTCAATGAAGAAAGGTTGTTATTGTTGTTATTGTCAAATATATATATGCTGAGTTATTGCTGAATATATATACTGAGTACTATTATTATGGATATCATTATTACTAGAATATTACAACGGTATTATAGTATTATGATTGTTGTTTAGGATGGAATTATTTAAAGTATTATATAGACCAGGTGGTATTATTATTATTATTGTTGTTGTTATTGTAACTACTATATGGCTACCTATTATTATGGTTATTATTATTATTATTATTATTATTATTATTATATGGTTACTTATTGCACCTGGGTATTGTTAGCCATGTGGGGGTATATGGTGGTATATATGGCGGTGCAGTGGAACAGTGGTTAGCACTGTGCCAGCACAGCAACTCGCCCTTGGCCATGGGACCCCTGGTTCGATCCCAGCCCCTGACCAACAGTGATCTGTGTGGAGTTTGCATGTTCTCCCCGTGTCTGCGTGGGTTTACTCCGGGATTTCTCCGGTTTCCTCCCACAGGCCAAAAACATGCAGGTTAGGTTAATTGGAGACTCTAAAGTGGCCCTAGGTGTGAATGTGTGTGTGAATGGTTAAGGGATAGCGCCGTACCGTGGCTGCTTCATCCATCCAGGTGGATGCCCTCAATTTCCCCTCTGGGGATCAATAAAGTATACAAAATCAAAAAAAATAGGTCATTATGATGATGATAATATTGTCTATAATTATATTAAACATACCAGAAGTATCTACTTATTATTATTATTACAATTATTATTAGATGTTGGTATTATTGTCACTATAAACTATCATTGTTGTATTATTTATATGCATAATTTAATTATAAGATGCATTATATATTATGGTATTGTGTAATGAATGTAATTATGGGATGGATAATGACTAGAATAAAATTATAATTTATTGGGTATGGAGAAGGGGCGGGACTATGTAAGTGCTGGCTTCTTCCCACTCTTTTTGAACAAAGACATTTTTTACGTTTATTTTTTGGTTTTGATTTCTTGTTTTATTTTTTTTTTGTCTTGATGTTCAAATAAAAAAAAATCAATCAATCAATCAATCAATAAATGCAGCTGTGCATTAGCTACTAAACCAGAGGTCTGCAACCTGCGGCTCTGGGCCACATGTGGCTTTAAGAAAACAACTGGGAAAAGAAGAAGAAGAGATGAAAATAACTAAATTTACAAGAAAAAAGGTGGAACATTCAGGAGAAAAATAGCCTCGAAAGCAGGAAATGAGAAAAAAAATAAAAATGAAAAAAAAAGCATGAAATGAGAAAGGAAAAGACAGAAAATTATCATATTAAATGTAATACTGTAATAAATCTGTGAGAACAGTTGCAAATTTATGCCAAAAATTTAGGAAGATTTAGGGAAACTGTTGTAATTTTATGTGGAGAAAACCCAGAAATTGGGAAGAAAAAAAGTCACAAATTTACCAGAAAAAGCTGCAATTTGATTAACAAATGGTTGCAAAGCAGCATTTTTACCTGAAAAGGATAACAATCAGATGAAACAGTCTTAGGAGAAAAGCAGAAGATGATTCCAAAAATATCTAAATTTATGTGAAAAACAAAATTTTATGGGGAAAAATGCCACAAAAGTTCTCAATTTTAGTTATTAAAGATATTAAATTAGCAAAGAAAAACATGATAAATGTAGAAAAAAGCAAAACACATTTATACCAAAAAATAACAATTTTTTTTAAAAAAAAGATAGTTTAATGAGGAAAACACTGACAGAATTTTGCAAGAAAAAGACACAAACATTTTACAAATAAATTTCACCAGAGAAAAGAGCAATTTTGTGATAAAAAAAAAAAGCCAACACATGTGTATTAAATATGAGGAAGTCTTGACCCTGGTGCTGTGAGGTCAGACTGTAGCTGTAACTCTGCTGTCTGCCTCAGGCTTTAGGCTCACTTCTGTGGCTCCATGCAGACTTTTTTCTACAAAAATCACTCAGAGTGGCTCTTTGTGTAGCACAGGTTGCCGACCCCTGTACTAAACTAGGAATGAAACTCTCACAGGCATTTAGCAGCAATTCAGTATATAGATACCAAGAATTAGACAAGAGTAAACTTCTGACACTGGCTCATACATCTTGCATAGATGATTCCAAAGCACAAAAGCATTTTTTAATCCCAAACTAAGCAGAAACTGTACGTCTTGCTGAAGCCATGTGGAGAAGCAAATGTCAGCTGGCATGGTGAAGTTGTTTTGAAGACGGCTCGGTGAGGGACCCTAAAAAATGCCAACTGTCTGTGTAACTGAAAACTGAACTCCAGTCCAAGTCCAGAAAGTCAAAGGAGAAGCATAAATGTGGAGAAGCAGCCCACGATGATAGCTGCTAATGACTGAACCCCCTCAGCTGATGCTAAATAGAACTGCTGCTGCTGAGGCACACTATGTTAATGAGGCCTTTTGCTGGATAAAATCTTTACATATGCAAACAGTTGGCAGATAATCCAGTGAGCACGAGGCCCCACGTGGGCCGTCAAATGTTTGCCAGCTCGGCCTCATAGGCTGCTAGGCCAGCCAGGCAATGAGCAGCAGCCTGAATGCAGCTGTAACCCTTATCCCACTGTTGGACTGACAACAGGAGTTCTGACTGGAAACCCCCACAAGCCACGATGTCACTGAGATGATAGCTGTACACGTGCACATTATGATGGAAAAGGTGAGTCCAAAACATTCAGAGATGTAAACGTCAGCCAAAGTGTGAAAATAAAAGCCAAACACTTCCATAAAAATGGATGTTTGATTCTGATTTTCAAGTTAATGTTCATATTCTGGAACTCTTTTAAAGTAAACTTGGCTGATTCACATGAAAGATAATCCTCATTTATTTGGGACATGAACTGTGTCAGCCATTCGATGAAGACCTAGGAAAGACTTGCTGACAAGAGGTGACAGTCAGTGAGCAGCAGTACGGTTTAATACCAAGGAAGAGTACCACAGATGCTCTAAGAGTCCTGATGGAGAAACACAGAGAAGGTTAGAAGGAGTTGCACTGTGCCTTTGTGGATCTAAAGAAAGCATACAGTATGATAGGGTGCCAAGAGAGGAAGTGTGGTACTGTATGAAGAAGTCAGGAGCAGCAGAGAAGTATGTGAAGGTGGTTCAGGACATGTATGAGGACAGTGAGACGGTGGTGAGGTGCACTGTAGGAGTGACAGATGGATTCAGGGTACGGGTGGGGTTACATCAGGGATCGGCTCTGAGCCCCTTCTTGTTTCCATGGTGATGGACAGGCTGACAGACGAGGTCAGGCAGGAGTCTCTGTGGACCATGATGTTTGCAGATGACACTGTGATCTGTAGGGAGAGTAGGGAGCAGGTGGAAGAGAACCTGGGGCCTCATGTATAAACAGTGCGCACGCACAAAAACACAATGTATGCTGATTTTCAAGTACGCAGTGGGATGTATAAAAACAAACGTGACATGAGAATCTGCGGGCCGAGCCACAAAATCCTGTTTGACTCTATCAGGTGGGTCTGTTAAACTACAAAATAGCTGAAACTCATAGAATGTATTAATATAACATTTCTACTTCAGTTAAAATGATTTGTCTAAGAATTAGTGGTTGAAAAACATGATTATTATTATTACAAGATTTATCTCCATAACTTGGCTTACTGAGTGCAGTGAAATTCCATCCATCCATCCATCTTCTACCGCTTTTCCGGAGGTCCGGGTCGCGGAGGCAGCAGTTCAAGCAGAGAAGCCCAGACTTCCCTCTCCCCAGCCACCTGCTCCAGCTCTTCAGAGGGGATACCAAGGCGTTCCCAGACTAGCTGGGAGACATAGTCTCTCCACCGAGTCCTGGGTCTGCCCCGGGGTCTCCTCCCAGTGGGACGTGCCTGAAACACCTCAAGTGGGAGACGTCCAGGAGGCATCCTAATCAGATGCCCATACCACCTCAACTGACTCCTTTCAATGTGGAGGAGCAGCGGTTCTACGCTGAGCCTCTCCCGGATGACTGAGCTCCTCACCCTATCTCTGAGGGTGAGTCCAGCAATCCTACGGAGAAAGCTCATTTCAGCCGCTTGTATCCGCGATCCGAAATTCCAACAAATAATAACTA